>JAAALK010000079.1:34556422-35249606 GCA_019279435.1 Zizania palustris | reverse complement strand
AAGTTTTTTGGACTAGGCTCCCCACGGACGGCGCCAACTGTTGGCGTAAAAGATTACGCTAACAGGTTTCTGTAGAAAAGAAACTAACAAACGAAGTGTTTGCGAAGCAAACTGTTCTAAGCCTCCGAAAGGATAATAACTTAGAATAGTTCGAAAGTGTGTATTGATTCACTTGTAATCGATCCCTATTACAGGGTGAAATGGGGGGTATTTATAGGCTTAAACATTAAGGAAAAGACCTATTTATCCCTCTATTACAACCGACAATAAGGAAACTATTCGGTTTCCTTAATAGGGCTAAAATGGTAAAAGACTAATCTAATAGGATAGAAGATAAGTCTTCCATCTTAGCTGGCAGAAAAGATCTTGAAGGGCTTTGGTTCGAAGACATACTTCGAATTAAAGCCTGCCTTCGGGCTTCGAACCAGGTTCCAAGCCACCTTCGAAGATGACCTTCGGACAATCTTCGAACTGGTTGGCTGTCTTCATGCTGCTTTGGCAATAACCCCGAAGATGAGATATTTTCCCCCAACAGAGAGTGCTGAGTATTGTAAGGATGTGCAGTCGGCGTGTCCTACCTGCATCACCCTTAAGGACCAACTCAGCTTTGCTAGAGAGCAAGTCGAAAAACTAAAATGTGAAAATGATTATCTTCTCTCCGTGGTTGAGAAATGCACTGAAGGCAAGGGTAGGATGGATTTGCTTTTGGCTAAAACAAAATTGTGTGCTGACAGGGCAGGGTTAGCTCTCAGGTTGGGCTATGAGAGAACTACTCCAAACACATTGAGCGAAATTGTGTTCACTCCTCCCACTACCCTTGAGAAAGAGAGAGCCCAGTTAGACACCGATCAAAAGCCAAGAATCCTACTCAACTTGTAAAGAAAGCTTTAAATCCACAAGATGAACCTCCTCAGCAAAAAACCAAGAAGACTATGTGTTGGACCGGAAACGGCGACCAGAGGGGGGGTGAATGGGAGCTTTTTTAAAATTTCGGGCTAAAAACTTAGCCTTCGGGTTCAGTTCTGTCTCCTGCGGAACAGGCTTCGAACACTACCTTCGAAGGTCTGGTTCGGAGATACTTCGACGCCTTCGAACACAGGCTTCGGAGGAGCAACAGTTCGAAGCCAAGAAGACTTCGCTCCACTAACAACCCTCGAAAACCAACTCTGCTAAGTCAGTGCAGGCTCCGCACACAGGGTGCTTCGAGCTGACTTCGCACTTCACCCTTCGCAAGAGTGGACAGCCCTCTGAGGACTTCGACCAAGTACTTGGCGACAGCAACTGGTGCTGGGCTTCGTACGCGAAGGTCTACACGCACACAAACGGACTACGCTAAGGGCTTCGACACAGGAAGCAAAACGGGATACAACCAGGGCTTCGCTAGTAAGCAGCGAGGTCTTGCCTCGTGTTACACAGAGCGACAGCACACTGAAAAACACACTTCGCACAAAACACCCTTTGCCAAAACAGGCTTCGGTGAACTAAAAACTAGCGAGGTATGCTATACGAGCTCAAGCAAAAGCACACAGATGCAGGGCTTCGCCGCTTGAACAAGGAACAAAAATATATTGAACTCTGGATGAAAACCAGCGAGGTATGTGTACAGGAGCTCAACAGTAAATGCTCAAAGTGTTAAATGTTACCTACCGAGCCCCCATATTTATAGCCCATGGATTCATCCTAAGGAAGTGACTACTTTACCCCTAGGGTTTACAACAGATTTGTCTCTACAGAACTAAGGGGTACAAAAGGTAGTCCACCTTTATTTTGGAGGCTTCTCTGTCAGCTGCAGAGGGGACAGTGTCAGCCTTTTCAGAACAGACAGTGTCAGCCTTTACAGTGTTGACTTCTGGAACCTCCCTTCGCACCGGAGGGTGCGGTAGCTTTGGCGAGAAGCCTGCAGCCTGTTGGCCTTTGCTCCGCCGAAGAAGTCCTTCGATACAGTGACGGTTTTAAGCCGAAGCCGTCAAAGCCCCTTGGGCCTTCGCACCACCACCTCCGGAGTGGACCACCACGGCTTCGCAGCTACTCCCAGCTGGAACACCGTCCGTCCGTGTACCGAAGCCATGCATGGCCGAAGCACCTCAAGTCATCCTCACTCCGAAGCCTCACCTTCGGAGTACCACCCTTCGAAGTCCCTCCTTCGTCCAAGGCCTTCGCATGAAGCATTCCATGAGCACTCCGTCGCAGTGCCTCTTCCCGAGCACACTCCTCGACGAGCCTCACCCGGACCATGCCTTCGATGCGCCTCGACTTCTGAGACCTTCGTCGGGTAACCTTCGAGTGTCTCCCTCCGGAGCACACTTCGAACACCTTGCCTCCGCAGAGGACTTGATCCACCAACTCCGAAGTCACTCCATTCGGAGTACCTTCGAAGTGCCTCACCTCCGAGGACTTTGTCTCGGAGTACCTTCAGCCGGAGCCACGCTCCGCACTCTCTGCCTTCACCTGGCACGCCTCGACCCGAGGACCGACCCGGACCACCTTCGCAGCCACCGTGACGGAGCTCCCCGCTCCCCTGGCATCAAGCCTCCCGCTTGACCCAGGTTCACCCGGCTCGAACCTTGTCCGTCGCCTCCGAAGTCCCTGCGCACCACCGACAAGCAAACAAGTGTATCCAGAACTCCGGAGACCTCTCCGGGTTACCAACCTTCGGTACACACTCCGGTGTACCGCCCAAAGTACCGAAGCCTACGGTACAAACCCAGTCATCGCGTACTGTCGGACCCCTCCGACAAGCACACTCCGCTGCACAGCTGCAGCAAACAAACACCGAACACACTCCGGTGAAACACCTCTGAATACCCTTCGGAGGTTCCACCTCCGAAGCCCTTCCGGAGGTTCCACCTCCGAAGCCCCTTCGGAGGTACCCTTCGAATAGAGGGTAAAATCCAGTCAATCACTCATCACAAAACACCGAAACCAACCCTTGGTTTCTCAATCTCCCCCTTGATGAGTGCATTGACAACCAAATCGAAGTTCAAGAAAATTTGAAAATTTTCAGCACACAAGTGACCATAAAAACTCAGAAAAGAGCCAAAGCATGTCACTTGATAAAAGAATTTTTCTCCCACTTTGTAAAAGAGTAAAAGCCCCTTTGGCAAAACTCCCCTTTGATAAAAACTCCCCCTGAGTTGAGCAAATTTTTCTCCCCCTTTATGTCAAAAATCTCTCCCCCCTTGAAAATTATGCCTTCTTGCGGCAGAGAACATAGCAAACCTCTCCCCCTTTGGCAATGCAAGCATCAAGGAGCAATCAAAAGATGCAAAGCTTCGAAATGAATAGAATTGCAAAGACATATAATGCAAAAATATGCCAACAGTAACATCAATGATCATGTGCTCAGCTCAATTTAACATTCTGTGAAACAAGATGATGGCATGTGATTTTGTCATTTTGAAGTAAAAGCATCACCACTTAATCACAGTAGCTAGACATGGGAAGGCAAGGACTGCTCAAAGCTAACAATTTCTACCCTAGACAGACAAGTCTTGTTCAAAGGAGCTTTGAAAGCAAACTTGATGAGCAATTAAATATGTTGTTCTTTTCTTAATGCCAGAGGTTATTTGTTTGTCCACCTTATACTTTCCAATCAAGCCAAGCCTAGGCAAGAAAGCCATCTGAAGCTTAAGGCGGTGATTTTGGCATACACTACGCTATCCCAGTTCAGACCAATGTGCAATGGTAAGCAGTCTAGAATAGAGTAGTGCGACAAACAAACCCTCCTGGATCTTTTCATTGAAACCAGGCAAATCATGGATTTTTGATTTTGATTTTGATGAATTAAATCTTTTGATGAGTATCCATGAATAAAGAACACATTTTTCAAGTTGCATATTTTAGCATCCAAGGAACAGTGTCTTGCTGTCAAGTAGATAAAAGATAGCTAAAAGCAGTCCAGTCTAAACAAGCTAGATGCAAGATTGTGCGGTGAGCAAGTTTTGAGTTTAGAAAATAAAACATCATGCACAATCAATGTTCCAGACATATTTCATAGAGCTGAGCTGTCATGATTTCTTTGAATTAAAAGCAGGCATATAATAGCAAAAGATGTAAGTGCAATTCCACACATAATGAGCATATGCAAGACAATTAAAATCAGCTCCCCCTCACAAAATGCCGTAGGGATGACAAATACCAAGTTCCCCACGCAAGTAAGCAAATCGAGAAGCATCGAGGGGTTTTGTAAAAATGTCGGCAAGCTGGTGTTGGGTATCAACATATTGAAGTTCAATATCACCCTTCTCATTGTGATCTCTGAGAAAATGATACCGTACATCAATGTGTTTGGTTCTGGAGTGCTGAACCGGGTTGTTTGCAATACAAATAGCACTAGTGTTATCACAGAAAAGTGGAACACTCTTATAATCTAACCCGAAATCCCGCAAAGTGGAAACCATCCAAAAAATCTGAGAGCAACAGCTAGCTGCAGCAACATATTCGGCCTCAGCCGTCGATTGTGCAACACTAGACTGTTTGCGGGAAGACCAGCAAACCAGAGAAGTACCCAGAAAATGACAAGTACCAGAGGTACTCTTCCTATCAATTCTACACCCAGCAAAATCCGCATCTGAATAGCCTCTAAGACATAAAGATGAAGACGATGAATACCATATGCCAAATTCAAGGGTGTGTTTGAGATACCTTAAGATGCGCTTTACCGCTTGGCGGTGCGAAGCTCGTGGTGAAGCCTGAAAACGAGCGCACAGACATACTGCGAAGTGTATGTCCGGCCTCGTGGCAGTCAAGTAGAGGAGGGAGCCGATCATGCTCCGGAACTCCTTCTGATCTACGGCTTCTCCATCTTCGTCAGGGTCCAATGCTACAGATGTAGCCATTGGAGTGGTGAGGGGCTTCGCATCGGACATGTCGAACTTCTTGAGCAGGTCCTTGGTGTACTTTGTCTGGTGGACAAAAGTACCTTGTTTGCTTTGCTTGATTTGCAAACCAAGGAAAAAGGTGAGTTCACCCATCATCGACATTTCAAATTCCCTGCTCATGGTATCTGCAAACTCGGCAACCAAAGCATGAGAAGAGCCACCAAAGATGATATCATCCACATAAATCTGCACTAGGAGGAAATCTTTGCCATGCTTGAGAGTAAACAATGTTTTATCAACAGAGCCCATCAAATACCCTCGCTCAAGCAGAAAAGACTTAAGTCTATCATACCACGCCCGAGGGGCCTGCTTGAGTCCTTAAAGAGCCTTATGAAGTTTAAGGACTTTATGTGGGTACTTGGGGTTTTCAAAACCAGGGGGTTGTTTTACATAAACATCTTCACCTATGAAGCCATTAAGAAAAGCACTTTTGACATCCATTTGATAGAGTTTGAATCCCCGGGATGTCGCAAAGGCAAGCAAAATCCTAATGGCCTCAAGGCGAGCAACAGGTGCAAAAGTTTCAGTAAAATCAATCCCTTCTAGTTGAGAAAAGCCCTGAGCTACAAGTCTAGCCTTATTTCTAACAATTGTCCCATCCTCCCCTTGTTTATTTTTGAAAATCCATTTTGTTCCAATGAAATGAACATTAGGTGGAGGATCAACTAAGGTCCAGACTTGGTTTCTCTCAAAATTTTCAAGTTCCTCATGCATGGCATTGATCCAACTAGAATCAGAAAGTGCATGACTAACATCTAAAGGCTCGAAAGAAGCAACAAAAGCAGCATTAGTGAAATGGGCATGAGAACGAGTTACCCTTTGATCAAGCTCACCAATGATCTGCTCGGGAGGGTGCATCCTTTGAACATGATGTGGAGCCTCTCGGCGGGATGCAGTCTCCCCCTCAACTTGTGCGTTGGAGTGGTCCAAGATGACCGATGTTGAGGTAGTCGCTTCGGGATCTTCTGCCGAAGTAGTTGAAGCGGGGTCAGCTTCGGGGGTCGATGTCGAGGGTAGTAGGGGTTCATCCTCGAATTCTCCGGGATCTTCATCTTCGAATAAGGTCTGTTCCATGTCGTGTTCATTTGCCTGTTCAAAGGCAGAACTAACAGAGGGGGTTGATTCATCAAAAGTCACATCACATGACTCGATGACAGTGTTAGTTTCCAAGTTATAAACACGATAAGAATGACCATGAGTAGTATAACCCAAAAAGATCCCGTCAGAAGAGCGCGACTCAAATTTATCCAAATTTCCACGTTTTAGGATGAAGCAGCGACAGCCAAAAACTCGAAGATGAGTAACCTTGGGCTGTTTCCCAAAACGCAGCTCATAAGATGTCAAGTTTAAAATTGAGCGCAAGAAAAATCGGTTTGAGATGTAGCAAGCAGTGTTCATGGCCTCAGCCCAGAATTTTCTAGGAGTCCTATGCTCATCGAGCATCGTCCTAGCCATCTCAACCAAAGTGCGGTTCTTCCTCTCAACGACACCATTCTGTTGAGGAACCCGTGGAGCAGAGAATTGATGTTCTATGCCATGCTCCATGCAAAAGTCAACAAAGAGACTATTTTTGAACTCGGTGCCATTATCGCTTCGAATGAATTTTAATGCACCAGGCAGTTCAGTGAAAAGTCTCAAAGCCAAGCTCCGAAAGTGTGAAAACACTTCATCCTTGCTGGCAAGAAAGAAGACCCAAGAGTAGCGAGAGAAATCGTCGACAATTACTAGAACATACCACTTCCCGCCTAAAGAACTAACCCGAGAAGGACCTACAGTGTCCATATGGAGAAGTTCTCCGGGCTGTTCAGTCATCACTGTGGTGACTGGCGAATGCGAAGCGGCAATCATTTTACCATGTCGACACGGAGCACAAACTAAATTCTTCTCAAACTTGAGCTTGGGCAATCCTCGGATCAGACCTAGGGCGCTCAGACGAGCGAGCAACTCAAAGCTCATATGCCCTAGTCTCCTATGCCACTTCCAAAGCTCAGAAGTCGAATGTGCAACAAGACAATGAGAAGAACCAGACGACTCTGAAAAGTCAGCTCCAAAAACTCTCCCAACCCTAAAGATCTTACACACCACAATGCCATCAGAATTGAGCACTTGCGAAGTATCGCGATGAAATCGCACTTCGAAGCCCTCATCAAGCAACTGAGATACAGACAACAAATTGTATCCCAGGTTTTCAACCAAAGCAACATCTTTGAGAGTGAAGTTCGCGTTAATTCTTACCACACCTTTACCTTTCACTCTACTCCTTCGATTGTTTCCGAAGGTGATATGTTCCCTTTGCTTGGTTGTAGTGAGGCTGGAGAACCATGCTGCATCTCCGGTCATGTGGCGTGAACAACCGGAGTCCATGATCCACGTGCCCTCCAAGCCTCGACCTGTCGCCTCAGATGAGTCAAGCTCATCGCCGCTGTGATCGCTGTCGGCCATGAAGCAAAGGCCGGTGAAGTCACGTCCCTTCTTGTCCTTCTTGTCCTCCTTCCTTGGGGACTCCTCCTCCTCAGAGCTCGACTCCTCAGTTGAGGATGTGTCGATGTCGCTGAGAGCAGCAACAAATGCTCTGGAAGCGGCCTTGGCTACTTTCTTAGCCATCTTGCCGCGCTTGCCCTTCACAAAGGGTTTCCTCTCCTTCTTGTGGTATTTGGGGCGCTCACTCTCATCTCTCTTTTTGACCTTGGGGCAATTGGCCTTGATGTGAGAGGTGTCGCCACATTCATAGCAGCCACTAAAACCACTTCTCCGCTGATCCCGTCTCTCATGATGAAAGCGGGTGAACCTCCGGGCAATGAGAGCAAGCTCGTCATCAGCTAGAGTATCCACCTGCTCCTTTGTGACGGAGACCAGGGAGGACAAAGCAAAACCATCTGCAAGAACACAAGTGCCTGATGTGCTTGGTTCTGCAGTGGTGCCACGGCTAGTGCTAGAAACCAATGCCAATGGCTGTGGCAAAGAGCTTCTGTGCACTGCAAGAGATGCCTTGGCAATCTCTGTGGACTTCAGCTTGCTAAAGAGTTCATCACAGGTTAGAGTGTCATAGCCTGTGGACTCCTCAATGCTGGATATCTTCACTTCCCATATGCTACGGTCAAGAGCATAGAGAAGCTTGATAGCCCTATCGTGATCACTGTAAGCAAGCGTCCCGTTGGATCGCAAGTTACTCACTATAGCATCAAAGCGCGAAAACATGGCATCTATAGATTCACCAGGTGCCTGCACAAACAGCTGATACTGTTGGTTGTAGGTGCTTTGGCGCCTGGCCTTAATCTGAGTAGAGCCCTCATGAAAAATAGTGAGCGTTGTCCAAATCTCCCTAGCAGTCCTAAGGTGCTGCACCCTATCAAACTCACTCCGACTCAAACCAATGAACAATATGTTCCTTGCCTTCGAGTTGGCATTGTACTGATCTTTTTCAGTTTGAGTGGTGCGGGTATCAGGGATGGAGTATTGTGAGTCCACAATCTCCCAAATTGCATTTCCTTGGCTTAACAAGTAAGCCTCCATGCGCACCTTCCAGTATGCAAAATCTGTCCCATCGAACAGAGGAATTTTACTGCCTCTATCCATGTCGCCAACAGATCACAAAACCGGTTAAGGTCAACTGGTGATCTTAACCCGCTCTGATACCAATTGTTGGACCGGAAACGGCGACCAGAGGGGGGGTGAATGGGAGCTTTTTTAAAATTTCGGGCTAAAAACTTAGCCTTCGGGTTCAGTTCTGTCTCCTGCGGAACAGGCTTCGAACACTACCTTCGAAGGTCTGGTTCGGAGATACTTCGACGCCTTCGAACACAGGCTTCGGAGGAGCAACAGTTCGAAGCCAAGAAGACTTCGCTCCACTAACAACCCTCGAAAACCAACTCTGCTAAGTCAGTGCAGGCTCCGCACACAGGGTGCTTCGAGCTGACTTCGCACTTCACCCTTCGCAAGAGTGGACAGCCCTCTGAGGACTTCGACCAAGTACTTGGCGACAGCAACTGGTGCTGGGCTTCGTACGCGAAGGTCTACACGCACACAAAACGGACTACGCTAAGGGCTTCGACACAGGAAGCAAAACGGGATACAACCAGGGCTTCGCTAGTAAGCAGCGAGGTCTTGCCTCGTGTTACACAGAGCGACAGCACACTGAAAAACACACTTCGCACAAAACACCATTCGCCAAAACAGGCTTCGGTGAACTAAAAACTAGCGAGGTATGCTATACGAGCTCAAGCAAAAGCACACAGATGCAGGGCTTCGCCGCTTGAACAAGGAACACAAAATATATTGAACTCTGGATGAAAACCAGCGAGGTATGTGTACAGGAGCTCAACAGTAAATGCTCAAAGTGTTAAATGTTACCTACCGAGCCCCCATATTTATAGCCCATGGATTCATCCTAAGGAAGTGACTACTTTACCCCTAGGGTTTACAACAGATTTGTCTCTACAGAACTAAGGGGTACAAAAGGTAGTCCACCTTTATTTTGGAGGCTTCTCTGTCAGCTGCAGAGGGGACAGTGTCAGCCTTTTTCAGAACAGACAGTGTCAGCCTTTACAGTGTTGACTTCTGGAACCTCCCTTCGCACCGGAGGGTGCGGTAGCTTCGGCGAGAAGCCTGCAGCCTGTTGGCCTTCGCTCCGCCGAAGAAGTCCTTCGATACAGTGACGGTTTTAAGCCGAAGCCGTCAAAGCCCCTTGGGCCTTCGCACCACCACCTCCGGAGTGGACCACCACGGCTTCGCAGCTACTCCCAGCTCGAACACCGTCCGTCCGTGTACCGAAGCCATGCATGGCCGAAGCACCTCAAGTCATCCTCACTCCGAAGCCTCACCTTCGGAGTACCACCCTTCGAAGTCCCTCCTTCGTCCAAGGCCTCCGCATGAAGCATTCCATGAGCACTCCGTCGCAGTGCCTCTTCCCGAGCACACTCCTCGACGAGCCTCACCCGGACCATGCCTTCGATGCGCCTCGACTTCTGAGACCTTCGTCGGGTAACCTTCGAGTGTCTCCCTCCGGAGCACACTTCGAACACCTTGCCTCCGCAGAGGACTTGATCCACCAACTCCGAAGTCACTCCATTCGGAGTACCTTCGATGTGCCTCACCTCCGAGGACTTTGTCTCGGAGTACCTTCAGCCGGAGCCACGCTCCGCACTCTCTGCCTTCACCTGGCACGCCTCGACCCGAGGACCGACCCGGACCACCTTCGCAGCCACCGTGACGGAGCTCCCCGCTCCCCTGGCATCAAGCCTCCCGCTTGACCCAGGTTCACCCGGCTCGAACCTTGTCCGTCGCCTCCGAAGTCCCTGCGCACCACCGACAAGCAAACAAGTGTATCCAGAACTCCGGAGACCTCTCCGGGTTACCAACCTTCGGTACACACTCCGGTGTACCGCCCAAAGTACCGAAGCCTACGGTACAAACCCAGTCATCGCGTACTGTCGGACCCCTCCGACAAGCACACTCCGCTGCACAGCTGCAGCAAACAAACACCGAACACACTCTGGTGAAACACCTCCGAATACCCTTCGGAGGTTCCACCTCCGAAGCCCTTCCGGAGGTTCCACCTCCGAAGCCCCTTCGGAGGTACCCTTCGAACAGAGGGTAAAATCCAGTCAATCACTCATCACAAAACACCGAAACCAACCCTTGGTTTCTCACTATGAGATTTGCGCCTGAGACCCATGCTCACACACCTAAGAGAGTGTATCACTGCTCCTATTATCATCGGGTGGGTCACTTGGTTAGGTTTTGTTTTTGTCGTATCAAGGATGAACGACGTGCTTTTGCGATGAACTTTCAAGACATGCATTACCCATTTTTAGGTATACATGAGTCTGCTTTTCATTCTTATCCTGATTTTGAGGCTCCACTTGGTTTCATAAGAGATTTTGCCCCTCGTGGTGTACATCATGCTTCATATGGTAGTAGACCGCGTGTAAGAGGTTTTGATTCTCGACGAGTTAGGAGACCTCATCGTTTTCTAGGCTCGCGCCTTGGAGGTAGATCACACACTTTTTATCATGACTCATACCTTGTGCATGATCACTATACTGCTTTACTTGGTAATCGAATTGTACAATGCTGGATTCCTAAACAGTTTTTCACTCACCCCAACACTGAGCATTCAAGATCTTCTAGCATGTTCTGAGGGGGAGATGAGCTTCTGTTATATGATTAATTGGTTTTACAATTACATGCTTTGTTATGCCTTTGAAGTATTGTCTTTAATAATGTTGAATTCACTTGATTTGTTTACATCTGATATTTGTCATGAGCATGGCTTTTATTTTTGAAAATTTGAAAATGATCACTTCTTAGTCTACAAACTAGCATGAATAGGTTGAGTGCTTTTGCTATCTTTTACATACGTGATAGCTAGGTCCTTTTCACTTGTATGCTAATACACAACTTGATCATTTTACAAAAATATTGTGCTGAAAAATTAAAAAATTTAAAAAATGAATGTAAATGAATGAAAATGAAAATGAATGATATTCATGTTGTTGTGTGCTAAAATTGAAAAGATCCAAGTGGATTTGCTTTGTTGCACTACCTTGTTCTAGACTGCTTACCATAGCACTTTGGTATGAACTAGGATATTGAAGTGTTTGCCGAGACCATTGCTTTAAGCTTCTGATGGTTTCAACCTAGGCTTAGCATGGTCGGTTAGCATAAGGTTGACTTGCAAATAACCCCTGACACTAAAATGAAAAAAAAACAAAAAGATTGAATCAATTGCATGTCAAGTTTTCTGAAGCTCCTTGTAGTGGGATATGCTTATCGGGTTAGTATTTGATTAGCTTTTGCATCTCATGCCTTGCCATGTCTAATATGCTATTATGAGCAGTGATGATTTTATTTGCTAAAAACTGAAAATGCTTGCTCATGCCGTTTGTTTAGATGGTACTCATTTGAGTGTTTCATACAGTACTTTTAGACAATTTTCAAAGCAAATGCTTGTTTGTACTGTAATTGAAGTTACTCATGTTTCAGAAGCTTGCATCTATACTCTACCCTCATACCCCTCTTTGCATCTTTTTATCATCTTGATGCCTACATTGCCAAAGGGGGAGAAATAGTTTACATGATGTTTTTGGAGGCTTTTGGATGATGCTTTTGATGCTTTGATGCTTTTGCCAACAAAGATGCTTTGCTTTGCATGAATTTTTGCTCAAGGGGGATGTTGTAGCAATTGCGTTAGCTACAACAGGTTTTGTGTGTATATGGTGTATAGAGTGAACCTCGAAGGGTTCTCACAGAGGGAGAGAGGATTTATACTGGTTCAGACCTCCCCAAAGGGATAATAGCCCTACGTCCAGTCTACAGTGGATTAGGGATAGTTTGCCTCTACCGAATCTGTCTATTACAAGGGCTTGGCCCTTCTTTTATAGGCACGCAAGCCAAAGGAAAAGACCTAAATGCCCTCTACAAGTTATACGCCTTATATGGGCAAGAAGGGAAAAAAGACTAGACTATTATACAAACAACATTACAGCTAAACAGACGTGTCAGATAAACGTCACTTCTAGGCAGCTAAACAACATACTGGGGGGAAGAGGGGCCCTCGGTATAGCTCTGCACTGTAGCGGAGTGGAGACATTTTCCTAGTTCAAAGTAGCGGCTGGAGCTCCTCGGGCGGAGACTGCATCGAAGGCTTCGAATGGTACTCCGAAGTGGACTTCCGAAGACTTAGGTTCGAAAGGGACCGGAGGGGGTCCGGAGATTAGCTCCGAAGAGAACCCGGAGGTTAGCTCCGAAGGGAGTCCGGAGGCTAGGCTCCGAAGAACACCGAAGGGAGCCCAGAGGCTAGCTTCAAAGGGGGGCCCGGAGGTTACCTCCGAAGGGAGCCCAGAGGCTAGCTTCAAAGGGGGCCCGAAGGTTACCTCCAAAGGGAGCCCGGATGCTAGCTTCGAAGGGGGCCCGGAGGTTTGGATTAATTGCTGCTTGGAAATAACTTCGGTAGGTGGGAATCTTCTTTGACAGCGTCAGGCTCCGGGCCGGAGTCTTACGGAGGCTGACGTCATTTGGCCCCTATTCAAGGGAAAACTTATTCCCCCAACAGGGGAGATCTTTTACCAAGTGACATATTTTGCTCTTTTATGAGTTTTTATGGTCACTTGTGCGCTTAACTCGAAACCTTCATCATGTCTTTGTTTGGGGTTGTTAATGCACTCATCAAGGGGGAGATTGTGAAACCTAGTGGGGTCGCACTATGGTTTATGTCTTTGTGATGAGTGATTGACAAGGATGAGCGCTCGAGTGAATGAGTTTGTGTTGGTTTGATTGCATCGATGGGATCGGTGTGTGTTGCGTCTCTTGTTTTGGCTTGTCTCATGTATGCAGGGTGGAGATGCTAACCAACTGTCAGCGGTGGGTGATCAAGGGTCAATCGGGGAGCTCGATGCCAGAGGATCAAGGATGCCGGGTGAAGTTGGAGATGATCTCAAGTTTGCACGAGGAGATAGAGCAAGACATGGGCGGACGGATGGTCGAGACAGGGTGACGGTCAAGTCAGTGAAAGGGAGGCCAGTGCAAGTGATCAGGCGGCTCGAGAGGATTGAGAGTAGGAGAGACTTGCTGACGATTGAGTTCGTGGATTGGCATCACATGTCGGCGATCGAGGAGGCTTTGTCGGTTTTTGCTGAAAATCGTCTCATCTTTAAATGTGTTTTAATTCCAAGAATTAGGAGTTTATTTGTGTTTAGTTTTATTTGAGTATTTCAGTTTAATAGTGTAAACTTTTGGTATATTTTTAGAAGTGTCAAGTTCTGAAAATATATTAAAAGGTTGAGTCTAGTTATTTTTTTAGAGTCAAAAAGGGGTAATTTTTAGGATATTTTATTCTGAAATTGCCTAAGGGTCTTTTTGTAAAAGTGTCTTCTAGAATGTGCCTACTTAAGGGGTCTTCATCCCTAAGTTTTGGCTGGACATTTTTGGGATAAGATTTTTATGGAGAATAAACAAGAGACTTCTGTTCGGATGAAAACTTCCTTACGTGCAATAGTGAAATCTGCTCTGTAGCTTGTCATTTTTCGTCTGAATTCTGTGCTGCTGGGTGGCTCTCTGTTCTTCATCTTTTTCCGGTTGGAATCTCCTGGAATATCTGATCAGCCGCCACAGGGATCAACTCATGGATTGATTGTTATCATAAGGTGAGTTCTTGTGCATCTATTCCATTCAGTTTTCTTGTGGACTTGATTCCTGTTTCTCCTGCTTTGATCTGAAAAGGCTTCAGGTTTATTTGTTCATCCTGATATGTTTGGCTTTTTAAAAAGTGATGATAGACATGAACAAATTCTGTAGGTTCTAGTGGTTTGATTTCTTCTTGATATGCATAACAGACAAGTGGGAGTTTAATTAATTTCTTGGACAATCACTGAATTCAGATTCTCTGAATCAATTCAAAAATGCACTGCAGAGTTAAGTTTTTTGTGATATGCTTATTCTGTTTCAGAGGATGCTTTGACTGAAGAATAGCTGTTGGATCACTGAGAAATATTATGTTGATCTAGAACATCTTTTCAATTGATGTACATGATTTAACATCTGTGTTTGCAGTTCTTCAGAAAGTCAGAATAGACAACTTTTGTGGTTTTGATCATTCTGGTTTTGCAAGGATTAGAACTTGTGTCTTTATCTGTTCTTGAAGTATGTTTTTCTGAAACAACACAGTACAACCTGAAAATTTTCAGTTTCTGAAATTTGCAGTTTAATTGTCACTGAATCTGGAAATAGCCTTATTGCACTTGTGTTGAATTTCAGAATAGAAAGCTAGAGAGAAGTTTCAAGTTCGGTAATCAATAGCTTCAACACAAGTGTGAATACCTTTGTGATTTTTGATCTGTTTGTGGTACAAGTTTTAGTTTCAGTTTGTGGATTAATGAAAATAATCAAAAACATAATCAGATTCAGATTGCTTTACTGACTTTAGCATATTCAGAGGATAGTCTGTTTCAGCTGCAGTAAATAACTTCTTATATATCTTCTGATTTAAAGTTTGATTCTATATTTAGACTACTGCTTGCTCTGAAATCATTCAAGGTATGACACTGTTTTGATTCAGTTTGTTCAGAATGCTTGAGAAGTTGAAGTCATTACTTGCTGAGGTTGAGAAATATGTTTTTGCAATTTGAACAGATTTAACATCAATCATTCTACTACAGTCTTGATATTTGTATGTGAATGGTCAATTCTGAAATTTCAATTTCAATTTGAACTAACTTAGTTTATTCATAACCTGGCACTATTCATCAACAAGAATTCAGCAGAATTTGAAGTTCAAAGATTCATTTCTCATTTTCTGTTCAGAATTGCAGTTGATCACTGAGTATTCCTCACTATTTTTCAGGTTTTCTGTTCTGATTGTTTGGATTAGTAGTTTATCCTATCTCGTCATCTGAATATGTATCAAAATAAATCAAAAGTAATATTGAGTGTGATCTGTTCTTCACCAAAATTGTGTCAATCTTTTAGTCTATTTTCAGCTTTGTATTGTTCTCAGTTTGCTGTAATATTTCAAGCTTCAGATACAATTTGGTTTCAGTTACTAATACATTTTCAGTAATCTGATTCAAATTGAATTCTATTTGTAGTGAACTGAATTATTTTGGATGTCTGAATTGAAAAATGAGCTTCAGTACTGAACTCTTGTGTTCTGGAATTTCTGTTTCTTGCCTAATCAAGTGTTGAACAAAAAATTCTCTCTATTTTTATTAGTGTTTTACATCTAGGTTTGGCCATTATATCAAATATTGTTCTGAAATCACTATTCATTTTCAGGATTTTATTTTCAGTTACAATTTATAGTTTGAACACAGCATTGAATATGTTGCAAATATGTTTTGATGATTAAGTTTGTTTACTTCTGAGGTCTTAATCTGATATAGATCTCAAATAGCTAGTTTTTCATATAGTACTTGATCTTGACCCATTAGAGCTAAAATTGTTGTTTCATTTGTGTCAAGTAAGGTTCAAAGTATCAAGTAAATTGTCAAAGGAGTGTTTTGAAACTCTGGCTGTTTTGTGCTGTTTGTTTGAAAATTTGAATCTGAAAGTTTGGAGGTGCATCGGGTGATTTGAAAAGGTCATCTGATTCACGAGAATTTGTCGAGGCGCCTATTCACCCCCCTCTAGTCGCCATTCCGATCCCACAGGTCGGTCCTCGAGTCATGGTGCGCCAGGCGTAGGAAGAAAGTGCGGAGGGTGGCTCCGGCTGAAGGTGCCCCGAAACAAAGTCCTTGGAGGCGAGGCACTTCGAAGGGTGACTCCGAAGGAGTGACTTTGAAGGATGGCGGATGAAGTCCTTAGGAATAAGGCAAGACTTCCGAGTGTGCTCCAGACGGAGACATTTGGAAGGACACCTGACGAAGGTCTCAAAAGTCGAGGTGCATCGAAGGCATGGTCCGGGTAAGGCTCTTCGAGAGTGTGCTCTAGGAGGAGACACTTCGAAGGGGTGCTTATGGAAGTGCTTCATGCGAAGGCCTCGGATGAAGGAGGGACTTCAGAAGGTGGTGAAGGTACTCCGAAGTTGGGGCTTCATAGTGTGGATGACAAAGTACTTCGGCCATGCATGGCTTTGGTACACAGACTGACAGAGTTCGAGCTGGGAGTAGCTACGAAGCCGTGGTGGTCCACTCCGGAGGTGATGGTTGTAAGGATAAAGGGATTTGATGGCTTCGGCTCAAAACCGTCAATGTATCGAAGACTGACTTCGGTGAAGCGAAGGCCTTTGGGTTCGAACCATGTCACCAAAGCCTCTGCACACCTCGTGTGTGAAGGGGGCTCCAGAAGATTCTGCTTTGCAAAAGTTGATCGTGTTTGCTCTACAAAAGTTGATGTTGTCTCCTCTGCGAAGTTGACAAAAAGAGCTTCTAATAAAGTAGACTACCATATGTACCCCCGTGTCTAATAGAGACAAAAACAGTGTAAAACCTAGGGGTAAAGTAGTCTATTCGCATGAGTGAGTTGTGGCTATAAATAGTGAGGCAGGCTAGGTGTTTACACGAAAACGTACCCCCGCACTTGGGTCAGTTCGATGATCGAAAAGTGTGTGGATACTTAGGAATGAGCCTAACCGTAACACAACAGTGGCGTCCCGTTCTGACTACCCTTAACAGTGGCAAGGGGGTGGAGTCGCCAGGTAATCAGATCACACAAAAAATAATCCAATTAGCCTAAATTATATAGATAAAATAATCCAACTGGTCGAACAGAGCCTGATTGGTACAGGGTATACCGTGTGAAAGGTCACCGAAGGGGGCCTTCGGCGTCTGGTGCGAAGGGTGCGCCGAAAATAACCTTCGGTGTTCGGATCGATTGTGAAACCAAGGGTGGTTTCTGTCTGAATGATGAGTGATTGACAAGGATGAGCATTTGAGAGATCGAGCGATAGAGTGTTTGTTTGAGTGCATCGAGGGGTTCGATGTAGAATGGAGAATTGTGTGTCGAGGATTTCGGTGGTGCGTCACGTTCTTGTTTTGGCTTGTCTTGGATGTGCAGAGTGGAGATGCTGACCGACTGTCGACGGCGACTGATCAAGGGTCAAGAAGGGAGCCCGATGCCGGAGGATCAGGGAGGCCGGGCGAAGTTGGAGAAGATCTCAAGAGTACACGAAGAGACCGAGCAAGACTTGGACGGACGGATGGAAGTGATGGCGTGACGACCGGGTTTGCGAGAGGGAGGCCAGGACAAGCATTCAGGCAGCTCGAGGGGATCGAGAGCAGAAGTGGCTTGCTGGTGCTCGGAGTCGCAAAGCGGTGTCACAAGTCGAAGAGTTGAGAGGCTTTGTCGGTTTTTGCTAAAAACCGTCACAAATCTAGTTTTGTTAATTTCAATAGTTATGAGTCCTTTTTAGTGTTGAGTCTTTGTGTAATAAACTAGGTTTAATTTTTAGTAAGTGTCTATAGTAATTGTACTCCTTCGGTATATTTTTTAGAATTTCTTAATTCTGAAAATATATTACAAGGAATAGGACCTATGTGTAATATTTTAATTCTAGAGGGTTCTTTTCAGAAAATACCCCCCATGGTTGGCCTATAAATAGAGGACCATATCCATCGGCAGGTTGTTGTTCTTTTTGCTGAACCAAAATATCAAATTCATACAAGTTTTGATGTGTTCTTGCTGCTTTGGATCATTTCTACGTCACTATTCACTATCTGGCAAGAGCAACAGTGCAGCGACACAAGATCTGGAACAGTCCTAGCGCAGGTTAGCTTTTGTGACTGGATTCAATTTTGCGAGCTATTTTCTGGTGATTTTTGTGCAGAACTTGTTGTTGAAGTCTATACAACTTTTGTCGTGGATGTTTTGAATGATCCATTTTTGAAAGTTGCAAGTGATTTCTACAATATCTTCTTGATCTTTTTGTTGATCAAAAGAGGCATCACAGCTTTGAAAAATACTCGAGAAATTGTTTCGGTTTTTGGTTTAGCCCTCTACATGTTTGATGAAATGTTGATTCAACTGTTCATCATCATCCTGGTTGATTCTTGAAGTGTTTCTTGAATGATATCATGGTTGAAGGGATTCAAAGGTATTCCATATCATTTTTTGCAGAAATTCTCTTTTGTTTTTATTGAGTAGTTCATGTTTTTAGGTTCTGAAAATTCTATTCAGATTATTTGTGATCTGATACAAACTGATCTGAAACTAAATTCAAAACTGATCTGAATTGTGTCGGCTGTTTGGTTCTGAATTGAGAAGTTTTTGGTCTTCATTCTGAGTGTTTCAGACAAGCTACAGTAAGGGAGTTTTTGAAGTGCAACTGTTGATAGCAAAAAATGGCATTAATGGCTAGATTGTCAAAATATCAATTTTTGGTGATTTGGGCCAAAAGTGCACATGTCCAGGGTCTGTCCGAAGCCCTACGGGGTCGAAGTCCATTGAGCTATGGGCTCCGAAAGCCTCTAGCCATCCCATGGGCTTCAGCCAGGAAGCCTTCGGAGGCCCACGTTGCCGAAGCTTCGGCCCGAGGAGCAGGCCTCGACGGGCCTGGCCAAAGCCCACCACGGTAGAGATAGAGTTGTATGCGTTCCTAGCTCAATCTTTGTCTCTATCTGGCCGGATTAATAGCAGATTAGATTATGAGTTAAGCCCCTATAAATAGAGAAGCAAGGCCGGCATAGAGACCCCCCAACTCAAACCATACCAAAGCCAATGCTTTGATCGTATTTACTTTACCTTTATTTTCCTGAACCTCTTCGTGGGTTTGCCTGGAAGCCCTCCGTCGGCCGCTACGGAATAGTGGTAACCCTTGTTAGTTCGCCTGTGAAGTATCCGTTAATCTACGTAATAGATTTCTATCGCCTTGTTATTTCGCCTCTGAAGTATCCGCTAATCTGCGTAATAGATTGCTACCTTCGCTACTAGTGCAACACTTAGCAAAATTCGGTCCTCAAGCCAAATTGGTACTTCGAATTATCTCTGTTGCAGGTTCGCACGTTCGGAGCTACTTCACAGGAGGCATCCGGAGCTGAGGGATCAGTTTCGGAGGTCGTCAGACACCCTTCGGTGGACTGCAGGCTCCGACAACAGGCTTCGCTAGCATACTTCGTCAACAGGCTTCGCCACAACCATACTCCGCATCGGACGAAGTTGCGCCTGCGAGTGGCCCTCGCGTCATTATCCCGTAGTCTACTGTATCGGAGATCTCACGCCAAACCCCGCTATTCGGAGGTGATCACCGTGTCCAGATCCGTTTGGAGTTCATCTTCGGCCGGATCAGCCCGAACGCCGAAGCACCCTTCGGCAGAGTACTTCGCGTCGAACGCCGAAGGTATACTTCGGTGACCCCTTCGCGCCAGACTTCGGACCGGACGGACTCCGACTGGTTTGCTGATTTTATTCTGTTTAATCTATCTTTTTCGGCTAATTGGATTATTTTGTGTAATCTGGTTGCCTGGCGACTCCACCCCCCTTATCACGACTAAGGGTAGTCGAAACGCAACGTCGGTGCTACGTCACGCTTAGGCTTGTCCCTAAGTATCCGTGCACTTTTGGATCGTCGAACTGACCTAAGTGCGGGGGCACATTTCCGTGTCAACACACTTTTTGCGACTCCGCTGGGGAAGACTACGCCAACATAATGAGTACGTCTGCATTGGCCACCAGTACATCTACATCGACTACTATGTCTACACCGCCGATGGATGCAATAGGAGGCGCGGATATCGACAACCGCAACATATTGTCACCTACACTTGAAGATATCCCCACAGAAGACCGAGCAGAGATCGAGGCTAAGTTAAAGGCACTCCAAGATATGATGCTTGGGGGCTACGTCAAGACACGCGCGGGCTTCATCAAGCGCGACATCGTCACCCCCGACCTCGCTCAGGCCCAGGTAACACCTGTATCGCCTCGTTTATCTTCTTTAGAAATTGAGCAAAAAATAGCTGCGTCAGTAGATCAAGCCGTTAGCGCCTCGCTAGCCAACCGTTTAGATTCGGCGGTCAGCTCCCACGTAGAGGCAACTCTTAGAAGGTTTGGCTTTACTGAGGCTGTACCCCCAGTTCCTATTGCTAGCACACCTCCGACAAACCACGTATACAGTAGGACTAACGACAGCACTGGCACAATCTTGTCTCTGGCTTCAACACTTATGGTCGAGACCAATCATTACACCTACGGTCAAACTAACGCTGCATACCACGCACCACCTGCGCCAATAACTGTGCTTCCCGCACCACACGCGCAGACGCCCGGACACGAGCATGTCACACAAATAGCGCGCAGGGAAGACGCCCACGGCCGACACGCCGATATCCCACCGCGTGTCACGCCCCCGCATGAGAGGCGCACACAAGCAACATACCAAAATGATATAGAGGAGCGAGTCCGCGCACTATTTAGGGAGTGTGCTGGCTTCGTGCCCAGGGGACGGGTTAGGGTTTACCGTAAACCATACCCCGACCACCTTGATACAGTACCCTACCCCCGCGGCTATAGAATCCCTGAATTCACTAAATTCGATGGCGAGGGTAGCAAGACTACACTAGAGCACGTTAGTCAATTTTTGGCACAATGTGGAGAAGTTAGCGGGATAGATGCTCTAAAGGTTAGATTATTTTCTCTCTCGCTGTCCGGCACTGCTTTCACTTTGTTTTCGGCGCTCCCGCCGAACTCCATCCACACGTGGGACGATTTACAGCGGAAATTCCATGACTATTTCTACACGGGTGAGACAGAACTTAGGCTTTCGCATTTGACATCAGTTAAGCAGAAGTCTAGTGAGAGCGCCTCTGAGTACATCAAGCATTTTAGGGATAATAGAAACCGATGTTTTAGCCTTAATATTTCAGAAAGGGACTTGGCAGAATTAGCTTTTAACGAGTTGCGTTCCGAAATTAAAGAGAGGTTAGATAACCAGAACTTTTTCGAAGTTAGCCAAGTTTTACAGCAGGCTCTGGTCCAGGAAGGCCGAGCCAAAGATAAAAAGTTTATTAAGACGTTTAGCAAGCCTAGGGCCAAAATCCACATCATGGAACACTCTGATGAGGAGGAGTCAGAGGAGGAGGATTCGGCTGACATGTACGCGGCCGAATGGGTCTGGAATGCTAAAAATAAACCTGTCACCTGCTCCGAGTTACGACCATCCCCCACGAAGAATCGACTTAGTGAGGTCAAGTACACATTTGATATAACTAAATGTGATAAAATATTTGATTTCCTCTTAAAAAGTCAGCTTCTCAGGTTACCTAAGGGTCAAGTCATTCCACCTGCCGATGAGCTAAAGAAGCATCCATACTGTAAGTGGCATGATTCACATTCGCATAATACTAATGATTGCAATGTTTTTCGACGGCAGATACAATCGGCCATAGAAGAAGGACGATTGAAGATAGACCATGATCCGAAGATGAAGCTGGATAAAGATCTTTTTCCAGTCAATGCCGTCGACCTCGGCGAAAAGAAGGTGTTGATTCGGCCAGAACAGGTCGAGTCGGCTAAAGGGAAAGATGTAATTGTTGGAGAACCACGCACTCGCACACTCGTGCCAAAGAATCCCGAGGTAGGAGTGTGGAAACAGAACATTAATACCCCTTCGGCTAAGGCTCGCAAGAGGCCGAAGGTAACATATGACATGCTGCTGAACAAGCATTGGAGGAGGGCCAAAGAAGCAGGTCCACATGCTAAGTTAAAATAGCCGAAGGGTCCAAGACCATCGAAGGGTGGCTTCGGACCAAAGCAGGCAAACCCTCCGCACGAAGGCTTCAGGCTGCGGTGGCCTGATGCTCCGCACGGTGGTTCCGAGCCACAACGACTGAACCCCCCGTACAGAGGCTTCGAGCCCTAGTAGTCGGGTCCCCTGTACAACAACTTCGGCCCCCAATGGCCGAACCCCGCACCGTGTTGACTTCCCTGATGGGAGGCTTCGGCCCACACTGGCCGAACGTACCTCCGGCCTGGCAAGACCCTTCGCTGGTGTGGTCCGAGATACCTTCGACTTGGCCAAACTCTGCGCCGAAGCTTGGTTCGATCGGCCGAACGAGGCCGGTCCGTCCGACGGGGTTCGCAGCAAATCCCCCTCCGAACACAGGGTGCACAAGGCCGAAGGGCGCAACACTACTTCGGCCATAATTAATAGAAGTCGAACGGTAGCACCCGGCACCAAGCCTCAGCCATCTTGGGCACCTCCAGGCATGTCCAAATCATAGAAGAGACGCTTACAATGGCTACGGGCACAGGATATGCGCGAGAAGGAAGCTGAGGCCGAGCGCGACGCTATCTTCGAAGAGATACGCCCTCGGCCACCTACAAAGTAGGTATGGAGGGATAAGCCAGTTGAGATAACCAACCCGGTTCCTAGTCCGAGCGACGATGACGATGACATGCTCAACGATGATTACTCGCCCATCTTCGAAGGGCTCGCACCCCAGGTGATGGATATCAACATCGTCACGCTACCTGCTGAGTTCGCCCTACCACGGGACGAGGCCGAGGTTGCTCAGTTGAACCTCGGCCCGCGCAATGCCATCTTCGAGAATCCCGAGGACTCGGCTCACCATCTAAAGCCCCTCTATGTCAGGGGTCACATCGATGGGAAGCCGATTTCCCGGATGCTCGTCGACGGCGGCGCCACTATTAACTTAATGCCTTATTCGTTGTTGAAGAAACTTGGCAGGGATGAAGATGACCTGAAGAAGACCAACTTGATGCTCAACGGCTTCAACGGCGAGAGCTCCGAGGCCAAGGGAGTACTCTCTATGGAGTTGACGGTGGGCAACAAGACATTGCCAACAACGTTCTTCGTCGTCGACGTACAAGGTAACTATAGCGTACTACTCGGGCATGACTGGATTCACGCAAACTGTTGCATCCCTTCTACTCTACACCAGTGCCTGGTACAGTGGGATGGCGATGAGGTAGAAGTCATCCCCACGGATACTTCGGCCCAAGTAGCTTTGGTCGATGTGTCGGTTGACGTCGTCCACAACAAAGTAGAGTGTCTGTCAGGTAGAGATCTTTCAGACTACGATTTTGTTAGTGTATCCAGAGGGCGGTTTGTACCAGTGTTTGTAAAGCCGGCTAGAGTAGCACGGCTATTTTTGTATTAATATACATGTCTAGCAAGAACAATCTAGATTGGCTAAAGTCTCGTGTAGAGCAATATCGGTCTAGTAAAGATGGTATTGCCGAGGCCATCGGGGACTTTAGCGAAGTAGAAAAATTAGGGCAAGGTTTTGCGTCATCCGATCCCTTGGAGGAAGTCGATATAGGTGATGGTAGCATCCCAAGGCCGACTTTTGTAAACCAACATTTGCAGCCCGATGAAAAGGCTGAAGTAATAAAGTTACTTCGATCGTATGTCGATTGTTTTGCATGGGAATATAGCGAGATGCCAGGATTAAGCCGCGAACTCGTGGAGCATCAGCTGCCCATCAAGTCCAGATTTAGACCTTATAAGCAGCCTCCCCGCCGCTTTAATTCGGTCATCTATGACCGAGTTAAGGAAGAAGTGGAACGACTACTCAAGGCTGAATTTATTAGGCCGTGCAGGTACGCGGAATGGGTTGCTAACATTGTGCCTGTAGATAAGAAAGGGAGCGGCTAGATACGGGTGTGCATTGATTTCTGGGTTCTGAATAGAGCCACTCCGAAGGATGAGTATCCAATGCCGATAGCCGACATGCTGATCAACGATGCTTCAGGACACAAGGTACTAAGTTTTCTTGATGGCAATGCTGGTTATAATCAAATCTTCATGGCCAAAGAGGACGTCTACAAGACTGCCTTTCGATGCCCTGGTTTTGTCGGTTTGTTCGAGTGGGTCGTCATGACTTTTGGTTTGAAAAAAGTCGGTGCCACCTATCAGTGCGCTATGAACTTGATCTTTCATGACTTGCTAGGAGTTATGTTAGAAGTTTACATCGATGATGTCGTAGTCAATAGGACGCTATGGGAAACCACTTAGTCGATTTGAAGATTGCTTTCGATAGGATGCGGCAGTACGGGTTGAAAATGAACCCACTCAAATGTGCTTTTGGTGTGCGGCGGGTAAGTTCTTAGGTTTCATGATTCACGAGAGAGGCATAGAAATTGATCCTAAGAGACTTGAGAAGATCATAAACATTGCAGCGCCAACATGCAAAAGAGATGTGCAAAAGTTGCTAGGTAAGTTGAACTATTTGCGTCGCTTCATATCCAACTTGTACGGCAAGATTGATGCCTTTGTCCCCATACTCCGGCTGAAAAACGAGTCCAAGTTCACTTGGGGGGGCAAGCCAGTAAAGTGCTTTTGAGAAAATCAAGGAGTGCTTGTCATCACCGCCCGTGGTGAGAGCACTCAAGGTCGGGATTCCGTTTCGGCTATACATCGCTGCCGAAAGTGGCGTGATTGGAGTTGTGCTAACCCAGGAGGTAGAGGGAAAGGAGTACATCATCACATTCTTGAGCCGCCGCCTGCTGGACGCCGAAACTAGGTACGTGTTTTTGGAACGATTGTGTCTATCACATTATTACGCATGCACTAAGTTACGCCACTATCTTCTCCCCACTACATGTGTTGTCGTTTGCCAAACCGATGTTATAAAGCACATGTTACAGAAGCCGATTCTAAGTGGGAGAATTGGAAAATGGGCTTACGCGTTGATTGAGTATGATTTGGCCTACGAGCCCCTTAGAGCGATGAAAGGCCAAGTTGTAGCCAACTTTATAGTTGATCATCACATAGATATTAGCTGGAGTGATACTATTGCTCTAGTTGAGGTAGTACCATGGAAAATCTATTTTGATGGTTCGGCTTGCAAGAGTGGCCAAGGTATTGGAGTGGTTCTTATATCACCTAATGGTATGTGCTTTGAAACCTTGGCCCGACTAGAGTATTCTTCCACTAATAACCAAGCCGAATATGAAGCTTTGTTGCTAGGTCTTGAATTACTAGAGTCTGTAGGCGCTAAACATGTTCACACATATGGTGATTCATTATTAGTAGTGCAACAAGTATCTAAGAATGCTCAATGTTTTAATGGCTTGCTGAATAGTTACTTGAACAAGTGTCTAGACATAGTTGCTACTTTTGATGTTTTCAAAATATCTCACGTGTCAAGAGAAGCCAATTCAGTCGCTAATGATTTGGCTCAGCAAGCATCTGGCTACCAAGTCAGGAGAGGGAAATTTTCTGTATTGGATGAGTCGGTGTTTAGTCTCACTGCCGAAGTCAGTAATGATGGGCAGGCGCACCCTCCGAGTCGAACCCCTCTGACCGCCGAAGGTCACTACGCACCAAGGATCCTAGACCGGAGTACCCCGCCGATCGAAGGTGCTAGCACACCGAGGTCCGTAGGCCAAAGCCTCCTGCACGGAGAAGGCTCCCCGGAGTCCGAACCCTCCGAAGGGCTTCGACCCAGCACACTCCGAACGGCCACCTCGACCAGGCTTCGACAGGAGCTGGAATGGCTCGAGGGGCACCCCGAAGTCAGTAGTTTAGAAGTTTTTTCAGAAGGTGGACCAGCGAGACCCTCTGAAACCTACAAGGGCGATTGGAGAGTCTCAATCGTCTAGTATTTGAGAAACCCTGGCCAAAGGGTTGATCGGAAGGTTCGGCGACAAGCGTTCAAATTTGTGTTGATAGACGACGTATTGTATCGCCGAACCATCGATGGAGTACTGTTGAAGTGTTTAGACCATGAGCAATCCTAAGTGGCTACAGGGGAAGTCGATGAAGGGCTTTGCGGCACTCATCAGTCGGCCCAAAAAATGAGTTGGATGCTCAAAAGAGCATGGTTTTATTGTCCGACTATGACTGAAGACTGTTTCAAGTACTATAGAGGGTGTGAAGCATGTCAGAAGTTTGGCAATATTCAGTTGGCTCCTGCCTCATTACTCAATCCTATTGTCAAGCCATGGCCGTTTTGAGGTTGGGGTTTAGACTTCATCGGCCAAATCCACCCTCCTTCATCAAAAGGGCATCGGTTCGTGTTGATGGCAACGGATTACTTCACTAAGTAGACCGAGGCCGTACCTCTCAAGAACATGACTCACAATGAGGTACGTGATTTTATTTTGAAGCACATCATACATAGATTCAGCATTCCTCGAACCCTTACTACAGATCAAGGTAGTTCATTTGTTTCTAGAGAAGTAAGGGACTTCGCCGAATATTATGGTATTAAGTTGATAAACTCTTCACCTTACTATGCTCAGGCCAATGGTCAGGCCGAGTCTAGTAATAAAACCGTGATTAAGCTCATTAAGAAGAAAATTGAGGAGTTTCCTAAAAGGTGGCATGAGGTGCTTTCCGATGCGCTATGGGCTTGTAGGATTGCCAAGCACGGTGCTACCAAGGTCAGTCCATATGAGTTGGTATATGGACAAGAGGTCGTTCTGCCTATAGAGGTAGATCTTGTCTCCTTAAGGGTGTTAAAGCAAGACGGCTTATCGGTCAATGAATATGAAACTCTTCTAAAAGATAATCTAGAGAAAGTGACCGATAAGAGACTAAGGGCTTTAGAAGCCATAGAAGTAGACAAGAAGAGAGTAGCTAAAGCCTACAATAAGAAGGTTAAACCAAAATAGTTTCAAATAGGAGACTTGGTGTGGAAAACGATTTTACCCTTAGGTATGAAGAGTCCCAAATTTGGTAAATAGTCACCTAGTTGGGAAGGTCCTTTTAAGATAGCCGAGATCGCTCCCGGCAATGCATACATGTTGGAATCCCTGCAGGGAGAGCGGTTTCGAAGAGCTTTAAATGGTAGGTACTTGAAAAGGTATTTCCCAAGTGTGTGGCAAACATCATAAAAGTGTCGAAAAGCCGATACGAATGGTATCGTCTTCAGCTCATTGTGCTTTTAGTTCACTAGTTCACTAGTTCACTAAAAGGCAGGGGGCATGTGTTGATAGCAAAAAATGGCATCAATGGCTAGATTGTCAAAATATCAATTTTTGGTGATTTGGGCCAAAAGTGCACATGTCCAGGGTCTGTCCGAAGCCCTATAGGGTCGAAGTCCATTGAGCTATGGGCTCCGAAAGCCTCTAGCCAGCCCATGGGCTTCGGTCAGGAAGCCTTCGGAGGCCCACGCTGCCGAAGCTTTGGCCCAAGGAGCAGGCCTCGACGGACCGGGCCAAAGCCCACCACGGCAGAGATAGAGTTGTATGCGTTCCCAGCTCAATCTTTGTCTCTATCTAGCTGGATTAATAGCAGATTATATTAGGAGTTAAGCCCCTATAAATATAGAAGCAAGGTCGGCATAGAGACCCCCCCAAACTCAAACCAAACCAAAGCCAATGCTTTGATTGTATTTACTTTACCTTTATTTTCCTGTACCTCTTCGTGGGTTTGCCTGGAAGCCCTCTGTCGACCGCTACGGAATAGTGGTAACCCTTGTTACTTCGCTTGTGAAGTATTCGTTAATCTACGTAATAGATTGCTATCGCCTTGTTATTTCGCTTGTGAAGTATCCGCTAATCTGCGTAATAGATTGCTACCTTCGCTACTAGTGCAACACTTATCAAAATTCGGTCCTCAGGCCGAATTGGTACTTCGAATTATCTCTGTTGCAGGTTCGCACGTTCGGAGCTACTTCGCAGGAGGCATCCGGAGTTGAGGGATCAGTTTCGGAGGTCGTCAGACACCCTTCGGTGGACTGCAGGCTCCGGCTACAGGCTTCGCCAGCATACTTCGTCAATAGGCTTCGCCATGACCATACTCCGCATCGGACGAAGTTGCGCCTGCGCGTGGCCCTCACGTCATTATCCCGTAGTCTACTGTATCGGAGATCTCACGCCGAACCCCGCTGTTCGGAGGTGATCACCGCGTCCAGATCTGTTCGGAGTCCATCTTCGGCCGGATCAACCCGAACACCGAAGCACCCTTCGGCGGAGTACTTCGCATCGAACGCCGAAGGTATACTTCGGTGACCCCTTCGCGCCAGACTTCGGACCGGACGGACTCCAACTGGTTTGCTGATTTTATTCTGTTTAATCTATCTCTTTCGGCTAATTGGATTATTTTGTGTAATTTGGTTGCCTGGCGAGTCCACCCCCCCTTATCACGACTAAGGGTAGTCAGAACGCGACGTCGGTGCTACGTCACGCTTAGGCTTTTTCCTAAGTATCCGTGCACTTTTGGATCGTCGAACTGACCCAAGTGCGGGGGCACGTTTCCGTGTCAACAGCAGCTATAGTAGCAATTTGTGTTTGCAAAATTTAGAAATCTTTTGCAACTCAGTTTTGTCCATTAAACTGAAATTATCATTCCATATTGTTTTCAGTCCAAGTTTTGCCCAAGTACTGTAATGAATCCAGTTTTGTTTCAGTTCAGTTCTTTGTCTAGTTTGTGACAATTTTACACATTCTTATCTTATCTGTTTTTCATAAATCTTGAACTAGAGTGTGTGATCAGCATCAATTTTGAATTCTGAGTCAGTACTGTTCTTCATTCTGATTTTGATTGATTAGTATGTTTTTAATTGTTTTCTAAATTCAAAGTAGTAACTACTGTTCATCTTTTAGAATGTTTCAGGTGCTGAAGTTTCAACTGAGAACTGTTTGAGTTAACTTGAATTAGTAATCTGAACTGTGGTACTTTTCAGTGTTCCATTTTGCAATAGTGCACTGCAATTTGATTTCAGTATTAAATTAATTTGATTGTGTTTATATCAATTTCCTAAAATGTATTGAAGCTAATCTGAGTGTGATCAAGTCTGAATTCTGAAACATTACAGTTCAGTCCTGATTCCTGATTTGCTAGAATCTGTTTTAGTTGTTATCTCCTCAGCAATCACTGCTCTATATCTAGAAAGGTTCTGAAGTTGTAGTTTAAATTGAAATGTGTTTTGAATGGTTCTGAAGTTGTAGTTTAAATTGAAATGTGTTGTAGTTTAATCTGATCACTTCATCTTCATGAACTTAAACTAGATTCAGAATCTGTGTTTATATTTTGAGAAGAACTGAAAAATTGTATTATGTTTTCAAGTCCAAATCATCTGCTCAAAATTCAGATATGTTTTTGTTGTAACTTCAAATCTGATAGAATCTGTTGACTGTGTGAATTGTGCTATTTTAGAATTAAAATTTGTCCTGAAATTGAATTTTGAATTCTAAATCAAAAATGAATTTGTGGTACTATTCATCGTCCAGTTTTTGTCCAAAGTATTGAGTTTACAATTGGGATTCAATTCTGTAAAGCCATTTCAAATTGTGCATCTCTCGGTTTTTAGTCAAAGAAATAGATTTCATTTTGCAAGAGTTACTCACTAGTTGTGATATGTTTCCTTAGAGATAAGTTATTTGCCGCATGAGCATCAAGTAAAATTGAGGATCAAATTTTGTAGATAAGAAAATATAACTTTGCTCTGATTTGTTTGGTTGGTATAAATTTGAAATCTGAATCTTTAGAGGTGAGTTGGGTGATCTGAACAGGTCATCACATTAGCGAGAATTTGTCGAGGCGCCTATTCACCCCCCTCTAGTCGCCATTCCAATCCCACATCGATCTAGCCGGAGGCAGGCTCCGGACAGATTGCAATGCGAAACCACCTCCGAACGACAAGGTTCGGTGAGAGGTCTCTGACACGACAAAACCCAACGCATCGCGCTGGCATGGCTACGTACGGTGCGAAGTGCTGGCGTGACGAAGCCCGATGCGGAGTGACGGTGCGATGAAGTCCGATGTGGAGCGTTCTGGCATGACCCCGGCGTGAAGCAACCCCGATGCGAAGTAGCTCCGGTATGCGGGACTTGACCAAACCGACAACAACGTGACAGATCCGACATGGGCGGTCGAAATAGAGACTCACCGAAGGGTGCTCTGGCAGCCTCCGAAACAAGCTTCCTAGATCTGGAAACCTTCGGCGAAGGGGGCTCCGAACATGAAACATACATCAAAGTTAAGATCAAGTGCCAATTCGGCCAGGAGATCGAATTACTAAGTGTTGTAGTAGATAAACGAAGGTAGCAATCTGTTACATAGATTAACGGATGATTCACAGGCGAACCAACAAGGCTTACCACTGTTATGGTGTGGCCGTTGGAGGGCTTCTAGGAAAACCCACGAAGGTGTACGGAAAAGTAAAGAAAGTAAAGTATGGTTCAAACTAGGGTTTGAAGTTTATTTGAGTTGTGGGGGTCTGATGAACCGGCCTCACCCCTATATTTACAGGGGTTAGTCTTCTTATCTCTAAGCACTTTGCCATACACTTGGGAAATATTTTTTCAAATACCTGCCATTCAAAACTCTTCGAAATTGCCCTCCTTGTAGAGACTCTAACAAGTATGCATTACTGGGAGCGATTTCAACCACTTTTAAAAGGACCTTCCCAACTAGGCGACCATTTACCAAATCTAGGGCTCTTAGTGCCTAAGGGCAAAATCGTCTTCCAAACCAAGTCACCAACTTGAAACGATTTTGGTTTTTCTTTTTTGTTGTAGGCTCTAGCTACTCTCCTTTTGTCTTTCTCTATTGCTTCTAGAGCCTTCAACTTCTTATCGGTCACTTCTTCCAAATTATCCTTCAAAAGAGTTTCATATTCGTCAACCGATAATCCATCTTGTTTAAGAAATCTTAAAGAGCCAAGATCTACCCCCACTAGCAAAATGGCTTCTTGTCCATATACTAACTCATATGGACTAACTTTGGTAGCACCATGCTTTGCAACTCTACAAGCCCATAATGCCTCAAAAAGCACTTCATGCCACCTTTTAGGGAACTCTTCAATTTTCTTTTTAATGAGCTTAATCACAGTTTTATTGCTAGACTCGGCCTGTCCATTGGCCTGAGCATAGTATGACGAATAGTTTATCAACTTAATACCATAAAATTCGGCAAAGTCTCTCACCTCTTTAGCAACAAATGAAGTACCTTGATCTGTAGTGAGAGTTTGGGGAATACCGAATCTATGTATAATGTGCTTCAAGATGAAATTAGTTACCTCATTGTGAGTCATGTTCTTGAGGGGCACGACTTTAGTCCATTTGGTGAAGTAGTCTGTCGCCATCAGCACGAACCGATGCCCTTTTGAAGAGGGAGGATGAATTTGGACGATGAAGTCTAAACCCCAACCTCGGAACGGCCATGGTTTGATAATAGGGTTAAGGAGCGACACAGGAGCCAACTGAATATTACCAAATTTTTGACATGCTTCACACCCTCTATAATACTTAAAACAATCCTCAGTCATACTCGGACAATAAAAACCCACTCTTTTGAGCATCCAATTCATTTTTTTGGCCGACTGATGAGTTCCACGAAGCCCCTTATGGACCTATCCTGTAGCCACTTTGGAATTATCGGCATCTAAGCACTTTAGCAGTACTCCATCAATAGTTCAGCGGTATAATACATCGTCAAGAAACACAAATTTAAATGCTTGTCACCGAACTTTCCGATCAATCCATTGATTGGGATTTTTTAAATACTAGACGATTGGAATTCTCCAATCATCCTCATGGATATCCAGAGAGTTTGCTAACTCTTTTTCTAGAGTGATGTCTAAATTGCTAATTTCGGAGTGCCCCTAGGCCTTTCCTGTTTTTGCCAAAGGCTGGTCGGATCGGCTGTGCGGAGCCAATCGGACCGAAGTCCTCCGCCAGAGGGGTCCAGCACGTGAAGGCCTCTGTTGATAGCAAAAAAGGGCATTAATGGTCTGGATCGTCAAAATATCAATTTTGGTAGTTTGGGCCAAAAATACACAAGTCCTGGACCAGGCCGAAGGCCCATCGAATATTGGGCTTCGGAAGTGTTCTAACAGCCTGCTACCTTCGGCCGGAAGGCCTTCAAGGTCTGCCTCACCGAAGCTTCGGCCCAAGGAGCAGGCTTCAGCAGGCCTTGCCGAAGGCCCACTTCGGGTTGTTTAGGAGATAGAGTTTGAGTCTGATTCTAGCTGTTTTTATCTCTAAATTTGATTAGGTCGAATCCTACCACATTAACCTTAGAGATGAGAAGACTAGCCCCTATAAATATAGGGGTGATGACGGTTCATTAAACCCCCCAACACAATTCAACCACAAAGCCATAGCTTTGAACCGTACTTTACTTTATTTTACTTTCTGCTCAACCTTCATGGGTTTGCTTGGAAGCACTCCGCCGGCCACTTCGAAATAGTGGTAAGACTTGTTACTTCGCTCGTGTAGTACTCGTTAATCTACGTAACAGATTGTGATCGCCTTGTTACTTCGCCTGTGAAGTATTCGTTAATCTATGTAACAGATTGCTACCTCCGTTTCTCTACTGCAACACTTAGCAGATTAGGTATCCAAGTGAATTGGCACTCAATCTCTGTTCTGTTGCAGGTTTTCACACCCGAAGCCCCTTCGCCGGAGGTGTTTGAAGCCAGGAAACTAGTTTCGGAGGCTGCCAGAACAACCTTCGGCGGAACCCCTGCTTCGACTACCCGTGTTGGACCCATCTTGCTATTGTCGGTCTGACCAAGTCCCGCACGCTAGAGCGCTACGCAGCAGGCTTCGTCACACCAGGATTCATCACGCCTACCCTTCATGCTAGACGAGGTCACGCCAGCGCGTTGCGTTGAAGTATTTTGTCGAGTTAGAGACTTCGCACTGAATCCCGTTGTTCGGAGGTGATTTCGCGTCGAGATCTGTTCGGAGCCTGCCTTCGGTCAGATCGATCCGAACTTCGAAGACTACCTTCGGCGAAGCCCTTCGCACCAGACGCTGAAGGCCCCCTTCAGTGAACGCTTCGCACGATACCTTTCGAAACAGTTAGGCTCCGTTCAGATGGCTGGTTTATTTTATTTATATATTTCTTTTTGGCTAATTGGGTTATTTGTTTGTGATCTGATTACCTGGCGACTCCACCCCCTTGCCACTGATAAGGGTAGTCGGAACGTGATGTCGGTGTTGTGTTACACTTAGGCCTATTCTTAAGTATCCACACACTTTTGGATCGTCGAACTGACCGAAATGCGGGAGCACGTTTTTTTGTCAACACACTTTTTGGTGACTCCACTGGGGAGGGCTACGCCAACATGACAAGTACGTATTCATCGGTTGCGGGTACATCTACAACGACTACAATGTCTACATTACCGATGGATCCCGTGGGAGGCGCGGATGTCGACAACCACAACATCATGACGCCTACCCTTGAAGATATCCCCGAAGAGGACCAGTCAGAGATCGAGGCAAAAATGAAAGCGCTAAAAGACCTCATGCTTGGGAGCTATGTCAAGACACGTGTGGGCATCATCAAGTGCAACGTCAATGTCCCCGACCTCGCTCGGACCCAGGTAACACCGGTATCGCCTCCTTTATCTTCTTTAGAAATTGAGCAAAAAATAGCCGCATCAGTAGATCAAACTGTTAGCGCTTCGCAAGCCAACCGTTTAGATTCAGCAGTTAGCTCTCAAGTAGAGGCGACACTTAGAAGGTTCGGCTTCACCGATGTCGTTCCTCCAACTCCAATCGCCAGTTGAGGAGCCATGGTGAAGATCATGGGCCTCATTGGCTCCAGATGTGATGAGTGATTGTCAACGGAAGTCAAGAGGACATGAAGAGAAGAGAAGATCTACCGTTTCTGGGCTGTGTGTGACTCAGGTACATGGGCAGCGAGTGACTTCCGAGCAGAGGGGTCGCGGAGTCGGGCTGGCCCAATCCGAGTACATGAGCTAGGAGCAGCAGAGGATCCACTGGATTGTTGACCGGGATTGACTAAGGTACATGGGCGGCGAGCGATTGCTAGGCTGAGGGAGCCGCGGAATCGGGCCGGCCCAATCCGGGTACCCGGTGCAAAGATGGTGGATGCTTTGTCAGTTTCAGCGCAAAACTGACGACCGCTGATTTCAGATCCGATTGTTCTGAGGCGAAGCCGTAGCTGCTACGAAAGCTCCGCATCAGGACAAGTTATTTTTATTTAGGATTTTACTATTTTGCCTTTAGGCCCAAAGTCTGTTAGTCGAGTCTGTAAAAAATCCTAAGGGCATTTCGGTCTTTTCCATTTTTATTTTCAGCGTCTGTGTAATTTACCCTAGGGGTAAATCTGTCTTTTTCCCTTTGTTGGGCTACCTATAAATAGGCCCCAACCCCCTAGGGTTAGGGTTAACTCACTTAATGCAAATCTGAGTTCATTTGTTTTCCCCACTGTTCTTTCCAGCCGCCACAAAAATTGCCACTGTTCATCGCAGAGCTATAGTCATTTTAGAAACAGTTTCTTTCTTTCTCTGAAATCCTCCACCGCCGAATCGTTCTGTTCTTCATGAAGTTTCTCTGGGATTTTCTCTGATCGGTTCTTTTTCTAAGAGTTCCACAACTGTGTATTTTTTCCTGGACCGAGGGCTGTGATTGTTCTTCGCGTGTGACTTACTGATCGTGATCTCGCGTGGTGATCCTCGCCCATAGTGCCAACATGTACTGTGTGTCGAGAGGCTAGTGTCGCCTGCGTGTTTAGGGACTTGAATAGGCCATCTGGCGATGCATAGGCTCTGCTGCAGCTGTAATTCATCTCCATCTCTGACATATGGCAATGGAGTATACGGCGGCTGAATTTCCAACGGTGGAAGACATAGCATAGGTTGTGCTAGCTAGTTGATGCCGTGTGTAGGCTGTGCTGGCAGAAAAATAGGTCTGCCATGTGCGGCTGCGAAGCCTGGCATAGGGAGCTGTGCTGATTTCGTGACTGAGTTGCTTGGCTCGAGGCTTGTGTAGTCACAAAATTTGTTTGCGCTTCGCAAGGGATTTTTGTTTTTGCGTTAGGGTCTGTAGGCACGGAGGGTGCAGCGAAGCCCTTGGCACTTCAGTTTTACAGACTTCGCAGTGGACGCAGGCTTCACTTCCGAAGCTTGCACGCTTCGAAGGTTGCAGCGAGGTCCGCTGGAATCCCGCGCGACACGAGGAGCTTCGTCACACAGAATTCGGTGGGTGCTGTGCAGACTTCGACACCCAGGTGGTCAAGCTGCGACACGGTCACACGGGCTTCGACAAGTATCGACCAGGAGACAAATTTGAACAGTAATCCTTCATCTCGTTTTATGTGCAATTGAATTAAATGCCTTGATGGTCAATTGTTATGATACTTGAAATGCCTGTGAGTTGATTGCACTGTTGATCTGCCTTTAAGCACTGTGTTGGTGTCTTTTCAACTAGGACACCGGTTGTTTTTAGGCTAGATTATTTTAGTACATGTGATCGGTTTTTACTTCTGCTGTTTGTCTGTTGAGGTGTGTTGGGTGTTGGGAGAAGGCCATTGATTCGAAAGAATTTTTAAGCGCCCATTCACCCCCCTCTAGTCGCTACTTTCGGTCCTACACCAGTGCACCCCCGGTGAATCATATCTATAGCAGAACTGACGGTAGAACTAGCAAAACCATCATGTCTCCAGCCCCAACATATACGACCAAGACGATTCATTACCAAGCTAACCTCGTTCATTGCATGCCACCTACACCAGCGCCAGTTTTTCCCGCGTTGCCCGCACCACATGCACAAACGCATAGGGCCAAACACGTCATATGCCCAGAGCCAGCACGTGAGGAAGATCCTCGCAGCCGACACGCCGACATACCACCACATGTCGTGTCCCCGCATGAGAGACACGGGCAGGCAGTAGGCCAAGACGACATAGAGGAGCGAATCCGCACAATATTTAGGGAGTGCACCGGCTTTGTACCTAGGGGTCGGGCTAGGTTTTACCGGAAACCATACCTTGACCATTTCGACACTATACCATACCCTCGCGGTTATAGAGTCCTTGAGTTCACCAAGTTCGATGGTGATGGTAGCAAGACCACACTAGAGCATGTCAGCTAGTTCTTACCACAGTGTGGAGAAGCTAGTGGGTCATTTGCTTTAAAACTTAGACTATTTTCTCTTTCCCTATTCAGCACCGTTTTCACTTGGTTTTCAGCGTGCCCGCTGAACTCTGTCCAAACGTGGGCTGAATTGGAACAAAAGTTCCATGACTATTTTTATACGGGTGAGATAGAACTTAGGCTTTCTCACTTGACATCGGTTAAATAGAAATCTAGCGAGGGTGTCTCCGAGTACATCAAGCGCTTTAGAGATACCAGAAACCGATGTTTTAGTTTCAATATTGCAGAGAGGGATTTGGCGGATCTAGCTTTCAACGGGTTGCGTTCTGAGATTAAAGAGAGGCTAGACAACCAAAATTTTTTAGAAGTTAGCCAAGTCTTACAGTAGGCTCTGGTCCAAGAAGGCTGAGCCAAAGATAAAAGGTTTATTAAAACATTTAACAAGCCTAGGGCTGAAGTCCATATCATGGAACACTCCGATGAGGAAGAGTCGGAAGAAGAGGAAGATTCAGCTGACATGTATGTGGCCGAATGGGTTTGGAACACTATGAGCAAACCCGTCACTTGTTCTGAACTACGGTCATCTCCCACTAAGAGTCGGCCTAGCCAAGTAAAATACTCGTTTGATATAACTAAGTGCGATAAAATATTTGATTTCTTCTTGAAGAACCAGCTTCTCAGGTTGCCTAAAGGCCAAGTCATTCCATCCACCGACGAACTAAAGAAACGCTCCTACTGTAAGTGGCATGATTCGCATTCCCATTACACTAATGATTGCAATGTTTTTCATCGATAGGTTCAATTGGCCAAAGATGAAGGACGATTGAAAATAGACCCCAGTCCAAAGATGAAGCTGGACAAAGACCCCTTTCCCGTGAACACCGTCGACCTCTACAAGAAGAAGGTGTTGATTCGGCCGGAGCAGGCCGAGTCAACTAAGAGGAAAGCGGTCATTATTGGAGAATCGCGCGCACGCACACTCGTACCAAAGAACCCTGAAGGAGTGTGGAAAAGAAACGTCAACATGTCTACTTCGGCTAGGGCTCGCAAGAAACCCAAGGCCCACGTGCAAAACAGCTAAGACAGCCAAAGGGGCCAAGGCAGTCAGAGGGTGGCTTCGGACCTCAGTGGTCGAACCCTCCACACAGTGGGTTCGGACCCCAATGGCCGAACCCTCCATACAGCAGGTTCGGACCCCAGCAGCCGACCCCCCAGAAAGGCGAGTTCGAACCCCAGTGGCCGAACCCTCCGCACAGTGGGTACGGACCTCAATGGTCGAACCCCCCGCAACTCGAGTTCGGCCCCCAATGGCCGAACCCTTCGCACAACGAGCTCGGACCCCAATGGCTGAACTTAGATCCGCTCTGGGCGAACCCTCCGGTAGGAGGCTTCGGCCCACAATGGCCAAACATACATCTCGCTTAGAAGGACCCTTCGCTAATATGGTCCGAAATACCGTCAACATGGCTGAACTGCCCTCCGAGCAGTGGGTTCGGCTCATAGTGGGTGAAGCCACTGGAGCCATCGATGCCTCCGCCATATAATTGGGCAGGGACCCCATGGGCTTCGTACGCCTCGCTCCTGGAATACCCTTCACAGTACAACATTGCCCCCTATTTTCCTTCGGAGTATTATAACTGGTAGGGACAAACAGACGTGGTGAAGGGAGACGTCTTCCACAGACTATCCGTGGTACCTCCGAATAGGCTTGCGCAGGATAGAGCCAGGGGATATGGATGCGAAGAGGCGAAGGAGGAGGAGTCTGAAGTCATCATAGTAAAGGTAGGGTCTAAGGAAGTCCCAATCTCGAAGGCCCCTTCACCAAAGCCCGTCGGAGGTAAGTCCCCTAGTCCAGCCGAGGCCAATGCCGAAGCCAGGTCTAATCAGCCGAACGAGGCCGGTCCGACCAACAGGGTCCGCAGCGAAGTGCCCACCAACTATAAAACACGTGAGGCCGACCTAGGTGGCACCCCTTCGGCAAAAAATCACAGAAATAGGGTGGTGGTGCCTGGTACCAAGCCACAACCATCATGGGCACCTCCAAGCATGTCCAAATCACAAAAAAGGCATCTACAACGCCTACGAGCACAGGAGATGCGCGAGAAAAAGGCTGAGGATGAACGAGACACCATCTTTGAGGAAATTCGCCCTCAGCCAGCTGCGAGATAGGTATGGAAGATCAAGCCGGCTGAGATGACCAACCTGTCTCCCGTTTCGAGTGATGACGACGACATGCTCGACGACGATTATACGCTTGTCTCCGAGGGACCCGCACCTTAGGCGATGGACATCAACGTCATCATGCTGCCCGCCGAGTTCGCCCTTCCGCAAGACAAGGCCAAGGTCGCTCAGTTGAACCTCAGCCCACACAATGCTATTTTTGAGAAACCCGAGGATACGGCTCACCACCTAAAGCCTCTCTACGTTAGGGGTCACATTGACGGGAAGCCGATCTCCAGGATGCTTGTCGACGGTGTCACTACTGTTAACCTAATGCCTTACTCTTTGTTGAAGAAGCTTGGTAGGGGCGAGGAAGACTTAAATAAAACCAACCTAATGCTCAACAGCTTCAACGGTGAGAGTTCTAAGGCAAAAGGCATACTCTCCATGGAGTTAACAGTAGGTAACAAGACGTTTCCAACATCATTCTTCATCGTTGACGTGCAAGGTAACTACAACGTGCTACTCGGGCGTGACTGGATTCACGCAAATTACTGTATTCCTTCTACTTTGCACTAATGCCTGATACAGTGGGACAGCGATGACGTAGAAGTCATACCAGCAGACACTTCGGCCCAGGTAGCATTGACTGATGTGTCCGTTGACGCCATCCACAATAAAGTAGAGTGTCTATCAGGTAGGGACCTTTCGGATTACGACTTCGTTAGCGTATCCGGGGGACGTTTCGTACCCGTGTCTGTAAACCGACTGGTGTAGCACGGCTATTTCAAAATGAGTAACCATGTCTAGCAAAAGTAATCTTGATTGGCTAAAGTCTCGCGTAGAGCAATATCGGTCTTCTAAAGACGGTATTGCCAAAGCCATTGAAGATTTTAGCAAAGTAGAAAAGTTAGGACAAGGTTTTGCATCGGCCGACCCCTTAGAAGAAGTCGATATAGGCAATGGTAGCATTCCAAGGCCGACCTTTGTAAACCAAAATTTGTAGGGTGATGAAAAGGCCGAGGTAATAAAATTGCTTCGGTCGTACGTCGATTGTTTCGCATGGTAGTATCGTGAGATGCCCGGACTAAGTCATGAGCTCGTAGAGCATCGGCTACCTATTAAACCCAGGTTTAGACCTTATAAACAGCCCCCTCATTGCTTTAATTCGGCCGTATACGACCGAGTTAAAGAAGAAGTAGAACGATTGCTCAAGGCTGAATTTATTAGGCCATGAAGGTATGTTGAATGGGTCACTAACATCGTGCCTATAGAGAAGAAGGGGAGCGGCAAAATACGGGTTTGTATTGATTTCATAGATCTGAACAAGGCCACTCCGAAGGACGAGTATCCCATTATAACACCCCAAATTTCCAAAACAATAAAAATATTATTTAATTCAATTTCCCGAATTTTATATTTCTGAAAATACCTTTAATATCCTTTTATACCCTTTTGAACTACAACATAGAGTTAATGACCAAACCAGGAGCTGAAAAATTTTGTATGAACTCCCAAGGTTAAAATATATTTTTGAGAATTTTTATAAATTTTTACCAAGCATGGAAGTAGCCCTATTATTTTAAACCAATTTCTGCAATTATTTTTAATCAGAAAATATTTTAAAACAGTATTGGGCCCTCCTCCCTCCCTTCTCTCTCTCCCGGCCGGCCCAGCCCGTTACCTCGCGCGCCTTAGGCTGACAACCCGACCCCACCTATCGGCGCCGATTGCCTCCCCTCGCGCGCGCACCCGACACCGCGGCCCCACCTGTCAGCCCTCCCGCTCGCTCGCTCGCGCCCGCTGGCCAGTGGCCCCCGCCTGTCAGACCCGTCGTCTACCTCGCGCCGTCGCCCCCAAATCGCGCCGGCCGATGACCCCCGCCTCGGATCCGCCTCGCTGGCCCCTCCCGCATTGAATTGATGCCATTAAACAGCTCCCCGCGCCCGGCCGACCGTTTTCCCCCGTTAAACCACGCCATTAAGCCACGGGATCACCGCTACGCGTGCATGGCCGAGCCCTCGCCGGTGAGTTAACCCCCCCCCCCCTCGGCTTTCCTTGTATTCGTCGCCCGTTATCCCTCGCCGACGACCCTATTTATACCCCTAGCCTCCGCCGCGTTCAACCCCCACGCCCAATCGCCGCAAGAACGAACAGAGCGCCCTCCATTCGCCTTTTAGCGCTTTCCACCTGCTTTGCCTCCGGCCGCCCCTCACCGTCGCCTCGGACCGTCCCGGCCCGCGCCTCTGCCACCGTCGTGACCGCAAAGACGTCTCCTACCTCGGCCATGCCTCCGCTGGTCAAGGAGATCGCCGGATCGCCATCGTCGTCAAGCACCCGAGGAACCTTCCGCGTCTACCCTCGCCGCCGGCCACGCCACGTCGCCCCCTCGCCTCGCCTAAGGTACCGCCGTGACCGCCGTAGTGTCCTCTTTCCATTTCCAGGCTTAGATAGGACCGTAGTCGCTCGCCGTGGCCCCTGGTCCGCTCGTCGTCGCTGGAGAAGACGACCGGCACGGGTCGAGTACCCGTGCCGTGTCGGATCTGATCCCGACCGTGCGATCGCGATCGGATGGCGTGTGTGAGCCCACGTACGCGATCTAATCCGCACCGTTGGATCTGGTCAAAGCGTTACGTTTTAATCTCGCGCGTCCATTTCCATTTAAAACCCGCGATCGATCTCGTGCGTCCACGTAGTACCCTTTCGGGCGTTTTAATCCTGGTCGTCCGTTGTCACTTAAGCGCCCCGCCTCGCCTGCACACGTTGGATCTGGATCCAACGGTCCAGATCGATCCGGCGCACGCGCACAGTGCGCGGGTTCACCGTGAGCCTGGCTCACCGTGGACCCGAGATGGTTTAAATTTGAAAAAAATTCCAGAAAAGGTTTAAAACTTGTAAAATACATATCTGGCGCATTTGAACTCTAAAAATTGCCATTCCAATTTCAGAAAATTCATAATATTATTCTCTACATGATTATACAATAAAAACAGTAGGTTTACTTTGGACATTTCATGTTTATTCAAATGGATATTCAATGCCTTTAGGGTTAAAATATAAATTCAAATATTTAAACTTCAGAAAAATTTATATTTATTTCCTTTCTGTCCATGTACTGAAGACCATTAAATTAACATGAACTTTTCATTTCAAATTTATTTGAGAACTTAATATGACAATAATCACATTTAAATACCCCTTTTCTAAAAAGGATAACTTTTTAATTCCTTTAAAATTTATTTATGAAATAAATCACAGAACCTTAACAATTGAATTTATCTTATTTTTAACCAAACCAACTTTAACTTATGTACTTATCATGTAATGTTATATTGTTTGATTGAATGTTGTGTTCTTTTTATTTTACTTTACTATATCAAAAAGACTACGACGCCGTCGAGGAGCCGGAATACTTCCCGGAAGTCCCTCCCTCGCCTTTCGCTGAACAAGGCAAGTCACCAAACCAATCTTTTGAGCATATTGAACCCATGTTTGATTAATCTATCGCTAAAACACATAGGCTATATATGCATTAGTCCAATGAACCCTTACAATATATTTATTTAGGATCCCCCGACCTTGATGTGCAACCCAAGCCATGCTCTCTAGCCTAAACTCCTTGTCACCATATGATAAATGTTATTAGCTAGTGTCCAATGTATCGACACGATCGCTATAGGATAAAAATGAGTTGTAGTACCTAGTTCTATTATATGATCCCCATTGTTTCTTATCTATGGAATTCTGTCGGTGTTGGAGTTGTGGTTGTGAGTGAATGCATGGTGGGTTCCGGGTGCAAGCTAGGGCATTGGTCGGTAGCACCCGGGGCACTATAAGGACCGGTCTGAGGGATCCGTTGCAATACACTTCCGTACTAACCACAAGTCTAGTGGGTAAGTCCTAACTAAGGTATGGAGTGTTCCAAACCGAGGCCACCATTTGGAGATGGGTCAAGCAGCACCTGCGGGTGGCTTGTACCAACGTGGCGCAAAAGGGGGTGCGACGTTAGCCGGGATGCGGCCCGGCGTGCCGGCGAAACCTAGAGCGGGTGGTTATCGCTTGGAACATTTCATGCCGAGGTTTTGGTATGAGTTCTCGTGGTATGGGTCATCTCGTTTCGGATGAGTGCGTGCCTTGTGGGTATAGTAGTACATCTCTGATCAGAGTCTTAAATCTTTTCGAAAAGCCGAGCCCACGGTCAAGGGCGGGTTGCTTGACATCCCCCAGTTAGATTACTTTGAATATGTATGTGCATGATGGATTGACATGTAAGGACTGTGGTGCGAGGAGGTAAAACGTACTCCTCGAGTTAGATGATGTTATTGATGTTCATGTTTATATTTCCGCATGATAAAATTTGATTACACTAAATGCAATAACTGAAAATGTACTTTTCCGCACTGTTAGCCATTACCCTTCCTTGTTTATTATCCTGCATTATTACTTGCATTTGCGGTGGCTTGTTGAGTACTTTTTGTACTCATACCCGTTGGACCCCACAGAGGATGCTTACTATGAAGACGGTCTGGAGTAGCGACCCAGTCGAGAAGAAAGATCCTAAAGAAGATGTTCGTCATGCAGAGTTTTAATTATTTTTATTACTGTTTTTACCAAGACTTTGATGTAATAAATATGGTCAGCGTACCATGAATATTGCCGTATGTACGTTGTCGCATGATGAACCTCTTGTATTATTGTTTTTCTTATGAAATTCAATAATGTCTCGATTTTGATAAATCGGGGTGCTACAAGATGGTATCAGAGCCGACTTGACTGTAGGAAGCCAAACAGACCCGCCTAGCCATTAGCCACAGGAAATTATTTCTCGAAAATCTACTTTATAAACTTTGTTCCTCTCCTCACTTTTATTCAACTTGCTGTTTTGTATATGCCAGTATACCAAGTGCACAGCTACTGCCGCCATTACGAGGGCTTCGTCCGGGAGCTCCGTATGATGCTCACCTTCCTCGGGTTCCTCTTCGAACCCGAATTCCAAGGAGTGTACCCCGACGAGTTCGCCGGGCCTTGTGACGTCTCCCTCACCGTCCACAGCTCCGGAGAACACCTGCCGCCCTACACCACCGCACTTGGAGGGCCGACGTTCGACGTCGCTTGCCAACGAGTCGCCCTCCAGGCCCTCATGGAGTTGGGGATGATCTACGATGATCATCTTCAGAACTCGTCCTTCCGGCTTGTGCCGAAGCGCACTCCCGGCGCCCACTGTAGCATCTACCTCGGAGTTCACTCCGTGCGTGATCCGGTCATGGCCCGGCAGTCGCGTCTTCTACAGGCTATGGACGATCTCCATACCGAGGCGGTGCTCGACGCCAACGAGCACCATGAGGCGGTTGAGTTCCTTCGCGAGGAAATAAAGAACTTGATCCAACAGAACGGCGAGCTGCAGGGCAAGATCATACAGCTGCAGAAGGATATTGCGGAGATGGTTCCTCTTCTTCCAAGGAAGAAGAAGCCCATCCGTGAGCCCCTCCCTCGCCCCAAGAGGATCCCGCCACGACCCTCCCCCGCCAGACCCTCCACCAGCGCCCCTGCACCACGCCCCGGCCTCATCTCTGACTCCACCATCCCTCTAGAGCCGCGTACTCGTGGTTCCGAGAGCACGGAGACCGCCTCCGGTGGCGAGTAGGCGTTAGGAGTAGCTATTTTAATAAAAAGCATAATTTTGTATGTGGTGCTACCCACGACGAGTGTGTTGTGGGTAGAATAAGATCTTGATTGTAATGAACATTTTACCACTTGATTTATATATGCTTAAACTATTCTCGTTAATTGTGTTGTCATCTTTTTGCCTTATAACCTTATGAATTCAGAAGATGGCCGACCACCAGAACACCGGCTCCAACAGTGGAGCAGGAGGAAGCCGGGATGCGCCCGAGGGTGTTGTACCCAACTGGGGTGCAACGGGCCCGCGTCAGTCTGGGTCGCCCTCCGCCAACCACCCCACCTTGGCGGAGATGATGGCGAATCAAAACCAACTGATCACCGCCCTCCTCACTCAGATGCAGAACCAACAGGCTCAGTTGGACCATCTGCAGAACGGGGAACCTGCCCCTCGCGCACCAGCACCCGCGCCCGCTCCGCAACTCTCGGAGTTTCTATGCGTGCGCCCGCCCATTTTCTCGAGCACCACCAACCCGATGGAGGACGGAGATTGGCTTCGCACCATCGGAAAGAAGCTTGACCTCCTCCCCTGCACCGACCGGGAGCGAGTGGCCTTCGCCACTCACCAGCTTCAGGGTCCCGCCGCTGAATGGTGGGACAACTATCGTGAGTCCCAGCCAGAGGACCACGTGGTGACTTGGGCGGAGTTCACCATCGCCTTTCGTGCCGCCCACGTCCCCGCCGGTGTCATCGTGGTGAAACAGCAGGAGTTCCGCGACCTGCAGCAAGGCAACCGGACTGTCATGGAGTACCTCCATGAGTTCAACCGCCTTGCCCGCTACGCACCAGAGGAAGTGCGCACCGACGCCCTCCGCGAAGCCAAGTTCCTCCAGGGACTTAAGGATGAGCTATCCATCCAGCTCGTCGCCACCGACTACGCCGACTTCCAACGGCTAGTCAACAAAGCGCTCATCCAAGAGACTGAGCAAAACAGGTTGGACCTCAAGAAGAGGAAGATGATCGCCTTCAAGCACCAGCAGGCGAACTCTCAGAGGCCCCGCTTCGTCCCTCCGCCACCAGCGCCCGCCTACCATCCTCGGCCCGCCTACAGGCCACCTCACGCCGCCGGTGGATCCAACACCGGGCATCCTCGCCCCGCTCCACCAGCTCCGGCCGCTCAGCCGACACCAGCCGCCAAGGCCCCGATCTTGAAGGATCACCAAGGGAGGCCGGTTGTCTGCTTCAACTACCGCAAGGAAGGGCACTACGCACACCAGTGTCCTCACCCCAAGCAGCCCCAAGGCGCGGCACCCAACCAGGCGGTTCGTGCCCGTGTCAACCACGTCAGCGCGGAGGAAGCTCAGGAGGCTCCTGAAGTCGTGCTCGGTACATTTACTGTGAATTCCGTACCAGCCGTAATATTATTTGACTCTGGAGCAACCCACTCCTTCGTCTCAGAAGATTTGCGAAAACAAACGAACTGGACGTGCTCCCTCTACCCATCCCCATGGTGATTGCCACTCCCGGCAATAGGACCTTAGCCCGCTTATACAGCCCTAAGGTTCAAATTGACATCCAAGGAGTATTGTTTCGGGCCGAGCCAGTCCTCATCCAATGCACCGGACTCGACCTCATACTAGGGATAGATTGGTTGATGAAGCACAAGGGAGTGATCGACTGTGCCAACAAGTCTGTCACGGTGACCAACCCTGAAGGTGCGGCCGTCACCATTCGAATGACCAGTCGCAAGCCACTCGGAGCATCCCTTCGCTCGATAGCTCTTGAAGAGGTACCCATAGTCAAGGAGTTCGCGGACGTCTTCCCTGAAGACCTACCCGGAATGCCTCCCAAACGGGACATCGAATTCAGAATCGAACTTATCCCCGGGACCACTCCAATCTCCAAGCGCCCGTACCGGATGGCCGCTAATGAACTAGCCGAAGTCAAGAGCAACATTGAAGACCTAGAGCAGAAAGGGTACATCCGACCGAGTACCTCACCCTGGGGTGCACCGGTTATATTTGCCATGAAGAAGGACAAGACCAAGAGGATGTGCGTGGACTATAGAGCCTTGAACGACGTAACCATCAAGAACAAGTACCCATTGCCTCGGATCGATGACCTGTTCGATCAGCTGAAAGGATCCTCGGTGTTTTCCAAAATTGACCTCAGGTCAGGTTATCACCAATTGAGGATTAGGGAAGAGGACATACCCAAGACTGCCTTCACCTCCCGTTATGGACTCTACGAGTATACAGTGATGTCGTTCGGACTCACGAATACCCCGGCTTTCTTCATGAACATGATGAACAATGTATTCATGGAGTTCTTGGACAAGTTCATCGTGGTATTCATCGACGATATCCTCATTTACTCCAAGACCCAGGAAGAACACGAGACTCACCTCCGTCTGACACTCGGAAAGCTAAGGGAGCAGCAATTGTACGCCAAATACAGCAAATGCGAATTTTGGTCATCTGAGTTGAAGTTCCTCGGCCATGTTATATCTGCCGGAGGAATAGCGGTGGACCCAACCACCGTTGAAGCGGTAACCAACTGGCTGCAGCCCACGACTGTGACCGAGATCCGGAGTTTTCTTGGATTGGCCGGATACTACCGCCGGTTCATCGAGAATTTTTCCAAGATCGCCAAGCCTATGATCAGACTTTTGCAGAAGGAAGTAAAGTTTTAATGGACCCCCGACTGCGAAGAAAGCTTCTAGACCCTCAAGAAGAAACTAGTAACAGCCCCTATTCTGACTCTGCCAGACATCCGGAAAGACTTCCACGTCTACTGTGATGCCTCTCATCAAGGATTGGGATGCGTCTTAATGCAAGAGGGGAAAGTGATATCCTACGCCTCCCGGCAACTGAGACCGCATGAGCTGAACTACCCAACCCACGACCTGGAACTAGCAGTCGTGGTTCATGCCTTGAAGATATGGAGACATTACCTTGTGGGGAATCGGTGTGAGGTCTTCACCGACCACAAGAGCCTCAAGTACATATTCACCCAACCAGATCTGAATCTCAGGCAAAGGAGATGGTTGGAACTGATCAAGGATTACGACTTGGACATCCATTATCATCCAGGCAAGGCCAATGTGGTGGCAGACGCCCTTAGTCGAAAAGGGTATTGCAATGCCATCATGATTCAGGACCAAGCTCCTTTACTTTACAAGGATATGGAAAGGCTAAACCTAGGGATCACCACTCGAGCGTACCTCGCTGCCTTGGAGTCTCGGCCTGTCTTAATAGACCAGATCCGGGAGAAGCAGAAGGAGGACCCAGACATCTTGGAGATCCAGCAGAACATGAGGAAGGGTAAAGCCCCCGGATTTTCCGAGGACGAGCATGGTACCATCTGGTTCGGAAACCGGATCTGCGTACCCGACAAACCTGAGTTGAAGACCCTCATCCTTCAAGAAGCCCACGATACTCTATACTCCATCCATCCCGGGAGTACAAAGATGTATCAAGACCTGAAGGAAAAATATTGGTGGGTCAGCATGAAGAGAGAAATAGCTGAGTATGTGGCCAAGTGCGACACATGCCGGCGAGTCAAAGCAGAGCATCAGAGGCCTGCCGGACTTCTTCAACCTCTCAAGGTCCCTGAATGGAAGTGGGAAGAGATAGGAATGGACTTCATCACGGGACTGCCCAGGACCCAAGCTGGTCATGATTCTATCTGGGTGATCATCGACCGACTCACCAAGGTAGTTTACTTCGTTCCGGTCAAGACAACTTACACTGTCGCCAAGTTGGCTGAGTTGTATATGACCCGGATCGTGTGCCTTCACGGAGTTCCTAAGAATATTGTATCTGACCGCGGGAGTCAGTTTACCTCCAAGTTTTGGAAGAACCTTCAAGAGGAACTCGGCACCCGGCTGAACTTTAGCACCGCCTATCATCCACAAACCGACGGTCAAACCGAAAGGGTCAACCAGATATTGGAAGATATGCTTAGAGCCTGCGCTCTAGACTTTGGCGGGATGTGGGACAAGAACTTACCTTATGCAGAGTTCTCCTACAACAACAGCTATCAAGCCAGCCTGCAAATGTCCCCGTTCGAAGCACTCTATGGACGTAAGTGCAGAACGCCGTTGCTCTGGGATCAAACCGGAGAGTCGCAACTGTTTGGGACCGATCTATTAAGAGAAGCTGAAGAGAAGGTCAAGACCATAAGAGACCGATTGAAGGCAGCCCAATCCCGGCAGAAGAGCTATGCCGACAACCATCGAAGAGACCTAGCCTTTGAGGAGGGCGATTATGTCTATCTCCGAGTCACTCCCCTCCGTGGCACTCAAAGGTTCAACATGAAAGGCAAGCTAGCACCCCGCTACGTCGGACCTTTCCAGGTCCTCCGATGACAAGGAGAAGTGGCATATCAACTTGAACTGCCTCCATCCTTGGCAGGAGTTCATGATGTGTTCCATGTCTCTCAGCTGAAGAAGTGCCTCCGTGTACCCACCGAGCAAGCCGACCTTCAGCAGCTCAACGTCCAGGAGGACTTGACCTACATAGAGAAACCCATCAAGGTCTTGGAAACCAAGGAAAGGGTAACTAGAAGTCGTGTAGTTCGCTTCTGCAAGGTTCAATGGAACAACCATCCCGCCGAAGAAGCAACATGGGAAAAGGAAGACGAACTAAAAGCCCAATACCCCGAGTTATTCTAGTAACGTTCCAATCTCGAGGACGAGATTCTTTGTAAGGGGGATACGTTTGTAACACCCCAAATTTCCAAAACAATAAAAATATTATTTAATTCAATTTCCTGAATTTTATATTTCTGAAAATACATTTACTATCCTTTTATACCCTTTTGAACTACAACATAGAGTTAATGACCAAACCAGGAGCTGAAAAATTTTGTATGAACTCCCAAGGTTAAAATATATTTTTGAGAATTTTTATAAATTTTTACCAAGCATGGAAGTAGCCCTATTATTTTAAACCAATTTCTGCAATTATTTTTAATCAGAAAATATTTTAAAACAGTATTGGGCCCTCCTCCCTCCCTTCTCTCTCTCCCGGCCGGCCCAGCCCGTTACCTCGCGCGCCTTAGGATGACGACCCGACCCCACCTGTCGGCGCCGATTGCCTCCCCTCGCGCGCGCACCCGACACCGCGGCCCCACCTGTCAGCCCTCCCGCTCGCTCGCTCGCGCCCGCTGGCCAGTGGCCCCCGCCTGTCAGACCCGTCGTCTACCTCGCGCCGTCGCCCCCAAATCGCGCCGGCCGATGACCCCCGCCTCGGATCTTCCTCGCCGGCCCCTCTCGCATTGAATTGACGCCATTAAACAGCTCCCCGCGCCCGGCCGACCGTTTTCCCCCGTTAAACCACGCCATTAAGCCACGGGATCACCGCTACGCGTGCATGGCCGAGCCCTCGCCGGCGAGTTAATCCCCCCCCCCCCCTCGGCTTTCCTTGTATTCGTCGCCCGTTATCCCTCGCCGACGACCCTATTTATACCCCTAGCCTCCATCGCGTTCGACCCCCACGCCCAATCGCCGCAAGAACGAACAGAGCGCCCTCCATTCGCCTTTTAGCGCTTTCCCCCTGCTTCGCCTCCGGCCGCCCCTCACCGTCGCCTCAGACCATCCCGGCCCGCGCCTCCACCACCGTCGTGACCGCAAAGACATCTCCTACCTAGGCAACGCCTCCGCTGGTCAAGGAGATCGCCGGATCGCCATCGCCGTCAAGCACCCGAGGAACCTTCCGCGTCTACCCTCGCCGCCGGCCACGCCCCGTCGACCCCTCGCCTCGCCTAAGGTACCGTCGTGACCGCCGTAGTGTCCTCTTTCCATTTCCAGGCTTAGATAGGACCCTAGTCGCTTGCCGTGGCCCCTGGTCCGCTCGCCGTCGCCGGAGAAGACGACCGGCACGGGTCGAGTACCCGTGCCGTGTCGGATCTGATCCCGACCGTGCGATCGCGATCGGATGGCGCGTGTGAGCCCACGTACGCGATCTAATCTGCACAGTCGGATCTGGTCAAAGCGTTACGTTTTAATCTCGCGCGTCCATTTCCATTTAAAACCCGCGATCGATCTCGTGCGTCCACGTAGTACCCTTTCGCGCGTTTTAATCCTGGCCGTCCGTTGTCACTTAAGCGCCCCGCCTCGCCTGCGCACGTTGGATCTGGATCCAACGGTCCAGATCGATCCGGCGCACGCGCACAGTGCGCGGGTTCACCGTGAGCCTGGCTCACCGTGGACCCGAGAGGGTTTAAATTTGAAAATAAATTCCATAAAAGGTTTAAAACTTGTAAAATTCATATCTGGCGCATTTGAACTCTAAAAATTGCCATTCCAATTTCAGAAAATTCATAATATTATTCTCTACATGATTATACAATAAAAACAGTAGGTTTACTTTGGACATTTCATGTTTATTCAAATGGATATTCAAATGCCTTTAGGGTTAAAATATAAATTCAAATATTTAAACTTCAGAAAAATTTATATTTATTTCCTTTCTGTCCATGTACTGAAGACCATTAAATTAACATGAACTTTGAATATGTATGTGCATGATGGATTGACATGTAAGGACTGTGGTGCGAGGAGGTAAAACGTACTCCTCGAGTTAGATGATGTTATTGATGTTCATGTTTATATTTCCGCATGATAAAATTTGATTACACTAAATGCAATAACTGAAAATGTACTTTTCCGCACTGTTAGCCATTACCCTTCCTTGTTTATTATCCTGCATTATTACTTGCATTTGCGGTGGCTTGTTGAGTACTTTTTGTACTCATACACGTTGGACCCCACAGAGGATGCTTACTATGAAGACGGCTGGAGTAGCGACCCAGTCGAGAAGAAAGATCCTAAAGAAGATGTTCGTCATGCAGAGTTTTAATTATCTTTATTACTGTTTTTACCAAGACTTTGATGTAATAAATATGGTCTGCGTACCATGAATATTGCCGTATGTACGTTGTCGCATGATGAACCTCTTGTATTATTGTTTTTATTATGAAATTCAATAATGTCTCGATTTTGATAAATCGGGGCGCTACACCCATGCTGATAGCCGACATGATGATCAACGATGCTTCAAGACACAAGGTACTAAGTTTTCTTGATGGCAACGCTGGTTATAATAAAATTTTTATGGCCAAAGTGGACGTCTACAAGATATCCTTTCGATGCCCTGGGTTTGTCGGCTTGTTTGAGTGGGTAGTTATGACTTTTGGTCTAAAGAATGCTTGCGCTACATATCAACGTGCTACGAACTTAATCTTTCATGACTTGCTAGGATTTATGCTAGAGGTCGACATAGATGATGTTGTAGTCAAATCGGACGCTATGAGGAGCCACTTAGCCGATTTGAGAGTCGCTTTTGATAGGATGCGTCAATATGACTTAAAGATGACCCCGCTCAAATGTGCTTTTGGCGTGTCGGCAGGCAAGTTCTTAGGTTTTATGATTCCTGAAAGAGGTATTGAAATTTATCCTAAGAGGCTTGAAAAGATTAGGAACGTTTGCAGCACTGACATGCAAAAGTTGCTAGGCAAAATGAATTATCTGTGTCACTTTATATCTTACTTGTCTAGCAAAATCGATGCTTTTGTCCCTATACTCCAGCTAAAAAATGAAGTCGAGTTCACTTGGGGGGCAAGTCAGCAAAGCGCCTTTGAGTAGATTAAAGAATGCTTGTCATCACCACCCGTGGTGAGAGCACCAAAGGCCGGAATTCCGTTTCGGCTATACATCACTACAGAAGATGGCGTGACAGGAGCCGTGCTAACTCAAGAAGTGGAGGGGAAAGAGTACATCATCACATTATTGAGTCGACGACTGCTCGACACTGAAACCAGGTACGTATTTGTGGAGCATTTGTGTTTATCACTTTATTACGCATGTACCAAATTATGTCACTATCTTCTTCCTAGCATGTGTATTGTCGCTTGCCAAACCAATGTCATAAAATACATGTTGCAAAAGCTGATTCTAAGTGGAAGGATTGGGAAGTGGGCGTATGTTTTAATTGAATATGATTTGGCCTATGAGCCATTGAGAGCTATGAAAGGCCAAATTGTCACTAATTTTATAGTTGATCACCACGTAGATGTCAATTGGGGTAATGATGTTGCTCTAATTGAAGTAGTACCATGGAAACTTTATTTTGATGGTTCAGCTTGTAAGAATGGCCATGGTATCGGCGTAGTGCTCATATCACCAAGTGGCATGCACTTTGAAACATCGGCTTGTTTAGAGTTTCCTTCTACTAATAACCAAGCTGAATATGAAGCTTTATTACTAGGACTTGAATTGCTAAAGTCCGTAGGTGCTAAACATGTTCATGCACATGGTGACTCTTTGTTAGTAGTACAACATGTAGCTAAAAGTGCTCAATGTTTTAATGGCCTGCTAAATAGTTACTTAGACAAATGTTTAGACATAATTGCAATCTTTGGCGACTTCAAAATTTCTCATGTATCAAGAGAAGCCAATTCAATTGCAAATGATTTGGCTCAGCAAGCATCTGGATATCAGGTCAGGAGAGGAAATTTTCTGTATAGGAAAAGCCAATGCTTGGTCTCACTACCGAAGTCAAAAACTTTAGGCAGGCGCGAGGTCTGTCGGACCCTCCGGGTCGGACCCCTCCGGCCACGAAGGGGTGTTGCATGCTGGAGCCCTCGTGTTAGAGCCCTTCATCCGCCGAAGGGTCCTGCATGCCGGAGCCCTCGCGCCGAAGCCTTCTGGGCGAAAGAAGCCCTCGCATGCTGGACTCCTCCGATGAAAGGCTTCGTTCTGATCGGCTTCGCATAGCCGATCTTGTCAGCCTTCGGCAGAAATAGGAGAGCCCCGAGTGGCACTCCGAGTGTAGCAATTTATACATTATTGAGTTAGCAAACCCTCCGGATGTCCATAAGGATGATGGGAGAATTCCAATCATTCAGTATTTAAAAGATCTCAATCAAATGGTTGATTGGAAAGTTCGACGACAAGTGTTTAAATTTGTATTGATAGATGATGTATTATACCGCCGAACTATTGATGGAGTACTTTTGAGATGCTTGGATGCTGATCAGTCCAAAGTAGCTATAGGAGAAGTCCACGAGGGGCTTTGTGGCACTCATCAGTCAGCCCAGAAAATGAGTTGGATGCTAAAAAGAGCGGATTTTTACTAGCTGACTATGACTGAGGATTGTTTCAAATACTATAGGGGGTGTGAAGCTTGTCAAAAGTTTGGTAATATTCAATTAGAACCTGCGTCGTTACTTAATCTTATTATAAAAACTGTGGTCGTTCCGAGGTTGGGGCTTAGACCTCATTGGCCAAATTCATCCTCCCTCTTCAAAAGGGCATCGGTTCGTGTTAATGACGATGGATTACTTCACCAAGTTGACCGAAGTCGTGCCTCTCAAGAACATGACTCATAATGAGGTAATTAATTTCATCTTGAAGCACATTATACATAGATTCGGCATTCCCCAAACTCTCACTACAGATCAAGGTACTTCATTTATTGCTAAAGAAGTGAGGGACTTTGCCGAATACTATGGAATTAAATTGGTAAACTCCTCTCCATACTATGCTCAGGACAATGGTCAGGCTGAGTCTAGTAATAAAACTGTGATTAAGTTAATCAAGAAGAAAATTGAAGAGTTTCTGAAAAGGTGATATGAAGTGCTTTCTGAGGCTTTATGGGCTAGTAGAGTTGCAAAGCATGGTGCCACTAAAGTTAGTCCATATGAGTTGGTATATGGACAAGAGGTTGTTCTACCGGTAGAGGTGGATCTTGGCTCTATGAGATTTCGTAAGCAAGATGGCATATCGGTCGATGAATATGAAACTCTTTTAAAAGACAATTTGGAAGAGGTGACTGATAAGAGATTAAGGGCTTTAGAATCTATAGAAAAGACAAGATAAGAATAGCTAGAGCCTACAATAAAAAGGTTAAGACAAAATCGTTTCAAGTTAGGGACTTGGTTTGGAAGATGATTTTGCCCTTAGGCACTAAAAGCCCCAAATTTGGTAAATGGTTGCCTAGTTGGGAAGACCCTTTCAAAATAGCCGAAATCGCTAAAGGTAATGCATACGTGTTAGAGTCTCTACAAGGAGAGCGGTTTCGAAGAGCTTTGAATGGTAGGTACTTTAAAAAGTACTTCCCAAGTGTGTGGCAAAATGCTTGATAATGTCAAAAGGCCGGTGTGGGAGGTATCATCCTTAGCCCATTATGCTTTTAGTTCACTTAGTTCACTAAAAGGCAGGGGGCATGTGTTGATAGCAAAAAATGGCATTAATGGTCAAAATTATCAAAATATCAATTTTGGTAGTTTGGGCTAAAAATACACAAGTCATGGACCAGGCTGAAGCCTTGCAGGGCCGAAGGCCCATCGAATATTGGGCTTCGGAAGCCTTCTAGCGGCCTACTACCTTCAGCCTGAAGGCCTTCGGAGGCCTGCCTCGCCTAAGCTTTGGCCCGAGGAGCAGGCTTCGGCAGGCCTTGCTGAAGGCCCACTTCGGGTTGTTTAGGAGATAGAGTTTGAGTCTGATTCTGGCTGTTTTTTCTCTAAATTTGATTAGGTCGAATCCTACCAGATTAACCTTAAAGATAAGAAGACTAGCCCCTATAAATATAGGGATGAGGCTGGTTCATTAGACCCTCCAACACAATTCAACCACAAAGCCCTAGCTTTGAACCGTACTTTACTTTATTTTACTTTCTGCACAACCTTTGTGGGTTTGCTTGGAAGCCCTCCGCCGACCACTTCGAAATGGTAGTAAGCCTTGTTACTTCGCCTGTGAAGTACCCATTAATCTATGTAACAGATTGCTATCGCCTTGTTACTTTGCTTGTGAAGTATCCGTTAATCTACATAACAAATTGCTATCTTCGTTTCTCTACTGCAACACTTAGTAGATTCGGTCTCCAGGCCAAATTAGCACTTGATCTCTGTTCTATTGCAGGTTTTCACGCTCGAAACCCCTTCGCCGGAGGTGTCCGGAGCCAGGAAACTGGTTTCGGAGGCTGCCAGAACACCCTTCGGCGGAACCCCTACTTCGACTACCCATGCCGGACCCATCACACTATTGTCGGTCTAACCAAGTCCCACATGCTAGAGCGCTACGTAGCAGGCTTCGTCACGCCTACCCTTCGCGCCAGACGAGGTCATGCCAACGCATTGCGTTGAAGTATTTTGTCAAGTTAGAGACTTCGCACCGAATCCCGCTGTTTGGAGGTGATTTCGCGTCGGGATCTATTCGGAGCCTGCCTTCGGTCAGATCGATCTGAATGCTGAAGACTACCTTCGTCGAAGCCCTTTGCAAGAGATGCCAAAGGCCCCCTTTGGTGAACCCTTCACATGAGACCCTTCTGTTTATAGAAAAAATGTCATTAAGGGTCAAGCTAAGCAAAATACTGAAAATGGTATTTTTGACCGAAAATATGCCAAACCTGGCATAGGCCGATTTTATCGGCTATAGTAGGTTGGTCCAACCGGCCAGGCCCGGTCAGACCGGACCCATGGGCTCGGTTAGACCGGTCAAGGATTCAGAATGTGAATGCGAAGTGGATTCGAATTGTGTTTGTCCAAATCTTATCTCAACCGAATTATGGCTGAATCCTACTGTATTTTTAGCCAGGGACCACTAGCCCACCCCCTATAAATACTAGGGACAAGGCCGATTCAAGGTTCTCTCCAATCTCAAGAAATCCAAAGCCCTAACTTTGAATCGCCTTTACCTTTCTTTACTTTCCGCATCTTCGTGGGTTTGCTTGAAAGCCCTCCGTCTGCTGCGCCCGTAATCACGGTAACCCTTGCTGGCTCGCTTGTGAACCTCCCGTTAATCCACGTAACGGATTGCTATCCCTTTTATCGGTTTTTATCACCATATTTGGTAATTCGGCCCCTTGGCCAAATTGTATTTGATCTTTGGTTGTTTTCGCAGATCTATTGCCCTCATAAACATCTCTGCGAAGTTTGGAAGTAATTGGATATTATTTGTTAAGGATATCGAGGTTCACAGATTGGATATGCTACGTCGGTCTGACCGGCGTTGGGCCTTTGGTCTAACTAGACCTCATCACGTTGTTGTCAGCAATGACCGGTTAGACCAGCGGTGCTCTACCGGTCCAACCGGGACCCTTCGCACTACGCTACACCGAAGCCCTTTGCCGAAGCCTACCTCGTCGGTCCGACTGAAGGAGCCTCGACGGTCAGACCGCCGGAGCCACCCTTCGCAGCTGCCTTCGGGACACCACCCGGAGCCCCTTCGCAACCCCTCCGGTCCGACCGAGGTTGTACCCCCGGTCTGACCGGGCCTGAGGCCGAAGGTGCCCTAGGGACCCTTCGGACCAATCTCCACTGTAACTCCGAATCAGACTCCGAATTGGCCAATTCCAGGTATTTTAGCTATTTTATTCATGTTTACATTATTACTAGTACTTTTCGGCCAATTGGATTAAAATATTAATTATTTATATGATTGCCTGGCGACTCCAAATTCCTTATCACTATTTAGGGTAGTCAGAACGCGCCGTCAGTATCGTCACGAGACTTTTGGACGTCGAACCAGCCCAAGTGTGGGGGCACATTTTTGCGTCAACACACTTTTTGGCGACTCCACTGGGGACAATGCCAATCATGACTACTACCTCTACATCAGCAGGGAGTACCTCTACTACGTCTACATCCACTACATCGCCGATGAACACTATGGGGGGCGTGGACATCGACGACTGCAACATTATGACACCCACCATGGCAGACATATCTAAGTAAGACCGAGCAAAGATTGAAGCGAAGAAGAAGGAACTCGAAGAGCTGATGCTCAGGGATTGCATAAAGACACGCTCGGGATTCGTCATGCGTGACACCCTCAACCTAACTCAGGTACGCACCTCATCACCCCCTTTATCTGCTTCACAAGTTGATCGTAAGATAGCTACATCTATTGATCAAGCGGTTAGTTCCTCGCTAGCCAACAAACTAGAACCCGTAGTTGTCTCGCAAGTGGCAACAATATTTAGAAGATTCAGCTTTACTGAGGCCGATTTACCAACACCAATCACTAGTATTCCGCCAACTCAGCACATTTATAGTAGAACGGATGGTGATACTAGAAAAAATATCAAGTTTACAGCTACATCATCCACAGCCGAAACACATAACTATGCTTATGGCCAGGCAAACCCAGCCTATCATGCACCGCCACCGCCTGTGCCCATGCCAGCTCTGCCGCCACCGCTCGCATTGCACACTCCCACACCGCAGCATAGGCCAGAGCATGCCGATATACCGCCACGCATCCCACCACCGCATGAAAGACACGCACAAGCAGTAGACCACGACGATATTGAGGAACGTATTTGCGCGCTATTTAGGGAATGCACCGACTTTACACCTCGGGATAGAGCTAGGGTTTATCGAAAATTGTATCCCAACCACTTTGATACCATTCCATACCCTCACGGTTATAGTGTCCCAGATTTCACTAAATTTGATGGAGAGGGTAGTAAATCCACATTAGAGCACATTAGTCAGTTTTCTAGCACAATGTGGCGAAGCTAGCGGGTCGGAGGCATTGAAACTCAAGTTATTTTCCCTATCATTATCCGGCACCGCATTCACTTGGATTTCAACGCTCCCTCCGAACTCCGTTCAGACATGGGCTCAGCTAGAGCAGAAGTTTCATGATTATTTCTACACAGGCAAGACCGATCTTAGGCTATCACACCTCACGGCGATTAAACAAAAATCTAGCGAAAACATTTCTGAATACGTCAAGCGCTTTAGAGACACTAGGAATAAATGTTTTAGCCTAAACATATCAGAAAGAGACCTGGAAGACCTCGCATTTAATGGCTGTCACGCCCTGATTTAATAAATCAGGACCTTTATTGAAATTCCATAGAAAATCAATAAAAACAAGACGATCATCATGCGACCACGTACAATATGAGCAATCATTCACGGTTCGTAGACCGTATTAGTACAAAAGTGAATAAAGATGAAGAGAAACTAATAAAACAAAGGGTCCTAGATGAACGCCTCCTTCCAGTCTCGCCTTGACTGGGTTGCTACTCCAGACCTTCATCCTCCTCATAGTAGACGGGCTCTAGTGGTGTAAGTCAACGGGTGTGAGTACAAACGTACTCAGCAAGCCACCGAATGCAAATATAATGTAAGGTAATAACAAGGGAGATAGTGGCTAATTTTTGCGAAAGAGCATAATTTGTAAAGCAATTAAATGTGAACAATTTATTAGTATTGAAACGTAAACATGTGTATGCGTCATCATCTTCTAACTCGAGGGGTACAGTCAGCCCCACCTCACTCAACAGTCCTTACATGCCATGAATAAATCAACCATTCAAACAATTGTAAACTAACTGCGAGTAGTCACACAACCCGCCCTTGACCGTGGTCTCGGCTTTTCGAAAAGATTGAATACTCTGATCAGAGGTGTACCACTGTACCCACAAGGCACACACTCATCACTTACACCAAAGTGTAACAAGATGACCCATTCCACGGGAACTCGTGCCAAAACCTTCCATATGGTCCTCCTCGACCCGACAGCACCCTCTTATGGGTTTCATATGGTGTCCCGACGTGTCGAGCCTCACCATACACCCCCCCTTGAGCCACGTCGGTACAAGTCACCCGCAGGTTGCCCCTTGCCCCCTCCACTATGGTGCATCGAGTTGGATTGTTCCATACTTTCAGTTAGGACTTACCCATTAGACTTGTGGTTGGTACGGAAGTTCTTTGCAACAGATCCTGCAGACCGGTCCTTATAGTGCCCCGGGTGCGACCAACCAATGCCCTAGCTTGCACCCGGAACCCACCATACTTATAACATAGCCAACTTCAACAGAGTCCAGAGACAAAAATAACGAGGAAATACATATAGTAGAATCCAGCTATCTATGACTCATTCTTTTATCCTATAGCAGTTGTGCCGGTACATTGGGAACTAGCTAATATAATATTTGTAGAGTGACAAGGAGTTAAGGCACAATAAGCATGGCTTGGGTTTGCACACAAGGACGGGGACCTAATAAACATAGTGTAGGGCTTGAGATTAGACTAATGCAATATTATCCTATGAGTTATAGCGATAATTTTATTAAAACATGGGCACAATGATGATCAAAATGAGGGTTGTGACTTGCCTTGATCAGCAAAGGGTGAAGGTGGAACCTCAGGATAGAACTCCGGCTCCTCGACGAACTCGTAGTCTTCTCGATACAGAAAAAGTAAACAATACATTCAATAAATCATCACAAAACATAAGCATACAAGTTTTATGATTTAAATATGTGAATTGAGCTTTATTGTACTGAAGTTATATTAATAATATCAAAGGTTAAAATTTTGGGGTTTTTCCTAATTTATTTCATGAATTATTAATTTATCCCTAAGGGGTTTTTATTTATTTAATTCATAAGATTATTTTGTGATAAAGTAACATACTGATTTTATGGCATTAATGTGTAGAGAATAAAATGCTGAATTTAATAAAATTGGAATGGTGAAATTCAGAGTTAAAATGAAAAAGTTATGAATTTTCAAAGTTTAAACTATTTTCTGGAATTTTATTTAAATAGAAAATGGGCTTTAGTCCACGGTGAGCCAGGCCCACGGTGAACAGGCGCACTGTGCGCGTGGACCGATCAATCCAGAGCCGTTGGATCTAGATCCGGCGGCCAGGCGCGAGGCGGGAAGGTTTAATGGAATTGGACGACCGAGATTAAAACGTGCGAAAGGGTATTACGTGGACGCACGAGATTGAGTCAAGGTTTTAAGTTACGATCGACGGCCGAGATTAAAGGATACCGGTTTGACCGGATCGGAGGGCTCAGATTAGATCCCCAGGATCTAATCTATCCTGTTCGCTCGAGATCGTGCGTCTCAGATGTCGTCCGGCACGGCACGAGCTAAGGGGGCAATTACCCCCTTCTTTCTCGGCTCCGGCGATGCGACGACGACGAATTCCGGTGACGACGCGGTGTTGGACCGGAAACGGCGACCAGAGGGGGGGTGAATGGGAGCTTTTAAAAATTCGGGCTAAAAACTAGCCTTCGGTTTTAGTTTTGTCTTCTGCGGAACAGGCTTCGAACACTACCTTCGGAGGTCTGGTTCGGAGGTCCTTTGACAACTCCGAACACAGGCTTCGCAGGTCCAAAAGTTCGAAGCCAAGAAGACTTCGCTCCACTTACAACCCTCGAAAATCTACTCTGCTAAGTCAGTGCAGGCTCCGCACACAGGGTGCTTCGAGCAGGCTTCGCACTTCACCCTTCGCAAGAGTGGACGACCCTCTGAGGACTTCGACCAAGTACTTGGCAGCAGCAACTAGTGCTGGGCTTCGTACACGAAGGTCTAAACGCACACTAATAGACTCCGCTAGGGGCTTCAACACAAGAAGCAAAATGGGCTCCGATAAGGGCTTCGCTAGTAACCAGTGAGGTCTAGCCTCAAGTTACACAGAGCGAACGCGTACTAAAAAACACACTTCGCACAAAGACACCCTTCGCCTAGACAGGCTTCGGCGCACTACAACTAGCGAGGTATGTAAAGCGAGCTCAAGCAAAAAGCACACAGAAGCAGGGCTTCGCCGCTTGAACAAGGAACACAATAAAATTAAACTCTGGATGAATACAACGAAGTGTGTGGCTACAGGAGCTCAACAGTAAATGCTCAAAGTGTTAAATGTTACCTACCGAGCCCCCATATTTATAGCCCACAGTTCACCCAAAGGAATTGACTACTTTACCCCTAGGGTTTACATTGTTTTGTCTCTACAGAACTGAGGGGTACAAAAGGTAGTCAACTTTATTGGAGGCTTCTCTGTCAGCCTTTGCAGAGGGGACAGCGCCAGCTTTCTGCAGAGCAGACACTGTCAGACTTGCAGCCTTTGACCTTTCCGAAGCCCCCCTTCGCACGCGAGGGGTGCGGTAGCTTCGGTGAGAAGCCTTGAGCCAATTGGCCTTCGCTTCACCGAAGTCAGCCTTCGATACAGTGATGGTTTTGAGCCGAAGCCGTCAAAGCCCTTGGGCCTTCGCACCAACACCTCCGGAGTGGACCACCACGGCTTCGCAGCTTTGCCCAGCTCGAACTCCATCAGTCCGTGTACCGAAGCCATGCAGGCTGAAGTACCACAAGACAACCACACTCCGAAGCCCCACCTTCGGAGTACCACCCTTCGAAGTCCCTCCTTCGTCCAAGGCCTCCGCACGAAGCATTCCATGAGCCCTTCGTCGCAGTGTCTCTCCCTGAGCACACTCCTCGACGAGCCTCACCCGGACCATGCCTTCGATGCGCCTCGACTTCTGAGACCTTCGTCGGGCACCTTCGAATGTCTCCCTCCGGAGCACACTTCGAACTCCTTGCCTCCGCAGAGGACTTGATCCAACCAACTCCGAAGTCACTCCATTCGGAGTACCTTCGAAGTGCCTCACCTCCGAGGACTTTGTCTCGGAGTACCTTCACCCGGAGCCACGCTCCGCACTCTCTGCCTTCACCTGGCGCACCTCGACCCGAGGACCGACCTGGACCCCTTCGCAGCCACCGTGACGGAGCTCCCCGCTCCCCTGGCATCAAGCCTCCCGCTTGACCCAGGTTCACCTGCCGCGAACCTGTCCGTCGCCTCCGAAGTCCCTGCGCACCACCAACAAACAGACAAGTGTATCCAGTACTCCGGAGACCTCTCCGGGTTAGCAACCTCCGGCTCACACTCCGGTGTACCGCCCAAAGTACCGAAGCCTTCGGTACACACCCAGTCATCGTGTACTGTCGGACCCCTCCGACAGGCACACTCTGCTGCCACAGCTGCAGCAACCAACCACCGAACATCGTTCGGTGAAAGCACCTCCGAACACCCTTCGGAGGTCCAACCTCCGAACCCCTTCCGGAGGTACCCCTTCGAACAGAGGTTAAAAGCCTGTCAATCACTCATCACAAATACTGAAACCAACCCTTGGTTTCTCAATCTCCCCCTTGATGAGTGCATTGATAACCAACTTTAAATCCAAGAAAATTTAAAAACTTTCAGCAGACAAGTGACCATAAAAACTCAGATAAGAGCCAAATCATGTCACTTGACAAAAGAATTTTCCTCCCCTTTTCAAAAGAGTAAAAGCCCCTTCGGCAAATCTCCCCCTTTTTTTAAGACAAAAAAAACTCCCCCTGAGTTAAGTTTTCCCCTTTGGTAACAAAGAACCTTTTCCCTTTTATTTCAATTTTTCTCCCCCTTTGGAAATTATACCCCCTTGCGGCAGAACGTAGCAAGTCTCTCCCCCTTTGGCAATGCAAGCATCAAGGAGCATGAAAAAGATGCAGAGCGTGGAAATGAGCAGAATTGCAGAGACATATAAAGCAAAAATAAGCCAACAATAACAGCAATGATCATGGGCTCAGCTCAAATTAACATTCTTGAAAAACATGATGAAGCATGTGATTTGATTATTTTTGAAATAAAAGCATCACCACTTAGTCACGGAAACTAGACAAGTAAAAGCAAGGACTGCGCAAAGTTAGTCAATTTCTACTCTGGACAGACAAGTCCAGTTCAAATGGAGCATGAAAGCAAACTTGATGATCAAAGAATTTTGTTGTTCTTTTCTTAGTGCCAGGGGTTATTTGTTTGTCCACCTTATACTTTCCAATCAGGCCAAGCCTAGGCATGAAAACCATAAGAAGCTTAAGGCAATGATTTTGGCATACACTACACTATTCCAGTTCAGACCAATGTGCAATGGTAAGCAGTCTAGAATAGACTAGTGCGACAAACAAACCCACCTGGATCTTTTCACTTAAAGCATGCAAATCATGGAGTTTTTGATTCCAATTAAGTGAATCAATTTGTTAAACACTTGATGAATATCCATGAGAATGTAGAACAATTGTTCAAGTTGCAATTTTTAGCATCCAATGAACAGTGTCTTGCTATCAAGCAGATAAAAGATAGCTAAAAGCAGTCCTGCCAAAGCATGCTAGATTCAAGACGAAGCAGTGAGCACGATTTGATCTTGAAAAGAAAACATCATGCACATGAATGTTTCAGATAAATTAAAAAGAGCTGAGCTGTCATGATTTCATGAATTATAATCAGGCATATAAATGCAAAAGATGTAAATGCAATTTCAACACAATTAGCAAATGCACTTCCATCTAAAACTGCTCCCCCTCACAAAATGCCGTAAGGGTGACAAATACCAAGTTCCCCATGCAAGTAAGCAAATCGAGAAGCATCGAGGGGTTTTGTGAAAATATCGGCAAGCTGGTGTTGGGTATCAACATATTGAAGTTCAATATCACCCTTCTCATTGTGATCTCTGAGAAAATGATATCGCACATCAATGTGTTTGGTTCTGGAGTGCTGAACCGGGTTGTTTGCAATACAAATGGCCCTAGTGTTATCACAGAAAAGTGGAACACTCTTATAATCTAACCCGAAATCCCGCAAAGTGGAAACCATCCACAGAATCTGAGAGCAACAGCTAGCTGCAGCAACATATTCGGCCTCAGCCGTCGATTGTGCAACACTAGACTGTTTGCGGGAAGACCAGCATACCAGAGAAGTACCCAGAAAATGACAAGTACCAGAGGTACTCTTCCTATCAATCCTACACCCAGCAAAATCCGCATCGGAATAACCTCGAAGACATAAAGATGAAGATGCTGAATACCATATGCCAAATTCAAGGGTGTGTTTGAGATACCTTAGAATGCGCTTGACCGCTTGGCGGTGCGAAGCTCGTGGTGAAGCCTGAAAACGAGCGCACAGACACACTGCGAAGTGTATGTCCGGCCTCGTAGCAGTCAAGTAGAGGAGGGAGCCGATCATGCTTCGGAACTCCTTCTGATCTACGGCTTCTCCATCTTCGTCAGGATCCAATGCTACAGATGTAGCCATTGGAGTGGCGAGGGGCTTCGCATCTGTCATGTCAAATTTCTTGAACATGTCCTTGGTGTACTTTGTCTGGTGGACAAAAGTACCTTGTTTGCTTTGCTTGATTTGCAAACCAAGGAAAAAGGTGAGTTCACCCATCATGGACATTTCAAATTCCCTGCTCATGGTATCTGCAAACTCGGCAACCAAAGCATGAGAAGAGCCACCAAAGATGATATCATCCACATAAATCTGAACTAGGAGGAAATCTTTGCCATGCTTGAGAGTAAACAGTGTTTTATCAACAGAGCCCATCAAATACCCTCGCTCAAGCAGAAAAGACTTAAGTCTATCATACCAAGCCCGAGGGGCCTGCTTGACTCCATAAAGCGCCTTATGAAGTTTAAGGACTTTATGTGGGTACTTGGGGTTTTCAAAACCAGGGGGTTGTTTTACATAAACATCTTCACCTATGAAGCCATTAAGAAAAGCACTTTTGACATCCATTTGATAGAGTTTGAATCCCCGGGATGTCGCAAAGGCAAGCAAAATCCTAATATCCTCAAGGCGAGCAACAGGTGCAAAAGTTTCAGTAAAGTCAATCCCTTCTAGTTGAGAAAAGCCCTGAGCTACAAGTCTAGCCTTGTTTCTAACTATAGTCCCATCCTCCCCTTGTTTGTTTTTGAAAATCCATTTTGTTCCAATGAAATGAACATTTGGTGGAGGATCAACTAAAGACCAGACTTGATTTCTCTCAAAATTTTCAAGCTCTTCATGCATGGCATTGATCCAACTAGAATCAGAAAGTGCATGACTAACATCTAAGGGCTCGAAAGAAGCAACAAAAGCTGAATCAATAAAGTGAGCATGAGAACGTGTTACCCTTTGATCAAGCTCACCAATGATCTGCTCTAGAGGATGCATCCTTTGAACATGGTGTGGGGCCTCGCGGCGGGATGCAGTCTCCCCCTCAACTTGTGCGTTGGAGTGGTCCAAGATGACTGATGTTGAGGTAGTCGCTTCGGGACCTCGTGCCGAAGTAGTCAAAGCGGGGTCGACTTCGGGGGTTGATGTCAAGGGTAGTAGGGGTTCATCCTCGAATTCTTCGGGATCTTCTTCTTCGAATAAGGTTTGTTCCATGTCGTGTTCATTTGCCTGTTCAAAAGCAGAACTAACAGAGGGGGTTGATTCATCAAAAGTCACATCACATGACTCGATGACAGTGTTAGTTTCCAAGTTATAGATACGATAAGAATGACCATGTGTAGTGTAACCCAAAAAGATCCCGTCAGAAGAGCGCGACTCAAATTTATCCAAATTACCACGTTTTAGGATGAAGCAGCGACAGCCAAAAACTCGAAGATGAGTAACCTTGGGCTGTCTCCCAAAACACAGCTCATAAGATGTCAAATTTAAAATCGAGTGCAAGAAGATTCGGTTTGAGATGTAACATGCAGTGTTCATGGCCTCAGCCCAGAATTTTCTAGGAGTCCTATGCTCATCAAGCATCGTCCTAGCCATCTCAACCAAAGTGCGGTTCTTCCTCTCAACAACACCGTTCTGTTGAGGAACCCGCGGAGCAGAGAATTGATGTTCTATGCCATGCTCCATGCAAAAGTCAACAAAGAGACTATTTTTGAACTCAGTGCCATTATCACTTCGAATGAATTTCAATGCATCAGGGAGTTCAGTAAAAAGTCTCAAAGCCAAGCTCCGAAAGTGTGAAAACACTTCATCCTTGCTGGCAAGAAAGAAGACCCAAGAGTAGCGAGAGAAATTGTCGACAATAACTAATACATACCACTTGCCGCCTAAAGAACTAACCCGAGAAGGACCTACAGTGTCCATGTGAAGAAGTTCTCCGGGTTGTTCAGTCATCACTGTGGTGACTGGCGAATGTGAAGCGGCAATCATTTTTCCATGTCGACACGGAGCGCAAACTAAATTCTTCTCAAACTTGAGCTTGGGCAATCCTCGGATCAGACCTAGGGCGCTCAGACAAGCGAGCAACTCAAAGCTCATATGCCCTAGTCTCCTATGCCACTTCCAAAGCTCAGAAGTCGAATGTGCAACAAGACAATGAGAAGATCCAGGCGACTCAGAAAAATCAGCTCCAAAAACTCTCCCAACTCTAAAGATCTTACACACCACAACGTCATCAGAATTGAGCACTTGCGAAGTATCGCGATGGAATCGCACTTCGAAGCCCTCATCAAGCAACTGAGATACAGACAGCAAATTGTATCCCAGTTTTTCAACCAAAACAACATCTTTGAGAGTGAAATTCGAGTTAATTCTTACCACACCTTTACCTTTCACTCTACTCCTTCGATTATTTCCGAAGGTGATATGTTCCCTTTGCTTGGTTGTGGTGAGGCTGGAGAACCATGTTGTATCTCCGGTCATGTGGCGTGAACAACCGGAGTCCATGATCCACGTGCCCTCCAAGCCTTGATCTGTCGCCTACACATGATAAGAATATCTCGATCGCTCAGTGCTGGGGTGAGTGAAATAATGACGAGGCATCCAGCACTGAGTGACACGAGTAGTAGGCGCAGTAAAAGTAGACGGTCTACGCACATGATAATCTGAATGATGCAAAGTGCGAGGTCTACCTACATGCAGTGATCGAAAATCATGTCGAGGTCTCCTACTCTGACGAGGTACAAAGCTACTCGCCCGAGGTCTACCACCATATGGAACATGGTGAACACCTCGAGGAGCAAAACCTCTCCGAGAAGCACGAGGAGCCTCAAAAGCAGGATGATAGTAAAACTCAGACTCATGCATACCTAAAGATGGGTAATGCATGTCCTCGTAACTCATCGCCTGAGAGCGTCGCTCATCCTTGATGCGACGAAAACAGAACCCAACCAAATGACCCGCCCGCTGACAATAGGAACAATGAAACACTCTCCTCGGGGCACTCTCATGGGTCACAGGAGCAACTCTCACAAGCTCCTTAGGCTTCTGCTGAGTGGTTTTCTTGGGAGGATTTTTTTTGGGAGGAGGTGTGGTTTTCTTTGGTGGTCGGGTAGGCTTTTTTGCTGATGAGGTGTCTAACAGAGCTCTTTCTTTCTCTAGGGTAGTGGGAGAGGTAAAAACAGTCTTAGTCTTACTGTCTGAAGGTATCCTCTCAAAACCCAAACCTAGAGCTACCCCTGCTCTGTCAGCACACAACTTGGTCTTGGCCAAGAGCAAATCCATCCTACCCTTTCCCTCAGTGCATTTATTAACCACTGAAAGAAGGTATTCATTTTCAGTCATAAGGTTCTCAGCTCGCTCTCTAACAGTGCCTAGCTGGTCCTTAAGGGTAATGCAAGTGTCACAAACAGGTTGCACATCCTTAGAACTACCGGCCCTCTCCAATCTAGCCTCTAAATCATGAACATGTTTATCACGTAAATTAATGCTCTCGCGTAATAAAGAACAGTTCATGCAATCAATAATATCATGAGGTCTAGAATCCACCTCCAAAAGCTGCTTTTGTGCAGTCTCAAGCTCAGAAAGAGTTTGAGCATGTACAGAACGCAACTGAGCAAGCTCACCCATGACAGTGGTACAAGAATCACATTCAGCATCATTAACTTTAGACTTAAGCAAGGCATATTCAGTAGAAACAGATTCTAGCCTAAGTCTAAGGTCTTTTCTTTCTCTAGCGGCTTGCACAAGCAATCTATCCTGACCAATAACTACTTCATTCAGCTCATCTAGTTTTATTGAAAGCTAGTCATAGGATAGAGGTACCTCAGATGAGTCCAGCTCATCGCCGCTGTGATCGCTCTCGGCCATGAAGCAAAGGCCGGTGAAGTCTCGTCCCTTCTTGCCCTTCTTGTCCTCCTTCCTTGGGGACTCCTCCTCCTCAGAGCTTGACTCCTCAGTTGAGGACGTGTCGATGTCGCTGAGAGCAGCAACAAATGCTCTGGAAGCGGCTTTGGCTACTTTCTTAGCCACCTTGCCGGGCTTGCCCTTCACAAAGGGTTTCCTCTCCTTTTTGTGGTGTTTGGGGCGCTCACTCTCATCTCACTTTTTGAGTTTTGGGCAATTAGCCTTGATGTGAGAAGTGTCACCGCATTCAAAGCAACCACTAAAACCACTTCTTCTCTGATCCCGTCTTTCATGATGAAAACGGGTGAACCTCCTGGCAATGAGAGCAAGCTCATCATCATCTAGAGTGTCCACCTGCTCCTTTGTGACGGAGACCAGGGAGGACAAAGCAAAACCATCTGCAAAAACACAAGTGCCAGAAGTGCTTGGTTCTGCAGTGGTGCCACGGCTAGTGCTAGAAACCAATGCCAATGGCTGTGGCAAAGAGCTTCTGTGCACTGCAAGAGATGCCTTGGCAATCTCTGTGGACTTCAGCTTACTGAAGAGCTCATCACAGGTCAATGTGTCATAACCTGCAGACTCCTCAATGCTGGATATCTTCACTTCCCATATGCTACGGTCAAGAGCATAGAGAAGCTTGATAGCCCTATCATGATCATTGTAAGCAAGCGTCCCGTTGGATCGCAAGTTACTCACTATAGCATCAAAGCGTGAAAACATGGCATCTATAGATTCGCCAGGTGCCTGCACAAACAGCTGATACTGTTGATTGTATGTGCTTTGGCGCCTGGCCTTAATCTGTGTAGAGCCCTCATGAAAAATAGTGAGTGTTGTCCAAATCTCCCTAGCAGTCCTAAGGTGCTGCACCCTATCAAACTCACTTCTACTCAAACCAATGAACAGTATATTCCTAGCCTTGGAGTTGGCATTATACTGATCTTTCTCTGTTTGAGAAGTGCGAGTCTCAGGGATGGAGTATTGTGAGTCCACAATCTCCCAAATTGCATTTCCTTGGCTTAACAAGTAAGCCTCCATGCGCACCTTCCAATATGCAAAATCAGTCCCATCGAACAGAGGAATTTTACTGCCTCTATCCATGTCGCCAAAAGATCACAAAATCGGTTAAGGTCAATTGGTGATCTTAACCCGCTCTGATACCAATTGTTGGACCGGAAACGGCGACCAGAGGGGGGTGAATGGGAGCTTTTAAAAATTCGGGCTAAAAACTAGCCTTCGGTTTTAGTTCTGTCTTCTGCGGAACAGGCTTCGAACACTACCTTCGGAGGTCTGGTTCGGAGGTCCTTTGACAACTCCGAACACAGGCTTCGCAGGTCCAAAAGTTCGAAGCCAAGAAGACTTTGCTCCACTTACAACCCTCGAAAATCTACTCTGCTAAGTCAGTGCAGGCTCCGCACACAGGGTGCTTTGAGCAGGCTTCGCACTTCACCCTTCGCAAGAGTGGACGACCCTCTGAGGACTTCGACCAAGTACTTGGCAGCAGCAACTAGTGCTGGGCTTCGTACACGAAGGTCTAAACGCACACTAATAGACTCCGCTAGGGGCTTCGACACAAGAAGCAAAACGGGCTCCGATCAGGGCTTCGCTAGTAAGCAGTGAGGTCTAGCCTCAAGTTACACAGAGCGAACGCGTACTGAAAAACACACTTCGCACAAAGACACCCTTCGCCTAGACAGGCTTCGGCGCACTACAACTAGCGAGGTATGTAAAGCGAGCTCAAGCAAAAAGCACACAGAAGCAGGGCTTCGCCGCTTGAACAAGGAACACAATAAAATTGAACTCTGGATGAATACAACGAAGTGTGTGGCTACAGGAGCTCAACAGTAAATGCTCAAAGTGTTAAATGTTACCTACCGAGCCCCCATATTTATAGCCCACAGTTCACCCAAAGGAATTGACTACTTTACCCCTAGGGTTTACATTGGTTTTGTCTCTACAGAACTGAGGGGTACAAAAGGTAGTCAACTTTATTGGAGGCTTCTCTGTCAGCCTTTGCAGAGGGGACAGCGCTAGCTTTCTGCAGAGCAGACACTGTCAGACTTGCAGCCTTTGACCTTTCCGAAGCCCCCCTTCGCACACGAGGGGTGCGGTAGCTTCGGTTAGAAGCCTTGAGCCAGATGGCCTTCGCTTCACCGAAGTCAGCCTTCGATACAGTGACGGTTTTGAGCCGAAGCCGTCAAAGCCCTTGGGCCTTCGCACCAACACCTCCAGAGTGGACCACCACGGCTTCGCAGCTTCGCCCAGCTCGAACTCCATCAGTCCGTGTACCGAAGCCATGCAGACCAAAGTACCACAAGACAACCACACTCCGAAGCCCCACCTTCGGAGTACCACCCTTCGAAGTCCCTCCTTCGTCCAAGGCCTCCGCACGAAGCATTCCATGAGCCCTTCGTCGCAGTGTCTCTCCCTGAGCACACTCATCAACGAGCCTCACCCGGACCATGCCTTCGATGCGCCTCGACTTCTGAGACCTTCGTCGGGCACCTTCGAATGTCTCCCTCCAGAGCACACTTCGAACTCCTTGCCTCCGTAGAGGACTTGATCCAACCAACTCCGAAGTCACTCCATTCGGAGTACCTTCGAAGTGCCTCACCTCCGAGGACTTTGTCTCGGAGTACCTTCACCCGGAGCCACGCTTCGCACTCTCTGCCTTCACCTGGGGCACCTCGACCCGAGGACCGACCTGGACCCCTTCACAGCCACCGTGATGGAGCTCCCCGCTCCCCTGGCATCAAGCCTCCCGCTTGACCCAGGTTCACCTGCCGCGAACCTGTCCGTCACCTCCAAAGTCCCTGCGCACCACCGACAAACAGACAAGTGTATCCAGTACTCCGGAGACCTCTCCGGGTTAGCAACCTCCGGCACACACTCCGGTGTACCGCCCAAAGTACCGAAGCCTTCGGTACACACCCAGTCATCGTGTACTGTCGGACCCCTCCGACAGGCACACTCCGCTGCCACAGCTGCAGCAACCAACCACCGAACACCCTTCGGTGAAAGCACCTCCGAACACCCTTCAGAGGTCCAACCTCCGAACCCCTTCCGGAGGTACCCCTTCGAACAGAGGTTAAAAGCCTGTCAATCACTCATCACAAATACTGAAACCAACCCTTGGTTTCTCACACGGGTTGAACGGCGAGGCTAAGGCTTAAAACGGGCCCAATGACGTGAGGGGAACTCGGGCGTACCGGCGGTGGTGGCGGCGGTGAGATGACGGCGACCGACAACGATGAGGGGCGATGAAGCTCCTCGGGTTCATCGGCGGCGAGGCGATCCGGCGGTCCTCTCGACCGACGGAGGCGTGGACGAGGACGGGCAGGTCTCGGTGGTCAACGAAGGTGGCGACAGCGGGGGCGGCGGTGGCTCGGATCGCCGACGAGCGGTGGTCGGAGGCGGAACAGAGCTAAAGGCCGAAAACTGAGCGGCGGTGCTCTGGAAGGCGATGGCTTGCGCTAAGGAGGTGTGGGTGGAGTGCGGTGTTCGGAGAGGTTTAAATAGGAGGGGTTGCCGGTGTCCAATCGGAAGGGAACCGAGGGTTCCCGTGAGCTCCGGCGAGGTTTCCTTTTGCTCGGCCATGCTTCCATCTAGGTGAAACCGCGTCGACTATCTATGGAATAGAGCCGTCGTTGAACGGGGAATGTGATCCGTGGTGAATCCGATTGAATCGAGGTGGCCGGAGGCGGAAAATTGGAAGGTGATCGCCGGGAAAGAAAAGAGGAGGGAGGGATTCCATCGGAGAAGATGGATCCGACAGGTGGCCCCCACCTATCGGCGGGTGAGCGAGGAAGGAAAAATAGACAGGCGGGCCCGGGCGGTCGGGGGGCGAAAGGGGCTGACCGGTGGGGCCAAGCGGCGCGCAAGCGGGAGAGAGAGGCGGGATGCAAGCGCCGACAAGCAGGTCCCACATGTCAGTGTCGCGCGTTCTGGACTAGGTTGGGCGGGAGAAAATTCGAGGTTCAGGCCCATTAAGAATAATAAATGTTTTCTGATTTAAAATAAATCTAGTAATTCATTTATTTGTTTAAGGGTGGAATCACTATTGATAAAAATTTGTGAAAATTTCTAAAATTATGTCTTGACCTCTAGTTTATTCCATAAAGTTTTCAAGTCCAAATTGTGATTATTTCTCCCTGTTTGGCTTTAATAGGGCTCTTTTTAGGGTTTTCTTTAATAATAAAATCCAGAAATATATTTATTTTATTTTATTTCCTTTTAAATCTTGGGGTGTTACAATGGCCTACGGGAAGAAATTAAGGAACGAATGGATAATCAGAATCTTCTAGACATAAGGGCCGATGACCGTCCTGCGCCGTATTCTTGGCGCCGCATCCCAAGCAATCGTCCATTGATGGTAGATGCAGCGCTTCGTTCTAGCAGAGCATGAAGAACTCACAATTCCAATTAGGATTGAAATGTGAGTAGTCGTGGTTGTATTTGCTGTCCATCCTCTCCTTCGACTTCCTTTGATATTTCCTGGTGAGATCGGAGGAAGCGACATTGCTGTCGGTTCACCTGCTTTTCCTTGTGTGCCGATCGTCAGTATGGTACGCTTGCACCATATTGACTGCAGAGGGAAGTCGCCCCTTCAGCGCCCTCTGATTTCGATCGGACGGACGCACGAGGGGGCTTCGCATAGGTGGGACCCACTTCGCAGGAGGCTTCAAAGAGAGCGAAGGGGGCTCCACACCGTCTGATCAAGATCAGACATCTACGGAGCCCGACTATCCTCTGTAGTCAGCCTTTCGACTGCAGAGGAGCTGGTTCCATTGTTAAGCCCTCGACGACTCCACCTCACACGCCTACGCCCCGCTATGCCGCCACACCAGGACGCGAGGTAGTCGAAGTGTGACACATTGCACTCACCGAGGGTATTCCCCACGACCCATTTCCGAACACCCGAGCCGCAAATCTGCTGGTAGCAGCTTAGAGCATCTCCAAGAGAATGACCAAATGCCTCTCTAAGCCAAAATTTAACCATTGAAGTCAAAAAATGTTCTCCAAAAGAATGGCCAAATGGTTCGCCAAGCCATCCGGTTAGCTAAACTGACCTCTTCGCTGGCCAAATTTGGCCAATCAAGTTTGGATGGCCAAATGGTGTGGGCCCGACCTGGCAGTGTGGACAGCAAGTAGTAGTACTGCTACACAATAGGAAGGATGAACGATTTGAAAAAAAGGAAAGAAAGAAAAAAGGAAAGAGAAAAAAAGAAGAAAGGATGAAGAAAAAAGAAATAAGAAATAAAAAGAAGATATTTTTTAATTTATAAAATTTGAAAACTTTATAATTTGGGTATTTTTAAATTCTAAGATTAGAAATAAGATTATAAGCTGGGATTTCAAATAGAAATCAAACCTTTTAAAATATTTTGGGATTTTAAAAAAAGAGTAAATTTTTTAGAGAGTTGGAAATAGAGAGTCCGTTGAAGTTAGAAATAGATATGAATTTTTTTTAAATAGTCGACTAAATAGACAAATGAAGAGATGCTCTTAACCCTCCGTGGTCCCGTTCCGTAGCACCCCCCCCCCCCCGCGATTCCACCGATTCGGGCCGAGGCGGCTGCTCCCAGCCGGCCGCCGCCGTTGGCTGCTGCGGGGCGGTGAGGTCGGCCACCGTCGTGCCGGGGGTGTAGGGTTTGGCGCCCGTATGGGGATGCTGCCTAACGGGCTACTGCCCAATCCGTCGCCTCGGGTTTCGAGGCAGCTCGATGTCGAGCGCTGGGCCATCGCGGAGGTCCGGACGGCGGAGCTGATCGCGTGCATCCAGCCCAACGCGCACTCTGAAGGCCGGAGGCGTGCCGTCTACAGCTACGTGCAGCGCCTCATCATGAACTGCCTCCCATGCCGGGTATATCAATTGTTTATTTGTGTTTAACTATTGGACTGATTGCCAGGCAAACAGTATAGATTATTACCTTGTAGCGCCTCTCTGGTGTGACTTAGTGTACACCAAGTAAGTAGAGCGCAGCTGTTCACGTGACTACGTTGTAGTAGAATTGACCAGATTGATAGTATTGGCACAAGAGGTCAATGGATCACAGCTGATGCTTTTGTTATCTCTTGAGAAGTTCTATTTGAGCAAGCAACACTGCCTTTTTGGGTCGTTGTGCTTTTGATGTTGCTTCCAGTAAGCACTTGTATGGAAAGCACATTGGTATCTTCATCGTTATATTATATACTCCCTCCGGTATAGAAATACAAGATGTTTAGGACATGATTTCATATACCAAGGCCCTTGATTAATTAGAGGGTATTTTTGTTTGCCCATATTAAATAGCATGCAAAGTCTTTTGTATTTGATGATTTCCTTCTATCTCAATGGTTGGTTACACTATTAGGACCGGCATCTCCTACGGGAGACGCCGGCCCTAGAGGAGTCCTATTGATATTTGTTATTTCTGTTTCTATTATTTGTTATTGCTGTTTCAGATTAAAGATTAGATCTGTTATCAGATTAGAGATTAGAATTCGGTTATCAGATTAGAGATTATATTCCAATTCAGTTATATGATTAGAGATAAGGCTTGTATTAGGGCTATAAATACCCCTTAAGGGCTATGGAATAAAGCAGACCTGAGCAATCTATTAATTGCCAGGGTTTCCCCTATTCCCTCCGCCTGTCCAGGCGCACACCTCCAGATCCTGATCGGCAACGCCATCCGCCAGGCGCCCTGGCCGCCGATCAGCCACCAGCCCACTCCTACAATCTTCGATCTAAGGGGCCAAGTCCTACCAATTTGGTATCAGAGATGCCAGGCTCCGACGAAGAGGAACCCCCCAACCCACCCAATCTGCTGCAAACCAGGAAATTTCAGAACCCCTCACCAAGATGCTGTCCGAACTGGTACACTCGGTCACCAACATCAACACATACCTGGCGGCCAGGGACAGCCAATTCCCCTTCGGCTTGCAGGGAGCAGGAACCTCGGTCGGATGCAGCTCCTCCCCGCCGTTCCTGCCAGCTCCACCAGGGATCGGTCCCATGGCCCCCCTGCCAACCACCATGCAAACTACAGGCCCTCCGCTCCTACCCATCCACTATATTAATTTTCCCCACTCACCCTCACCGATTCCATCCACGGGATTGCCGTCGACATACCCTGCCATGGGAGGTGCCCTTGCGCCATATACACAACCCCAGCCGGCCATGTCCAGGGGGGCAGGAGGGGTTTGGCCGCCTGGCCCAGGCGCAATTCCTCCTGTCCATGGGCTGTACCAGGACAGTGACACCGATACGTCAATGGTTCCCCCTCGCTTCTACAAAATCGACTACGCCACCTACGATGGCTCGAAAGACCCCCTCGCATGGCTGAATCGGTGTGAGCAATTCTTTCGCGGGCAATGCACCCTTGCCTCTGACAGGGTATGGCTTGTGTCGTACCATCTGATTGGAGCAGCCCAAACATGGTACTACGCTTTGGAGCAAGACGAGGGCATGCCCAGCTGGGACAGATTCAAGGAGTTATGCCACATGCGTTTTGGGCCCGCTGTTCGCATCAACAGATTGTCAAAACTCGCCCGCCTACCCTTCCTCTCTACAGTGCAAGAGTACTCAGAGCGCTTCAATGCGATACTATGCCACGCCAATGATCTATCCCTTGTGCAAAAGGCCGATCTGTTCGTGGGCGGATTGCCCGATCAGATTCGTGTCGACGTCGAGCTACGACAGCTGCGAGATCTCCAAACAGCAATGCACTGGGCACACGCATATGAGCGCCGGGCAGAGGCAATCTCGTCATCGGCAGTACCACGCAGCACCCGGCCACCACAGCGACCGGTGCCAGCACCCCCCAGGCCGGCAGCCCCACCATAGTCGGCACAAGGCCCAGCAACAGCAGTACCACCGGCCCTGCCGACACCAGCCCCGCTGGCCCCAGCTTGAGCCTACCGCTGTATATCTCCACAGGAGCTAGAGGAACGCCGTCGCCAAGAGCTCTGCTACAACTGCGACGAGCCCTACGTCCACGGCCGCAAGTGTCAACGACTATTCTACATCGAGGTATCGAACTTCGTCGACGAGGACAACATGGAGGAGGCCGTCGACATGGCGGCAGACGACGCCACCGACCAACCGGTGGTATCACTACATGCCATTGCAGGCATCCGTACGGAGGACACGATGCATCTCCACATCGACATCCACAACCATCGTCTACTAGCGCTCCTCGACTCGGGCTCTACTCACAACTTTATCAATGCAGGGGTCCTTCATCAGCTGTAGTTGCCCACGTCGGCACATCCTGCTATGCGCGTAGCCGTGGCAAACGACGACTGCGTCTCATGCAAAGGGGTGACACATGACGTTTCCATCCGCATCCATGACGAAGACTTCATCATTAGTTGCCTCGGCATTGATCTAGGGGGCTTCGACGTGGTCCTTGGCATCGAGTTCCTACGAACTCTCAGACCCATCCTTTGGGACTTTGAGAACCTCTCCATGGCATTCTTGCGAGGATCCCAGCGGATCAAATGGAAGGGCTTGGGGTCACCCAACAGCCAAGAATCGACGATACATATGGCAGTTGCAACACCTGATCATCCCCTCCTCGACCGCCTGCTACAACAGTATGAGTCGGTGTTTACCGAACCTTGCGGGTTACCGCCAGCTCGCCCTTATGACCACCGCATCCACCTACTACCAGGGTCTGCACCAGTGGCAGTTCGTCCGTACCACTACCCGCAGCTCCAGAAGGACGAGCTCGAACGACAATGCGCCACCATGCTCTCCCAGGGGATTATTCGGCCTAGCACTTCACCTTTCTCGGCACCAGTACTCCTGGTACGTAAGGCCGATAACTCCTAGCGGTTCTGCATCGACTACCGCGCCCTCAATGATAGGACCTCCAAGGACAAGTTCCCGATCCCGGTGGTTGACGAGCTCCTCGACGAACTCCATGGCGCCCGGTTCTTCACCAAGCTCGACCTACGATCTGGATACCAGTAGGTGCGCATGCACCCGATGGACATCGAGAAGACGACATTCCGGACCCATCACGCCCACTTCGAGTTCCTCGTCATGCCGTTTGGCCTCTCCAATGCACCCGCCACATTCTAGGCCCTAATGAATGACGTGCTCCGCAGTTTCCTACGCATGTTCGTCTTGGTCTTCTTTGATGATATATTGATCTACAATACATCTTGGGCTGAGCACCTGCAGCACATCCGCCTGGTCCTGGAAGCACTATAAGAACACAACCTCCATCTAAAGCGATCAAAGTGCTCCTTCGGGGTACTTTCGGTCAACTACCTCGGCCACGTCATCACCGCCAACGGTGTTGCGATGGACAGCGACAAGGTGGACGTCGTCACCACATGGCCGGTACCGTGCTCGGCCCGAGGCCTTTGGGGTTTTCTGGGGCTCGTGGACTACTACCGGAAATTCATCCGCGACTTCGGCACCATCGCAGCACCACTGACAAGGCTTCTACGGAAGAACTCGTTCACATGGTCGGACGAGGCGGCCTCCGCATTCAAGGCACTCCAGCATGCCCTCTCCACGGGACCTGTCCTCTAGATGCCGATTTTCAACAAGCCCTTCATTGTGGATTGTGATGCCTCAGGAGCAGGATTTGGTGCCGTTCTCCACCAGGACGCCGGGCCAATCGCCTTCTTTAGTCGGTTGTTCGCCGCGCGCACGTCAAATTGGCGGCCTACGAGCGCGAGTTGATCGGCCTAGTTCAGGCAGTACGCTACTGGCGACCCTACCTATGGGGCCGGCGTTTTCTCGTCCGCACCGACCACTACAGCCTCAAGTTCCTCCTCGACCAGCGACTGTCCACCGTGCCTCAACATCAGTGGATTAGCAAGTTGTTCGGTTTCGACTTCACGGTGGAATACCGTGCGGGTCGCCTTAACACCGTGGCTGACGCCCTCTCCCGCCGCGGCGCCAACACAGCCGAATTGCTTGCCATTTCGGGACCGTCATTCCAGATGATGGACGAGATTCGAGAGGCTACTTTGACAGATGAGGAAGCACAAAGTCTCCTTCGGCAACTTCGGGAGGGCGAGCTTGGGGAGCCATGGCGCTCGGTTAAGGGACTCCTCCTGCACGGCTCACGCATCTTCGTCCCGACGACCCACGACCTCCGCCACCACGTCCTCGCCTTGGCGCACTCGGCAGGACACGAGGGCATACAGAAGACCTTGCAGCGGCTCCGGGGTGACTTCTACATCCCGGGCGACCGCACCTTGGTGCGTGACTTGGTGCGCACTTGTCACACTTGCCAGCGCAACAAGATGGAGACGCTGCAGCCAGCAGGGCTACTACAGCCCCTGGAGGTCCCCACACAAGTGTGGGCCGACATCTCCATGGACTTTATTCAGGGCCTGCCCAAGGTACACGGGAAGTCCGTGATTCTGACCGTCGTCGACCGCTTCTCCATGTATGCGCACTTCATCGCCCTGAGTCATCCCTACTCCGCCACTTCTGTCGCTAAGGCATTCTTCGACGGGGTGGTTCGGCTACACGGATTTCCATCCTCCATTGTCAGTGACAGGGATCCAGTTTTCACAAGCAACATATGGCGCAATTTGTTCAAAATGGTGGGAGTGTCCCTTCGCATGAGCACAGCTTTTCACCCACAGACGGACGGTCAGTCCGAGGTCGTCAACAAGGTGATCGCCATGTACTTGCGTTGTGCCACCGGAGATCGCCCCCGTGCATGGGTGGATTGGCTACCATGGATGGAGTATTGCTACAATACATCCTTCCACACTGCTTTGCGCGCCACCCCATTCAAGGTCGTCTACGGCAGGCCATCACCGCCTCTACTTCCACACAGAGAAGGCACTGCTCGGACAGAGACAGTGGATGAACTACTACGCACATGTGACGTCTTCTTAGCTGAAGTCCGGGAACGTCTTCTTCAAGCACAACAACTCTCCAAACGATACTACGACGACCATCATCGCGACGTGGAGTTCGCCGTGGGCGACTAGGTCTGGCTGCGCCTACTTCATCGCACAACCCAGTCACTTGATCCACGGGTCGCTTATCGTCTTCAGTTGCCGGAGGGCGCCCACCTTCATGATGTTTTCCACGTTGGGCTGCTGAAGCCCCACCGCGGTGACCCTCCAGCAGCAACACCAGCACTACCTCCCACACTGGACGGTCGCGTTCTGCCCTCACCAGACCGTGTGCTACGTGCGCAGCTACGCCGTGACGTGCGGCACGTGCTCGTTCAGTGGCAAGGTATGGCGGCCTCCGACGCAACGTGGGAACAGCTCCAAGACTTCAAAGAAGCCTATCCTGAAGTACAGCTCGAGGACGAGCTGTTTGAAGAGGCGGGGAGAGATGTTAGGACCGACATCTCCTACGGGAGGTGCTGGCCCTAGAGGAGTCCTATTGATATTTGTTATTTCTGTTTCTATTATTTGTTATTGTTGTTTCAGATTAAAGATTAGATCTGTTATCAGATTAGAGATTAGAATTCGGTTATCAGATTAGAGATTATATTCCAATTCAGTTATATGATTAGAGATAAGGCTTGTATTAGGGCTATAAATACCCCTTAAGGGCTATGGAATAAAGCAGACCTGAGCAATCTATTAATTGCCAGGGTTTCCCCTATTCCCTCCACCTGTCCAGGTGCACACCTCTAGATCCTGATCGGCAGCGCCATCCACCAGGCGCCCTGGCTACCGATCAGCCACCAGCCCACTCCTACAATCTTCGATCTAAGGGGCCAAGTCCTACCATACATGAACTATAAAGCCTATGCGCTGGAGTTCAATTCCTAGCTCCTGCATGGTGTGATTTTTTGCATTCAATAATACTGCATGCGGTTGCAAAGCTTTTTGTAAGAGATGAAACGGTAGAGATGAGTACTACTGCATGTGTCTACAAAGCTTTTTTGCATGGCCTGCGTGTGTGTTGGAGCTGTTGCATGCAAAATTCAATTGCATGGTACCATCGAGATGAGTGCTACAATGCATTGGAGACTAAGGGGCACTGTTGGGGGAAATAACTTTATCCTGACAGGGGCCAAATGACATTATCTGCGAAGCCTCTAGAAGGCTTCGGTTCAAAGCCTTCAAACTGATTCCAAGATCCCTTCGTTTGTCATGAAGGAAAAGCATCCTCTACAAGACCAAGAGCTAATTACGAAACTGTATGAGCACCGAAGCCCCCTCCGAGACCACTCTGGGCTTCATCCAAGAAGATGTGCAAAGCTTGCCCCAGTTGCAAGAGTTCGAACTATTCTCTGATATCCCTCTGAAGCCTTGGGCCTCGAGGCCCCATTCGCTACCCTTCGCTTTGGATACCACTCCGGTACGAAGCCTCTGACCCATACTATGATGCAAGCTCTAAATATCTTAAGGAACATTTCGGCATGAAGACCAAAACTAGGGGCCTTCGCCCCTAGTATTTGCACATGTATTTGCATAAGAGTTTACCTTTTTGCCCCTACAAAATCCTATGTACAAAGTTATCTATGACTGTTGTAAGTAGAGGGTAAAATGATCTTTTTCTGGTGTATTTTGCCTATAAATACTAGGCATGTCCATTGTAACAGGACATATGATACAAAATACAAAAATCACTATGAACTGGATGTAAGACTATTATCCCTCTCGGAGGCCTAAACTAGTATAAATATCCTTTGCAATTAGTAGTCTTTCGAGGCTAAACAAACCTGTTTAGCGTAAATTTTATGCTACAATAGTTGGTGCCGTCTATGGGGAGCCTAGTACTAAATTAGCCTCTCTACTACTTTCTATGTATTTAATCTCAAAGTATACCTCCATAAGTGTCTGCGAAGTCCTACACCGACTCTGCATGCTTCTCTTTTGCATGGGGCTTCGAATATACTCCGAAGATATATTTCGAGGTCTTCTCTTCGGCCTCGGAGGCCCCAGGGGCTCCGAGGTGAGCTTCAACACCCCGCTTCGAAGCCCTAGGTCTTTGTACTTTTTGGGCCTCTGAAGGTATGCATAAGATTTTCCGCTACCCGAGCTCAAAGGTGGGCTCGACGCGAGATAAAGAAAGTCAACACATATATGCTTCGCTCTGATATGTGTTGACTTCAAGTTTTGTCAAATGGCCCCAAAAATCCGGTGTGACCCACTCCACCCTCGTCGTTACATAGCGCCCCGTGCCCATAGCGATAAAAACTCAGGGCTCCGAGCTTTCGTCTTGAAGTGTCCAAAAAAGAGTCGAAGATGACTCATATTCCGGTGTGACCTGCTCCACCCTCGTCGTTACATAGTGCCCTCGGGCCCATAGCGATAAAAACTCAACACTACAAGCTTTTGTCTCAAAGCGTCCAAAAAAGAGTCAAAGGTGACTTGTATTCCAGTGTAACTCGCTCCACCCTCGTCGTTACATAGCGCCCCCGGGTCCATAGCGATAAACTCAGGAATTCGAGCTTTTGTCTCGAAGCGTCCAAAAAAGAGTCGAAGGTGACTCGTATTCCGGTGTGACCTGCTCCACCCTCGTCGTTACATAGCGCCCCCGGGTTCGTAGTGATGAGATTAGGCCTTCGGGTTTCGGATCGAAGTGTCCAAAATAGTCGAAGGTGACCAAACGAAAAATGAAGCCTTGCTTCGTCTTATGAAAAACCAAAGCCTTGCTTCGTCTTATCAAATATTGAAGCCTTTCTTTGTCCTATTAAAAACCGAGGCCTCGCTTCGTTTCGAATAAATCTCGAAGCCTCGCTTCGCATTAAATAAATCTCGAAGCTTTGCTTCGCATTAAATAAATTTCGAAGCTTTGCTTTGCATCGAATAAATTCTGTAGCCTCGCTTCGTGTTAAAAAATATCGAAGCCTAGCTTTGTGTTAAATAAAGTTTTGAAGCCTTGCTTTGTTCATCAACCATGTATTCGGAGCCGGCGATGTCAAGCGAGGCTCCCCAAAAGCCACCGGCTTGACGGGGGTCGCTGCTTCGAGGTGTTGACACCTCGCCTCATAGAGCATCTAAAGCACCCCTTGGCCGGCCACCCTTCCCGCAGTCTGTGTGAAGCCCACTAGCCTGTCCTTCGTGACGTGGGTGCCCGTATGAAGAAATCCAAGTCGATGCCTGACTGGATCTTGGGCGCCAAAATTTGGAGACCGGCAGCTAGTCCCCAAGCGTCCCAAAACTCCTGTAAAAACGGAGGTGGCTTCATCAACCTTCGTACCACTTCGACCTTCTCGACCTCCAAAAGTTGTTTGGCGGTGCAAAGTCCGGTGATCTCTGCTCTCATCTTCATGTTCCCCTCCTCCAAGGCCTTAAGGGATCGCCGGAGGTCTTCGGCCTCCGAAGTCTTCATCGCCATGGCCTTGCGCATCTCGGCCACTTCGGCCCTCAATGCCTCAGCAACTGCTTAGGCCTGTTGTTGACGTTGGGCGGCCTTCGAAACTTGTTGACGAAGGTTTCTAACATCCTCCGCAATGAGGCCTTCTTGATGGTCTACGGTGGCTCTGTGAAGAAAGGCAAAGGCCTGATCAAACAAAGAACAAAATAGACTATTAGAAGCAAGAAAAAGATAAGGGCTTGGCAAACCCTCTACAAGCTCTGCTACCTAAAGAAGAGCACCTTCGATAGCCGTGGCGAGGTCTTCGTGGCGGTAGCGACTCATCTCCACTACCAAGTCACTACCCTCGAGGCCCTCGCCTCCTTGGAGGTATTGAGACACCATTTCACTGGTAGACACTCCTAACGAGATGAAAGGCCTTAGCAAAGGCACTTGGCTTGTTGACGCCTCCAAGGTCGCCCCGGTCGACGATCTCCACGACATTGTCTAAAGGGGTTTGGTGGGATGCATCCCCTTCGGCTACTCCTTCGCCCTCCTCTTCGTTCGAAGAGTCCTCATGGGACCCTCTGCTGCTACTTCCGCTGTTACCTTCACTGCTACTAGAGGATTCCTCCGCTTCGACTGTACTAGGGTCTGCTGCCTCAACTCCGGTAGCATCTGAAGAAAGGAAAAAGAAGTTAAGAACAAGTTTAAATGAAGGCATAAAAATGACCAAGATGACCGAGTAGGCTTCCTCCGCAACTAGGGAGAGGTCTAGGCAATTTGAGGCTGCGAAGAGCTTCGCCCAGTCTCTGTTAGGAATAATCTTGACAGCGTAACTGCGTTTGCGTGAGTTTGTTGCATGCGTGGGTTGGTTAATTAGCTAGCTGCATGCAAGAGGACTATTTCTTGCGACGTGCGAGTAGCGCATGAGCTGTGGCTCTTCAGCGGCCTTCATGCCTAAGAGACTCGGGTAGTGGCTCTAGTATGCATGCACGTAAGGCTATAAAGCCATGTATCCCGATGTTTGTTCAAGTGAGATGAGCACAATGTAGACTTGGCATTCGACGCCACAAAAATCTTGAGTGCACTGTTCATCTTCAACCTTCAGCCATGTAAAAAAGAGAACGAGCGATCTGGGGTTGAGCCAACATTTAGGATCAGAGCCATGGCAATGGCAGTGCGGCGAGCAATCTGCCCTAGGCTGTCCAGGTCAAGCGTGTGTGAGCGCGTCGTGGCCGAGCAGTGCGAATTGCATCAGAGAAGAATGACGTATGTTGTCGAAGGCGTTTGCCCGCCACTGGGCGTGTGTCGCTTAGAGAAGAAGGTGTTCGTGCACCAGGGACGTTTGTCGTCTGAAGTGAAGCTGCGTTGAGAGCGTGGCGAGAAGATGGCGTGGTGATTGGCGCTATGACGGCGTCATCCACGACAAGGAAACCACCAAGTGCATCTGCGTGGTGAGCACCGGTGCTATGGCCACCACGATCTCGTTGAACTCCACCATGCCATTGCCGTCCACATCCATGCCTGCCAGCAGCGCACAACACAGTGGCATGTGTCGCCGAAGGAGGAAGAAGCATGTCGGCGTTGGCATTTGTCGCCGATGGGGGAGCACGCACGTGGTGGTGCTGCGGCATCGAGAAGAATGGCGACGAAGGCTGAGTCTCGCAGAAGGGTGAACATGTCACGATGAGAGCGACCATGACGACGAGGATGGAGCTGCAAGTGTCGTCGGACACAATGTCAAGATTAGGGGGAGATTGTTAGGAATAATCTTGACAGCATGACTACGTTTGCGTGAGTTTGTTGCATGCGTGGGTTGATGGGTCAATTGGCTAGCTGCATGTAGGAGGACTATTTCTTGTGACGTGTGAGCAGCGCATGAGCTGTGACTCATTAGTGGCCTTCATGCCCAAGAGACTCGGGTAGTGGCTCCAGTATGCATCCACGTAGGGCTATAAAGCCATGTATCCCGATATGTTTGTTCAAGTGAGATGAGCACAATGTAGACTCGGCGTTTGGCGCCACAAAAATCTTGAGCACACTGTTCATCTTCAACCTTCAACCATGTAAGAAAAGAGCGAGAAATCTAGGGCTGAGCCAACAATCTCCTGGTTGAGCTCGTGCGGCCTCCGACTCCGAGCCCTCGCCCGCAATATCTGGCATGACCTCTTGCTCCCCTCCGGGTGCGGGGCTCAAGGGCAGCAAGGTCTCTGTGCTAGGGGTTTGGAGTCCAAGGCCACTTGGGAGGTTCTAGGAGGCTTAGAACCTGAAGGAACCCTAGTGCGTTGTGGTGACGAACCCTATTGATCGTCGCCATCCGCCCTCTTCCGCTTTGATCCTCCGTCCGAAGGTGTGGGGTCCGAGAGCTCTGGGAGGGCAGGTACTTCGTTAGCACCAAGTCGAGCCCATACTTAGTTATACCGCTCCTAGGTCCCAACTAGAGCAAGTCTTCGGCTCCGTTCATCAGGCGTCGGAGTCCCCATAACGCTCTCTGCCGTTATGATGGCCTCCTCCGACGTCAATACTTCGCGCTTGGCTGCAAATAGCGGAACCTAGTGATCAGAATTGATAAACAAAGTACCAAGAATACAAAAGTTATGATTCAAAGTCTTACCTAGGAACTCCGAAGGAATGTCCTTCATGCCACCCGTTGCGGAGTTTGTAAAAAGGCCCTTTGGACATATACGCCTAAGGGGGTTGATTTGGAGAGTTATGAACTCTTCTGCGAGGTCCCTCATGCTCATCCTTCGAGCCACTCTCTGTAACTGAAGTTGAGATTTGACGGTGGCAGAGTCCATGACCACTTGGGCTTGGCGGCGATACAAGATAAGAGCGTTGATACTTAGAAGAGGGGAGTCCGCTCTAACTTCAATATAAAACCACTTTTGGTCCCACCTTGAGTACCAAAGGTCATTCATTGCCCTCGCCAGAAAAAATCCGTAAACTCCTCGCGGAGCTAGAAGTTGACACTTTCGAAGGCTAGAGCTCTATCGACTTCGTCTTCCTCGGTCCGCTTCTTGGGTTGGCAACTGACATTGTGAAGAGTTGCGAAGACATCCGCACGACCCTCACACCCTTCGGCCTTCATAGCCACTCGAAGACTGCGAGTCGGGCTACGGCGTTCGAAGACAGTTGAGGGAGCTCTAAGTTATAATCTTCAACATTTTGCCCAACATATATTCGGCTAGGACCTCGAGCCCTACTTCGAAGACCACAACTTCATCAGCCCGGGTCGCAGGAATAACATCGGTCTCCGAAATTCGAAGGCACACCTTCTTGATAACTTTACCGTCGCACGCATCGTTGGTGGACTCCAAGAGGACATCGTCTTTCACAAACTCCAAGGTCTGCTCGAACTTCTTTGATGGAGGACGGAGGTCGAACACACCATAACGCTTCGTCGTGGCATTCGCCACGACCGCCGCTGCCGCTAAAAGCAGGCCTTGCACGGAGCTAGACTCGCTGCCCAGAACGAGGCCCTTTGACGACGAAGCCTTCTTTGACATCTTGACTATGGACTCTGTCAGCAAGAAGCTAAGGGCTTCGTGAGCAAGAAGCTAAGGACTTCGCGAGCAAGAAGCTAGCGGCTGAATCAAGAGCAAGGGCTAATAGTTCTAAATGGGCGCAATGAAGCAGGAGGTATCGGTGGGCTTTTATAGGCGGTGAAAAGGCGCAGTGCTCCACTCGGGGCTATTTTTTCCACTCCGTGAGCATCCTCCGCAGTCTATGATCGGTGGGACCAAGGTCAAATAGGGCATCATGCCTCAATACCGCAATGATTCAATTTTGAACCATTGGCCGCTCGAGCGGCATTTGGACTTTTGAGGACGTCCCGTCAACTACTGGCAAGCATTTAATGTTTAAGCTTGGCCCAAGACTAGGCTTCGAAGCCCTAAGGTCTGAAGAGGGCCGCTTCGAGCTGTCATTTGTCACAAGGCGCGCACACCCCTTTGTTAAAAAGGGCTACTTGTGAGGGGCTACTGTTGGGGGAAATAACTTTACCCTGATAGGGGCCAAATGACATTATCTGTGAAACCTCCAAAAAGCTTTGGTTCAAAGCCTTCGAACCGATTCCAAGACCCCTTCGTCTATCATGAAGGAAAAACATCTTCCGCAAGACCAAGAGCTAATTACGAACCTGTCTGAGCACCGAAGCTCCCTCCGAGACCACTCCGGGCTCCATCCAAGAAGATGTGCGAAGCTTGCCCTGGTCACAAGACTTCGAACTATGCTTTGATATCCCTTCGAAGCCTTGGGCCTCGAAGACCCCTATGCAACCTTCTACTTCGGAGACCACTCCGGTACGAAGCCTCTGGCCCATACTCCGATGCAAGCTCTAAATATCTTAAGGAATACTTTGGCATGAAGATTAAAACCAGGGGCCTTCACCTCTGGTATTTGCACATATATTTACATGAGAGTTTACCTTTTTGCCCCTACGAAATCCTATGTACAGAGTCATCTATGACAATTATAAGTAGAGAGTAAAATAGTCTTTTCCTGTTGTATTTTGTCTATAAATCTTGGACATCTCCTTTGTAACATGACAGATGATACAGAATACAAAAATCACTATGAACTGGATATAAGGCTATTATCCCTCTCGGAGGCCTGAACCAGTATAAATATCCTTTGCAATTAGTAGCCCTTCGAGGCTAAACAAACCTGTTTAGCGTAAATTTATGCTACAACAGGCACCAAAGGTAGAATAGGAAGACATGCTATGTGTATATGCATATGTATATATGTATATGTATGTATATATGTGTATATATAGATATATATGTGTGTGTGTGTGTGTATATATATATATATATAGATTCCTTATCTGTTATTGAAAGTTTGTGGAACTACAAGATTGACCTTAGCAGAAGGCTTTGTATGATATGTCAAATTGGCGATCTTCTAAAGCTCATAGTCGTAGTACGGTAGCCATATGTGGTGGTCCTACTTATTGGCACACCTGATTGAATGATCATTTGTAGTTGGTGTGTTGGCCTGTTGGGAGATATCAATGTTGACATGGCTTCTTATTTCTTGGAAAATAGAAATTCTTGTTTCATCATCTTTCTTCCTTACATCCAGGGGAGTTTTGCACGTCCTAGAAATTCCCTGGTCTTACCTTCAGCATTTCAAGTGTGATTTTTTGATTGATTATATACACCTGACAGAAATTGTCTCATTGTGTATCTAGGTTTTCACCTTTGGGTCAGTCCCTCTCAAGACTTACTTACCTGATGGTGACATTGATGTCACCGCTTTTAGTGATAGTGAGGAATTAAAGAATACTTGGGCCAACTTGGTTCGGCATGCATTGGAGCATGAAGAGAAAAGTAAAAAAGCTGAATTTTGTGTAAAAGAAGTTCAGTATATACAGGCAGAGGTAGAATCCTTTGACTTTCTCTGATAGTTTCAGTTAAGGAAAATGACTATTGATCTGTCATGTAGCCGTCTTAATTTTTTCTCAGCTCTCAATTATTGTTGTTCCTTTGAGTACATGGATTTCAAAATTACTTATTGAACTTTCTTCATTTTCTGCCACATGGATCAAAGTAGAGCAGAACAAAAATACATAACACACCTATCTAAATTGCTGGCAAAATTACACTGTTCCTTTTCTTTTACTCAAATTCTGGTAGTTTACATGTAGCTGTGGATATTCTGTTTATAAAAGAAGATGCCATGGAACCGTAGAGTGTATTTTTTAAGATACCATGAAAAATTTGGTGATCTTCTATTGTATGACCTGCTAACCTATAGTCCTGTTATGGCCCAGTGGTGAACCTTCAGGAGGGTTTAATGAAAGATACTTGTATCATCCTACCAAGGGCAGGGAAATGCATTCTTTGCTTACTCATTATTATTTCATGATTTATGATCTATCACCTATGTCATTCTGTCAAGTTCTCATTTATTCCTCTTGTGAATCACACACAGGTAAAAATTATTAAGTGTCTTGTGGACAACATTGTTGTTGACATATCATTTAATCAAGTTGGTGGATTGTGCACACTTTGCTTCCTTGACGAGGTACATTTTCTTCTTCAAATCTACCTGAATATGCATATCATAGGCAGATAGCCTGCTTGAAACTTTCTTTTGGCTTTCCCTGTGCATATAGGTTTGGAATCAAAATTAGATTATTTTGTTGCCTTACTTCAATGAATCTACATTTTATTAGGTTGATATCTTGATCAGGAAGAACCATTTATTCAAGAGGAGCATCATATTGATAAAGGCATGGTGTTTCTACGAGAGTCGGATTCTAGGTGCTCACCATGGTCTTATATCTACTTATGCATTGGAGACACTGGTTCTGTACATTTTTCATGTGTTCAACAATTGTTTTACTGGACCACTTGAGGTGATTATTATCTCTTGCCTTTTACGATCCCAAGTTCCCAACATGAGAAACAATTCTTATTTGCTACCTATGTGTCTGTAGTTATTATACCATTTCTTAGAATTCTTCAGCAACTTTGATTGGGAGAGATTTTGTTTGAGCTTATGGGGTCCTGTTCCTATAAGTTCACTTCCAGATATGTCTGGTAATATATACTCTGCTTGCTACTTCTTCTAGATCAACATGATTGGAAAATGATTATTTTAAAAAATTCAACGTTACGTTGTTCAGCGGAGCCCCCACGGTTGGATGGTGGTGATTTGTTGCTGAGCAAGCCCTTCCTGGATAAATGCAGTTATTCTTATGCAGTTACGCCTCACATCCAGGAGATCCAGTATCAACAATCATTTGTTTCAAAGCACTTCAATGTTATTGATCCTTTACGGATAAACAATAACCTTGGAAGGAGCATAAGCAAAGGTAACTATCGAGAGTGAACCTATGTAATGCTTCTCTTATTGAAAATGAGATGAACCAAGCAGAGAGTTCATGTCTGGTGGTTTCAAATATTGCTATACTACGGATGCTATCATTGTATATTTTTGTCAGGTTAAAGATTAATTTTTTGATTTTTATAAGCAAAGGGTGTTAGAATATACCCTAAAATTAGGATAGATAAATATTTACTGGATACCTACCTGTCATGTGGCGCATTGGCCCAGCCTAAGGGGGCCCAGGTCCAGGGCGAATAGGGGCAGAAGAATTAGGATAAGTTTGTTAGATAAGTTTGTTAGGTAGTTAGGGTGGTTAGGCTGTTTGCCCTATATATAGGGATGTAATCAGACCTGAGAGGGCAAGCAAGAAGTAATAAAGATTCCAGTTTCCTCCCCTCTAGTTCCCAGTCCCGTGCTGTGATCTTCCTCTCCCCGTCGGCGCCCTCCCTAGCGCCGTTTCCCTCTCTTCTACCGTGACGAGACACAGCTACAACCCGCGGCCAAGGCTAGGCCGTGATAATTTGGTATCAGAGCCTCTCCCTGCGCCTGTGGAGATGGCAGCCGACAACAATGGAGATGCTCTTGCCGTCATCACCGCCCAACTTTCTACCCTACTGCAGAAGGTAGAGGCGATTGAGACACGACAACAAGCACAAGAAGCCAAGATGGGCTGGCTGAAGGCAGAAAAGGATGCTGCCCACAAGGATCAAGATTCTGGCTGCAAGGATTATGGCGGAAAGGGGATTCTTGGACGCCCCATCACCACGAGGGACAGTTCACAAGAGCGGGGCTGAGTTCCCCGCTACCACAAGTGGGACTTCCCGACCTATGATGGGAAAGAAGACCCCCTTACATGGCTTAGCCGGTGCGAACAATTCTTTCATGGTCAACGAACTATGGAAGAAGAGAAGGTGTGGCTCGCAGCATTCCATCTCACAGGGGCAGCACAACAGTGGTACAACCGCGTGGAGCGCGAGTACGGCACCCCCTCGTGGAAGCGCTTTTCAGAAATGATAGAACTAAGGTTCGGGCCTCCCCTTCGACATAACAAACTTGGGGAATTGGCAGCCCTCTGCAAGACCAGTTCTGTCTCGGACTATCAAGAACGCTTCTTGGCCCTTCTTAGCCGTGCGGGAGCACTTACGGAAGCACAACAAATTGAATTATTTACACAAGGCCTACAAGGCACATTGCAAATCGATGTTGAGCTTCAAGCACCTGCTTCTTTGGAGACTGTGATGAGCCCTGCCCGTGCATTTGAATTGCACGCCAAGATCGATGAGGAAGCAAGAACAAAGGCCAAGAATATCCAGAGTAGAGCGCAGAATTTTCGGCCAGCTACACAGCAACCCCCGACCAATTCGACAGCAGCAACAGGGGCGACAACGGTCCAAACAACCCCAATTTCCAGAACAGGACGTCTCCAACAACGTACCCTAACACCGGAGGAAATGCTTACACGACAAGAAGCCGGATTGTGCTACAACTGTGATGAAAAATTTAGCCCAACTCACAAATGCAAGCGGCTGTTCTGGTTATGTGCTCCGACCACCGGCAATGATGAAGTAGAGGATATAGATGGTTCAGATACCGGGATTTCTCTATATGCAATTGCCGGAGTACAACTGCATGCTTCCGAGACAATGCAGTTAGCGATACGTATCAATGGTGCTTACTTTGTCGCTCTTATGGACATGGGCTCTACGCATAGTTTTATTTCGAAGAGGGTTGCTGCTATTACGGGAATCCATCTCCATCCTTGTGTCGGCACTCGAGTCCGCATGGCCAACGGTGACAACGTCATATGCAGTAGGATCGCCAATAATGTCAAAGTGGCTGTTGGGGATGACATATTTCCCATCGATTGTGTTGTCATGCCACTAGACACCTGCGATGTGGTCTTGGGAGTGCAATGGCTACGCACTCTAGGACCAGTCTTGTGGGACTTCACCAACAAGTGCATCTCCTTTCATCGCAACGGTGAGTTGATTGTCTGGAGTTGCATTGATGAAGCAGCCACGGAGAAACCACACACACAAGCCTACACCAGAATACAACTTCAAGGGGAACCGCCTACCGCTCCGTCCTCACTCCGACAACTTCAAGGGGAACCGTCTACCACTCCGTCCTCACTGTCGTCATTAATTCAAGGACGGGTGGTTCTTTCGCCAACAAAAGAGCTCCGACATTTTTGTTCAGATTTTCAGCTCGAGGACGAGCTGATTCTCGAGGATGGGAGAGATGTCATGTGGCGCATTGGCCCAGCCTAAGGGGGCCCAGGTCCAGGGCGCATAGGGGCAGAAGAATTAGGATAAGTCTATTAGATAAGTTTGTTAGGTAGTTAGGAAAGTAGTTAGGGTGGTTAGGCTGTTTGCCCTATATATAGGGATGTAATCAGACCTGAGAGGGCAAGCAAGAAGTAATAAAGATTCTAGTTTCCTCCCCTCTATTCCCAGTCCCGTGCTGTCTTCTTCCTCTCCCCGTCGGCACCCTCCCTAGTGTCGTTTCCCTCTCTTCTACCTTAACGAGACACAGCCTGCGGCCAAGGCCAGGCCGTGACTCTACCTTACCTATATTTATTTTTGACCTAAACTCTACAACCCCACTTTCTATCATGAACTATGAAAGAACGAGGAAACTTTATCCACAACTCTGAAATTTATTCTGAAGAACCATTTTCCAGACATGCAAGTGTCTATTTAAATATGTGGTCCTTGGTATTCATTGTTTTCTCTTGGAAGTTATGTTTCTGTTTTGCTGACATATCAGCTGTTTGACAACAAGCATACACACCTGATTTCTTTTGATATTTCAATATTTCCAGCTTTGATGTGTTTCTCTAGTTGTAAAATTGTTCTTAAGAAACAAACTGTTCAGAACTGTGGTATATATAGCATGCTCTAGCTTGTACGCTAGCAGAAGCTCACCATTCTACTAATTAAAGTAACTGTACCTCCTGTGTACTGTAGTACTGAGATAAAAATTACAAGCCTGTGTTTATGCTATAATGAGCTCTTGCTTTAGCTATAACTGCCCAAGTTTGTTAATTTTAGCCAAAACTGGTGTAATGTAAGTGAATGCAAGGTGTCCCTCTTCTCAATCAAAAGAATATCTTTTCAATCTGTAATATTGGTACAACTTATTTGGATCTAATTTGTGAAACTAATTGTTTTGCCATCTTTATGGGACTTTTGCATGAGTTATAAAATATCCCTTTGTTATCAGACATCTCTTGTCAAATGTATGCTTTCAATATGTTGCTGTGGGGTTGATCCAGTGTCTAAAAGCCATTGAACTGTATCTGGCCACTTGACTGTATCCACTCAGTTCTCAAACCAAAGTACAGCATTATGTTGAGTTGATAAGCTCCCTTTTCTTGTCCAGGCAATTTCTTTAGGATACGCAGTGCCTTTTCTTTTGGGGCGAGAAGGTTGGAAAAGTTACTTGAATGTCCAAAAGAAGATCTAATCGCTGAAGTAAATATGTTCTTCACAAATACATGGATAAGACATGGTAGTGGCAATCGTCCTGATGCACCTACACCAAATCTGGTCCCTCAGCATGCTCTTAAGGTTGTCCCTGCTGAAGCGTCAAACAGTCAGAGAAGTGCAATGTTATTCAAGAAAAAGGCTGAAAATCCTAATCTTCAAGCTAACCAGGATAATCTCACTGAAGGTGCTCATAGTTATCCTCCTGAAGTTACTTCTCAACTACTACAGAGAGGTGATCTACACTTCCGAAATTCATGCAGAACAGTTAACCCTGTTGTTTCTCATAGTCATCACCAGAAAATTCATGCAACACATGCCAATACTAAGGTCTCTGAGCAGCTTGAAAGAAACAGGTCTGATGGATCAATGCAAAATGAAAGGGACAAGGGAATGCCAAATTCTCTATCTGTTAATGATAGAAATGGGCAAAACAGGTCTAGGTTTGCAAGAACCCGCTCTAGTCCTGAACTAACGGACCCTTCTATTGAAGGATATTATCGTGGAAGGTGGATTAGAGTGTTTGAAATGGAAAAATCTTTGAAGGCTGATTACAATAGCAGAAGAAACAACTTGGCTCCAGAAGTTTCTAGCAGCCACATCACTAAGTCTTCACAGGATGAGTCAATGTCTTTGATGAACAGTTCATCTTTCTATAGTATGAGTGCAGCCTCTGACTCACACAGTGTGTCAAGCAGCTATCATGAAGATAATGGTTTTGTAATGAATGATGATCTTTCTTCCGTATCTGAAGCATCAGAGAAAGAGCAAGAGGAACAAGTTCTAGTCAATCTAATGGCATCAGCGAAATTGCATGAGTTTAATGGACAGGTTCAATTGCCAATGCAAATGTCTTCTAATCTTTCAGTTACACCCTCCCCTTTACATGCACCAACAGCTTATTCTCAAAAACATTTTGGTGGGGTTCCACCAACTAGCTTAATTGGGGTTCCATGGCCCAATATGCAATTGCTCCATGGATTTGTTCAACCACCCATGACACATTATATGCACAGTCATGCTTTCGCATCAAGCATTGAAGATGGTAATGAGAGTGAGAAATCTATATCAGATGCAAGTCGTGATGATGGCAACAATTGGCATGAGTATGGTGTCAGGTTGTCTAGATTTTTTAATCATCAAGGAAGAGATCCACAGGTGCACCATTTTAATGGCAAGGAGCATTCTGCTTCACCTAACATTGTATCTGGTACGCCCTTGGAAAGGCAGGTGGAGATTGCCATTGAGGATTGTTGGGGAGTAGAAGAGAAGTATACCAACATGTTTCAAAATCAAATAAGTAGACAAGTCAGTATAAATGCTGCAGTGAGCAGTGGAAATCCAAGAATTCCTTCTTCACAAGCCAGTTTGTTGAGAAACAAAGCTCCGCCAGAGAATTCATGGGATGAATTAGCTGGAAAGACATCAGGATCATTGAGGGACAAATGGGGGGAAAAGCCTGATTTTGCAGCACCTGCCACAACCACACATAGCAAAAATAATACTGGTTGGCAGACTGGAAATGCTACTGAGCACATCCCACCAGAGGCTGATGGTCCCAGGAATGGGGTTGCAATACCAAACATTAGAAATGAGGCCTCTGACGTAACAACAAGGTCTGACTCAACAACACCAAGAGCTAGTCAAATACCAAATGATTTTGAGCCATCACAAATGGGCATGCCTAATCCAATGTTTGCACCATTTATTATTCGTTCCCCTCAGCATAGACAAGCTGATAGTTCTAAACTAACTTTCATTCCAACAGGTCCATCTGATAGTTCTAATCTAACTTTTGTTCCAACAAGTCCACCTGATAGTTCTAAACTAACTTTCGTTCAAACAGGTCCACCAGTTCCTTTTGTAATGCTCCCATTTGTTCCTGGGAATGGTGATGGCTCTGTTCCACAGTTTGAGAGGAATGAAGGAGTTGATTCGCATCCTATCAATATTGCTGTCCAAAATTTTGGTTCACTCAATGATGTTCAACATCCTGACACCAATGCTACTCCAATGGCTTCAACAAGTACTGTAGATGATCCATCTGATGAACAAAGGCCTGACATTTTGAACAGCGACTTTGGTAGCCATTGGCATAATTTACAATATGGACGATTATGCCAAAACCCACGCCACATGGATCCCATGTTCCCTTTTGCGGTGCCACCGATGTATTTACATGGTCATGTACTCATGTTCCATGGGATGGGGCTGGTAGACCAGCTTCAGCAAATGTTAACTGGACACAGATTGGGGCTCCTGGCCAACGAATCTTTCCTGTGATGCCTCGACAACCTTCTTCTGAAAGAGTTACTGGTGTTCTGCGGCACTATGTGGATGATGCACCAAGATACCGTGTTGGCACAGGAACTTACTTGCCAAATCCAGTAAGATCCTAACAAGTTGCTCCAATATCCTTATGCATACATAGCATGTTTACTATTATTGGTACATTGAAAATTAAAACATATTCTTCTACATATGTACAATTCTAATATGATGTTAATCTTTTGTATCATTATTTTATCAACCTTAGCTTCCAAATTATATCGCTGATTCTAGCTTGTGTAACAGATGTTATAGGTTTTAAGCTTGTAGCCAACTAAATGCTACTACTCTTTAACAATCTAGTGGAAAAAGGTTAATCATCAAAAAGGAAGTATGTTCATTTGACTTGATACTGTGATAGATTCCAATTCTGGTGGGAAAAAAGCTAGTCTATACTTGTGAATGTAAGGGAAATCTTGATCCTCCATTTGGTCAAGTCGATTGTGGGTGTTGAGACTTAAGAGTTCAAATTTTTGGGTGATATATTTTACTTTGTACTACAGTTTCTACTCTCTAATAAGATAGATGAATTGACTGCCATATTCATGAGAATATTGTTTCAGCTCATCATGAATTTCCAAGAGCTTGGTCTAAAGAAGAAACAGTCAGTAAACCATCTACCATGCAGCTTGGTTCAGGGTGCCTTTTTAATGGTGTAAACTGAAAACCTGGTCTGGTGGGAGTAGGAGTTGGTTTTAGTACCCAAAGCCAACATATATTGTCCTGACTATTTTTTAGTCAAAACATGATTCATATTAGTTTGTTTTATCCTAAAACCATTATTTAGTGCTACAAAGGAGATAAATTTGACTGAAATCATCCCCTTGGAAGGTTTCTGAGGAAGCTGGCAAAAGTAATTGCCAATCTGGCAATCTGGATCTTCTCTTGTCACGGATAGGAAGTGGGCCAGGCCTGTGAACAGTACCCCCGGTACTGTAGCAGTTAGGATAAAATCTGTTCTGATTAATTAGTTAAGATTCTAGATTAGATCAAGTTGGTTATAGCAGATTAGATCAAAGGGTCAGGTTTTGTGCCTATATAAACAGGACCTAATTAGGAGTCTAGGCGTCGAGTATTTAGTTTGGCTATTGCCTTCTTGTATCCCTGCCTCTTCGCCGCGTCGCCGCAACGGCGCCGCCGTGACGGAGAGGTCCAGGCCCTCGACCAACTACCTCGTTTCCTTATCAATTAAGAAGTTTAGTTCCTTCTAATTCCCTCGAAATCCCTGCTGGTGACAACTTGGTATCAGAGCTAATCGGTTCAACTTCCGTTGCCATGAATTCACTAGACGACACCGGATCAGGGGGAGGGGTGGAAGAGACATTGAAGGCCATAATGAAGCGTTTAGACGCCATCGAAGAAAGACTACTGCCAATCCAAAGTTTGGAGGAAATGTTAACAACACTGGAGATTTCCGTTCGGTCCCCTCCTGGATGCCAAGAAGTTCCGGCCGCCTGTGTTCCTGCGCACATGCCAGAGCAGGGCCAGGACGGCGGGCGTAGGGACTTCCGCCAAGCAGACCGCGGAGAGGTGGACCAGAGCGGTCCCCTGCCTCGCAGCCAGGAAAGCAGGCACCGAGGAGCCTGTAGCGACGAGGACGATGACCTGGGACCGGATCTGCCGCCGCGCCGCCAAGGAGAGCGGCAGGACCCAGACCAGTTGCCGCACCGCCAGGGCGGAGGGTGGCAGAGCCCTGAGCCGCCACCGCGCCACCAAAGAGGAGGGCGGCGGAACCTTCACCGAGCCGCCACCGACAGTGACGGTGGCTAGGGGGACTTGTCGCCGCGCCACCGGGGAGGGGGGGCGCTAGAACCCTCGCTGGCCCGCCGCAGACCCCTACACGACGCGACACCACTGTCGGTCGCCGCTGACCTGCACAGTGCGGCACCGCCGCTGTTTGGTGCGTGGGCTGCTGCTTCCCCGCATGAAGTGGTGCCGTCGACCGCCGTGGCCGCCGCCATTGTCTGCATCTCTTCCGTACCGTTTCTGCCTCCGACCAGATCTTCGTCATCGAAGTGGTGGGCGACAGCGGGGAAGATGACTCGGCAGCTCGAGGACGAGCTGCGTTTTTAGGAGGGGTGAAGTATCACGGATAGGAAGTGGGCCAGGCCCGTGAACAGTACCGCGTGTACTGTTCATGTGAACAGTACCCCGGTACTGTAGCAGTTAGGATAAAATCTGTTTTGATTAATTAGTTAAGATTCCAGATTAGATCAAGTTGGTTATAGCAGATTAGATCAAAGGGTCAGGTCTTGTGCCTATATAAACAGGACCTAATTAGGAGTCTAGGCGTCAAGTATTTAGTTTGGCTATTGCCTTCTTGTATCCCTGGCTCTTCGCCGCGTTGTCGCAACGGCGCCGCCGCGACGGAGAGGTCTAGGCCCTCGACCAACTACCTCGTTTCCTTATCAATTAAGAAATTTAGTTCCTTCTAATTCCCTCGAAATCCCTGCCAGTGACATCTCTACCAAGCAATCCTCTTTTGTAGTTTGTCCTTTATGCAGCTTTAGTCACCCTGAAAATCACATTGCCTGCTGAGGCCCTTGGACCATAGTATAGCAACTTAGTTGGAATATACAATGATAATTGACAACATTCCCATATTTCTGCATATAACAAACTGAATGTGAGTTTCATGGTTCATTGCTGAGGATGGATCCTCAGCTACTTGGATCATCAGACTTATCAGTTGCTGCATGAAGAAATGCAAGTTTATTTATAGCTGTTACGTTTTTCTGAGTGATGGAATTCAGCACTACCATTTGTGCTTCAAGTATAAAAGTTTATTTCATTTCTATAAAAAAGAAAAATTATTAGACAATGGTTTATGAATTTGATAGTCTGAACTGGTCAATACTAAGATGTCAATTATGTGCCTTGCATTTTCTCAGAAGGTTCCATTTAGGGACCGACACTCAAGTTCAAGAAACCACAGAGGAAGTTAAAACAGTGACAAGGGTGACCATAGTGATAAAGATGGAAATTGGATAAACTCCAGACAACGAAATCCTGGCCGCAACTATGGACGTAACCACTCAGAGAGGTCTAGCATGCGATCTGGTAGACAAACAACAGATGAAACCCATTATGACAGGCAGCGGCGATCCTATAGAAATAACTCATACAGGCATGATGCAGGCACTCAATCTTCTGGATCCACAAACTATATACGCAAACCAGGGAACATGGCACATGGGGATCTGTCACCATCTGCTTCAAATGGTATTGGTGCCTTTTCTGGATCTTCAGCTCCATATTTCATTGTGTACTCATGTGAACCAGGCACAAATCATGGTTCTTCATCTGAATCACTTGAATTTGGTTCACTTGGGCCAGTTCCTACAGCTGATGGTGGTGACACACCACAAGCCACTCGTCAAGCAATGGCTAATGGGTTTGGGCAAAGACATGTTGCATTTAGGGGTGTCTCTTCTCATTCGTCTCCTGATCAACCATCATCTCAACCTCACAGGTAATACCGTCTTCTATCTCTTTTGTTGTATCACAGCTTCTGTTTTACTCTTTAAGTTTGACTATCTGAACAAAACAAAAAAATTCATTACTATATTACGAAATTATCATAGCAGCTGTGATGTAATGAACATGACTAGAAATCAATGATTTCACATCGTCTAGTCGACACTAGTCGTAGGGGTAGGCACTGACTAATCGATTAGTCGCGACTAAGCGCAACTAATCGTAGATTAGTCATTATCTAGTCACTAGTCGACAACAATAGTCGTCTAGGACAACACATAATACATCTATGCATATATATGACTAAATTCACACAAAAATATGTCTAGGACAGCAACTAGATGATAATGTTCTATGTTTTTTCTTGGCAACGATTTTTCTATGTTCAAGACATGATAAAACATACATACCGTAACTTGAAGCATTTCATGATCTTCATTAGAGATATCCCTTGTTCCATAGTCTAGAATCCAGCAAGAAGGGTTCCAAGTCCTACTTTGCACAATGTTTTTTTTTTGATGAAAACCAGTAGGAGAGGCTCCTACTTGGGGTTTTGTATTAAAAGGTAAAATAGTAACAAGAGTGCAAGTAGAGTACAATTAGGGGGGTTAAAAGGGGAAGAGAAAGGAGATGTTACAATCGGCATGCCCAGGAAGCAAGGGCAGCCTTAAGGCTTGGTTTGAAACGGTTGCTTTGAAGCCACAATTCAGACCGAAGGAGAGCAAGCCAAGAAATTCTAGAGGGTAACTGATTGCGAAAGATGCAATTATTCCGGTGAATCCATAGGCACCAGCACCCAATGAGGGTGATCTCCAAGAAAAAAATGTAATTGGGAGGTGAGACGAGAGCTGTCCACCAGATCAATTGTCTGGAGCGTGGCGTTCCAATGTAGACCAATGCAGGCCCAACAGGAAGAGCTGAAGTTGCAGTGAAAGAATAGATGTGCAGATGACCCTAGGACGTTATGTGGGCATAGAACATAAGAGCAGTCTAACGGAGCCTGTATAAGATTCTTGCGTCTAAGTAGATCGTGCGTGTTAAGCCTATCATGGAGAAGTAGCTAGAAGAAAGCCTTTAGCTTGCACAATGTTGAAACAAATTGTGTTAAAACTAGTGTTAGAAAAATCGGTGATCAGTAACTGATCGGCCAACCACCAAGTAGGGATTAACCCGTTAATCCTCGGAGGATTAACTGAATTAATCAGTTGAATAATTAATTGGTGTAATATTAAATATTAGAGTTTTACTTAACATAAATCTCTAGTCAAATCTACTCTTGAGTATATAAACCCCTAAACCCTAACTTTCCTCTCCAAACCTCCCATCTCCTAGCTGCCAGACTCTTCACCTCCTCTCTCCAACAACCCTAACTCTCCTCTCCTCTCACCTCCAACCACCGGTCTCTTGTTCTCCTCTCTCCAACCTACTATCTCTCTCCAACTGCCATGTTCCTGCTTATCTTCCTCGTGCGCTTCTCTCTTCCCCTTCTCTCTACATGTTTCCCTAACTTCTCTCTTCGTGCGTTTGTCTCTTCCTCGTGCGCCGTGTGCTTGGTGTGGAGTGAGCAGCAATGGCAGATCTCGAGTGGCGGTGCTAGATCCTTTGAGGGAAGCGGTGGTGCCAGATCTGGCCGAGGAGCTGTCACGGTAGGAAGTGGGCCTGCCCTCCAGCCTGTGAACAGTACCGTGGGTACTGTTCACTTGACCAGCACCGCGGTACTGTAGAAGATAAAATTATAGATCAGGTTTTGGTTAGGAGTCTTAATGGCTAAGTATTGTAATCAGATTAGTTGAGTTATCCAAGGGTAATTAGTTAGCCTCTGTGCTTTATTAAATAAAGGGCAGATTAGAGGTGAAGGCAGGTTGTTTTTGGTTAGGCTTAACTACCTTGTTTGGCGAGGGGCTCCCTGTTTCGCGTCTCTGCCATGCCGTCGCGCCGCCGCCGCATCGCCGAGGTCAAGGACCTCGGCCAGTCTCTTTCTTTCAATATAATCTTTGTTCGGGATTTCGTCCAATCCTTCCATTCCCCACGACCAGTGTCAACTTGGTATCTGAGCTCTCGAGTTTTTCCACTGCGATGAATTCCCAATGTAGCACCGGTTTAGGGAGCATCGTCGATGACATGCTGAAGGCTATTATGCAACGCCTAGATGCCATCAAAGAGATGTTGTGGCCGCTGCAACCAATCCAATCCTTGGCAGTGTTAGAAAAATCGGTGATCGGTAACTGATCGGTCGACCACCGAGTAGGGATTAATCGGTTAATCGAAGGATTAACTGAATTAATCGGTCAATGAATTAATCAGTCAAATTGCATATTATTCAAAAAAATAACATATAAACACAACCCCTCCAAGCTCCCAACTAGTAGAAGTTTAGTTAGTCTGCTCACACTCTCAAGTACAAAAGCACCGCTCCCAAGTAAAAAGCACTAATAAAGGGGTGGCAGAGGAGAAAGACACATGGGTCACGGGTGTTCCTTTGCCTCCAGCTAACAACCACTCTTCCACTCCACCTCTTCTTCCTCTTCCAGTCTTCTGCTCATCTCTCCTCGCTACTCCCTTTCTCTTCTCATTTCTTGCAACCAATTAAACAACCAATGCAGCCGGTACTGAGCTTGAGCAGTGAGTAGCCGGCGAGGTGCTGACAGTTCACGGCGAGCCGGTGAGGTGCTGACGGTGAGCAGCCCGTGCAGGGACGACGGCGCTCGCGCGGGAGGGAAGCCGGCGACGACGGCGCTCGTGCAGGCGGTAATCCGGCGACGACGGCGCTCGCGCGGGACGATGGCGTTGTGGGGACGACGGCGGGACGACTGGGATGATGGCGCGGACAGCTCACGGCGAGGGCTGAAGGCGGACGGCGGACGGCGGGCACTGCTCGCGGTGAGGCGGCGTCCAGATCTGGTGTGAGGTCGTGCGGAAGAGAGAGGTAAAGGGGGAAAGTGACCGGGAGAGAGGGAAAGAGGTGGGCGGGTGAGCCAAAACCCTATTTTTTGCATCTCCCCAGGCCGGACCGATTAATCGGTTGGCACCGATTAATCAGGTTGACCACCGATTAATCAGTTTGACCGACCGATTAATCGGTCTACCGATTTCTGGCCGATTTCAGTGAAAAATAACTGGACCGTGGCCGATCATCGATTAATCGGCTGATTGGTTGATTTTTTCAACATTGATCCTTGGAGGAGAGGGTCACCGTGCTAGAGGAGAAGGTCCTCGAGGTGGAAGTTGACGCGAAGCAACTCGTAGGCGGGCTTGAGGCGTGGCCTGCCCTTGTAGCAGAAGCAGTTCCCATGGATCTACAAGGGGGGAGGGAAAGGAGACGACTCCACTGGCCAAGCCCTAGCCGAGTTCCCTCTGTTGCGGGCCTCCTCCACCTTCGTCTCTGAGACGCAACCTGCGATGTCGGAGTTAAAGAAGCTAAAGCCGACGTCGGAGATTCGACACCTTGACGTGCGGAAGCGGCCGTCGGGGCGCTACATCGCCAAGATTCAAGACCCGACAGACCCCTGCATGGCGCGACACCACTGTCGGTCGCCGCTGCCCTGCATGGTGGGGCACTGCCGCTGGCCGCTGCATGGGCTGTTGCTTCCCCGCATGGAGATGTGCTGTCGACTGTCGTGGCCTCCACTGTTGTTTGCATCTTCTCCACACTGCTTTTGCCTCCGACTAGAACGGTGTCCTCACTAGTCGCGATGTCTCCACTGGGCACCGCCGGTCTCTCTGTGTCGACAACGCAGCAGCTCGAGCCTCGAGGATGAGTTGCGTTTTTTTAGGGCGGTGAAGTGTCACGGTAGGAAGTGGGCCTGCCCTCCAGCTTGTGAACAGTACCGCGGTACCATACCTAATAAAATTATAGATCAGGTTTTGGTTAGGAGTCTTAATGGTTAAGTATTGTAATCAGGTTAGTTATGTTAGAGATATACTATATAGTATAAGGGCTTATTTGTAAAGCTTTCCTTCTCTTGTACTATTGCCCTTTGGGCCCTTCTCTTGTACATATTTGCCCTTTGGGCCCATGGAATTGATCGCAGCCAATTCATCACATGGTATCAGAGCTAGGGTTTGTAGCCCCTCCCCTCCTCCTGCTCCCGCCGCCGGCGAGCCCTCGCCGCGCATGCTCCCGCCGCTGCGCGCCTGCTCCAGCCGCCGCGCGTGTGCTCGCGCATGAGCTCGTGCCGCCGCACGCCAGCTCGGGCGTGAGGCCGCGCCGCCGCGCGCCTGTCTTCCCGCTTGGGCACGCCCCTGAGCTTCGCCGTCTCGTGCCGCCGCGCCCGAGCCCTGTCGTCCGCGCGTGGGCTCGCGTCGCTCCAACGCTCTCCTGTCCTCCTGCTTGGGCCTGCCCTTGACGCCGTCGTGCGTCCTCTAGGCCCGCGGCTGTAGGTCCTCCGGCCGCTCTCCTCTCCTCGCCCTCTGCTCGCGACGGGCAGAGAGGCCTAGAGCTCCTCCCCTGTTTTTTGAGATAGATTGCAAAAAAAAAGAAGAAAAGAAGAGAAGAAGCAAGGGTTTCTCACCATGACTGCTCTTTGTCCTCCCCTTCCTGTACCTTCTACACCTACTTCAACTCCAGGACATGTTACTCAAGGTAGCACAACTGCCTCAACTTCACTTGCAGCTTATTTCTGCTGGCCAGATTACTAATCATGGTTGCTGTATCATTCTTGATTCTGATTCTTGTTCTGTTCAGGATCGTCGCACCGGGACCCTAGTTGGTTCTGGCCACCAGCTCCATGATCCTCCTCGCCTCTGGGAGCTTGACTGGCTACATCTTCCTCCCATTTCTACTTCGTGCTATTCGACTCCTACTGTTGATGCTACTCCTTTTATCGTCTCCACCTCCATTAGCTTTGCTTAGTGGCATCATCGTCTAGGTCACATGTGTGGGTCCCGTTTGTCATCTCTTGTTACTAGTGGAGTTCTTGGGAAGGTTTCTGGTGATACCTCCCTCTCTTGTATGGGTTGTAGACTTGGCAAGCAGATACAACTTCCGTATTCTGCTAGTCAGACAGTGTCCACTAGACCTTTTGATCTCATTCACTCTAATGTATGGGGCCCTGCTCCTTTCGTTTCGAAAGGGGGACATCGATATTATGTGATCTTTATTGATGATTTCTCTCGTTTCACATGGATATATTTCTTGGAGTCTCGTGCTCAGGTGCTTACTACTTATCAGGCCTTTGCTACGATGGTTCGCACTCAGTTTGACTCTTCCATTCGTGTTTTTCGTGCTGACTCTGCTGGCGAGTATCTATCTTGTTCTCTTCATTAGTTTCTTTCTGAGCAGGGCACTCTTCCTTAGTATTCGTGCACTGGTGCCCATGCTCAAAATGGTGTGGCTGAGCGTAAGCATCGTCACCTTCTTGAGACTGCTCGGGCACTATTACTTGCCTTCTCTGTTCCTCAGTTTTGGGCTGAAGCTGTATCTACTGCTGTTTCCCTTGTAAATATTTAGTCCTCTATCAATCTTCATGGTTTCACTCCACTTGAGCATCTCTTTGGTCGACCGCTTCAGTATAGCCACCTTCGTTCCTTCGGTTGTGTTGCCTTTGTTCTTCTCCAGCCTCGTGAGAGGACAAAGCTATCGGCACAATCGGTCCGGTGTGTCTTCCTTTGGTATGACTCCGAGCGTAATGGATATCGTTGTTGGGATCCGGTTGCTCGTCGCATTCGGGTTTCCCGTGATGTTACCTTTGATGAGTCTCGTCCTTTTTTCTCCGATGCTCCCTCCTCTCATGAGTCGATTGATTTTCTTGACTTAGTTTGGCCTTCATCTAACTCCTCGTCATCATCCTCTCCTCGTTCTTCACCACCACCATCCACTTCACCACCTCCTTCTCCACCACTACCTCCACGTCCTCCGATTCTCTATCACTATACTCGTCGTCCGCTTCCTTCACCACCTTCCACCTCTTCTTCCCCTGTGCCTCATGAGTCTTCATACTCTGCACTCTCTTTCTGAGCCTTCCACATATCGAGATGCTATTGCTCATCTTGAGTGCCAATTTGCTATGGCTGAGGAGATTGCTGCTCTTGAGTGTACCCACACTTGGGATCTTGTTCCTCGTCCTCCTTCTGTTGTTCCGATCTTGTGCAAGTGGGTCTACAAGATTAAGACTCGCTCTGATGGCTCTCTTTAGCGCTATAAAGTGCGTCTTGTTGCTCGTGGTTTTCAGCAGGAGTATGGTCGTGACTATGAGGAGACCTTTGCTCCTGTTGCGCATAGGACCACCGTTCATACTCTTATTGCAGTGGCCTCTGTTTGTTGGTGGACTATCTCTCAACTTGATGTGAAGATTGAATTTCTTCACGGCGAGATGCATGAGGAGGTCTATATGCATCCACCTCCTAGCTATCCTGTTCTAGATGGCCATGTCCGTTCTCTCCGCCGTTGTTTTTGGTTAGGCTTAGCTACCTTGTTCGGCGAGGGGCTCCCTGTCTCGCGTCTCCGCTGTGCCGTCGCGGCACTGCCGCATCGCCGAGGTCAGAGACCTCAGCCAGTCTCTTCCTTTCAATATAATCTTTGTTTGGGATTTCGTCCAATCCTGCCATTTCCCGCAACTAGTGATAGGAGCGGCGGCACCTGATCTGGCTGAGGATTGAGGAACGGCAACGCAAGAGGAGAAAGGGACAAATGGGTGGTTGTGCACGGGAAATGGATTGATTTTTGGTTGGTTTATATAGATCCGATTAATTGGTTTGACTAACCGATTAATTGGTCCACCAATTAATGTACCGATTTCTAGGTAAATTAACTGCTTATGGGCCGATCACCAATTAATTAGCTGATTAATCGGTTGATTTTTTATCACTAGTTAAAACAAGTAAACAACCATAAGCAATTAAACATACAAATTATCAATATCTTGATCCACATCACCATTCACCAAATGATCTAAGCTCATAACAATACAAGTTCAAGATAGTACACAATAGCAATAGGTCCAAGTTCATGGTTGGCCAAAATAAGTTTAGGACATCACAACAATAATAGTTATGATGAAATAACATAAAAAAATAGTTGAACACAATCAGCTTAGTAAATTATCATCTAGTTGGAAGCCTCCATCTTCATCTCCATCTCCACCTTCATCCTCCACCTCCATTGATTCATCATTTTGTTGTGGATGCATTTGGACTTCATCTTCCTCATCATCAGTAGTATCTCCCTCTTCAATTGTAGTTGTTCTTGCATGCTTCGGCACTTCCTCTTTCTTTTATAAGTTTGTGTAACAGAGGTATTTCTAGTAGCAACCCTAGGCAAATTACGACCTCTCATATGTTGAGTTGCACCAATAACTTCATCTACTTGATCCCAAGTTAAATCGGTGTCATTATAGATTGGATCACAACTAGGATCAATCCACTCATTCTCCCATTGAAATTCTTCAAGGATCAATGGGTTGTTTTTCTTTCCTTTAGATCCAAGCTCTCGCAAATTTTGAAACCCATTTGACATCTTTCTATTGTAGCTAACAAAAGCTAACTTATTTAACCTTTTATGCTCTAGCATGTTCCTCTTTTTGCTATGGGTTTGTAAGTTCAATAAAAATCACATGTTTAGAACTTGAGATCTTACATGTGTCATAACTATAGCTTTCCCTAAGATCCAAAATGAGGCATGAGAAAATATACTTACACGAGAAAATGTACTCCAGTTATGTTCACATCCATAGACTGAACAACAAAGACTAACAATTCTCTTTGCTAAACTTTTTAGCTCAAATGCAAGACCGCCATGTGCACCCCACTGAAGAACTATAATTAAAAAATATAATCATCGTATAAAGAATATGAAAAACAAAGTATTGAATATGTATAAGATATTATGACTTACTAGGATTCTTTCTAACTCTGTATCTTATTGCTAATGGCTTTGAGAAATAATCACCCTCTGACCTCTCATAATCATCAGCTTGCTTGTCTTGTTTTGTTCAACATCACTAACCATTTTCCACACAATATCATTGAATATTGACCTCAATCTTGTAGCCTTTCTTTTATCTGTTTCCGTTATGGCAAGGAAGTTCCCTAGATTCAAGAATAGGGCTGCTCCATACAACTGTTGTTCCATTTGGTTGTCCCATCTCCTCTCAAAGTGTTCAAACACCTCATTGAGCAATTGTGGTTTCTCTTTCAAAGCATTTTTAATGTTGTCCTTTGCAATATCCATGGCTGACATAATCTTAGGAGCAGCCGGTGTCTCATCACCATATGCTATCCTCAATGCAATGAGGATAGGATGTGAAGCTCTCATGCAATTTTCTACTAACTTCTAAAATTGCACGGAAAGGATAATCTTCTCAATGGACTCTCCTTCCTTGCCATGAGGCAAGCTTGTTTGATGCCACTCATCACTAACAAATGGGCTTCTCAATCCCTGCTTGTGCCTATGCATACTTGCCAATGTAAGAAATGAAGTGGCAAATCTGAGTTGAAGTTGGCCTCACGAGATCACCTATCTTTTCTCTCATAAGGTCAAGAAGCCTCCCATGGTTGTAGATGAAACTACATGCTTTCTTTGCATTAGTAATGCAAGTGCTGAAGATTTTTATCTTTCCAATATCCTCCAACATCAAATCCAAGCAATGTGCAGCACAAGACGTCCAAAACAATGTAGGGATCCTCTCCATTAAAATTCCGCTTGCAACCTTTAAGTTTGATCCATTGTTTGTGAGACTGTGACAATTTGCACCACATATTCCTTTCCAATCTTTTCAATTTGTGCTTCTAACAAGTTAGCCAACATAATTGCATCGGCTATCTCACTTGAAGCATCCATTGATCCTAAGAAGGTCTCTGCTAGACCATTAGCAAGAAAGTTGATAAGATGACGATGACTCATGTCAGTCTATCCATCAGACATGACCGTGCTGTCATGTGGGGAATTCAGTACAAGAGGCGTGGAAAGGATGCCAGCGTGATGAAGTCCTAACATGAGTAGGTGTCCAGGTTAGTTACAAGATGAAGTATTATATAGTTGCTTGTTAAGATTGAGTTTGTTAGAAGTGTTCGGTTTGTGATTGGGTTGTTAGAGGAGTTCGGTTTGTAAAAGGGGACCCTGGTAGTATATAAACTAGGGAACCAGAGGTAGATGGTAGGTCTTTTGAGTTGTATTCGCCGTGGTGTTCTTGCCTCCTCTTCGCGTCATCGCCAACAGTGCCGCCGCGTCGTCGAGGGCTAGGGCCACGGTGAGCTACTTCCTTTTCGTATAAACTAAGGAGAATTGTCCCTACTAACCTGATTGGATCACCGCCCGGTGACAACTTGGTATCTAGAGACTTAGGTTCCGCTTCCGCCACCATGAGCACGCAATTTGATCTGAACACCGGCAACCCGATTTAGATCACGCTGTAGGCCATCATGAGACGCTTGGATAGTCTCGATGAGAAGTTACAGCCTCTACAACCGCTTCAGGAGAAGGTTGCAATACTAGAAGAAATAGTCCGTGCACACGATCAGCAACAACAGGAGTTACACGCGGCGGTCGTTCGACTCGAGGCGGCGCAAAACACCACCCTAGAAGCAAGGCAATCGACACCGGGAGCCCCCCGCCGACGACAGGACGACGACAATGATGATCACGACGCCGCAGATTTCGTCCCAACAACCCACAAGTTGGAATTCCCCAAATTTGATGGTACGAAGAATCGGAGATCCACTACCATGGCTTAACTGCTGGGAGCACTATTTCCATGTTCGACGAACCCCAGAACATCAACGCATGGCGTTTGCAGCCTTCTATCTTCTAGATGATGCCTAGCTCTAGTTTCATCGCATGGAATTAAACGAAGGCCGTCCGACGTGGCAACAATTTGTGAAGTTGATTAACGCTCGTTTTGGACCGTCGGTCATCAACAGCCCCCTCGGCGAACTAGCCATGCTACAACGTACTGGGTCAGTAGATGGGTACAATGCACGGTTCATGGCACTTTCGTGTCGTGACCCGACGCTTACGGAACCACAGTAGATACAATTGTACATCATAGGGCTGGGCAATCCCCTACGGACAGATGTGGCGCTCCAACAACTAGAATCATTGGATGACGTCGTAATCTTCGCGCGGGCATATGAGCAACACAACACATCTCAGGAAAGTATGACTGCTTCAGCAACTCGGGCCTTCGGGCGTACATACTTTCGGTTAGGAACTCCAGTTGCGGCAACATCAGGAGTCGCAACTACCACAGTGCCCCCAGCCCCAGCATCATCCACTGGTTCAATAAATATCAGATCAACGACTACTGTAGTCCGTCTGTCACCACAGGAAATTGCACAACGTCGCAAAGATGGAAAATGCTTTCATTGTGATGAACTGTTTACTCCTGGCCACAAATCATAGTGCAAACAATTGTTTGTCATTGAGGTAGTCATCGAGGAACAAGATGAAGCAACTCCCGCAGATGATGACGAGCCCAATATATCTATACACGCCCTCATAGGAATCCAGCCAAAGCACGGACGCACTATGCAACTCATAGTAGATATCAATGGTGCACAGCTACTAGCGTTACTGGTTTCGGGATCCACGCATAACTTCATAGACACAAACACAGCGTTATGGGCAAGCATCAAGCTAGCAGAACAGGAAGGGCTGCCAGTAGCAGTGGCAAATGGTGATCGCCTCACAAGCCCAGGTTGTTGTAGGGCCATGCACATGTCCATCCACCGGAAACACTTTCGAATTGACTGTTACGGCTTGCCACTCCTCTCATATGACATGGTGCTTGGGGTACAATGGCTTAAAGCTCTAGGTCTGATATTATGGGATTTTAGTCAACGTATGGTGGCATTTGTCAAGGAGGGACACCGGATTACTTGGTCGGCACCGGGGGCTACACCAACGCCGATGGCTTCACTATTTGCAGTAGCAAGTGACATAATGGAAGACCTCCTTATAGAGTTCGAGTCCTTATTCGCACAACCGTCCGGCCTACCTCCAACACGAGCTCGATCGCATTGGATACAACTACTGTCAGGAACAACCCCTATAGTAGTTAGGCCATATCGCTATGCCCATGCCCAGAAAATAGAATTGGAAAAACAATGTGATGAGATGTTGCAGACTGGAATCATTCGTCCTGGTACATTGGCCTTCTCAGCACTAGTCTTGTTAGTCAAGAAATCTGATGGTTCATGGCGTTTTTGTGTCGATTACAGGGCCTTGAATGCACAAACAATGAAAGACAAATTTCCTATTCAGTGGTTGAGGAACTGCTTGATGAACTCAGAGGCGCCATATTCTTCACAAAGCTTGATTTACGATCCGGATACCATCAGATACGAATGAATACGACAGATATTGAAAAAATAGCTTTCCGCACACACCAAGGCCTATTTGAGTTCTTGGTCATGCCATTTGGGCTAACAAATGCCCCAACAACGTTCCAAGCACTGATTAATGATGTGTTGAAGCCATTTCTCAAGAGGTTCGTGTTAGTTTTCTTCGACGACATTTTGATCTATAGGCCGTCATGGTCTGAACAATTATAACATGTACGCATAGTCCTTCATACACTACGCAAACACGAACTGTTTATGAAGAGATCCAAGTGCATGTTCGGCAAACAGGAAGTGGCTTATTTGGGTCATGTGATCTCTGCGGCTAGAGTAGCTATGGATGAACAGAAGGTAAAGGCAGCAGTAGAGTGGTTAGTGCCACGCTTGGTACATGTAGTGCGTGCATTCTTTGGTTTGCCAGGCTACTATCGCCGTTTTATTCAAAACTATGGTGCCATTGCAACACCCTTGACCAAGCTTCTTAGGAAGGGTGGGTTCAGCTGGGATGCGGAGGCAGTTGAGGCTTTTCGTCGACTACAGACAGCGCTGACATCTGCACCAGTGCTACAATTACCAGCCTTTGATCAAGAGTTCATTGTTGAATGTGATGCTTCTAGATCAAGGTTTGGCGTCGTACTCCACCAGGGCGTTGGCCCCGTGGCTTACTTCAGCAAGCAGATAGCGCCAAGACATGTGAGGCTAGCAGCATACGAGCGTGAGATCATTGGGCTGGTGCTCGCTGTGCGTCACTGGAGACACTACCTGTGGGGACACCGTTTTCTCATCCGTACTGATCACTTTAGTCTCAAATTCTTGCTAGATCAAAGGCTATCAACAATTCAGGAACACCAATGGTCATGTAAACTGCTCGGTTTTGATTTTCGCGTCGAGTACAAACTAGGGGTCAATAATCTCGTCGTCGATGCACTCTCGTGATGAGATGAGGATGTAACAGGGGAGGCCATGCTGTTGTCCATGCCAATGTTTCGGCTATTTGATGATCTACGCTAGGAAATTGAGGGCGACAAGGAACTAAGCATATTGAGGGATGAGGCAGCTGTCAGCAACAAGGGGGGGCACATTGGGAGTCACAGACAGATTAATTACGGTGAAAGGCAGGGTATTCATTGCTCTGTCGTTCGCATTTTTACAAGAGGTACTCAGCGCTTCTCACGACGTGGGCCATGAAGGCGTCGAAAAAACATTGAATAAACTACGCTAAGACTTCTATATACCAAACGTTCACAAGGTGGTACAGGATTATGTGCGACCATGCTCAGTTTGTCAAAGAAACAAGGTTGAGCATCTACAACCAGGTGGTCTTCTATAGCCACAAGAGGTACCAACGACAGTATGGGCAGACATTGCGATGGATTTCGTCGAAGGCTTCCCATGTATCAATGGGAAATCCTTCATACTGAAGGTGGTTGATAGGTTCTCAAAATTCGCTCACTTCATTCCCCTCATTCACCCTTACACAACATCAGGGGCACAGGCATTTGTCGCAGACATAGTAAGGCTGCATGGCATACCAAATTCTATCGTCAGTGATCGGGATGTAGTTTTTACGAGTAGGTTTTGGCTAGAGCTTTTCTCGCTATCCGAAGTCAAGTTACAATTGTCATCAGCTTTTCACCCATAGTCGGATGGGTAGTCCGAAGCGACAAACAAGGTTATTTCTATGTATTTGAGGTGCTTAACAGGTCATCGACCTAAAAGTTGGCTTCAATGGTTGCCTTGGGTGGAATTCTGCTATAATATATCTTACCACACCTCTCTACGTACATCGCCGTTCCGAGTGGTATATGGAAGGGATCCACCATCTATTCGTCGTTATACAGGTGATGCCAGGCTTCCAACGGTCGCCAACAGCTACATGAACGTGATGAGTTTCTAATACAAATCAAGGAAAGACTAGAACAAGCCAAATCTATTTAATTGGTAGATATATGATCTCCTTGCTAATCAAATCTATATCTAATTGATACTTATCTAATTTCCTTGGACCTATTTCCTTCTCTAGCCAAATCCCTTGATTTCTGAGATCATGTTTCCTTCTTTGGCCGGACCTACTGCTACAGTAACGACAATACTGTTCACGTGAATAGTACTACACAGTACTGTTCATAGGCTAGAGAATACATGATCTCAGAAATTAGGGGATTTGGCTAGAGAAGGAAATAGGTCTAAGGAAATCTGATAAGTATCAATTAGATATAGATTTTATTAGCAATGAGATCATATATCTACCAATTAAATAGATTTGATTAGCTCTTAAGTTAGCAAGTCAAGATTTAGTTTGTTATTTCCATTGTTAGAGGGGCTGGTCATGTGTCTATATAAACAGGGCCCTAGTAGGAGTTTAAGTCGTCTAGTATTTAGTTCAGGCATAGCCTCCCTGTATCCCTGCCTCCTTGTCGCGTTGTCGCAACGACGCCGGCGCGATAACGAGGTCTAGGCCCTTAACCATCTACCCACTTTTCATATCAATTAAGAAGATTAGTTCCTACAATCTGAGTATCTCCCCTGCCAGTGACACGGGACCATATTGTCCTAGACTCAACCAAAATCTCCCAACTCCTTGGGTTTATGACATTGAGAGGTATGCAATTCTCATAGAAAAAAATCAGCAACATGATCATCAACAATTTGTTTGGCCTATTGACTTCTTTGTGCAATGCTCAATAGAAGATTAGAATTGTGCCTTTTTGCAACCACTTCTTTTGGTGTCTTGCTACGCTAGAGCTCACATGCTTAGAATACCTCTGTGGTGGAGCCTCAACCTTGAAAGAACTAATTTTTGTTTGATTTATCTTTACTTGCTTTGACTTTGTCTCGGAACATGCAACCGGTTCACCAGTCTGACCAATACCATCACTTGCAGCTTGTTCAATATCTCCCCGTCCCTTTTCATCCTCACTACTGTTGGATGAGACCTTGCATTTTGAATCTAATACCGTTGCATTTCTTTTCAAATCATATCATCTGCTTTTGAACATATCTCTACATCAGAATACCTCCCAACAAGATGTTGCTTGAATCTTTTAATTCCCGAAGGCACTATCTTCTTGCAAAATATACATTAAACCAATTTTTTCTTATCTACTTCTGACCAAAATCCAAATTTCTATCTTGGATTTTTAGACTTAGCCTTCCTCTTAGGATCTTTCACTAGAGCAGATAAATCTGATGGTAATGCCGCTATAGCCTTATCTAATATTGATGTTGCACTACTACCTTCAGTTGGAGCAGTTGAGGAATCAGTGGCTCTACCACTACCAGTATCAATAGCTAGAGATGATCCTGATGTACCACCAGCACCATCAGGAAAAATAACCTCCACCATAGAAGCACGTCGAGCATCATCAGAACCAATGTTTACAAGTAGCCTAGTCGAACCTAGTCACCATGGGACTGATTAGGTGACTAATCGTGATTAGTCGTCGACCAGGGCCAATTAGTCTAGTTAGTCCTAGGGTTCTAGCCGAAAAAAATCACTCACCTTAGGAGGAGGATCTTGAGTCTTGACGATCGGAGGGCTACAGCAGGCACCAGAACATGAGCATTGTGGATGGCTTGGCCTAGAGCACGCGTACGCTAGAGCACGCGCTAGTTGCCGGAGCATGCGTGCGCCACTAGAGCATTGGCTGCTGAATGGTAGGAGCGTTGGCTAGATGGCCGCTAGATGGTGCGAGCTTTGGCTAGAGCACCATTGGACAAGGCATGTGCGCGTGTCGGCATCGGCTAGACACACGGCATGAGAGGCCAAGCGACGCACAAGGGGAATAGGCTAGGAGGTGCACAAGGGAGACCTGGAGCTCTAATAGTAATAACCCTAACCCTAACAGGCCAATAGGTAACAAGCCCACTAAAATCACAGATGTGGACCTGGTTGACTGGTCGCCTATTTCCTCTTAATCGGTCTACTAATCACTCTTGGTCGTCGACTAGTTGGATGATTAGGTTTCTAGTCAGACTAATCGGGTCGATGGAGCTGGTCGACTCGGGAAAACCGACCAGACCGATTAATCACGATTAATCATACGATTTGTAAACACTGATCAGAACTGCTACTGCTCATCTTCCCTAACATGATAAACATAGAAATTAGCGGTTAAGCAAAAACACATGTTTCGTGGTACATCCTAACTATCTAAGTAATCGAACACTTCAATTTCAAACAAAAAATGTCTAATGTTATGCTTTCAGGCTTCAGCTTTCTCAAATAAAATTCAACAATCTGTCATGTTGTCATTTGTCAATAGTAAAACAGATGAACCCAAGGATTTCTACCACATATTAACTTCAGCGGTGAGCTGTGTTGAAAACAATATCAAAACAAAGCAGTGAAGCACTAAGATATTTACATCCCTACAGCCAATGTTCCATTACTGATAAAGTTTTTTATGTGTTTGAGTATTGACATGAGAGATCATTGCTGAAGCATATGTCGTTGCATTTCTAGCTAGTGAAAAAACACATGCAAACATCGACATACAGAAACAAATCATGTAAGATATTATAGAAATGTAGCACACCCCCAATGAAATAACTAAATCCCAATAATGTATTAGTCTAAAACCAAATGAGCAATTGAGCAGTGGAATTTCAACGTACAACTGAGACCAAATGAGTGAGCTGAGGACTACCTTTCACAGCTCCTAGAGGGAGGAGTGCAAGAGGGAGGCGGCGCCTGGAGCCTGGAGGGAGTAGAGGAGGGAGGTGGCGCCACACACTTGGGGCCCTAGAGAGGTGACGTCTCTAGGGAGGTAGCGGGGTTGGAGGTTGGTGGCCTGAGGGTGGCTGGAGGTGGCGGTGCTGGCACCTGGGCCTTCAGGCATCCAGGCTTAGGTTTTTCTGAAAAGAAGGGAACAGCTGAAAGGAAAGAGATTTTATATGCTGCTAGGTTTTCTATTCTGTTTTTGGGCTGGGCTATAGTTCCTCTGAACTATGGGCCAAAAAATTTTCTGGACTGAACTAGTCGGCCGACTAATAGTGATTAGTCACGATTAGTCTGCTGATCAGCTTTCTAGTTGAGCTAGTCACCCAGAACCACTTGATCGGTCAAAAAAAAACATCAGGCCGACTAGTCGCAATTAGTCGGCCGACTTGTAATCACTGGTAGAAATTAAAAATGAAGAGAACTACAGCGAGCAAAACACAAAGTGATGCAAAGAGTGATTCACTGATTCCTCTTTGTGACTCTTGCAAGTTGCATCCTTGGTCCCTTTTCTATTATATTTTTTGCACGTTCGTCATTGACATTGTCCTAAATCACAAGCATGGCATGGCATCACTGTTGCCACTTGCCACCGCCTCCAAAGGAGTTGAGTTTGGTCTTGAAATTTTGTATGAATATAGAATATGTCCATCCCTATCTCTTTCGAATCTAGCAAATGGACTTGAGTTTGGTCTTGAAATTTTGTATGAATATAGAATGTGTCCATCCCTATCTCTTTTTAAGAGCTTCTAGACCTGGTTAAAAGTGTATTCACAACACTTGTGCCATTTCCTGAAGATATGTCCCACATGGGGGCATTACACCAAAAGTACTTCCAGTGCTATTGCTGCACACTTGCTAATTTACAACAGCTTGAATCTGCTATGAAGCTCTCAATATCGGGTTGTTTACATGTCAGAATCAAAAGATCAGCGAAAACATAGATAATATCATTCCCCAATTTTGGTAGTCATCTGTTAATTATTCCATGTGTCGGTTCTGTTCTTGTAACTTTGTGTGCATTCATTATTCTTCATGCTTCTGTGAATTACTTTCTTGATTATTACTTTTGTCAGTCCTTAGCAGCATTTTTGTCACCAAGCTGAAGTTTTTTAATTCCCTTTCAAGGTAGAGGAAGTTCTGAACTCCTAATGCGATGGCTTGGTCGTGGCATTGAATCAAGTGCTTATGATACACTCATGAATTTTACCCAGAAAGCACTTGTGTTCTGGCTTCTGATATTGAATACTTTGAGATGCCTCACCCGAATTTACTTCCATCCAACAATGTTCGATGTATCAGCCATCAGAAGGATTTAGGCATCCCAATCTGAATATGTTATGGAACTTCCTGATATCAGCAGCACCAACCTTCTGATTTCCTGATAAGCCATAGAATCGGAGATCCCTGAATATCTTCATGATGAATTAACAGAATGATATGCTCGAGGATTTGCTGAGAGTGCCACCTTTCTCTGTATGTGGGGTTGGCTTATCTACCTTGATTTCCAGTAAAAGCATGGAAGACTATTGGATTTTAATGGTATTGCCTGGACTAATGTAACTGAATGCATGATGAATTCTTGTCGATAAGTAGAAGCGAGGTCATATAATCGTTAGTTTACATACAAAAAACTTTTCACATTAGATGTGCTAGGTTCTAGAAGAATCGTAGGCAGCAAATTCAGCGGTTCTGTTTCTATTCTCAAGGAATGCTCTCTGAATAAAAAGTAAAGAAAAATTGGTACTTCTGTTACATGTTTATTCTGTTACATGTTTATGCTATGTTTCTAGTTTTTACCTTGGGCAGTCTGATGGTATATTTATTTCCAATGTTTTTTGAGGATAACCAGTAGGAAAGGCTCCTACTCGGTTATATATTAAAATGTGGTAGCACACTTGTCACAGATTACAATTAAGGTTACGTTTCCTGCTTCGCTCGTAAGCAAAGCCAACGGAAACTCTATAACTTACAAATTTGCTATCTAATCTAGAATCAACTCTCTTACAGAAGATTTACATCTCTGACTCTAAGTCGTAAGAGAAGAAATAAATGTATTTAACCAACTGCTTATCAATGGATTTTCTTGGTGAAAAGTGCAGTTGTTTCTGTGAAGCCAAATAGACCATGACCCTGTCACAATAATCTCCATATAGAACTTCATCCTTAGTCTTGGCTTGATTGCTACAATCTCCTCAATCACTGAATTCCTATTAGGCCAAAAAAATCTCTATCCTTGTCTAGCACGCAACACTGAATCGACATTTGAGGAAAAGGTGCATGCATGTCTCTAATTCATTATCCTCACAAAGATTGCAATGACCATTTGTGTCTGAGGTAACTATCCTCCTTCTCAGCATGTCTTTAGTATTAAGCCTGTCTTGTAGCAAAAGACAAAAGAACACCTTTAGTTTCTTCTGGCACTTATACTTCCACAATAATTTAAAAACCGGGGAGATGTAAGCAGTAGGTGTTTGATTATAATTTCTTCACTGTGTAAGCGCTGGTTCCTCAGATATAAACCCAATTGTCCTTATTTGTGCCCTGTATGTTAATCTATGCCATTGTTGTCCAAATCTCAACCAGTTCTAACATGGCCTCTCCTGATAGAGGTAAGAAGAAAAGCTTTGATAGATCCTGTTGTTGTCGAAAATGTTATACTGATTTGTTTTTGTTCTTTGCAAATGTTAGTAGTCTCGGAGCGGATAAGTGTAACTTTTGCGGTAGCCAGTTATCGTACTAGAATGAAATTGTTCAATCTCCAATGGTTGGATTTGCCAGACCTAAGAACAGGGGTCTGAGTTTGAGAATTGTACTGATTTGTTTTTGTTCTTTGCAAATGTTAGTAGTCTCGGAGCTGATGAGTGTAGCTTTTGCGGTAGCCAGTTATCGTACCAGAATGAAATTGTTGTTCCATCTCCAATGGTTGGATTTGCCAGACCTAAGAACATGGGTCTGAGTTTGAGAATTCCCTTCCACCAAGTAGATCCTCTAAGTGGTCCAATGTGTGGTACGTCTCCTTTTGCATAATATGTGTCCCAGATAAGATGTACTCAGGGTACATTTATTTTGTTGTAGAATTTGTGCAAGTGTTTGAATAGAAGGGCATTGTTTTGACCATGTATATTAATCACCCCAAGACCTCCTTTGGATTTTGGTTTGCACACCTTTTGCCTTTTGATCAACGCTCATGTTGTCTTGCTGGTGTCATTGCCGTTCCATAGGCATCTTCTTCTGTACTGACAATTTGACGTACCACTTTTATCGGTAGATTAAACATAGCCATTGCATAAGATGGTAGCGACGATAAGACAGAGTTTATTTCCAATGTTGCTGCCATTTTTATATGTTGCCACTTGTTGAAACCTTGATCGATAAACTCACTTCAGCCAGACTGTCCAATAAGTTGAACCGAAAAGACAACCACCGCCAGTCGCGTGCCTTGCGAATTATCCGTTTATCCCATGGCTAGCAGCTGCTCTCAAAAAGAGGAAAAGACAGGATGGCAATGGCCTCCGTTCCCCGTTTCCCCTTCTCCAGCTGGAAATTCCTCCATTAACCTCTGTTCTCTCTTCCTTCCATTAAGGTGGTGTTTGGTTCAGGAGTCTGGTGGAAGCGAATGGCTCCGTTTCATTTTTGATGTGTTTGGCTTGGAATTTAGTGGAACGGAGTGGCTCCAAAAAGAGAATATTCCCCTCAGATCCGGAACCATCCGTTCCCCCCAAAAAGAAGGAACCGAGCGGCTCCTTCCTTCCCGTCCGCAGCCCGCACACCTCCCTCCCCGAAAAAAGGTGCGCTCTTCTTCTTCTCCCGCGCCCTCTTCTCCCGGCGCTACCCTCCCGGCACCGGCAGCGGAACGACGTCGCGCGCCCACGGCCATGCGCTGGAGGCCGGCGTCGCGCGCTTGGCGGACGTCGGACGCGGTCAGCGTCGCTTTCAGTGACGCCTAGCGCAACGAGGTGTACGCGGCGCGGCTGGACTCGCCGTTGTCGGGCACGTTCGAGCGGTGCCCCACCGACACATTCCGCGTCGGGGGTCCCTGCGGCTACGGCGTCTGCTACCTCTACCTCCGCCGCTCCGGCTGGACGCCGTAGTGGGTCAGGATCTACGAGCCCACCACTGACATCCCCGCCACCTTCTACTAGGCGACCCCCTCCCCAACGCCATCTGGTACGGCTTCAACTGCTGCCCCCGCCTCACCGCCAGCGCCGCCGCACTATGAGATGATTACGATTCGAGGATCGAGCATGTGATTCACGCTGTTGGCTACATATTATTTCGTTTAATTATCACACGATGTTTTGCTATATATGTACCATGATAAAATGCATGCGTCGATTTTTAATAATCCATAAAGTAATCATCATTAATAAAAACAGATCTCATATGATCTGGATGTTGTATTGTTGTCAAATTAAACCCTCTCCGGTAATCCTATTTGTTTCATCTGTAATCCTATTTGGCGATTTTGTTTTAGCAAGACAGAAATTTCAGCCACAAATCATTGTATTTTATGTTTGATTTTTGCTCTTGAACCAAACAAGGGATAGAACCGTTCCGTTCTATAAGATTCCAGAACCAAACAAAAAACAGAGTGACTCCATTCTTGCTTCCAAATGCAGAACGGAACCATTCCATTCTCAGAATCTGGAACGGAACTATTCCGTTCTATTAGATTCCTGAACCAAACGGCACCTAAGGGATGGAGTGAGAACTTTAAAAATCTGTCGGGTGAAGTGAGAGAGGGTGTTTCATCATTCATCGTTTCTAATACGTATTTTTAACGGAAACGAAAATAAATACGTATATCCCCAAATGAATATGAAAATGGATAGTACCATAAATTAATACGGATTGAATAAAGATCCAATACAAATACGAAACCAAATATCTATTAGAGTAAAAAGGGTGAAAAATTATGATAAACAAATAAACATGTTTTATTTAATGAATGATAAATATATATAATAATATAAAACTTGTAATAAAGTAAAACAAGTTTTATAGACAGTTTTAGTTGTAACGGATATATATTATTTATTTATTACAAATAATTATATATAAATTTAAATTAAATTTTTTAATATTTCATGAATAGAAGATAGTTTGAAGTTTTATATAATATAAAAAAGTAAAATCTAATATATTACATAGTGTAGTAAAAAACAGTAAAAAATGGAAACTCGCTGTTTTTGTTATGCGAAATATTTTTGTTTATGTATCCGTTTCTATCAGAAATCAAATCACTATTACGTTGCCTCGAAAAAAAATTCACTCTGAGATCCATATAACCTCTTTATTTCTTTTTTTCTTAAACTAATGAAAATTTTCCACTCAAGATTTGTCTACTCAACGGATGGAAACTGCTCTCTAGATGTGTTTGTTTGTGTCATCGGTTCTTGTCGACGCCCCATAGCCTAGAGTTCATGTAGATTTTCGTCATAACGACAGGGTGGAGACATCGGAAAATTATCCCTAAGACTGGCTAGGACAGATTTAGGGGATGTTTAGATAGGGGAGTTAAATTTTAGTTCACGTCACGTCGAATGTTTAGATACTATTTATTAAATGTATACTATTTACAAAACTCATTCATAATTAGTGAATTATTCGCGAGACGAATCTAATTAGCCTAATTACATCATGATTTGACAATATGATGCTACAATAAATATTTGCTAATCATGGATTAATTAGGTTTAATAAATTCTTCTCGCGAATTATCCTCCGATCCTGGTTATAATTAGTTCACGTTTAGTCCTTCAAATTGATGTCCAAATATCCGATGTGATACGAGCTAAAATTTAGTCTCTTAAACCAAACAACCCCTTAAAGAATAGATAAATTTGATTAGCGGGGATGAAGACGGGAGGGCTCCCCATCGGGAAATGTGTATGTTGTCATTCGTAGAAAAGACATAGTACTAACGGTTTATCCTTAAACCGCAGAAAATTTTAGGAAGTATTGGAGCAGTGGAGCACCAGTTAGGCATGGATATGGATATGGATAAAAAATATCCGAAATATTTGTATTCATATTCGAATAATTGTAAATATAAATATCCGTATTCATATTCGAATTAAATATGGATGACATTCGGAAATATCCGAATTCGTTTTAAAAATGTGGATATGGAAACAGATATCCGAATTTCTGTTGAATGTTGATAGGAAAATGGATACATTTGTATCTGTTTTAGGATTTCACATAGATTAAACTTCGACTCAATATGACATGACATCACTATTTTAATGATTTATTTATTATTTATATAATTATGGAATACTTAAGTTAGTGAATATTAATATGTATTTTTTATATAATTATGAAATACTTAAGTTAGTGCGGGTTTTCTAGCAATACAAGAAAGTAATATATTTACAATTTTGTTTGAGTTTGAAAATTTTTATACACTCAATATATAACATAACTTATATTATGTAAAATTTTTGTATTTTTCTAGATCCATTTACTGTTTTTAACTCATTAATTGTGTTTCTAGGATTTAAATTGAATTATATGAAATTTGAACTAGTATCTAAAATAATCACGAAAATATATAGAAAATTTATATTCACTATTTTGTGTCCATTTTTAGTTCTTATCTGCTAAATTTAAAGAATTGTTTTAAAAAAATCTATGTTACGACATCCATCGGTAGTGTGGAGCTTAAGGGTTTTTTAATTTTAAAATAATCAAATAAAGTCTGAAAATATGAGATTTATCGTGGTGCTATAATATTATACGTAGATAGTATGATAAATTTTTAAAAATGTTTCAAAGTTATTATACATAATGTTAAGAAACTTGAGTTTCTTTGAGAGGAATTAGAGTTTTTAGAAGGAATAAGTTATGATTGAAAATAAATTGATGGTTAAATCTTTGTTTAAACTTGAAACTTTTTTTATATCTCATTCCATATAAATTTTGTATTTTTCTAGATCCATTTGCTATTTTAACTCATTAATTATGTTTGTAGGATTTAAATTGAAATATGTGAAATTTGAACTGAAAGTATCTAAAATAACGCGCTAATATTTATAGAAAAATTATTTTCACTATTTTGTGTCCGTTTTTAGTTCTTATCCACTAAATCTAAAGATATTTTAAAAATCTATGTTACGACACTCCATTTGTAATGTGGAGCTTAAGTGTTTTTTAATTTAAAAAAATCAAATAATGTTTGAAAAATACGAAACTTGTCATGGTGTTATAATATTATACGTAGATACTATGATAATTTTTTTAAAACATTTTAAATTGAAATATGTGAAATTTGAACTGCAAGTACCTAAATAATGCACTAAAATTTATAGAAAAAAATCATATTCACTATTTTGTGTCCATTTTTAATTCTTATCCACTAAATTTAAAAAAATTTAAAAATCTATGTCATGACACTCCATCGATAATGTGGAGCTTAAGGGTGTTTTAATTGTAAAAAATCAAATAAAGTCTGAAAAATATGAGACTTGTCATAATGTTATAATATTATACGTAGATAGTATGATAAAATTTTAAAAATGTTTCAAGAAAGTTATCATACATGAATTTTAGCTAGCGTTATTTATAAACTTAGTTTGTGTATGATTTATTGTGTATCATTGCTTATTATTAATTATTATTTCAATTTGGTATATTTGACACTTTGAACTTTTCAAAATTTTATGAAACGACGAACATTTCGAGTTAAACCGAGTAAACATCCGAATATGTATTCGTATTCGAAATATCCGTTTTGTATTTATATCCAAAAACATCCGAATTCATATTCATTTTCGAAATAAAATGTGGTAAATAGTGTTATCTGGATTCGTTTCCATTCGTATCCCATCCGAATCCCTAGTAGATAACATTGCATTTGACACGCGTACACGTTCACTCTTGGGCTCATTCTGAAATATATCTGAATGCACATGCTGCATCTTTGGATTCTCAACTGAAATCTGAAAAAGGAAAAGGTGTTCGAAAGAAACTGTGTAGATTTATCGTCTGTTTCAAACTCTGTTCCAATGTTTGTCCTCCCTACAATCCAAAATTTGTGGTATTCGGGCTACCCAGAGTAAAATGTTGTAAATGGAGCACGACATTGTGGTCTGGCAAGAAGAAGCCTATATATGCAGTGGCAAGACTCCTTGCATTGCATGTATCCGACATCAATGTCGAATGGAAACTAGACATGGTTTAACTCATCATTCTAGACCTCCAGCTCTGAGATGAAATCCTCCCTCCTGGTCCGACATACCCCTCCGTCGAGCAAAAAAGTTTCTATTTTTTATTATCAAAAGTCTATTCATGTAAAGAGACGAAGAGATATTTATGCTAAAAATAATCTTCCTAACTAGGTATTAAAGGACCCTTGAGTTCCTTGAGATATTGGTAGCTCAAAGGTTTAAGGAAGAATTTCTGAAGAACATTGTGCAGCTCTTTGAGCTGTTGGGTAACCTTCACTGAAACAACAATAACTTTTTATTAGGAAATTAAAAAGATGATCCATTTATTAGGGATAAAAGTAGATGTTGGGGGAAAATACTCCATCTTCAGGGTTATTGTTATGACAAGACAAAGACAGATGATTGAATAAAAAGGTTTAGAGCATTTAGCTCTGGGAGTACTTTGGATCAAGTTCGAAGGATGAAGGCGAAGGCTAGTTCGAAGTATATCTTCGAACATGGACTCTTCAGAGAGCTTCTTTGCCAGCTAGGATAGAAGACTTATCTTCTATCTGATTAGATTAGTCTTTTACCGTTTTAGCCCTATTAAGGGTACCGAATAGTTTCCACTATGTCGGTTGTAACAGAGGGGTAAAAGGGTCTTTTCCTTAATGTTTGGGCCTATAAATACCCCCGTTTCATCCTGTAATAGGGATCGGAGATCAAGTTATTCAATACACATCTTCGAACTGTTTTGAGTTATTATCCACTTCGGAGGCTTGAAATAGTTTACTTCGCAAACACTTCGTTTGTTAGTTTCTAACTTCTAGAAACCTGTTAGCGTAATCTTTTACGCCAACAGTTGGTGCCGTCCGTGGGGAACCTAGTCCAAAAAACTCCGTTCTCTACTAAGTTTTCAAACCATGCCTCCCAAGCGGAGTTCAGGTGGTAGTCCTACTCGGAGGTCCCCTCGGACCTCCGGAGCAAGACCTTCAAACACAGTTGAGGTTGGAGGACCTTCCTTTCCTCCACCTCAGACCTCGGAAGGGATTCCCCTTCCTCGAGCATACGGAGTTCCTCCCCCAACTCCATCCATACTTCGGCCAACCGGAGTTCCTCTTCCATCTCAAGTTCCACTTCGAACTGATGCATACAGTTCTCAAGACCCGGAAGGTCCTTCCGGAGGAGATGAAGACGGTATTGGCAATATGGCCGCTCAAATGGCTAGTCTCCAGGCTAAAGTAGCAAGGTGGCGTCAAGAAGCCGCAGATAGGATTTGTTCTCAGGCCACCCCGATCATCCCTGAAGTGCCCGAAGATGATGAACTTCCTTATCCTGAAGCTCCGGAGAATGCTTCCTTTGACACGGAATCTCCGCTGCATCCTGAGTTGCAGAAAGTATGCTTCGACCCTAAGTTCAAAACTTCGAAGCTTTGTAAATATTCCGGAGATGAAGATCCTGGGGAGTTCTCCTGCTCTTATGCATTGGCAATTGAAGCCAGCAGGGGAGTGCGAGACACTATGGCCAAATGTTTTCCCCTAGCTCTCGAAGGAGTGGCACTGCGGTGGTTCTGGTCTCTGAAGCCAGGGTCAATCAGAACATGGGAGCAATTGAGGAGGAAGTTCGTAAGCAATTTTCAGGGTACCTTCGTACCCCCAATGTCAACAGGAAGTCTTTTCCAGGTGAAGCAGCTCCCCGGAGAGACTTTAAGACAGTATTTCAAGCGCTTCGCTCATACAAAGTCGCAAATTCGAGGGTTAACTACATCTTCTGTAGTTGACGCAGCTCGAGAGGGAGTTACCCATGCGGGCCTCCTTGATAAACTTCACAGGAAGAAAATATCTTCTGTTGCTCAGTTGATGTCTTATTTTGAAGAGTATGCAAGGTCAGAAGAGGGATGGCTTCAAAGAACTGCCGCAACCCCGTCAATCTTGCAAGAAGTCAAGTTGGAAGTAAAGACTTCAACACAGCCGCAGGCACCCAGCTTCGAAGTTCAACACGACAGGCATCGGGGGCAAAAGCATCCTCGTTCAGAAGTCTTGAACATTGCACCCCCGCAGAAATTTGCCCTAAGGACTTCGCAGCCTTCAGGAAGCAAGACCAGCGGTTGGAGGCCGCCAGGGAAGCCGTCTGGCAAAGCCTAGGCCTTCTTTTGCTGTGTCCATGGTGAGAATCGAAGTCACGCAACTGATGCGTGTAAGTCTATACTTGCTTTGAGAGGCGAATACCTAGAAAAAACTTCGGGTCGAGGCACTTCTGACCGAGTTCCGACCGAGGTGCATCCGAAGCCTGTCCAGGCTGTGGCACGTATAGAGAACTTCGACCCTGCGAGAAGGCCTCCGGTGGTCAATGTTATGCCACCTCTGAAGCAGGAAGATGGTCAAGATCGAGGGAAAAGAGTAGTCCTCCCCATCTCTGGAGGAGGAACCCTCGAAAGCATGTCGAAGAGGCAGAGAAGAGAATATGTCAGAGAAGTGGGCCATATTGGAACCTCTTCGTCTACAGCTGCTATGCCTGAATGGTCCCATGTGCCGATATCTTTTTCTGCAGATGATGTAGCTGGTATAAAGTTTCCACATGCAGACCCACTCGTCATCACTGCCGACATAGCAGGGACTGAGGTCCGGAGAGTGCTAATCGACGGAGGGAGTTCGACAGATATTTTTGTCCAAGCTTTTGACCAACTCTGCATCTCCAGGAAGCATCTCCTCCCAGCAGCCCGTCCTTTGCAAGGCTTCGTAGGACCCCCTCTCGATGCCCTCGGCCAAATTGGCCCGGAAGTTACCTTTGGAGAGGGGCTACTGGCCAGGATGGAGGAAGTGATTTTTGATGTTGTGGATGCCCCGTATGCATACAATGTTATCTTCGGAAGGGGCATGCTGAATCAATTCAGAGCTGTGGCGCATCATAATTACCTGTGTATGAAGATGCCCACACAGGAAGAAGTGCTCACTGTTTTCGGAGATCAGGCCACCACGCGAAGAGCGGAGTATGGTCATGGCCCTCCTCTTTACCCGAGACAGGTGAACAACGTGCAAGATAACCCAGAGTTTTTTTGCTCTTGGCGAATCTTCGAAGAAGTCCTTCCCAAGGCCAAGCCCCGAAGGGGAGATTGCAACGAAGGTTATTGTCAAAGATGGCAAGGAATATTCATTTCAGTTTGGCAAAGACTTGCCTCCAGAAGTCGCTACTTCGTTAGAGAAAGTAGTTGAAGAGAATTTAGATGTCTTTGCTTGGTCTGATGAAGACATTACCGGAGTCAGTCGGGATATTATTGAGCATAGTTTACTTGTGAACCCGAAGGCTCGGCCTATTCAACAAGGACTCCGAAAGCTATCTGCGAAAAGGGCTATCCTTGCTAAAGATGAAGTGGAAAAATTGTTGAAAGCTGGGATTATCAGAGAGGTAGCCCATACGGAGTGGCTAGCCAACCCAGTTTTTGTTAAAAAGAAATCTTCCAAGAAATGGCGCATGTGTATTGACTTTACATCTTTGAATAAAGCATGCCCCCGTGACCCCTATCCCATGCCCCGAATTGATCAATTGGTTGACTCTATTGCTGGTTCGGAGTTATTAAGCTTCCTCGACGCGTATTCCGGCTATCATCAAATCTGGCTAAAGCGCGAAGATGAAATCAAGACAAGCTTTGTAACTCCTTCAGGAGTCTTCTGTTATGTAAGAATGCCCTTTGGCTTAAGGAATGCCGGGGCTACTTTTTCGAGGTTAATTTCTAAGGCTCTAGGTCATCAACTAGGTCGCAATGTAGAGGCCTATATGGATGATATTGTAATAAAGAGTGCTTTAAAGCACCAACATAGCCTAGACTTAGCAGAAACATTTAATAGCCTTCGGGCATGTGGGATCCGTCTTAACACCGAAAAATGTATCTTCGGGGCGCAGGCTGGAAAATTGTCAGGGTATCTAGTTTCAAGTAGAGGGATCGAAGCTAGCCCTACTCAAATAACTGTGTTGCAAAGGATGGCTCCCCCAGAGAATTTAAAGCAAGTGCAAAAGCTGACTGGTCGTCTTGCAACACTTAGCAGGTTTTTGGCACGGTCTGCAGAGAGAAGTTTGCCCATTTTCAAAGCATTGAAGGGGTCCGAAGATTTTGCATGGACACCGGAGTGTCAAAAAAGCTTCGAAGATATTAAGAATTATCTCAGTAACCTCGCTACACTCACGGTGCCTATTGCGGACGAAACCCTACTTCTCTACCTTGCAGTTACTAGCTCTGCTGTCAGTGCAGTCCTTGTTAGAGAGGTTGATTTCAATGGGAAGTTGGTACATAATCCAGTCTATTTTGTATCCGAAGTATTGTCCGGAGCAAAAACAAGATATTCCGACCTTGAGAAGTTCACTTATGCTCTGATAATGGCTTCGAGGAAGTTAAGGCATTATTTTTAGGAGATATGCTCCGAAGCAAGGACTCCACAGGAAGAATTGGGAAGTGGGCTGTTGAATTAGCACCCTTCGGCATATCCTTCATGGCAAGGACAACAATTAAGTCACAAGTGTTGGCGGACTTTGTGGCAGAGTGGACTCCCCCTGCAGCATGGGCTCCGGAGAAGCCAAGTGAAGGAATTTGGACCATTTATTTCGATGGAGCTTTCCAAGCATCTGTAGCAGGCGTCGGAGCAGTGATAATTTCGCCTTCAGGGCAAAAAGTAATGTACTCCGCAAGACTCAACTTTAAGTCTACCAATAATACAGCGGAGTATGAAGGAATTTTGCTAGGACTTCGAAAGGCACGTGCTTTAGGGGCTACAAGAGTTGTTATTAAGACAGATTCTCAAATTGTAGCAGGGCACATAGACAAGATTTTTCAAGTTTGGCATCCACAACTTGTAAAATATTTGGAAGAGATCCGTAAGATCGAAGCAGCATTTAAAGGGATTTCCATTTGAAGTATACCCAGAGCAGAAAATGCGCAAGATGATATCTTGGCAAAAGCTGCAACCGGAGCTATGGACATTCCAGAAGAGGCGTTTTACGAAGAACTCAGTACACCTTCGGTGCCACAGATCCCTTCTGCGGAAGTCTTTTGCATTCTAAGTATAGATTGGCGAAGCTCAATTATGGAATTATTGCAAGGAGAAGCAAATTTGTCTGAAGGGCCACAACTTTCGAGGTTGAAACTTAGAATTCGAAATTATCATATAATCAATGGTATTTTGTACAAGGCCAGAGTATGTTCCCCTCTACTCCGATGTATATCTCAACCCGAAGGTCAAGAAATTCTTTGAGAAATTCATGAAGGACTTTGTGGTAGCCATCTGGCCCCTCGAGCTTTGGTAGGAAAAACACTTCGTCAGGGGATTTATTGGCCTACAATTGTAGCTGATGCGGAGAGCTTAGTCCGCACCTACCAAGGTTGTCAGTGGATGGGACGAAGAAGTCATCGCCCGTCAATATCTCTTCAAGTCATTGCTCCAGTATGGCCCATGGCCAGATGGGTGATGGATCTTATTAGCCCCTTCCCAGTAGCAAAAGGAAACTTGAAATTTGCAGTGGTAGCAATTGAGTACTTTTCAAAGTGGGTCGAAGCAGAGCCCCTAACAGCTATCACTTCAAATAATGTACAAAACTTTTCTGGAAAAATATCATATGCCGGTTCGGAGTGCCTCGACAGCTGACAGTTGACAATGGAACACAATTTGATGCAGAGCCCTTCAGGAAATTTTGTGAAGATCTAGGCATCCAATTATGCTTTGCTGCAGTGCGACATCCTCAGTCTAATGGAGCTGTGGAGAGAGCCAATGGTAATATCTTGTCAGGGCTGAATCGAAGAATAGTGGGATTGGAAAAAGGATTGTGGACCGAAGAGCTCCCAAAAATTATATGGTCCATTCAGACAACTCAGACAAGGTCTACGGGTTTCACTCCTTTCAGACTATTATTCGGAGACGAAGCTATGACGCCGACGAAGCTTAAAGGAGGATCCCTTCGCAGCACCGAACCGGAAATAGAAGCAGAAAGGCAAACTTCGCTTGATTTAACAGAAGAAACAAGACTTCGAGCTGTCACCAATTTATCAAAGTATCATCAGCAGATGAAGACTTGGATTGATCCGAAGGTCAAGCTTAACGAACTTAAGCCTGTTCATCTTGTTGTGCAAAGTGTTATAGCACCAGGGAAACTAGGAAATAAGTGGGAAGGTCCATATATAATTGTCCGTTTAGGATGCCCTGGTTCTTTTAAGTTAGCTACTTTAGAAGGTGAAGAGCTAACGCATACATGGCATGCGGAGTACTTAAAGCGATATTTCGCATAGGGGCTCTTTGTAATCATTTGTAAACACCTTTTGAATAAAGTTTATGGTTCAGATAATGCCTACCCCTCATCACTTCCTACTTCTAATGGACGCACTGGAAGAACGAAGTTGGCTGGGAGGGAAGTGTCATTAATTTGAATCATTTTTTCGGACTTCGGACCACTGGTTCGAAGTTTCCGATGAGGTGGGAAAGTCACTGAAAAACGGATTCCAAGCCACCGGCTTGAAAGCATCTGTAAAAAGAGTCGAAGGAGACCAAATAATGCGGATTCCAAGCTTCGGCTTGAAAGCATCCGTAAAAAGAGTCCAAGGAGACCACTACGAATTCCAAACCACCGGTTTGATAGCATTCGCAAAAAGAGCCGAAGGAGGCCAAAACAAAACAGAGTTTGAGCTCATGAGCTTCGAATATCTGTGAAGAGTCCAAAGTGACCAATCGGTTGACACTAAAGTGTCAGGAAAGTTTGTCCGAATCGATTTCTTTCAAAACAAAAGGTACTGTTACTAGTTTTCAGACTCTAAGTAGTCGAAGATATTTTATAAGATTTTAATCAATCTTTAAATTGCTGAGGGGCTCCGAGCCTCCAAAATTGTGCTCTTAAGTTTTTCTTTGCGCCTAATCATCTTTGACTATAGTTCGAAGTTGCTTACGCCCAAAGAGGGGCTGGGAAGTAGGGAGACAATTTTAAAAATCGATATTTATTATTCGAACAAATTACAATTACATTATGAGAAATTGGTGTCTATGCCGAGAAGGAATCGAAGACCCCTTCGATCTCTAGAGTTACCACTAAACTCGGAACGACTAGTTCCAGAGCCGGGAGTTCTAACAACTTTGCGTTTAACTCTTCTACCTCCCTTCGAAGCTCAAAACTCTTTCTGTTCTTGTTCAAGTTCGGCCCAAGTTCGAAGTCGTTCGGGGCTCCTTTCCTAGCTTCAAAGTTCTTCAGGTTTTTCCCCTGAGCTTCAGCAATACCTTCATCTTTAGACCATGCAATGTCTTCAGAAGACGAAGTTTCCAAGTTAACTTCTTCTTCTTATTTTTTAATATAAGATAATATATCTTTACACATTTTGGGCACAATTACACCGGAACTATCTCGAGGAATCAAAAATCGAGGTCGTTTATGAAGTTTTAAAAGATCGAAGGTAGCCCATAACAGGCGGAGTTCTTCGGTAACATTTACCACTTCGACATCATCCACACGGGGTTGAGAAGCCTAAAACATGATAAGTAAATTTTCATTCATAATGTATGAAAGCATAAGTTTTTACATAGTTGGGATCCTAAAACAAAACTAGACCTATGGGTTCGGCGGAGGCTGGCTGCTCGAAACTTGAGACCGAGCTTGCTTCTGACATTGCCCTTCATCGATCCAAGCCTTGATCGCAGTGCGACCTTCGGCTCTCCACGAAGCTTCGAAGGCTTGCCAAGCTGCGGCCACATCTTCAGAAGGATTAAGAAGCTGGTTTTCATCGAAGGTAATGGGAGCCACCCCCAAGTCTGGCGTTATTGATAACCCTAGATCTTCGTAGTAGCGAAGTACTCTGAGAGCAGCTACTTGGCCGGAGAGCTCTCCATACCGAATACCTGCTGTCTTCATCTCCTTCGCAGCTCCTTGGATCATTTTTAGCCTTCGCAGCAGGGGGACGTTGTCATTCGAAGGTAGTGTCCCAGTAGTACCGAAGAACTCCAGGACACTTAGGAGATGGTTCATGACCTCCGCAGCTACCTTCCCTGATTTCAGCTTGTCTTCGATTAAAGCATCCTTTGATGAAGTCAGCTCATCCACTACAGAGGAGAGCCTAGCTGCCTCCGTAGCCAGAGAACTCTTCTGGCTAAGCAAGTTGTTAGCCTCCTCTGTAGATTTAGTCTTTTCTTCTTGGAGCTTGACTAGCTCAGCCCCCGCCGTAGCATGCTCTGCCCGCATCTTTTCTATCTCTGCCCGAAGCACAATTTGTTCTGCTTCGAGCTCTTTATTCACAGCTTCCAAATTTTGTCTAGCCCTCCGCTCTGCTGAAACCATTTCGTCTAAGTAGGAAACCCGACCTTCGGAGATGTTAAGATTCCTCTAGAGAGCAGTAATTTCCTCCTGAAGGCGAAGGCTTCCACGCTCGTTCGAGACAGCCGCAGATCGGGCCAAATCTATTTGCTGCAAAGAGGAAAAAGCAAGGTGAGAAATTATTTGTAGGTGTGATTAATTTCATTTTGCAGATACTTCGTACCTGGTACGATGCACGCTCCAAGGCGGCGTTGAGCTCCGAACCCTTAGCTTCGCTCAGGATGGCCACCAAGTCCGTTTCTCCAACTTCACGGTTGGCCCAGTCCAAAGCCTCAAGCAGGGCCCGAAGTCCAGTCCTTCGCTCCAAGAAAGAAGCTATGAGGGGGAGCATGGACAAGGCCCTCTGATCGTCTTCGTTCGGCGAGGGGTCGAAGCGCCGCGCCGCATCTTTAGAGACCTCCATAGAATGGCCCCCCTCCGTAGATTGACTCCCGTCTGTTGATTCAGACAGAGTTAATCCCGAATTTGGAGCAGGGAAGGGGTCCATTTTGCCTTTACCTTTTCCAGGTCCCATGCGTGCGACTTCTGGAATCGGTGTTGGGGAGGTTGAGGTCCTAGGAACCGTATCTTCGGGAGGAACCACTTCCATAGGAGCGGACCCTGCCAAGACAAAGGTATCATATATTGCCTAATTTTGCAGGAAAAAGGAACAAAGGGATTGAGCGAAGTTTACCTCCGAAGTCTTGTCGGCGGGTGAGCATCGGGCTTCTTTGAGGATTAAAAGCTACCCCGAAGTCTTCATCGGACTCATAGTTCAGAACCGAAGGTTCGACTCTCGGAGCCTCTTCGAGAGCTACAGTCGTCGCTTCATCCGGAATCGGAGTTGGCTCAGCCGCCACTTTGACTCCGCCTTCAGTTATAGGGGCTTCTTCGCGCGGCAAGTCCAACCGGGCAGCCGAAGTCCCAGCCTGCCCGGAGCTACTTGGAACATTTGGCGCGTTTGTGTCGACACCAGTGTTTGCGCCCGCCCGGTTTTCATCCTCGTCAATCAAGCTAACAAGGAGTCTTCCTTCGTCCTCAAAGGAGTCTGAGACTGAAGCCATCGGACTTGAAGGCGCCACGTTTTTCGGCTTTCGGGCTACCTTCTTGGATGGAGTCTTAGCAGAAGTCGAAGTCCCGGCTTCCGCTTTCCTCTTCTTCGGCCCTTGTTCTGAAGGAACCCAATCCGGAAGAGGAGGGGAGCAATTCTGAGTACCCCCCATACTCGGATGAATCACCCCCAAGTACCCACTAACTTCACTCTCCATTCCTTATCGGCTGGAGTCAGAACTCCCAGGATTTTCTCCAAAGCCCGAACAATTTGCTCCGAAGTCATGGGAGTTAGAGAAGCTGGAAGATAAGTTGGCATTAGTCATCTCATTAAATGAATATATATGAAACATGTTGTTTTCGAAGTCACCTGCAGGGCTCGAGTTCGAAGAGATCTTTCGGAGGCCGCCCTCCTGATCTTCTTCGAAGGTAATAGGCCAGTTGGCCATCAAAGGAGGGATCTGAAGTCCGATTAATTCCTCCGCCAAGTCCTGCATGCTCAGGCGGTGACTAATTCTTTGAAGCAGGCTGAGGCGAGCTTCGAGCTGACCAGGATCCAGGTGAACCAGGGCTTCCCTTCGGAAGTTGATGTCTTGCAAGGGTCCAGCCAGACGGGTGCTTGCCCCAACTTCGGCATAAAACCACCTGAGGATCCTGTCTGTGTACCATCTGGCATTGATGGCCTTCGCTGGAAATCTTACAGCGTACTCATCCCGAAGCCGGAAGTTGATGCTTCCGAAGGCCACCACCATCTTTTCACCTCCAGGGCCTACGAAGGTCTTGGGTTGGCAAGAAGCTCTGTGCAATGCTGCGAAGATCTCAGCTCTTCCTTCACAGCCTTCGGCGAGCAACGCCCATTCGAAGATGGCAAGGCGTGCTACTGCATTCGAAGAAAGTTGAGGAAGGGTGACGTGGAATAGATCCAATACCTCCGACAGGAAGTCGACTGCCGGAAGCCCTAATTCTGCTTCGAAGAAGGCTTCGAAGACTACCACTTCTCCGAGCCTTGGCGAAGGAATGGCCTCCTTTCCAGGTTTGCAGATTACAATCTCCGAGCTAATCTTTCCTTCTATCGCTGCGGCGAGCGACTCTCTCTTGAAGGTTGACGGTCCCAGTTGATAAGACTGGTCCGGATACTTCGAGGACGCTGGGAGGAGATCATGAGGGCCAACGTTTTGGGGATTTCTTCCTGCCGCCACCATTGGTGTTGCTACTGCTGTCACCGGAGTCATCGTCGCTCATGTCGCTGCCGCCGCTGCTGCCGCCGCCTGCTGCCGGGCAAGGGCTGAAGCCGCCCCAGGGACCTTGAAGCTTGTCTTCGCCATGAGATCGCACGGATTGCTCAAGAAGGAAAATGGAGGCTAGGGCTTGTTTGCACGAAAGTGGTGAGAAGGGTATTCGGGAAGGGTCTAGGTCCTCTATTTATAGCCCAGGCCCACGATTTTTACCGTTTACATTGGCCATTTCGCATTCTTGACCGTTACCCTTTGTGAAGTTAATGCATCGTGTAACTTTCGCTGAAAGAAAAAGGTAACGACTATTTCTTCTAAGTCTAAGAAAGCTTTCGAACTTATTAAGTTAATTCTAAAAATAGTTCGGATATAATTTTCTTAAAAGTCGATTCGAAGATTTGAATCTCCGCATATTTCGGAGGTTGACTAAATTTGTTAACCCTTGCGCATGATTATGTTTCTTGCGTATACTGCTTTCCTAACGTTACAGATCTAGCGGAGAAGCGTATTCGAGGGGCTACTGTTGGGGGAAAATACTCCATCTTCAGGGTTATTGTTATGACAAGACAAAGACAGATGATTGAATAGAAGGTTTAGAGCATTTAGCTTTGGGATTACTTTGGATCAAGTTCAAAGGATGAAGGCGAAGGCTAGTTCTAAGTATATCTTCGAACATGGACTCTTCAGAGAGCTTCTTTGCCAGCTAGGATAGAAGACTTATCTTCTATCTGATTAGATTAGTCTTTTACCGTTTTAGCCCTATTAAGCGTACCGAATAGTTTCCACTATGTCGGTTGTAACAGAGGGGTAAAAGGGTCTTTTCCTTAATGTTTGGGCCTATAAATACCCCCCGTTTCATCCTGTAATAGGGATCGGAGATCAAGTTATTCAATACACATCTTCGAACTGTTTTGAGTTATTATCCACTTCAGAGGCTTGAAATAGTTTACTTCGCAAACACTTCATTTGTTAGTTTCTAACTTCTAGAAACCTGTTAGCGTAATCTTTTACGACAACAGTAGACTTAGTTAACTTTCCAACCATATAACCATATGCATTGTGAGTCACCCCAAATCAAATCCCAAAACAAACTGGCTCTAAAAAAATCATGAGACTAATATCTCTAATGTCATTAACAAGCACGTACTCGCAAATACCGAAAGAGAGAGTAGCGATGGGCCCTGTGAACACGCGAGAGGCCCTGTTGACACCTAAATTTAACATTAATTGTAGAAATTGTCGAAATATTAAGTTTTGGTAATTTGGACCAAAAATATGCCTTTCTTGGCACAGGCCGGTCCAATATGGCCGGTCAGACCAGCCTGTGCTAGGGAAGGCATATTTTCGGCCCAAATTACCAAAACTTTATATTTCAACAATTTCGACCATTAATGCCAAATTTAGGTGTCAATAGGCCCATGGCGATCGGGATGGCGATCGGGGCATGGCGGCGCTCACGATGGCTGACTCGTATCGGCGAACGCATGCGCTGCCTCCCGGAGGGGAATCTGGTCAGCTGGGCCGAGCCCAGGTTGAAGATGGCCTTGTGACGTCTTCCTTTGGGCCTCAAGGGGGTTCGCGTGGCTAGGTATTGCTAGCGTTCAGTGAGGGTTTTGATATAGCGACTATTGGTGCGCACTCGTGGTCATCACCTACATCTCGCTGGCTATGGATACCGAAAGGTGCGGCGCTTTCATCCCCCACTTTTGAGTTAGGGTTTCTGGCTTCGGCGGCGGAGATCAGAAGATTTGGTCCTTCCGCAATCAAGCTGCGACAATCGACACCCAGGTTTGTTGGATCTCGCTCATTTGCTGTTGTTGTGCGGGATTTGCCTATGGAGCGGAAATGGCAGGAAGGAAAAAGGGGTGGTAAGCGGAGGTTGCTTGATAGGGATTCTCATAGAGGTGATCGTGAGTTGGGTTCTGGTATAGACGGTGGAGGGTGAGGTCCGAGCTAGGATAATAGATCCGCGGATGCTGCCCGCAAGGAGGAGAGATTCTTTGTATGGAAAAGGGAGGAAGGATAGGGGGGATCACAAGGCCGAAAGGATTTTAAGGGTTCAAGAGAGCATATGGCAGATAATATTACTTGCTTTAACTATGGGATGGCTGGTCATCACCAAGCGAATTGTATGTGAGAAAACAAGGGTTGGTTTCGGCGTCTGTGATGAGTGATTGACAGATTTTATCCTCTAATTCGAAGGGGTACCTCCGAAAGGGTTTGGAGGTTGTTTCACCGAAGGGTTCAGTGGGTTTGTTTGCTACATCTGTTGCAGTGGAGTGTGACTGTTGGAGGGGTCCGATAGTACACGATGACTTGGTCGTACCGAAGGTTTCGATACTTTGGGTGGTACACTGGAGTGTGTACCTAAGGTTGTTTACCTAGAGAGGTATTCGGGGTACTGGATACACTTGTATGTTTGTCTGTGGTGCGCAGGTGACGTCGGAGGTGACGGACGGTTCGTAGCAAGTGAACCTGGGTCAAGCGGGAGGCTTGATGCTAGCCGAGAGGGGAGCTCGGTCATGAAGGCTGTGAGGGGTCGAGGTCGGTCCTCGGGTCAAGGTGTGCCAAGTGAAGGCAGAGGGTACGAAGCATGGCTCCGGCTGAAGGTTCCCCGAGACGAAGTTCTCGGAGGTGAGGCACTTCGAAGGGCACACCGAATGAAGTGACTTTGGAGTATGGTGGACAAAGTCCTAAGCAATGAGGCAGGGCATTCGAAGTGTGCTCCGGAGGGAGGCACTCGAAGGTTTACCCGACGAAGGTCTCAGAAGTCGAGGTGCATCGAAGGCATGGTCCGAGTGAGGTTCGTCTAGGAGTGTGCTCGGGGAGAGACACTGCGACGAAGTGCTCATGGAATGCTTCATGCGGAGGCCTTGTTTGAAAGAGGGACTTCGAAGGGTGGTACTTCGAAGGGGGGCTTCGAAGTGTGGCTAACTTGAGGTACTTCGGCCATGCATGGCATCGGTAAACGAACTGATGAAGTTCGAGCTGGGAGTAGCTGCGAAGCCGTGGTGGTCCACTCCAGAGGTGATGGCGCGAAGGCTCAAGCGCTTTGACGGTTTCGGCTCAAAACCGTCACTGTATCGAAGACTAACTTCGATGAAGCGAAGGCCGTCAGGCTCAAGGCTTCTCGTCGAAGCTACCGCACCCCTCACGTGCGAAGGGGGGCTTCAGAACAATCCATGACTGCAAAGGTTGACCATGTATGCTCTACAAAAGCTGGTACTATCTCCTCTACGAAGCTGACAAAAGAAGCCTCCAAATAAAGTAGACTACCAACTGTACCCCCCTGTTCTGATGAGACAAAATCAGTGTAAACCCTAGGGGTAAAGTAGTCTATTCACAAGGCTGAATAGTGCCTATATGTCAAGCCCGGGAATAATACCTTCCCGAACTCTTTGTGCATTAAGTACCTGTCCCAGGAAAAGGCAGGGTACACAATAACAAGTAGATACAACAGAGTTCCACGTACACATAGTCGTATACATGGCCTAAACGGCCTGAACAGAGATTACTAAGAAAAACACAAGCAGCGGATAACGGCCTTTTCCCACAAGCGCTCGAGTGCGGCCAAGCCTCACGCCTCCTCTTCGCCTTCATCGGTGTAGAACCCTTCAACTTCTGGAGAGGTTTGAAATAGTGGGCTGAGTACATTGGTACTCAATAAGCCACCCGAAATGATGAAAATAATGCAAGGGAATAACAAGGATGGCATAATAGGGTTCATTTGCGTAAAGCTGAGTTTCAATTAAAACAATTGTAAAACATCTACAAGTAATAAAGTAGGTGCTAAGAACAAGTTACAATCCAAACAGTGCACCTGCACTGGCAGGTTACCACCACCTGCAGGATCCTTAGATCCCAACCCAACCATCATACCAGAATTAAAGTGGAAGGTTATTCTAACCGTGAAAACATCACTTTGCCCGCCCTTGACCGTGGGCTCGGCTATTCGAATAGATTTTAACTCTGATCAGAGGTGTAACTTTACCCACAAGGCATAGTCTTGGTTAACGTCAGGATACCACCATGGTACCTCGACCCAATCCCATGCCAAGGCCCATCGTATACCATACAAACATACAAACACCCGCTAAGGTTTCGCTTCCCGTAGGGTCAACCCTAGTTGAGTAAGCCCCCTCTTGCGCCAAGTGACATTCAGGCCTGGGGGTGCGACCCACCACAAACCATCACCCATCATACCACTGGTGTTGTAAGCATGCACAGTTAATACTCTGAGTCAGGTCGTACCCATTAGACTTGTGGTAGTACAAAAATGCATTGCAACAGTAGCCACGGACTGGTCCTTAATCGCCCTTGGTGCGACATCCTAAAATACTAGCATGCACCCACGACCAGCCCTTTCAATATTTTAATTGGTCAAGTTTTAGTCCAAACCACTAATGGTAGTAACCCTACCATAGGGTACAATTAAATCGACATGAAAGATACAACATTTGTCATTAAAGAGATGAATAATTCCCCATTTAAAAAGTCTAGGTAAACTAAGCATGGCTAAGCAGTACTTCTTATCCCGATCAACTCAACCCTTATTAAGGTACGACCTGAACCAAACTTTACCTAAGTTGACAAAGGCATGGTATTAATTGCACGGGGCCATAATTAACACAATGGGTATAGCTACACAATAGTAAAGGCATTTATAGTCCTAATAATCATGCATTAAGTTAAAATAAAAATAAATTATGAAAAATGGGATTTCAATATGTTCAACTGTTAAGGTAGCTTGCCTTGGTCGGCGAAGGCTTGATCTTCAATGGAGCAGGCCTCCGGCGGTACGAAATCGGCGACGTCTACGCGATCACATACATAATTAATGCAAAACAGTACATCAATACACATTAACATTACAAAATAAATGCATAGTTAGATTCTTTGCAATTTTATGAAAACACAGCAATTTGAATCACTCCAAACGGAGCTAGTATGAATTAGTTGTATATTTTAGAAGTTTTAGTTCTGTTTTTAGCCGAAACAGTACTACTGTGCGGGGCGGAAAATAATTATCCTAAAACAGAGGGGCTAAAACGCTAAAGTGCCAGAACAGGATTTAAATACTCTAAAACATAGGGGCTAAATCACAAAACAGAAAAAGGGGGGTTTGGCTAGGTCTGGTTGGCACAACTGGCGCAAACGGCGGGGCGGCGGCCGGCGCGTGCGAGCGGGCGGCAAAGCGCGGGCGGGCGGCCGGCGCGAGGCGGTGCAGCCAGGCGGGCGGCGGCGCGCTGGCGGGTGCGGGCGCGCGGGCGGCCACCGCGGCGCGACGACGATGACGACTAGTCTAAGGGGAGAAATAGGCATGGGAGGTGTTCTCACCGGGGGAAATGACGACGACGATGTGGCTACGGCGAGGAAGGAGAGCTCGGAGGAGAAAAATGGTGAAGAGTGGGATAAAACGGAATGGGGAAAAGAGGAACGGCTAAATAAAACGGTGGGCGAGGGGGATGGTGGTTCCGCCGTCATGGGCGCGACATCGACGCGTCGTGGGCGTTACAAACCTACCCCCCTTAAAAGGAATCTCGACCTCGAGATTCGGAGGTACTGGCGAAGAGATGCGGGTGCGCGACTTTTAGCTCATCTTCATGCTCCCAAGTGGCTTCGGCTTCTGAGTGATTACTCCACTGGACCTTGCAGAAACGGATTACATTTCTTCGTGTTCTTCGCTCCATGATGTCAAGAATGCGGATAGGCTTCTCAACATAAGTTAGATCTTCTTGTACTTCAATTTGCTCCCAGTCCGCTTGTTCTATTGGTACCCTAAGACACTTCTTTAGTTGGGAGACGTGAAAAACATCATGAATTCCTGCAATTGATGGTGGCAATTCTAACTAGTAAGCAACCTCTCCCCGTCTGCCTTTGATTTGATAGGGTCCAACATATCTTGGTGCCTGTTGGCGTAAAAGATTACGCTAACAGGTTTCTAGAAGTTAGAAACTGACAAACGAAGTGTTTGCAAAGTAAACTATTTCGAGCCTCCGAATGGATAATAACTCAAAACAGTTCGAAGATGTATATTGAATAACTTGGTATTCGATCCCTATTACAGGGTGAAACAGGGGATATTTATAGGCCCAAACATTAAGGAAAATACCCTTTTACCCCTCTGTTACAACCGACATAGTGGAAACTATTCGGTACCCTTAATAGGGCTAAAACGGTAAAAGACTAATCTAATCAGAAAGAAGATAAGTCTTCCATCCTAGCTGGCAAAGAAGCTCTCTGAAGAGTCCATGTTCGAAGATATACTTCGAACTAGCGTTCGCCTTCATCCTTCGAACTTGATCCAAAGTACTCCCGGAGCTAGATGCTCTAAACCTTTTATTCAATCATCTGTCTTTGTCTTGTCATAACAATAGCCCTGAAGATGGAGTATTTTCCCCCAACAGTAGCCCTCGAATACGCTTCTCTGCTAGATCTGTAACGTTAGGAAAGCAGTATACGCAAGAAAAATAATCATGCGCAAGGGTTAACAAATTTAGTCAACCTCCGAAATATGCGGAGATTCAAAGCTTCAAATCGACTTCTAAGAAAATTATATCCGAACTATTTTTAGAATTAACTTAATAAGTTCGAAAGCTTTCTTAGACTTAGAAGAAATAGCCGTTACCTTTTTTCTTTCAGCGGAAGTTACGCGATGCGTTAACTTTGCAAAGGGTAACAGTCAAGAATGCGAAACGGCAAACGTAAACAGTAAAAAATCGTGGGCCTAGGCTATAAATAGGGGACCTAGACCCTTCCCGAATACCCTTCTCACCGCTTTCATGTAATCAAGCCCTAGCATCCAAATTCCCTTTCTGGCAATCTGTCTGATCTTATGACGAAGACAAGCTTCAAGATCCCTGGAGCGGCTTCAACCCTTGCCCGGCAGCAGGCTGCGGCAGCAGCGGCGGTAGCGGTGTCAGTGACGATGACTTCGGTGACAGCAATAGCAGCTCCAATGGTGGCACCAGGAAGAAATCCCCAAAATGTTGGTCCTCATGAACTCCTCCCAGCATCCTCGAAGTACCCGGACCAGTCTTATCAACTGGGCCGTCAACCTGCAAGAGGGAGTCGCTCGCCGCAGCAATAGAAGAAAAGATTAGCTCGGAGATTGTAATCTGCAAACCTGGAAAGGAGGCCATCCCTTCGCCAAGGCCTGGAGAAGTGGTAGTCTTCGAAGCCTTCTTCGAAGCAGGATTAGGGCTTCCGGCAGTCGACTTCCTGTCGGAGGTATTGGATCTATTCCACGTCACCCTTCCTCAACTTTTGCCGAATGCAGTAGCACACCTTGCCATCTTTGAGTGGGCGTTACGAGCCGAAGGTTGCGAAGGAAGAGCTGAGATCTTCGCAGCACTGCATAGAGCTTCTTGCCAACCCAAGACCTTCGTAGGCCCCGGAGGTAAAAAGATGGTGCTGGCCTTCGGAAGCATCAACTTCTGGCTTTAGGATGAATACGCTCTAAGATTTCCAACGAAGGCCATCAATGCCAGATGGTACACAGACTGGATCCTCCGGTGGTTTTATGCCGAAGTTGGGGCAAGCAACCGTTTGGCCGGACCCTTGGAGGACATCAACTTCTGAAGGGAAGCCCTGGTTCACCCGGATCCTGGCCAGCTCGAAGCTCGCCTCAGCTTGCTTCAAAGAATTAGTCGCGGCCTGAGCATGCAAGACTTAGCGGAGGAATTCATCGGACTTCAGATTCCTCCTTTGATGGCCAACTGGCCTATTACCTTCGAAGAAGATCAAGAGGGCAGCCTCCGAAAGATCTCTTCGAACTCGAGCCCTGCAGGTGACTTTGAAAACAACATGTTTCATATATTCGTTTAATGAAATGATTAATGACAACTTATCTTTTAGCTTCTCTGACTCCCATGACTTTGGAGCAAATTATTCGGGCTTCGGAGAAAATCTTGGGAGTTCTGACTCCAGCCGAGAAGGAATGGAGAGTGAAGTTAGTAGGTACTTGGGAGCGATCCAACCGAGTATTGGGGGTACTTAGAATTGCTCCCCCTCCTCTTCCGGATTGGGTGCCTTCAGAACAAGGGCCGAAGAAGAGGAAAGCGGAAGCTGGAACTTCGACTTCTGTTAAGACTCCGTCCAAGAAGGTAGCCCGAAAGCCGAAGAACGTGGCGCCTTCAAGTCCGGTGGTTTCAGTCTCAGATTCCTCTGAGGACGAAGGAAGACTCCTTGTCAGCTTGATTGACGAGGATGAAAACCGGGCGGGCGCAAACACTGGTGTCGACGCAAACGTGCCAAATGTTCCAAGTAGCTCCGGGCAGGCTGGGACTTCGGTTGCCCGACCGGACTTGCCGCTCGAAGAAGCCCCTATAACTGAAGGCAGAGTCGAAGTTGTAGCTGAGCCAACTCCGATTCCGGACGATGCGACGACTGTAGCTCCCGAAGAGGCTCCGACAGTCGAACCATCGGTTCTGAACTATGAGTCCGATGAAGACTTCGGGGTAGCTTTTAACCCTCCAAGCAGCCCGATGCTCACCCGCTGAAAAGACTTCAGAGGTAAACTTCGCTCAATCCCTTTGTTCCTTTTTCCTGCAAAATTAGGCAATATATAATACCTTTGTCTCGACAGGGTCCGCTCCTATGGAAGTGGTTCCTCCCGAAGGTACGGTTCCTAGGGCCTCAACCTCCCCAACGCCGATTCCAGAGGTCACACGCATGGGACCTGGAAAAGGTAAAGGCAAAATGGACCCCTTTCCTGCTCCAAATTCGGGATTAACTCCGTCTGAATCAACAGACGGGGGTCAATCTACGGAGGGGGCCATTCTACGAAGGTCTCTGAAGATGCGGCGCAGCGCTCCGACCCTTCACCGAACGAAGACGATCAGAGGGCCTTGTCCATGCTCCCCCTCCTAGCTCCTTTCTTGGAGTGAAGGACCGGACTTCGGGCCCTGCTCGAGCCTTTGGACCGGGCCAACCGCAAAGTTGGGGAAACAGACTTGGTGGCCATCCTGAGCGAAGCTGAGGGTTCGAAGCTCAACACCGCCTTGGAGCGTGCAACGTACCAGGTACGAAGTATCTGCAAAATGAAATTAATCTCACCTACAAATAATTTCTCACCTTGCTTCTTCCTCTTTGCAGCAAATAGTTTTTGCCCGAGCTGTGGCTGTCTCGAACGAGCGTGGAAGCCTTCGCCTTCAGGAGGAAATTACTGCTCTCTAGAGGAATCTCAACATCTCCGAAGGTCGGGTTTCCCACTTAGACGAAATGGTTTCAGCAGAGCGGAGGGCCAGACAAAACTTGGAAGCTGTGAATAAAGAGCTCGAAGCAGAACAAATTGTGCTTCGAGCAGAGATAGAAAAGATGCGGGTAGAGCACGCTGCGGCGGGGGCTGAGCTAGTCAAGCTCCAAGAAGAAAAGACTAAAGCTACAGAGGAGGCTAGCAACTTGCTTAGCCAGAAGAGTTCTCTGGCTACAGAGGCAGCTAGGCTCTCCTCTATAGTGGATGAGATGACTTCATCAAAGGATGCTTTAATTGAAGATAAGCTGAAATCAGAGAAGGTAGCTGCGGAGGTCATGAACCATCTCCTAAGTGTTCTGGAGTACTTCGGTACTACTGGGACACTACCTTCGAATGACAACGTCCCCCTGTTACGAAGGCTAAAAATGATCCAAGGAGCTGCGAAGGAGATGAAGACAGCAGGCATTCGGTATGGAGAGCTCTCCGGCCAAGTAGCTGCTCTCGGAATACTTCGCTACTACGAAGATTTAGGATTATCGATAACACCAGACTCGGGGGTGGCTCCCATTACCTTCGATGAAAACCAGCTTCTTAATCCCTCTGAAGACGTGGCCGCAGCTTGACAAGCCTTCCAAGCTTCGTGGAGAGCCGAAGGTCGTACTGCGATCAAGGCTTGGATCGATGAAGGACAACGCCAGAAGCAAGCTTGGTCTCAAGCCTCGAGCAGCCAGCCTCCACCGAACCCGCAGGTCTAGCTTTGTTTTAGGATCCCAACTATGTAAAAACTTATGCTTTCATACATTATGAATGAAAATTTACTTATCATGTTTTTAGGCTTCTCAACCCCGTATGGATGATGTCGAAGTGTTAAACGTTACCGAAGAACTCTGCCTGCTATGGGCTACCTTCGATCTTTTAAAACTTCATAAACGACCTCGATTTTTGATTCCTCGAGATAGTTCTGGTGCAATTGCGCCCGAAATGTGTAAAGATATATTATCTTATATTAAGAAGGAAGAAAAAGAGGTTAACTTGGAAACTTCGTCTTCTGAAGACATTGCATGGTCCGAGGATGAAGGTATTGCTGAAGCTCAGGGGAAAAAACCTGAAGAACTTCGAAGCTGGGAAAGGAGCCCCGAACGACTTCGAACTTGGGCCGAACTTCAACAAGAACAGAATGATTTTAGAGCTTCGAAGGGAGGTAGAAGAGTTAAGGGCAAAGTTGTTAGAACTCCCGGCTCTGGAACTAGTCGTTCCAAGTTTAGTGGTAACTCTAGAGATCGAAGGGGTCTTCGATTCCTTCTTGGCATAGACACCGATTTTTCGTAATGTAATTGTAATTTGTTCGAATAATAAATATCGATTTTTAAAATTGTCTCCCTACTTCCCAGCCCCTCTTTGGGCGTAAGCAACTTCGAACTATAGTCAAAGATGGTTAGGCGCAAAGAAAAACTTAGGAGCACAATTTTGGAGGCTCGGAGCCCCTCAGCAATTTAAAGATTGATTAAAATCTTATAAAGTGTATTCGACTACTTGAAGTCTGAAAACTGGTAACTTAGTACCTTTTGTTTTGAATGAAGTCACTTCGGAAAACTTCCCGGACACTTTAGTGTCCCAAACGATTGGTCACTTTGGACTCTTTTTGCAGATATTTGAAGCTAATCAGCTCAAACTCTATTTTGTTTTGGCCTCCTTCGGCTCTTTTTGCGAATGCTATCAAACCGGTGGTTTGGAATTCGCAGTGGTCTCCTTGGACTCTTTTTACGGATGCTTTCAAGCCGAAGCTTGGAATCCGCATTATTTGGTCTCCTTCGACTCTTTTTACGGATGCTTTCAAGCCGGTGGCTTGGAATCCGTTTTTCAGTGACTTTCCCACCTCGTTGGAAGCTTCGAACCAATGGTCCGAAGTCCGAAAAAATGATTCAAATTAATGGCACTTCCCTCCCAGCCAACTTCGTTCTTCCAGTGCGTCCACTAGAAGCAGGAAGTGTTGGGGGTAGGCATTATCTGAACCATGAACTTTATTCATTCAGAAGGTGTTTACAAATGATTACAAAGAGCCCCTATGCGAAATATCGCTTTAAGTGCTCCGCATGCCATGTATGCGTTAGCTCTTCACCTTCTAAAGTAGCTAACTTAAAAGAACCAGGGCGTCCTGAACAGAGAATTATATATGGACCTTCCCACTTATTCCCTAGTTTCCCTGGTGCTATAACACTTCGCACAACAAGATGACCAAGCTTAAGTTCGTTAAGCTTGACCTTCGGATCAAACCAAGTCTTCGTCTGCTGATGATACTTTGATAAATTGGCGACAGCTCGAAGTCTTGTTTCTTCTGTTAAATCAAGCGAAGTTTGCCTTTTTGCTTCTATTTCTGGTTTGGCGCTGCGAAGGGATCCTCCTTTAAGCTCCGTCGGCGTCATAGCTTCGTCTCCGAATAATAGTCTGAAAGGAGTGAAACCCGTAGACCTTGTATGAGTTGTCCGAATGGACCATAGAATTTTTGGGAGCTCTTCAGTCCACAATCCTTTTGCCAATCCCACTATTCTTCGATTTAGCCCTAACAAGATATTACCATTTTCTCTCTCCACATCTCCATTAGACTGAGGATGTCGCACTGCAGCAAAGCATAATTGGATGCCTAGATTTTCACAAAATTTCCTGAAGGGTTCTGCATCGAATTGTGTTCCATTGTCAACTGTCAGCTGCAGAGGCACTCCGAACCAGCATATAATATTTTTCCAGAAAATTTTTTGTACATTATTCGAAGTGATAGCTGTTAGGGGCTCTGCTTTGAAAAGTACTCAATTGCTACCACTGCGAATTTCAAATTTCCCCATCTGGCCATGGGCCAAACTGGAGCAATGAGTTGAAGAGCTATTGGCGGACGATGACTTCTTCGTCTCATCCACTAACAACCTTGGCAGGTGCGGACTAAATTCTCCGCATCAGCTACTATTATAGGCCAATAAAGCCCCTGGCGAAGTGTTTTTCCTGCCAAAGCTCGAGGGGCCAGATGGCTACCACAAAGTCCTTCGTGAATTTCTCGAAGAATTTCTTGACCTTCGGGTTGAGATATACATCGGAGTAGAGGGGAACATACTCCGGCCTTGTACAAAATACCGTTGATTATATGATAATTTCGAATTCTAAGATTCAACCTTAAAAGTTGTTGTCACGCACGATTTAATAAATCAGGACTTTTATTGAAATTCCATAGAAAATAAATAAAAACAAGACGTTCATCCTGTGACCACGTACAATACGAGCAATCATTCCGGCTGGTGGTGCTTGGGGTAGGATGCCAGGGGTTGGCCCTCCAAGGGTAGTTCGTGGCTCGGCAGGAGTTGGGGCTTGGGGTGGATTCACCGGGCGGGGCTTCGACACCATTACTTGTTGTTGGCGGTAAGCGATCATCCTTCGCTTCTTCAGGTCCACCTTGTTTTGTTGGGTTTCCTGAATAATAGCCTTATTCACCAACTTCTGGAAATTGGCGAAGTCCCCAGAGACTAACTGAAGGGAGAGCTCGTCCTTAAGTCCCCGAAGAAACTTATCTTGGCGGGCGGCGTCCGTGCGTACTTCCTCCGGTGCATAACGGGCCAACCGGTTGAATTCATGCAGGTACTCCGTGACGGTCCTGCTTGCTTGATGCAGGTCCCGGAATTCCTGCTGCTTTTGAGCCACCACGCCATCCGGAATGTGGGCGGCCCGGAAAGCAGTGGTGAACTCAGCCCATGAAATGTCATGGCCCTCAGGTTGAGTCTCACGGAGATTGTCCCACCACTCCGCGGCGGGTCCTTGGAGCTGGTGAGCGGCGAATGCCACTCGCTCCTGCTCGGTACAGGGAAGAAGGTCTAGCTTCTTGCCTATGGTCCTCAGCCAGTCTCCTGCCTCCATTGGATTGGTGGTGCTGGAGAAGGTTGCGGGCCGGACACGCAGAAACTCTGAGAGTTGAGAAACTGGTGCCGGAGCATGGACGGCGGGGCGGAGAGGAGGCTCGGGCTGATGTTGATGGAGACGAAACAGCTGTGCCTGCTGCTCTTGCATCTGGTTTTGCTGTTGTTGCATCTGAGCAAGCAGAGAGGTAATCAGCTGGTTTTGGTTTGCCATCACCTCTGCTAGTGTGGGGTGATTGGCAATGGGGGCCTGCCGTTGGCCAGTTGCTCCCCACTGAGGCAAGTTTCCTGAGGTGTTTCCATTGCGCGGGGCTTCAGATCCTTGGTCGTTGGCCATCCTGAAGTTGAAGGGTTCAGAAGGTGCCAAAATTTAACTGGAACTGATATTGATTTTATTGCTCAAAATGAATATTGGGCCTAGATTACTTACATCTTTTATTTTAATCTCGTATTTAAAGTTTACACTCATGTCTTATATTCTGACATGAGCAGCACTACAAGTAAAACAAACAAAAGAAACAAACAACCGTAATCTACGTCTAAGGAAGCTCGGGGGATGACTCGATCATGGGCTCGATGGAGGGGGTCGGTGCAGGGGTGGTGGATCTGGATGGTTCGGCGGAAGGTGCAATGCGGGAAATCCTCTTGGGCTTCACTATGGGAAATCGAAGCGATTTTCGCTTGCGAGGCGGAAGAGGGGCGATCTCCTCGAGATCCTTCTTTAGTTCCTTGAGCTGCTAGCGGAGCTGGGTGTTGACTATGGCGCCTTGGCGTAGAAGCTCGTTCTGATGCCTCAACTCCTCTACCTCGAGAGTCAGTTGGGGGTTCTGCTGGACTTGTCGATGGAGCTCAGCATTCTCATGGTTCAGGTTCTCCGAGGTATGGCGGTAGAAGTCGATGGTGTCGTGCTGGCTGTTTGCGTCGAGAATGGCCTCTGTGTGAAGGTTGTCCATGGCCTCCAAAAGCCTCATGGTGCGGGCGATGGCGGGATTGCTCTGGGTGAGGGGGCTGATGTAGATGCTGCGGTGACTCCCTGGTGTGCGCATGGGCATGAAGCGGTAGATGGTGTCGCGGAGGTGGCAGTCGTAGATCAGTCGAAGCTCGGCGAGGGCCTGAAGTGCAGCGCGCTGGCTGGCCACCACGAATGAGGGTCCTCCGACTCCATGGGTGTAGAAGGGAGGCTGCGTGGGGGAGGAGCGGATGACAACCGTGACCTCACATTAGCTCTCGCTCGCATTGGGAAAGACCCCGTGGAATGCGGGCTCATGGGAGAATCCCAAGAAGTCGACGAGCATGCGAAGCTCGTGGATGAATCCGGCCTCGTCACGAAGAGTCCCGCTCATGGTATGGACTGGCATCTACAAAAGAGAGAAAGCTTTTGTGAAAACCTCAGAAGATGAGAGGATAAGTAATTTTTGTAAGTAAATATGGTTAATATAAGTCCTAGGGTCAGGTCTGTTTGGCTTCCTACAGTCAAGTCGGCTCTGATACCATCTTGTCACGCCCCGATTTAATAAATCAGTACTTTTATTGAAATTCCATAGAAAATCAATAAAAACAAGACGTTCATCCTGCGACCACGTACAATACGAGCAATCATTTCATGGTTCGTAGACCGTATTAGTACAAAAGTGAATAAAGGTGAAGAGAAACTAATAAAACAAAGGGTCCTAGATGAACGCCTCCTTCCAGTCTCGCCTTGACTGGGTCGCTACTCCAGACCTTCATCCTCCTCGTAGTAGACGGGCTCTGGTGGTGTAAGTCAACGGGGGTGAGTACAAACGTATTTAGTAAGCCACCGAATGCAAATATAATGCAAGATAATAACAAGGGAGATAGTGGCTAAATTTTGTGGAAGAAGCATAATTGTAAAGCATTAAATGTGATCAAATTATTAGTACTGAAATGTAAACATGTGCATGCATCATCATCTTCTAACTCGAGGGGTACAGTCAGCCCCACCTCGCTCAACAGTCCTTACATGCCATGAATATCTCAATCATTCAAACAATTGTAAACTAACTGCGAGTAGTCACACAACCCGCCCTTGACCGTGGGCTCGGCTTTTCGAAAAGATTAAATTACTCTGATCAGAGATGTACCACTGTACCCACAAGGCACGCACTCATTACCTACACCAAAGTGTAACGAGATGACCCATACCATGGGAACTCGTGCCAAAACCTTCCATATGGTCCTCCCCAACTCAACATCACCCTCTTATAGGTTTCATATGGTGTCCCGACGCGTCGGTGCCCCACCATACCCCCCCTTGAGCCTCGTCAGTACAAGTCGCCCGCAGGCTTGCCCCTTGCCCCCTCCACTATGGTGCATCGAGTCGGATTATTCCATACTTCCAGTTAGGACTTACCCATTAGACTTGTGGTTGGTACGGAAGTGCTTTGCAATAGATCCCGCAAACCGGTCCTTATAGTGCCCCGGGTGCGACCAACTAGTTTCCGAGCTTGCACCCGGAACCCACCATACTTATAACATAGCCAACTCCAACAGAGTCCAGAGACAAGAATAACAGGGAAATTCATATAACAGAATCCATCTATCTACGACTCATTCTTTTTATCCTATAACAGTTGTGCCGGTACATTGGGCACTAGCTAATATTTTTATAGTAGAGTGACAAGGAGTTAAGGCTCAATAAGCATGGCTTGGGTTTGCACACAAGGACAGGGATCTAATAAATATAAGTGTAGGGCTTGATATTTGACTAATGCAATAATATCCTATGAGTTATAGCGGTAGTTATGAAAAATTGGGCTCAATGATGATCAACTATTTCCACAGGAGGGTTCGATGACTTGCCTTGCTCAGCAAAGGGTGAAGGTGGAACCTCGGGATAGAACTCTGGAGCGTCGACGGTGTAGTAGTCTTCTCGATATGGAAAAGTAAATAAAACATTCAATAAACAATCCAAAACAAATCAACCATATCAACATACATGTTTTTGGTTGGTTTTAAGTAAAGGAGATAGAGTCTTAAATTTTAGGGAATTGTTACTGAAATATTTAAGATTGATTTCTAATGGGATTTCTGAATTTATGACTTGATGTAATTATTTTTCCTAGGGGTTTTTATTTACCCTTTTTAGAGATGAAGAAAAAAGGTATACAACTAACCTAAATGTTTTATTGTAGTAAAAAGAGTGAAATTAAGTTATTATGTCTTCTGAAGTTATATAAGTTTTTAGGATATTTCCATAAAGTGTTGACTTTTCATTAAATGAATTAATTAAATGTCCTAAAAGGGCTTTTGCAATATTATTTAATAGAATAAAGTGGGCAAAATGAATATTCTATTTTTATTGTATTACAAATAGTGAAATGGAGCCATTATATCTTCTGAAATTAATTTATAAATTTTTAAGGGCTTTTCTGAATTATTTAATTGAAGTATTAATTAAATCCTAAAGGGAATTTTTCTTATATTTTAAAAAGAATATTTTGTGCCAAATAAACATATTGTTTTTATTGCATAAAAGTGTAGAGGATAAAAAGACAAATTTTCCAGAATTAAAATGGTGAAATTTGGAGTTAATTTGAGCAAGATATGAATTTCTAAAGTTTAAAGTATTTTTCTGAATTTTATTTTAAACAGAAATCAGGCGGGGGTCCACGGTGAGCTAGGTCCACCATGGACCCGCGCACTGTGCGCGTGGGCCGATCGGATCTGGACCGTTGGATCCAGATCCAACGGTCGCCGGCTGGGTGGGGGCGTTTAAGTGAGATCCTACGGCTGTGAGGCCTCGGTACCCCTTTGACCAAGTGGACGGCCCAGATTAAACCCGGGCAGGTTTTAATCATAGCCGTCCGCCTCAGATCGGATGGCACAGGACCCGTACGGCAAGCGCGCGGCACGGGGGAAGCTGAGGGCTTCGTCCCCAGCGCCGGCGGAGCGACGACGAGCGGTGAGAGGAGGTAGCGGTGGCCCATGACCCTAGGCAACGGCGGAAATGGAAAGGGGGAAGGGAGGGGAGTGCACCCGTACCTAAGGTGGTGATGGCGATGGACTAGTGGCGACCGGCGGCGAGGAGAAAGCGGCGAAGCTTTCGGGTCCGACGACGGTTCGGCGATCTGGCAGTGATCCGGCCCAACGGAGGTGGGGCCAGGGTAGAGGGGGCGATGACGGTCCCGGCGGTGGCCTCGGCGAGGGCGGCGGTGGCCCGGAGCGCCGGCGATGGGCTACCGGAGTGCGCACAGAGGAGAATACCTGAAAGAATGGTGGCGGCTCAGAAATGCGATGGCTAGGGCTCTGAAGGTGTAGTCGGGTTGCGGTGAGCACCAGGGTTCTTATTGGGGGCTTGCCGGCGAGGTTATGGCAAGAAATCGAAGGAAACCGAAGCTCCTCCTTCCAATTACGGCGAGCTTGCCAAATACGCGAGAGACTTCCATTTTCGATGAAACCGTGACGGCTAAGGGCGGAAGGGGATCGCAGGCGGCGCGGGAAAGCGATCCAAGGCATGATATGGCGGCCGGCGGCGAAAGAAGGCAGGGGACCAACGGGAATGGAAGGGGAGATCCCCTTCCGTTGTTGAAGATGAATCCGACAGGTGGCGCCCACCTGTCAGCGGCTACGAGCGGAAGGGAAGGGCTGACAGGTGGGCCAGGCGTGGCAGTGGCTAAGGGGCGCTGATCGGAGACTGACGGGTGGGCCAAAGAGGCGCGGGCGTGAGGGAGGGCCTCGGTGCCGACAAGTGGGTTCCGCCTGTCGGTGGGCACAACCTACTGGGCTGGGCCGAAAGGCCTTAGAGTGGGAAAACAGGGTTGCGGCCCAATAACAATTAAAATCATTTCTCTGTTTAAAATAATTCCAGAAAACTAATTATTTGATTAAGTCTTGTAGCACTTGTTGCTAAAATTTTGTAAAAATTCTCAAAAATATTTCTCGGCCTCTAAATTGTATCATAAATTTTTCAGCTATAGATTTGAAATATTTCTTCCTGATTTGCTTTATTTGAGCCCTTTTAGCATATACTTTAATTAAATAAATCACTTTATTCCAGAAAATTTATTTTTCTCATTTTTATTTTACTTTTATTTCTGGGGCTGTTACAATCCTATCCCCCTTACAAAGAATCTCGTCCTCGAGATTCGGAGCGAACCTCGGGGAAACTAGGGGACGGGGTTCTACGGGTGCTCCGGATTAGGAGAAGGAGTTACATCAGAAGTAGGCAAAGTGATCTCCAGATCTGGATTGGTTGAGACCAAAATGGGAGTGTCTTTGGCCATACCTTGCTCTTCTTGGGCGGAGATGTGGTGGACTTGGGCACATCCCATCGGGTTTGGAACAGAAGATGAGGCCTGCTTGGGGTAGGGGCACATGCTGGAGAAGTGGTCTTCTTGGCGGCAGTTGAAGCATATGATTGGGTTGCCGTGCCTGTCCCTCTTGTATCCGGCAGCTTGCACGGGAGCTCTTCCGGCTGGTGGTGCTTGGGGTAGGATGCCAGGGGTTGGCCCTCCAAGGGTAGTTCGTGGCTCGGCAGGAGTTGGGGCTTGGGGTGGATTCACCGGGCGGGGCTTCGACACCATTACTTGTTGTTGGCGGTAAGCGATCATCCTTCGCTTCTTCAGGTCCACCTTGTTTTGTTGGGTTTCCTGAATAATAGCCTTATTCACCAACTTCTGGAAATTGGCGAAGTCCCCAGAGACCAACTGAAGGGAGAGCTCGTCCTTAAGTCCCCGAAGAAACTTATCTTGGCGGGCGGCGTCCGTGCGTACTTCCTCCGGTGCATAACGGGCCAACCGGTTGAATTCATGCAGGTACTCCGTGACGGTCCTGCTTGCTTGATGCAGGTCCCGGAATTCCTGCTGCTTTTGAGCCACCACGCCATCCGGAATGTGGGCGGCCCGGAAAGCAGTGGTGAACTCAGCCCATGAAATGTCATGGCCCTCAGGTTGAGTCTCACGGAGATTGTCCCACCACTCCGCGGCGGGTCCTTGGAGCTGGTGAGCGGCGAATGCCACTCGCTCCTGCTCGGTACAGGGAAGAAGGTCTAGCTTCTTGCCTATGGTCCTCAGCCAGTCTCCTGCCTCCATTGGATTGGTGGTGCTGGAGAAGGTTGCGGGCCGGACACGCAGAAACTCTGAGAGTTGAGAAACTGGTGCTGGAGCATGGACGGCGGGGCGGAGAGGAGGCTCGGGCTGATGTTGATGGAGACGAAACAGCTGTGCCTGCTGCTCTTGCATCTGGTTTTGCTGTTGTTGCATCTGAGCAAGCAGAGAGGTAATCAGCTGGTTTTGGTTTGCCATCACCTCTGCTAGTGTGGGGTGATTGGCAATGGGGGCCTGCCGTTGGCCAGTTGCTCCCCACTGAGGCAAGTTGCCTGAGGTGTTTCCATTGCGCGGGGCTTCAGATCCTTGGTCGTTGGCCATCCTGAAGTTGAAGGGTTCAGAAGGTGCCAAAATTTAACTGGAACTGATATTGATTTTATTGCTCAAAATGAATATTGGGCCTAGATTACTTACATCTTTTATTTTAATCTCGTATTTAAAGTTTACACTCATGTCTTATATTCTGACATGAGCAACACTACAAGTAAAACAAACAAAAGAAACAAGCAACCGTAATCTACGTCTAAGGAAGCTCGGGGGATGACTCGATCATGGGCTCGATGGAGGGGGTCGGTGCAGGGGTGGTGGATCTGGAGGGTCCGGCGGAAGGTGCACTGCGGGAAATCCTCTTGGGCTTCACTATGGGAAATCGAAGCGATTTCCGCTTGCGAGGCGGAAGAGGGGCGATCTCCTCGAGATCCTTCTTTAGTTCCTTGAGCTGCTAGCGGAGCTGGGTGTTGACTATGGCGCCTTGGCGTAGAAGCTCGTTCTGACGCCTCAACTCCTCTACCTCGAGAGTCAGTTGGGGGTTCTGCTGGACTTGTCGACGGAGCTCAGCATTCTCATGGTTCAGGTTCTCCGAGGTATGACGGTAGAAGTCGATGGTGTCGTGCTGGCTGTTTGCGTCGAGAATGGCCTCTGTGTGAAGGTTGTCCATGGCCTCCAAAAGCCTCATGGTGCGGGCGATGGCGGGATTGCTCTGGGTGAGGGGGCTGATGTAGATGCTGCGGTGACTCCCTGGTGTGCGCATGGGCATGAAGCGGTAGATGGTGTCGCGGAGGTGGCAGTCATAGATCAGTCGAAGCTCGGCGAGGGCCTGAAGTGCAGCGCGCTGGCTGGCCACCACGAACGAGGGTCCTCCGACTCCATGGGTGTAGAAGGGAGGCTGCGTGGGGGAGGAGCGGATGACAACCGTGACCTCACATTAGCTCTCGCTCGCATTGGGAAAGACCCCGTGGAATGCGGGCTCATGGGAGAATCCCAAGAAGTCGACGAGCATGCGAAGCTCGTGGATGAATCCGGCCTCGTCACGAAGAGTCCCGCTCATGGTATGGACTGGCATCTACAAAAGAGAGAAAGCTTTTGTGAAAACCTCAGAAGATGAGAGGATAAGTAATTTTTGTAAGTAAATATGGTTAATATAAGTCCTAGGGTCAGGTCTGTTTGGCTTCCTACAGTCAAGTCGGCTCTGATACCATCTTGTCACGCCCCGATTTAATAAATCAGGACTTTGAAATTCCATAGAAAATCAATAAAAACAAGACGTTCATCCTGCGACCACGTACAATACGAGCAATCATTTCATGGTTCATAGACCGTATTAGTACAAAAGTGAATAAAGGTGAAGAGAAACTAATAAAACAAAGGGTCCTAGATGAACGCCTCCTTCTAGTCTCGCCTTGACTGGGTCGCTACTCTAGACCTTCATCCTCCTCGTAGTAGACGGGCTCTGGTGGTGTAAGTCAACGGGGGTGAGTACAAACGTATTCAGTAAGCCACCGAATGCAAATATAATGCAAGATAATAACAAGGGAGATAGTGGCTAAATTTTGTGGAAGAAGCATAATTGTAAAGCATTAAATGTGATCAAATTATTAGTACTGAAATGTAAACATGTGCATGCATCATCATCTTCTAACTCGAGGGGTACAGTCAGCCCCACCTCGCTCAACAGTCCTTACATGCCATGAATATCTCAATCATTCAAACAATTGTAAACTAACTGCGAGTAGTCACACAACCCGCCCTTGACAGTGGGCTCGACTTTTCGAAAAGATTAAATTACTCTGATCAGAGATGTACCACTGTACCCACAAGGCACGCACTCATTACCTACACCAAAGTGTAACGAGATGACCCATACCATGGGAACTCGTGCCAAAACCTTCCATATGGTCCTCCCCAACTCAACATCACCCTCTTATAGGTTTCATATTGTGTCCCGACGCGTCGGTGCCCCACCATACCCCCCTTGAGCCTCGTCAGTACAAGTCACCCGCAGGCTTGCCCCTTGCCCCCTCCACTATGGTGCATCGAGTCGTATTATTCCATACTTCCAGTTAGGACTTACCCATTAGACTTGTGGTTGGTACGGAAGTGCTTTGCAACAGATCCCGCAGACCAGTCCTTATAGTGCCCCGGGTGCGACCAACCAGTTTCCGAGCTTGCACCCAGAACCCACCATACTTATAACATAGCCAACTCCAACAGAGTCCAGAGACAAGAATAACAGGGAAATTCATATAACAGAATCCATCTATCTACGACTCATTCTTTTTATCCTATAACAGTTGTGCCGGTACATTGGGCACTAGCTAATATTTTTATAGTAGAGTGACAAGGAGTTAAGGCTCAATAAGCATGGCTTGGGTTTGCACACAAGGACGGGGATCTAATAAATATAAGTGTAGGGCTTGATATTTGACTAATGCAATAATATCCTATGATTTATAGCGGTAGTTATGAAAAACTGGGCTCAATGATGATCAACTATTTCCACAGGAGGGTTCGATGACTTGCCTTGCTCAGCAAAGGGTGAAGGTGGAACCTCGGGATAGAACTCCGGAGCGTCGACGGTGTAGTAGTCTTCTTGATACGGAAAAGTAAATAAAACATTCAATAAACAATCCAAAACAAATCAACCGTATCAACATACATGTTTTTGGTTGGTTTTAAGTAAAGGAGATAGAGTCTTAAATTTTAGGGAATTGTTACTGAAATATTTAAGATTGATTTCTAATGGGATTTCTGAATTTATGACTTGATTTAATTATTTTTCCTAGGGGTTTTTATTTCCCCTTTTTAGAGATGAAGCAAAAAGGTATACAATTAACCTAAATGTTTTATTGTAGTAAAAAGAATGAAATTAAGTTATTATGTCTTTTGAAGTTATATAAGTTTTTAGGATATTTCCATAAAGTGTTGACTTTTCATTAAATGAATTAATTAAATGTCCTAAAAGAGCTTTTGCAATATTATTTAATAGAATAAAGTGGGCAAAATGAATATTCTATTTTTATTGTATTACAAATAGTGAAATGGGGCCATTATATCTTCTGAAATTAATTTATAAATTTTTAAGGGCTTTTCTGAATTATTTAATTGAAGTATTAATTAAATCCTTAAGGGAAATTTTCTTATATTTTAATAAGAATATTTTGTGCCAAATAAACATATTGTTTTTATTGCATAAAAGTGTAGAGGATAAAAAGACAAATTTTCCAGAATTAAAATGGTCAAATATGGAGTTAATTTGAGCAAGATATGAATTTCTGTAGTTTAAAGTATTTTTCTGAATTTTATTTTAAACAGAAATTAGGCGGGGCTCCACGGTGAGCCAGGTCCACCATGGACCCACGCACTGTGCGCGTGGGCCGATCGGATCTGGACCGTTGGATCCAGATCCAACGGTCGCCGGCAGGGCGGGGGCGTTTAAGTGAGATCCTACGGCTGTGAGGCCTCGGTACCCCTTTGACCGAGTGGACGGCCCAGATTAAACCCGGGCGGGTTTTAATCGTAGCCGTCCGCCTCAGATCGGATGGCACATGACCCATCCGGCACGCGCGCGGCACGGGGGAAGCTGAGGGCTTCGTCCCCAGCGCCGGCGGAGCGACGACGAGCGGCGAGCGGTGGTAGCGGTGGCCCATGACCCTAGGCGACAGCAGAAATGGAAAGGGGGAAGGGAGGGGAGTGCACCCGTACCGGAGGTGGCGACGGCGATGGACTGGTGGCGACCGGCGGCGAGGAGAAAGCGGCGAAGCTTTCGGGTCCGACGACGGCGCGGCGATCTGGCGGTGATCCGGCCCAATGGAGGTGGGGCCGGGGTAGAGGGGTAATGACGGTCCCAGCGGTGGCCTCGGCGAGGGCGGCGGTGTCCCGGAGCACCGGCGATGGGCTACCAGAGTGCACACAGAGGAGAATACCCGAAAGGATAGTGGCGGCTCGGAAATGCGATGGCTAGGGCCCTGAAGGTGTGGTCGGGTTGCGGCGAGCACTAGGGTTCTTATAGGGGGCTTGCCAGCGAGGTTATGGCAAGAAATCGAAGGAAACCGAAGCTCCTCCTTCCAATTCCGGCGAGCTTGCCAAATACGCGAGAGACTTCCATTTTCGATGAAACCATGATGGCTAAGGGCGGAAGGGGATCGTAGGCGGCGCGGGAAAGCGATCCAAGGCATGATATGGCGGTCGGCAGCGAAAGAAGGCAGGGGACCGACGGGAATGCAAGGGGAGATCCCCTTCCGTTGTTGAAGATGAATCCGACAGGTGGCCCCCACCTGTCAGCGGCTGCGAGCGGGAGGGAAGGGCCGACAGGTGGGCCAGGCGTGGCAGTGGCTAAGGGGCGCTGATCGGAGACTGACGGGTGGGCCAGAGAGGCGCGGGCGTGAGGGAGGGCCTCGGCGCCGACAAGTGGGTCCCGCCTATCGGTGGGCGTGGTCGGACAGGGCTGGGCCGAAAGGCCTTAGAGAGGGAAAACAGGGTTGCGGCCCAATAACAATTAAAATCATTTCTCTGTTTAAAATAATTCCAGAAAATTAATTATTTGATTAAGGCTTGTAGCACTTGTTGCTAAAATTTTGTAAAAATTCTCAAAAATATTTCTCGGTCTCTAAATTCTATCATAAATTTTTCAGCTATAGATTTGAAATATTTCTTCCTGATTTGCTTTATTTGAGCCCTTTTAGCCTTTACTTTAATTAAATAAACCACTTTATTCTAGAAAATTTATTTTTCTCATTTTTATTTTACTTTTATTTCTGGGGCTGTTACAGTTGTGGCCCTTCAAACAAATTTGCTTCTCCTTGCAATAATTCCATAATTGAACTTCGCCAATCTGTACATGGAATGCAAAGGACTTCCGCAGAAGGGATCTGTGGCACCAAAGGTGTACTGAGTTCTTCGTAAAACACCTCTTCTGGAATGTCCATAGCTCCGGCTGCAGCTTTCACCAAGATATCAACTTGCGCATTTTCTGCTCTGGGTATACTTCGAATGAAAATCCCTTTAAATGTTGTTTCAATCTTATGGATCTCCTCTAAATATTTTGCAAGTTGTGGATGCCGAACTTGAAAACTCTTGTCTGCGTGCCCTGCTAAAATTTGAGAATCTGTCTTAATAACAACCCTTGTAGCCCCTAAAGCACGTGCCTTTCGAAGTCCTAGCAAAATTCTTTCATACTCCACTGTATTATTGGTAGACTTAAAGTTGAGTCTTCCGGAGTACATTGCCTTTTGCCCTGAAGGCGAAATTATCACTGCTCCGACGCCTGCTCCAGATGCTTGGAAAGCTCCATCGGAGTAAATGGTCCAAATTCCTTCACTTGGCTTCTCCGGAGCCCATGCTGCAGGGGGATTCCACTCTGCCACAAAGTCCGCCAACACTTGTGACTTAATTGCTGTCCTTGCCACGAACGATATGCCGAAGGGTGCTAATTCAACGGCCCACTTCCCAATTCTTCCCGTGGAGTCCTTGCTTCGGAGCATATCTCCTAATGGATATGAAGTTGGTACAATCACATTGTGCACCAAAAAATAATGCCTTAACTTCCTCGAAGCCATTATCAGAGCATAAGTGAACTTCTCAAGCTCGGAATATCTTGTTTTTGCTCCGGATAATGCTTCGGATATAGAATAGACTGGATTCTGTTCCAACTTTCCATTGAAATCAACCTCTCTAACAAGAACTGCGCTGACAGCTGAGCCAGTAGCTGCAAGGTAAAGGAGTAGGGTTTTGTCCGCAACAAGCACCGTGAGTGTAGCGAGGTTACTGAGATAATTCTTAATATCATCGAAACTTTTTTGACACTCCGGTGTCCATGCAAAATCTTCGGACCCCTTTAATGCTTTGAAAATGGGCAAACTTCTCTCTGCAGACCTTGCCAAAAATCTGCTAAGTGCTGCAAGACGACCGGTCATCTTTTGTACTTGCTTTAAATTCTCCGGGGGAGCCATCCTTTGCAACGCAGTTATCTGAGTAGGGCTAGCTTCGATTCCCCTGCTCGAAACTAAATACCCTAACAATTTTCCAGCCTAAGCCCCGAAGATACATTTTTCGGGGTTAAGACGGATTCCACATGCCCGAAGGTTATTAAATGTTTCTGCTAAGTCTAGGCTATGTTGGTGCTTTAGGGCACTCTTTATTATAATATCATCTATATAGGCCTCTACATTGCGACCTAATTGATGACCTAGAGCCTTAGCAATTAACCTCGAAAAAGTAGCCCTGATATTTCTTAAGCCAAAGGGCATTCTTACATAATAGAAGACTCCCGAAGGAGTTACAAAGCTTGTCTTGATTTCATCTTCGTGCTTTAGCCAAATTTGATGATAGCCGGAGTACGCGTCGAGGAAGCTTAATAACTCCGAACCAGCAGTAGAGTCAACCAATTGATCAATTCGGGCCATGGGGTAGGAGTCATGGGGGCATGCTTTATTCAAAGATGTAAAATCAATACACATGCGCCACTTCCTGGAATATTTCTTCCTAACGAAGACTGGGTTGGCTAACCACTCCGTATGAGCCACTTCTCTGATAATCCTAGCCTTCAGCAGCTTTTCCACTTCGTCTTTGGCAAGGATAGCCCTCTCCATAGACAGCTTCCGGAGTCCTTGCCGAACAGGCCGAGCCTTCGGGTTCACAAGTAAACTGTGTTCAATAATATCCTGACTGACTCCGGTGATGTCTTCATCAGACCAAGCAAAGACATCTAAATTCTCCTAAACTACTTTCTGTAACGAAGTAGGGACTTCTGGAGGCAAGTCCTTACCAAATTGAAATGAATATTCCTTGCCATCTTTGACAATAACCTTCATTGCAATCTCTCCTTCAGGGCTTGGCCTTGGGAAGGACTTCTTCGAAGATTCGCTAGGAGAAGAAAAATCCTCCGGGTTACCTTGCACGCTGTTCACCTGTCTCGGGTCAAGAGGAGGGCCATGACCATACTCCGCTCTCCGCGCAGTGGCATGATCTCTGAAAATAGTGAGTACTCCCGCCTGTGTGGGCATCTTCATACACAGGTAATTGTGATGTGCCACAGCTCCGAATTGATTCAACATGCCCCTTCCGAAGATAACATTGTATGCATATGGGGCATCCACAACATCAAAAATCACTTCCTCCGTCCTAGCCAATAGCCCCTCTCCGAAAGTAACTTCCAGGCCAATTTGGCCGAGGGCATCGAGAGGGGGTCCTGCGAAGCCTTGCAAAGGACGGGCTGCTGGGAGAAGATGCTTCCTGGAGATGTAGAGTTGATCAAAAGCTTGGACACAGATAATATCTGCTGAACTCCCTCCGTCGATTAGCACTCTCCGGACCTCAGTCCCTGCTATGTCGGTAGTGATGACAAGTGGATCTGCATGTGGAAACTTTATGCCAACTGCATCATCTGTAGAAAAAGATATCGGCACATGGGACCATTCAGGCATAGCAGCTGCAAATGAAGAAGTTCCAATATGGCCCACCTCTCTGACATATTCTCTTCTCTGCCTCTTTGACATACTTCCAAGGGTCCCTCCTTCGGAGATGGGGAGGACTACTCTTTTCCCTCGATCTTGACCATCTTCCTACTTCGGAGGTGGCATAACATTGACCACCGGAGGCCTTCTCGCAGGGTCGAAGTTCTCTATACGCGCCACAGCCTGGACAGGCTCTGGACGCACCTCGGTCAGAACTCGGTCAGTAGTGCCTTGACCCGAAGTCCTTTCTAGGTATTCGCCTCTCAAAGCGAGTATAGACTTACACGCATCAGTTGCGTGACTTCGATTATCACCATGGACACAGCAGAAGAAGGCCTGGGCTTTCCAGCCGGCTTCCTTGGCGGCCTCCAGCCGCTGGTCTTGCTTCCTAAAGGCTGCGAAGTCCTTGGGGCAAATTTCTGTGGGGGTGAAATGTTCAAGACTTCTGAACGAGGATGCTTTTGCCCCCGACGCCTGTCATGTTGAGCTTCAAAGCTGGGTGCCTATGGATGTGTTGAAGTCTTTACTTCTAGCTTGACTTCTTGCAAGATTGACGGAGTTGTGGCAGTTCTTCGAAGCCACCCCTCTTCTGACCTTGCATACTCTTCGAAATAAGACATCAACTGAGCAACAGAAGATATCTGCTTTCTGTGAAGTTTATCAAGGAGGCCCACATGGGTAACTCCCTCTCGAGATGCGTCAACTACAGAAGATGTAGTTAACCCTTGAATTTGTGACTTCGTATGAGCGAAGCGCTTACAATACTGTCTTAAAGTTTCTCCGGGGAGCTGCTTCACCTGGAAAAGACTTCCTGTTGACATTGGGGGTATGAAGGTACCCTGAAAATTGCTTATGAACTTCTTCCTCAATTGCTCCCACGTTCTGATTGACCCTGGCTTCAGAGACCAGAACCACCACAGTGCCACTCCTTCAAGGGCTAGGGGAAAACATTTGGCCATAGTGTCTCGCACTCCCCCGCTGTCTTCAATTGCCAATGCATAAGAGCGGGAGAACTCCCCAGGATCTTCATCTCTGGAATATTTACAAAGCTTCCAAGTTTTGAACTTATGGTCGAAGCGTACTTTCTGCAACTCAGGATGCAGCGGAGATTCAGTGTCAATGGAAGCATTCTCCGGGGCTTCAGGATAAGGAAGTTCATTGTCTTCGGGCACTTTAGGGATGATTGGGGTGGCCTGAGAGCGAAGCCTATCTGCGGCTTCTTGCCGCCACGTTGCCACTTCAGCCTGGAGACTGGCCATTTGAGCGGCCATATCGCCAAGACCATCCTCATCTCCTCCGGAAGGACCTTCCGGGTCTTGAGAACTGTATGCATCAGTTCGAAGTGGAACTTGAGGTGGAAGAGGAACTCCGATTGGCCGAAGTATGGATGGAGTTGGGGGGGAACTCCATATGCTCGAGGAAGGGGAATCCCTTCCGGGGTCTGAGGTGGAGGAAAAGTCGAAGGTCCTCCGACCTAAACTGTGTTTGAAGATCTTGCTCCGGAGGTCCGAGGGGACCTCAGAGTAGGACTACCACCTGAGCTCTGCTTGGGAGGCATGGTTTGAGAACTTAGTAGAGAACGAAGTTTTTTTGACTAGGTTCCCCACGATCGGCGCCAACTGTTGGCGTAAAAGATTACACTAACAGGTTTCTAGAAGTTAGAAACTGACAAACGAAGTGTTTGCGAAATAAACTATTTCGAGCCTACGAATGGATAATAACTCAAAATAGTTCGAAGATGTATACCGAATAACTTGGTATACGATCCCTATTACAGGGTGAAATAGGGGGTATTTATAGGCCCAAACATTAAGTAAAAGACCCTTTTACCCCTCTGTTACAACCGACATTGTGGAAACTATTCGGTACCCTTTATAGGGCTAAAACGGTAAAAGACTAATCTAATCAGAAAGAAGATAAGTCTTCCATCCTAGCTGGCAAAGAAGCTCTCTGAAGAGTCCATGTTCGAAGATATACTTCGAACTAGCGTTCGCCTTCATCCTTCGAACTTGAACAAAAGTACTCCCGAAGCTAGATGCTCTAAACCTTTTATTCAATCATCTGTCTTTGTCTTGTCATAACAATAGCCCTGAAGATGGAGTATTTTCCCCCAACAGTGCCAATTTTCCTTTTGTTCGGAATCGGTGTACCCCACGAAGTGGTGTAACTCTAAGGTACACATAATCCCCTTCTCCAAAAGCCAAATCCCTTCTACGGTTATCCACATAACTCTTTTGCCTAGATTGAGCGGTTTTTAATCTCTCTTGTATGATCCTTACTTTTCCCTCAGCTTCTCTTAGAATGTCAGTTCCAAACACTTGACGTTCCCCATTCTGCTCCCACATGAGTGGAGTTTGACACTTTCGCCCATACAACGCTTCAAAGGGAGCCATCTTGAGGCTAGCTTGGTAACTGTTATTGTATGAAAACTCTGCGTATGGCAGACATTTGTCCCAACTAGCTCCAAAGTCTATGGCACATGCCCAAAGCATATCATCGAGGACCTGATTTACTCGCTCGGTTTGTCCATTCGTTTGGGGATGATAGGAAGTGCTGAAGTTTAACCGGGTGCCTAATTCTTCCTGAAGCTTCTGCCAGAATTTCGAGGTGAATTGACTACCCCGATCAGATACTATCTTTTTTGGCACTCCATGCAAGCACACTATTCTAGCCATGTACAGCTCGGCTAGCTTTCCCCCACCATAGGTGGTCTTGACGGCGATGAAGTGTGACACTTTAGTTAAGTGGTCGATTACAACCCAGATAGAATCATACCCGCCTTGAGTTTGGGGCAACCCAGTGATGAAGTCCATACCAACTTCTTCCTATTTCCATTCTGGAACCTTTAACGGTTGAAGCAATCCTGCGGGTCGTTGATGTTCTGCTTTGACCCTTTGACAAACATCGTAGAGAACTACATACTCGGCTACTTCCCTTTTCATGCTAACCCACCAATATTTTTCTTTAAGATCTTGGTACATCTTCGTACTCCCTGGATGAATGGAGTATGGTGACTCATGGGCCTCTTGTAGTATCAGATTCTTCAATTCGGGTGTATCTGGAACACAGATACGCTCCCCAAACCATATAGTACCTCGCTCGTCCTTCGAAAATCCTGGAGCTTTTCCTCTCCTCATATTCTTTTGTATTTCTTTTATGTCTGTATCATCCTTTTGGGCTTCCCTAATTTGCTCTGTTAGAGTTGGTTGGGCCTCCAATGTTGCCAAGTAGCCCTGTTGCACTATTCCAAGATTCAAGCGTTCAAACTCTACTACTAGTTCTGGGTGGCTTTCCCTTCAAGCAAGACATTGCAATAACTTTTACAGCTCAAAGCGTCTGCCACCACATTAGCCTTGCCTGGATGATAATGAATCCCAACGTCATAATCTTTAATCAACTCTAGCCATCTCCTTTGTCGAAGGTTCAGATCTGGTTGAGTGAATATATATTTCAAGCTCTTGTGGTCTGTGTAAACTTCGCAACGATTACTAATGAGGTAATGTCGCCAGCTTTTCAGAGCATGAACCACCGTAGCTAACTCTAGGTCATGAGTGGGATAGTTCCCTTCATGCGGTCTGAGTTGGCGAGATGCGTATGCCACCACTCTACCTTCTTGCATTAGGACACAACCAAGTCCTTGACGGGATGCGTCGCAAAAGACCAAAAAGTCTCTTTGATTATCTGGGAGGGTCAACACTAGAGCTAACACTAGCCTGGTCTTGAGCTCTTGAAAACTATTTTCACACGTAGGGGTCCACTTAAATTTTACTTCCTTCTTCAACAACTTAGTCATAGGCTTGGCAATTCTTGAGAAATTCTCTATGAATCGACGATAATAACCTGCCAATCCAAGAAAACTGTGAACCTGAGTGATAAACTTTGGCCGCTGCCATTCGGTGACCGCTTCAACATTGCTAGGGTCCACTGCTACACCATTGGCTATGATGACATGCCCAAGGAATCCTACTTGAGTTAACCAAAAGTCGCACTTGCTATACTTTGCATAGAGCTTGTGTTCTCTAAGCCTCCCTAACACCATGTGCAAATGCTGCTCATGATCCTCCTGGGTTTTAGAATAGATCAAAATATCATCAATGAATACCACCACAAATTTATCCAAGTAGTCCATGAACACCTTATTCATGAGGTTCATAAAGAAGGCCGGTGCATTCGTGAGTCCAAAAGACATAACCGTGCACTCGAATAAGCCATACCTTGTAGTGAATGTGTCTTAGGGATGTATCCCTCCCGAATTCTCAACTGATGGTATCCTGACCTAAGGTCAATCTTGGAGAACATTGTGGCTCCCTTAAGTTGATCGAACAGATCATCAATTCAGGGAAGGGGGTATTTGTTCTTGATGGTGACATCATTTAGTGCGCAATAATCGACACACATCCTCTTGTCTTGTCTTTCTTTTCCACAAATATGACAGGTGCTCCTCACGGAGATGTACTCGGTCAGATATATCCCTTGGATAACAAATCCTCCACTTGTCTTTTTACTTCCGCCAACTCATTAGCGGCCATCCGGTATGGTCGCTTCGAGATGGGTGCCGTACCAGGGGCCAGATCAATCCTAAACTCAATTTCCCTCTTTGGGGGCATACCAGGTAGATCTCCTGGGAAAACATCTGGGTAATCCTTCACCACTAAAATGGTTTCCAAACTAGCTTGGGTTAGAGTGACGACTTTTGGTGGGGTTTCCAAACATTGAAATTCTACTTCTTGTCCATCTCTTCCCCGTAGTAGAATGGTTCTACGAGCACAATCTATCATTCCCCGGTGGGCAACCAACCAGTCCATACCCAAGATCACATCTAGATCCCTGGATTCTATCAACACCAAATTAGCTAGGAACGGAAACCCTTGAATAATTATTTCGACCGACGGGCAAAATTGTTTGGTAGACATTTGGTTTCCTGGTGTGTTTACCAATATAGGGTTACTTAAAGGTTCTACCCTCATCCCATGCATTCTCACAAACATGCTCGATATAAAAGAATGTGTTGCCCCAGAATCAAATAGAGTAATTACTTGAATTGAGTTAACTAGGAACGTACCCAAAACCACTTCTGGAGCATTGATGGCCTCCTGTGCTGAGACATGATTCACCCGAGCCCTGACCACATTGTTAGATCCAACATTGGGGGTATCCGCCTGCTGTCCTTGTGGGCACTTTGGCTTGGGACACTTGTTGGTGAAGTGTCCAGGCTCCTTGCAGTTGAAGCACACGACTAGTTTACCATCTTTGGTGAGTGGAACATTCTGAACAGGTGCTGTTGCTGGACGAGGGATGAGGTTGGTGTTGCCCCCATTGTTGGGGTAGTGGTTTGGAGGGTTGTTGAAAGGCTTCATGACACGAGGGGCTGTGGAAGAAGACCCAACATGAGGAGGTGGCATGACACGCGGCCTCTGGGGATGTCCCTAAGGAGCATGAAAGGTAGCCATCCTCTTCCTCCTACGATCGATCTTGTTTTGCTTATCCTCCTGACGAATTGCCTTGTCCACCAGTTTCTGGAAATCAGCATAATCGCTAGAGATGAGCTTGACTGCGAGCTCATCATCCAGCCCCTCTAGGAACATCTCTTGTTTATCTTCATCACTACGCACATCCTCCGGTGCGTAACGTGCCAAACAATTGAATTCATGAAGATACTCTGTCACGGTGCGATTTCCTTACCTCAGCGAGTGGAACTCTTTCTTCTTCAGGGCCACCACTCCAGATGGCACGTGGGCCCTCCTAAATGCCTTGGAGAATTCGGCCCATGAGGTAACATGACCTTCAGGTCTAGCCTCACAAAACTTATCCCACCATTCGCCCGCAGGGCCTTGGAGTTGATGGGTAGCGAAAGCCACCCTCTCTTGATCTGAGCATTGCACCAGATCTAACTTCTTTTCCATATCTTTTAACCAATCATTGGCTTCCATTGGATTAGTTGTGCTGGCAAAAGTGGGAGGGCGAACCCTAAGGAACTCAGATAACTTGGATTGTTGAGGGCCTTCTTGATGGACGGGCACGACTGCTTGAGGTGCCCGGTTGTTCTGGTTCTAGAGTTGCTGGAGAAGAGCAGTGATCAACTGATTTTGATTGTTGACAACTTGGGCCAAAGTCGGATCAGCTGATGGTGGTGGGGGCAAACCCTGGTTAGGCAGAGCTGCACTAGATCCATCCATGGTGTCACCTTGTTCTGCGCTTCCGTCATTGTTGAGGTAGCATCCGTTGTGTGTGTACACCATCTTGCTGAAAGAAGGGTGGGGTTTTAGAATGGGTGGCGCCATTGTTCTATCAAAGTAACTCATTTCATACATTTAGTGATGTGAACAAACACTCGGGTTAAGCAAACATTCATTCATTAAGCAAATGACAAACTAAACATCCAAGTAACATAGTCTGAATTTTTGAAGCCTAAACAACATCAAGCAAATCTAAATGAAGTCGTACACCAAATAGGTCAGTACAACTTCACACCTATGATAAACTAATGAAACGTCTAAGCAAAATAAACAGGTAAACATGAGGGTGGGTCAATCTACGGCGCGGGGTGTAGCCTATAAGGGGCCCCTCGGTGCGAGACTCCTCAAAGAACTCCTCCTCCATGGGCTCCTCGCTGTCCTCGCCCATGGGCTGATCCCCCTGAGGTGCCGAAGCTAGAACAGGAGTGGGTGCGATAGCTGCGCACTAAGGAGCCAAGCTGAAGAGCGTGGGCCTCATGGCTCCAGAAGTGATGAGTCATTGTCAATGATAGTCAAAGAGGACTGAAAAGAGAGAGAAGATCTGCTGCGTCTGGGCCGCGTGTGACTCAGGTACATGGGCAGCGAGCGACTGTCGGGCAGAGGGGCCGCGAAGTCGGGCTGGCCCAATCCGGGTACATGGGCTAGGAGCAGCAGAGGACCCACTGGGCTGTTGACCAGGATTGACTCAGGTACACGGGCGGTGAGTGATTGCCAGGCTGAGAGAGCTGCGAAATCGGGTCGGCCCAATCTGGGTACCTGGTGCAAAGTCGGTGGAGGCTTTGTTAGTTTCGGCGCAAAACTGACGACCGCTGATCTCGCATCGGACTGTCTAGAAGAGAAGCCGTAGTCGCTACGAAAGCTTAGCTTCCGGATAAGTCATCTATAAATAGGAGTTTACTATTTTGTACTTAGGCTCACAGTCAATCAGTCGAGTCTGTAAAAATATCCTAAGAGCAGTTTGGTCTTTTCCATTTATTTCAGCGTTTGTAAAAACCCTAGGGGTATTTCTGCATTTTCCCCATTTATTGGGCTGCCTATAAATAGGCCCCAATCCCTAGGGTTAGGGTTAACTCACTTTAATCAAAAAACCCGAGTTCACTTTCCCCTCGTTCTTTCTCCTGTTCATTTACTGTTCATGTGAACGCCGCCGCCATTCATCTTCTCGCGCACGTTTTGATCCGCTTCATCTCAGCTCATTTTGACACGTAGAAGAGCTCCGTGTACGAAGTCGGTCTCCGAGGCACACTCACTGTTTTCGATGTTCAGTCCGAAGGCTTCAGCGAAGCACACTTCGCTGGTATTGTTGCGTATGTCTGAAGTCATCGTTTATACTCCGCATCGAAGCTTGGAGCGAAGTTTGTTTCTCTAATAGCTTCGTCCGAAGTGTGCTGTGGAGTAGTTCCGAGTGGCTAACATCTTTTCTGTTATGTGGGCCCCACTGCAATTGTTTATTGACTTCGAAGCATTTCATTTGCCTGCTGTGAATCGAAGATCTTTCGTTCGAAGGTTTTGTTGTTCGAAGTATACTTCGCACAGTATACTTCGTCAGCAAAAAACAAACTTCGACAGTTTGTTCTGTGTACTCATCTGAAGGGAAGCCCACGTTTGTACCTTCGCAAGTCAACTTCGAAGCAGGCTTCGTCAAGTATCGAACAGGAGACAACTCTGAACAATAAGACTTCTCTTTTTACGTGCACTTGGATTAATTGTTGTGATGATTTATTTCTGTGAATCTTGATCTGCCCATGCTTTAAAATGAGTGATTATTCTGCCTATGAGCACTGTGTTGGTGTCTTGTTCATTAGGACACCAGTTGTTTTTTTAGGCTAGATTATTTTTGGCTCTGCTGTTTTGTTTACTCTTCGCTATTAGTCTGTTGAGGTGCGTTGGGTATTGGGAGCAAGCCATTGATTCGAAAGAATTTTTTAGGCGCCCATTCACCCCCCTCTGGTCGCTACTTTCGGTCCTACAAGTGGTATCAGAGCCTGGTTAGGGTTTTTCCATACCTTAACCGGTTCTAAACCCCAGTAGTGATCATGACGTCTCCTGGCAAGGTCCCGTCCTTGGAAGCTTATGGCTATAACTATTGGAAGACTCGCATGCGAGCCTATCTCATGAGCCAAAGCTCGGACATCTAGGACATTTGCGTTCACGCTACGTTTGTTGTATTGCCAGTTGCTGAGCAAGGTACTCCTGGTATCATTGCCCAACATCTGAACAATAGTAAAGTTGTGAACATTCTGTTTTCTGGTTTAGGTCCCACTGAGTTTGAGCGTGTGAGCCATCTCTCCACTACGAGAGAGATCTGGGCTACCCTCAAGGCACACCATGAGGGAACAGCCCAGGTCAAGGCTCGGCTCTATCAGACCCACCGGCGTGAATATGAGAACTTCACACAAAAGCCGGGTGAATCTGTTGAAGCGTTGTTTGGTCGTTTTCAATCGATCATAAACAAGCTTCGGGACAACAAAGCTGATGGTGCTCAGTTAGTCTCAGATCACGAGCATGCGCTCAAGGTTCTCCATACCTTGGACCCAAATATCTGGGAGATCAGGGTATCCTCTATCATTGAGAGTACATCTTATGATACCTTGACCATTTCTGAGTTGTTTAGCAAGCTGAAGGCCACCGAGGTAGATATCCAGTTGAGATCAAATCTCACTGGCTCTGGATCAAAATCTCTGGCCCTTGCTACACCTTCTGTTGATCCCTCTTCTGTGAATTGTGATGGGTTCTCTTTGATGTCTATCACTGAGGACCATCTTGAGTCATTGGGAGATGATGATTTGTGTCTTTTTAACAACCAGGTGCGTCGTGTTTATGACAAAAGAATGTTCAAGAGACACGGCGCAAAATCCGCCCGGTGCTTTGAGTGTGGTGATCTAGGACACTTCATCACCGACTGCCCCAAGCGCAATGGACACAAGAAGGGCATCGGTGATGGCTTCCACAACTCCAGCAAGCACGACAGCTCCTCCTTCAACAAGGGCAAGCCAAAGACCAGATTCTTCAGAAAGGCCTTGAAGGACTACCGGCGAGAGAACAAGAAGCGCGACAAGGCCTTCTTCGCCGAGATGGAGAAGAGCTACTCCAATCGGCCCACGTCTTCTTCCTCTTCATCGAGCTCAAGTGATGAGGAGATCGTCATCAGGAAGGGGAAGGACAAGGACGATCCGGCGGGTCTTTGCTTCATGGCTTTCGGGGACAGACCGAAGATCCACTCACATCAGCGTCGAAGATCCCGCAAGAGCTTCTGCTCAATGGCTCTTGGGGATAAGGAAGAGAAGAGCTCCTCCAATGACTCCGACGATGACGACAACGAAAAGGTATCATCTTATGAACGCGAAATTGTTGATTTACTTGAAAGCAATCGTCAGGAGTTAAAATATCGGGAAAAACTGCTTAGAGGGGCTAAGAAGACAATAGATGAGTTAGAGAGTGAGCTTGCCATGGCCAACGGTAGAATTGAGAGTCTATCTTCTTCCCCTTGCTTGGGTGATAGCAGTGAGTGCCCAAAGTGCGAGGTGTTTCTGTGTGACCTGTCGACTCTGAAGTCCAGGTACACAGAAAGGGTTGATGAGAGGGACACTTTGGCCACTGAGCTTGAAAGCGCTCAGCAGGAGCTGAAAGATGCTCAAGACACTGTCGTCGCACCCTGTGCTGATTACCCGTCTCATCTAGCTATCTTAGCTGAGCTGAAAGCCAAGGGTGATGAGCATATGGGTGATTTGGAGAGAGTGAGAGTTGAGCTGGCGCAGACTAGGCTAGAGCTTGAGACATTGTCAGTTCCACTCACTGTCTGTGAGAACTGCCTGTCTCTTAGACTTGAGTTGATTAAGCTAAAAGCCGAGAAGTCTGTCCAGGTAGATAGTGAGTGTGAGACCTGCTTGTCTCAGGTGGAGGTACTAGCTTCCTTGAGAGAGGAGCTAGCTGATTCTCAGAATGAGAACTTTTACCTCCGTTCTATCCTGAGTTGGATCAGTGCCAGAGAGCCTCAGCTCGGCATGATGATCCAGCAGTTTAAGAGGCAGGATGGGTTTGGGGTAGGTTACACCTACACCAAGGCTGACTTTGAGAGTGCCATTAGCCGGGCAGTGGAGTGGAGTAAAATGACTCCTGAGCAGAGATATCCCAAGACTCACTCCACTGAGTCTTTCTAGGCTAGTCAGCCCAACGATGGAGTAATCCAAGAACAGCCCAAAGCTCCACCCAAGAAGCCCATCTGGGTTCCAAAGCCCAAACACCTCCACACTTCACTAGACTCTCTTCCTGGACCCTCTCAACCCAAGAAGACTACACTAAACACCACTAAGCCCAAGAACCCTAAGCCTCAATCACATCCCAAGAAGCCCACCTACCATTGTGAGTATTGTCAGAGAGACGGGCATCTTGCGGAGTTTTGCTTCAGGAGGAAGCGGGTTGAGAGAGCAGAGCGTGCTCATGGTGGTCAGTAGCAGTTCTACCAACAGGGTGGTAGACTGAGAGTTCCTCGACGCGGGGAGAGGCTGGAGGCCAGGCCGCGTCGTGTAGGTGGTGGTAGAGGAGACGACTTTCATGGCCGTGCTCCAGATGGTAGTGTTCGTTCCGGCAGAGCTCCAGCCCGTTTTGGCTACGGTCCTGGACCTCGTGGCCGAGTTTTTAGGCAGAACCGAGGACCACGCATTGAGCCGCGTTTTGGTCCAAACTTTTTCGATGATTTCTGCTTTCCGTCTTTTGAGCAGATAGCTCGACACTGGTTTAGCTCTTTTGCTAAACCCGGTGCCGGACCATTTGCTCCCACTTACAACCACTGATTGTGTAGGATCGGGGACTGGAGGACGTTTGGATCATGGACTCAGGATGCTCTCGCCACATGATGGGACATCGCAGATGGTTCTCCAGTCTCACTACCCCGAGCTCCAAAGAGTACATCACCTTCGGGAACAGTGGTGAAGGGAAAGTAAGTGACATTGGCTCAATTCGCATTTCAGACCATTTTTCTTTGAAGAACGTTGCTTTGGTTGGAAACTTGAACTTCAATTTGATCTCTGTTTCGCAACTTCTTGAGGATGGTTTGGAGATGTGTTTTAAGAAGGCAATTCTTCTGTGTTTGATTCAAGAGGGTCTTTGATTTGCCAGATCTTACCTTTCGGTAAAGTTTTTCGAATCGACTTCTCTAGTTCTTTTGGCCCTTCTCGCTGTTTGATTGCTGGATCTTCTTCTGAGCTCTGGAAGTGGCATAGGAGGTTAGGTCATTTGAGTTTTGATCTGCTAGTCAGGTTAAGCTCTATGGACCTCATCCGAGAATTGCCCAAGCTTAAAATGGAGAAAGATCTAGTTTGCCATCCCTATCGTCACGGGAAAATGGTTGCTGCTTCTCACTCACCTATGACTCAGGTGATGACTTCGTATCCAGGCGAGCTGTTACACATGGACACTGTCGGTCCAGCTCGGGTACGCTCAGTCGGTGGGAGGTGGTACGCACTTGTGATTGTTGATGATTTTTCTCGATTCTCGTGGGTTTTCTTCTTGGAGTATAAGGATGAAACTTTTCATTTTGTTCATGACCTGGTTTTGAAGCTGAAGAATGAGAACAATGGTCGGATGCGAGCAATTCGCTCCGACAATGGCTCTGAGTTCAAGAACTCTCAGTTCGTCAGCTTCTGTAGTGATCAGGGTCTTGACCATCAGTTTTCTGCTCCTTACACTCCCCCACAGAACGGCGTTGTGGAATGAAAGAACCGCACGCTAGTCGAGATGGCCAGGACGATGCTCGATGAGCACATGACTCCTAGGCGTTTTTGGGCTGAAGCCATGAACACGGCTTTCTATCTAGCCAACCACATTTTTCTTAGAGCTTACCTAGGTAAGACCTCATACGAGTTGCGGTTTGGCAGACAGCCCAAGGTGAGCCACTTGCGAGCGTTTGGCTGCAAGTGCTTTGTGCTCAAGAAGGGAGGGCATTTGGACAAGTTTGAGTCTCGTTGCTGGGACGGAGTTTTTCTTGGTTATGCATTGCATTCTCGAGGTTTCCGTGTTTGGAACCTCGAATCCCAGCAGCTTGTCGAGACTTGCGAGGTTTCTTTTGATGAGTCCTTGCCTTCTTTGACTCCTTCTTTTGAGCTTTCTAGTGATGGTGAGCTCGGAGAGTCCATCTTTGAGGAAGATGAGGATACTCCAGCTGCTGATGAGGGTGGGCCTTCTGCACCTCCTGCAGAATCCACACCTTCTGAGACTTCGACTGAGGACGAGGGCGGACCTCTGATCACTTCTTCCACTTCGATCGAGCCCCCTCAGTCGAGTCCAGAGGTGCCAGCTGCTGACTCCGGTGAGGTGACTTCAGATCACCAGGGATCCCGAGCAGTTCAGCGTGATCACCCCTCGGAGCTCATCATCAGTGATTTGTCTGCGAGGACTTTGCGTTCTTCTATTGACTCACTTGCTGTGTTTGCTGAATCTGCTTTTGTTGTATCTTTTGAGCCTAGAGATATTTCTCATGCTCTTTCTGATTCCAATTGGATTAATGCCATGCAAGAAGAGCTTGATAATTTTGTCCGCAATCGGGTTTGGACACTGGTTGAGCTGCCACCCGGATGCAACCCCATAGGCACCAAGTGGGTGTTCAAGAACAAGCAAGGTGAAGATGGGGTTGTGGTGCGCAACAAAGCTCGACTAGTTGCCCAGGGTTTTTGCCAGAAGGAGGGTATTGATTTTGAAGAAACCTTCGCCCCTGTTGCCCGTCTTGAGTCCATTCGCATTCTCTTAGCGTTTGCCGCTTAGAAGGGTTTTAAGCTTTTTCAAATGGACGTTAAGAGTGCTTTTCTGAACGGGTTCATAGAGGAGGAAGTTTATGTTAGGTAGCCCCCCGGTTTTGAGAATCCTAAGTTTCCTCGACATGTTTTTAAGTTGCAAAAAGCTTTATACGGGTTGAAGCAAGCCCCCAGGGCTTGGTATGACCGGTTGAAGCAGTTTTTGTTGGGGAAGGGCTTTGTGATGGGTTCGGTGGATAAAACTCTCTTCTTGCTCAGAGATGCTTCAGATTTCTTAGTCGCTCAGATTTACGTGGACGATATTATCTTTGGCGGTACCACTAATGATCTTGTGTCCAAGTTTTCTGAGCAGATGCACATTGAGTTTGAGATGAGCCTCATGGGTGAGCTCAAGTACTTCTTAGGGCTCCAGATCAAGCAGACCAAGGACGGCACTTTCATCCACCAAGGTAAGTACACTCGTGATATGTTGAAAAAATTTGACTTTGGTGGTGAGCTGAAGCCGCAGATGACCCCAATGGGCACATCTGGAGGATTAGACAAGGACGAGAGCGGCGTCAAGGTCAACGAGAGGGAGTTTCGAGGGATGATCGGTTCGCTGCTGTACTTAATGGCAACAAGACTGGACATTCAGTTTGCCGTAGGGCTGTGCCCGCGCTTCCAGTCTTCACCTCGCGCGTCTCATCGGCAGGCTGTCAAGCGCATCTTCAGGTATCTTACTTATGCGCCTGATCTTGGTATTTATTATTCAGCATCATCATCTCTTGATTTATCTGGATTTTCGGACGCTGACTTTGGTGGGTGCCGGTTGGATCGCAAATCGACTTCTGGTACTTGCCAGTTTCTTGGTTCTTCTCTTGTGTCTTGGTCTTCTCGAAAGCAATCTGGAGTTGCTCTTTTGACCACTGAGGCTGAGTATGTAGCTGCTGCTAGCTGCTGCTCACAATTGGTTTGGATGATTTCCACTCTGCGAGATTTTGGGTTGTTCTTTCCTACCAGAGTTCCTTTGTTTTGTGACAGCACCAGTGCAATTAGTGTAGGGAAAAACCCATGTCTCCATTCAAAAACCAAACACATTGATGTGCGCTTTCACTTTTTGCGGGATCAATATGAGAAAGGTGTCATTGACCTTATTCATGTTGATACCCATCATCAGTTGGCTGACATTTTCACCAAACCCCTAGATCAGTCTACTTTTGAGCGTTTACGAGGGGATTTGGGTGTTGTGTATCCTTTCTAGGATATTTTGCGTCAGTTTTCTTCTTCTTTACTCTTTTCTTGAGTCTTTTTGTGTGTGTTCATATGTTGCATATTCACATATCACACTTTGAGCCTGCTTCTGTTATATGATTGAACTGCTTTACTTATTCTAGCTGGTACATGCTTTTGATTACTTGTCAATGATCATCCTTTGGTTCAGTTCACTTGATATGTCTGATATCTGTCATATGCATGGCTTTTGAGCTTTAAAATTGAAAAATGATCACCATTTCTTCTGGTAACTAGCATGTGTAGGCCGAATGCTTTTGCTATCTGTTATATGCCGTGTAGCTAGTTCTTCTCATAGATGCAAATATGCAACTTGGACATCTTTATACTTTAACATGGAAAATATGCTATAAAAATGATAAAAATCAAAAATGAATGAAAATTCCATGCCTTTTATGCTTGAGTTGAAAAGATCCAAGTGGGTTTGCTTTGTCGCATTACATTGTTCTGGACTGCTTACCATAGCACTTTGGTATGAACTAGAACAGTGTAGTGTATGCCAAGACCAATGTCTTAAGCTTCTGATGGTCCAGTTCTGGCCTAGGCTTGACCTGGTCGGTTAGCATAAGGTTTGACATGCAAATAACCCTTGGCAAAAATGAAAAAGGAAAATGAAAAAGCCTGAACATTGAAAAGATAACAAGTTTGCTGAAGCACTTTGTTTTGGACAATGCTTATCTTGGTAGATATCAGTTAGCTTCTGCATATCATGCTTTACCTTGCTTGTCATCTAGAAAAAGTGGTGATGCTTTTATTTGCAAAAATTGAAAAAAAATACGTGTTAATGACTTTCTTTAGATATCATCTGTTGCACTGATCATGCCATGTGTCTTAGACAGTATGTCTTTTGCTATACTTGTTAGATGTTGTAACTGTAGTCAATCATATCTGAGAAGCATGCTTTCTACACTCCACCTGCACCCAAGTTGCATTCATTGCATATTTTGAGGGGAAGTTGCTTTCAGGGGGAGTCTGTGTCTCTTTAGAGTGCATTTAGTCTCACTTGATGAGTTCAGTTGTCAACAAGGGGGAGAAATTTTGGGAGAAGAGTTTAAGGGGGAGTTTTGTCTTTCTCTGGGATTTGTTTCAGGGGGAGTTTTTTTTGTCCCGGTTGTCCTTACTTTTTTTGATATCCTTGTTGATGATTCTGAGATTGCACTCGTTTTTGAGTTTTTACCTTTGGTTAACCATAATGACCGTTTCTTGTTTTTTGTTTGGCTTTTGGTTATTAGGGTTAAAATTTTATGTTATTTTCTTCTTCTCTGTTTTCTTGTGCTTTGTTTTTGTGTTTACACATGTGTTTGCAGGTACTGAAGAGCTGATGAAGAGAAGTGTTGACAATGCACTCATCAAGGGGGAGATTGAGGAGCCATGCTGAAGAGCGTGGGCCTCATGGCTCCAGAAGTGATGAGTCATTGTCAACGATAGTCAAAGAGGACTGAAAAGAGAGAGAAGATCTGCTGCGTCTGGGCCGCGTGTGACTTAGGTACACAGGCAGCGAGCGACTGTCGGGCAGAGGGGCCGCGAAGTCGGGCTGGCCCAATCCGGGTACATGGGCTAGGAGCAGCAGAGGACCCACTGGGCTGTTGACCAGGATTGACTCAGGTACACGGCGGTGAGTGATTGCCGAGCTGAGAGAGCTGCGGAATCGGGCCGGCCCAATCCGGGTACCTGGTGCAAAGTCGGTGGAGGCTTCATCAGTTTCGACACAAAACTGACGACCGCTGATCTCGCATCGTACTGTCCAGAAGAGAAGCCGTAGTCGCTACGAAAGGTTAGCTTCCGGATAAGTCATCTGTAAATAGGAGTTTACTATTTTGTCCATAGGCTCACAGTCAGTCAGTCGAGTCTGTAAAAATATTCTAAGGGCAGTTTGGTCTTTTCCATTTATTTCAGCGTCTGTAAAAACCCTAGGGGTATTTCTGCATTTTCCCCATTTATTGGGCTGCCTATAAATAGGCCCCAATCCCTAGGGTTAGGGTTAACTCACTTTAATCAAAAAACCTGAGTTCACTTTCCCCTCGTTCTTTCTCCTGTTCATTTACTGTTCATGTGAACGCCGCCGCCATTCATCTTCTCGTGCATGTTTTGATCCGCTTCATCTCAGCTCATTTTGACACATAGAAGAGCTCCGTGTACGAAGTCGGTCTCCGAGGCACACTCACTGTTTTCGAAGTTCAGTCTGAAGGCTTCAGCGAAGCACACTTCGCTGGTATTGTTGCGTATGTCTGAAGTCATCGTTTATACTCCGCATCGAAGCTTGGAGCGAAGTTTGTTTCTCTAATAGCTTCATCCGAAGTGTGCTGTGGAGTAGTTCCGAGTGGCTAACATCTTTTCTGTTACGTGGGCCCCACTGCAATTGTTTATTGACTTTGAAGCATTTCATTTGCCTGCTATGAATCGAAGATCTTTCCTTCGAAGGTTTTGTTGTTCGAAGTATACTTCGCACAGTATACTTCGTCAGCAAAAAACAAACTTCGACAGTTTGTTCTGTGTACTCATCTGAAGGGAAGCCCATGTTTGTACCTTCGCAAGTCAACTTCGAAGCAGGCTTCGTCAAGTATTGAACAGGAGACAACTCTGAACAGTAAGACTTCTCTTTTTACGTGCACTTGGATTAATTGTTGTGATGATTTATTTCTGTGAATCTTGATCTGCCCATGCTTTAAAATGAGTTGTTATTCTGCCTATGAGCACTGTGTTGGTGTCTTGTTCATTAGGACACCGGTTGTTTTTTTAGGCTAGATTATTTTTGGCTCTGCTGTTTTGTTTACTCTTCGTTGTTAGTCTGTTGAGGTGCGTTGGGTATTGGGAGCAGGCCATTGATTCGAAAGAATTTTTAGGCACCCATTCACCCCCCTCTGGTCGCTACTTCTGGTCCTACACGCACTCCCCTGTCTTCTCCGGGATCTCCACGGCAAACCTCTGCTTCTCCTGCGGAAGAGGCACGCTCATGCGTGCGGTAACCCTGGTCCTCCTCCTGGGATGAACCTGGGACTGAAGGTGGAGGATCCTCCGCTGCTGCTCCGCAACCTGTCTTTGTCTAGCTTGAAGCTCTCTCTCCAAGCGTTGGAGCTTCTCTCCCTGGGCCTCGATCTCCTTCCTGCTCTCGCGCCCCTGTAGAGTATACATGTCGTCCATCGACTTCATCATACATGCCATGTGGACGATGGTGGTGTCCTCCTCGTGCTCTGTGTTGTAGAAAAGGCTGAAGGACTCACCCTCTTGTCACGCAGGGTGACAACGAAATGCCGTGGTTCGTAGCTTCTCATCGTGGGCATGGCAAAGGCCCAACAACGCCTAGAAAGAAGCCACCTGCACTGCAACATGAAAATCGGTGCCTTCCCCCCATACTCTAGAGTGGGAAGGTCGGTCCGGCCTCCGGGGATCAACACTGTCACCCTCCAACGACGATCTGTCCCAACCGCAAACTCGAGCCCCTCGAACTCCGGCTGTAACAGGTAACAGATCTTCCGCATCATGGCCCAAAGCTCCACCACAAAACCTCCGGCTCGAATGCACCTCGAGTTTACCAACTCCATCTACACACATATTTGAAAAAAAACACACAAAAACAAAATCAGTAACTTTTTTTTGAATAGTGAGGATAAGTAAACACAACCACCAAATGACACATTTTGGGAATAATATTTTTTTTCAAAATAGCCTTAGACGAACATCCTAGGGGCTTAACCGTGTGGCTTAACCTACAGTCGAGGTGGCTCTGATACCTACTTGTCAAGCCCGGGAATAATACCTTCCCGAACTCTTTGTGCATTAAGTCCCTGTCCCAGGAAAAGGCAGGGTACACAATAACAAGTAGAGACAATAGAGTTCCATGCGAATTAAAAGTAATTACACATAGTCGTATACATGGCCTAAACGGCCTGAGCAGAGATTACTAAGAAAAACACAAGCAGTGGATAACGGCCTTTTCCCACAAGCGCTCGAGTGCGGCCAAGCCTCACGCCTCCTCTTCACCTTCATCGGTGTAGAACCCTTCAACTTCTAGAGAGGTTTGAAATAGTGGGCTGAGTACATTGGTACTCAACAAGCCACCCGAAATGATGCAAATAATGCAAGGGAATAACAAGGATGGCATAATAGGGTTCATTTGCGTAAAGCTGATTTTCAGTTAAAACAATTGTAAAACATCTACAAGTAATAAAGTAGGTGCTAAGAACAAGTTACAATCCAGACAGTGCACCTGCACTGGCAGGTTACCACCACCTGCAGGATCCTAAGATCCCAACCCAACCATCATACCCGAATTAAAGTGGAAGGTTATTCTAACCGTGAAAACATCACTTTGCCCGCCCTTGACCGTGGGCTCGGCTATTCGAATAGATTTTAACTCTGATCATAGGTGTACAACTTTATCCACAAGGCACAGTCTCGGTTAACGTTAGGATACCACCACGATACCCCAACCCAATCCCATGCCAAGGCCCATCGTATACCATACAAACATACAAACACCTGCTAAGGTTTCGCTTCCCGTAGGGTCAACCCTAGTCGAGTAAGCCCCCTCTTGCGCCAAGTGACATTCAGGCCTGGGGGTGCGACCCACCACAAACCATCACCCATCATACCACTAGTGTTGTAAGCATGCATAGTTAATACTCTAAGCCAGGTCGTACCCATTAGACTTGTGGTAGTACGAAAATGCATTGCAATAGTAACCACGGACCGGTCCTTAATCGTCCTTGGTGCGACATCCCAAAATACTAGCATGCACCCATGACCAGCCCTTTCAATATTTTAATTGGTCAAGTTTTAGTCCAAACCACTAACGGTAGTAACCCTACCATAGGGTACAATTAAATCGACATGAAAGATACAACATTTGTCATTAAAGAGATGAATAATTCCCCATTTAAAAAGTCTAGGTAAACTAAGCATGGCTAAACAATACTTCTTATCCCGATCAACTCAACCCTTATTAAGGTACGAGCTGAACCAAACTTTACCTAAGTTGACAAAGGCATGGTATTAATTGCACGGGGCCATAATTAACACAATGGGTATAGCTACACAATAGTAAAGGCATATTATAGTCCTAATAATCATGCATTAAGTTAAAATCAAAATAAATTATGAAAAATGGGATTTCAATATGTTCAACTATTCAGGTAGCTTGCCTTGGTCCACGAAGGCTTGATCTTCAATGGAGTAGGCCTCTGGCGGTACGAAATCGGCGGCGTCTACGTGATCACATACATAATTAATGCAAAATAGTACATCAATACACAAGAACAATACAAAATAAATGCATAGTTAGATTCTTTGCAATTTTATGAAAACACAACAATTTGAATCACCCCAAACGGAGCTAGTATGCATTAGTTGTGTATTTTAGAAGTTTTAGTTCTGTTTTTAGCCGAAACAGTACTACTGTGCGGGGCGGAAAATAATTATCCTAAAACAGAGGGGCTAAAACGCTAAAGTGCCAGAATAGGATTTAAATACTCTAAAACAGAGGGGCTAAATCGCAAAACAGAAAAGGGGGGTTTGGCTAGGTCCGGCCGGCATGGCCGGTGCGGACGGCGGGGCGGCGGTCGGCGCGGCGCGCACGGGTGGCCTAGACAGGCGGGCGGCACGGGCATGCTGGCAGCGCGGCCAGGCGGGCGACGCAGGTGCGCGGGCGGGCGCGGGTGCGTGGGCGGCCACCGCGGCGCGACGACGACGACGACAAGTCTAAGGGGAGAAATAGGCATGGGAGGGGTTCTCACCGGGGGAAAAGATGACGACGACGTGGCTACGGTGAGGAAGGAGAGCTTGGAGGAGAAAAATGGTCCAGAGTGGGAGAAAGCGGAATGGGGAAAAGAGGAACTACTAAATAAAATGGTGCGCGAGGGGGATGGCGGTTCCGGCGTCGTGGGCGCGACCTCGACGCGAAGTGGGTGACGAGGAAAGAGGAACGGCCGGCGGTTGACATGGGGAGAGGAAGGTGCGTGCATGGTGGAAGTGGGAGGGAGATAAAAGAGAGGAGGGTGGGAGGGAGGTGATGACAAGTGGGTCCCACGTGTAAGTGAGAGAGAAAATCTAAAGAGAGAAATACAATTTTTAAAAAAAGAAAAACTGGTCTAAAATTTTGGAAAAAATAACTTTTCATAGTTTTGAATTATTTTATAAATATCCAAAGTATTAGTTTAATTATTATTATATTTTAATTATTGTTATTATTATTATTATTTTTAACGTGGGCGTTACACTATAAATAGTGGAGGCTAGCTAGGCAACAGTAACACTTTGAGTAACCATTTTAGAACTCCTGTGCTAGCTGCCACACTCTCTTGTATTTATCCTGTGAGTTCATTTTGTGTTCCCTGTTCAAGCAATGAAACCTTGATTTTGTTTTCATTTACTGTTTGAACTTGTATGCATACTTTGCACTGCATGTCTTATCTCTTTGTGCCTCACTTCTTCCTGTGTTGAGTTTATTGCGCTGGAGTGTTTTTGGAGAAGTGTGTGAGTGATCTGTGCTTGTGAAGTGTGTTTTTCTCAGTGTGTGTTTGCTCTGTGTAAACTGAGGCTAGTCCTCTTTGATTACTAGTGAAGCACTATTCTTGGCTTAATTCGAAGCCTGATTTCTTCCCTATCGGAGTCCTCAGTGCAGTGTGTTCAGGGTGCGTTCCGACCTTCAAAATACAAAGCCTAGTACCAGTTGCTAGTGTAGTGTATCTGATCGAAGTCCTCAGAGGGAAGTCATCTCTTGCGAAGGGAGAAGGGTGAAGTCTGCTCGAAGGCACCCTGTGTGCGGAGCCTGCACTGACTTAGCAGAGTTGAGTTTTTGGTGTTATGGGTGGAGCGAAGTCTTCTTGACTTCGAACTTTTGCTCCTTGCGAAGCCTGGTTTCGGAGCTATCAAATACCTCAGAACCAGAACTTCAAAGGGCGTGTTCGAAGCCTGCTCCGCAGAAGACATAATTAAAACAGAAGTCTGTTTTTAGTCTGAAATTTTAAAAGCTCCCATTCACCCCCCCTTTGGTCACCGTTTCCAGTCCAACAATTGGTATCAGAGCTGGTTAAGATCACCAGTTGACCTTAACCAGTTTTGTGATCTGTTGGCGACATGGACAGAGTTAGTAAAATACCTCTATTCGATGGGATGGACTTTGCATACTGGAAGGTGCACATGGAGGCTTACTTGCTAAGCCAAGGAAATGCAATTTGGGAGATTGTGGACTCACAATACTCCATCCCTAAAACTCGCACCTCTCAAACATAGAAGGATCAATATAATGCCAACTTCAAGGCTAGAAATATACTGTTCATTGGTTTGAATTGGAGTGAGTTTGATAGGGTGCAACACCTTAGGACAGCTAGCGAGATCTGGACTACACTCACTATTTTTCATGAGGGCTCTACTCAGATTAAGGCTAGGCGCCAAAGCACATACAATCAACAGTATCAGCTATTTGTGCGGGCACCTGGTGAATCTATAGATGCCATGTTTTCTCACTTTGATGCGATAGTGAGTAACTTGCGATCCAATGGGACGCCTGCTTATAATGATCATGACAGGGTTATCAAGCTTCTCTATGCTCTTGATCGTAGCATATGGAAAGTGAAAATATCCAGCATTGAGGAGTCCACAGGTTATGACACATTGACCTGTGATGATCTCTTCAGCTAGCTGAAATCCATAGAGATTGCCAAGGCATCTCTTGTAGTGCATAGGAACTCCTTGCCACAGCCATTGGCACTAGTTTCTAGCACTAGCCGTGGCACCACTGTAGAACCAAGCACATATGACACTTGTGTTCTTGCATATGGTTTTGCTTTGTCCTCCCTGATCTCCATCACTAAGGAGCAGGTGGATACTCTAGATGATGACGAGCTTGCTCTCATTGCCAGAAGGTTCACCCGTTTTCACCATGAAAGACGAGATCAGAGGAGAAGTGGTTTTAGTGGTTGTTTTGAGTGTGGCGACACTTCTCACATCAAGGCCAACTATCCTAAACTCAAGAAGAGAGATGAGAGTGAACGCCCCAAATACCACAAAAAGGAGAGTAAACCCTTTGTGAAGGGCAAGCACGGCAAGGTGGCTAAGAGAGTAGCCAGAGCCACTTCTAGAGCATTTGTTGCTGCTCTCAGCGACATAGACACTTCCTCAACTGAGGAGTCGAGCTCTGATGAGGAGGAGTCTCCAAGGAAGGAGGAAAAGAAGGACAAGAAGGGACGAGATTTCACCGGCCTTTGATTCATGGCCAACAACGATCACAGCAGCGATGAGCTTGACTCATCCGAGGTACCATTATCCTATGACCAGCTTTCAATTAAATTAGATGAACTAAATGAAGTAGTTCTCGGTTAGGATAGATTACTTGTGCAAGCTGCTAGAGATAGAAAAGACCTTAGACTTAGGCTAGAATATGTTTCTACTGATTATGCCATGCTCAAGTCTAAGGTTAATGATACTGAATGTGAATCTTGCACTATTGTCATGGGTGAGCTTGAGACTGCACAGAAGCAGCTTTTGATGGTTGATTCTAGTCCTCATGATATAATTAAATGCATGAACTGCCCTTATTACGTGAGAGCATTGATTTACATGATAAGCATGTTCAGGATTTAGAGGCTAGATTGGAGAGGGCTGGTAGTTTTAAGGATGTGCAACCTGTGTGTGACACTTGCATAACCCTTAAGGACCAGCTAGGAACTGTTAGAGAGCGAGCTGAAAACCTCATGACTGAAAATGAATACCTTCTTTCTGTGGTTAACAAATGCACTGAGGGAAAGGGTAGAATGGACTTGCTCTTGGCCAAGACCAAGATGTGTGCTGATAGGGCAGGGTTAGCTCTAGGATTGGGTTTTGAGAGGATTCCCTCAGACAGTGAGAACAAAACTGTTTTTACCTCACCCACTACCTTAGAGAAAGATAGAACTCTGTTAGACACTCCATCAGCCAAAAAGCCTACCCGAACTCCAAAGAAAACCACTCCTACAAAAAAATTCCTCCCAAGAAAACCACTCAGCAGAAGCCCAAGGAGCCTGTGAGAATTGCTCCTATGACCCATGAGAGTGCCCCTAGGAGAGTTTTTCATTGTTCCTACTATCATAGGGAGGGTCACTTGGTTGGGTTCTGTTTTCGTGGCATCAAGGATGAGCGACGCTCTCAGGCGATGAGTTTCCAGGACATGCATTACCCATCTCGAGGTATGCATGAGTCTGAGTTTTACTCTCGTCCTGTTTTCAAGGCTCCTAGTACTTTCCGGAGAGGTTTTGTTCCTCGAGGTGTTCACCATGGTCCATATGGTGGTAGACCCCGTACGAGTAGCTTTGTACCTCGACAGGTTAGGATACCTCGTCATGTTTTTGGGTCACAACATGTAGGTAGACCTCGCACTTTGCATCTTTCTGATTATCCTATGCGTAGATAGTCTATTTTTACTGTTCCTACTGCTCGTATCACTCAGTGCTGGATGCCTCGTCATGTTTTCACTCACCCCAACACTGAGTGATCGATATTTTCTTATCATATGTAGGCTCCAGATCGAGGCTTGGAGGGCACGTGGATCATGGACTCCGGTTGTTCGCGCCATATGACCGGAGATGCAGCGTGGTTCTCCAGCCTCACCACAACCAAGCAAAAAGAACATATCACCTTCGGCAACAATAGAAGGATTAGAGTGAAAGGTAAAGGTGTGGTAAGAATCGACTTGAATTTCACTCTCAAAGATGTTGCTTTGGTTGAAAATTTGGGATACAATCTTCTTTCTGTATCTCAATTGCTTGATGAGGGCTTCGAAGTGCAATTCCATCGTGATACTTCACAAGTACTCAATTCGGATGGCGTTGTGGTTTGCAAGATCTTTAGAGTTGGGAGAGTTTTTGGAGATGATTTTTCTAAGTCATCTGGTTCTTCTCATTGTCTTGTTGCACATTCGACTTCTGAGTTGTGGAAGTGGCATAGGAGACTAGGGCATATGACCTTTGAGTTGCTTGCTCGTCTGAGTGCCCTAGGTCTGATCTGAGGATTGCCCAAGCTCAAGTTTGAGAATAATTTAGTTTGCACTCCCTATCGACATGGAAAAATGATTGCCGCTTCGCACTCGCCAGTCACCAAAGTCATGACTAAACAACCCGGAGAACTTCTCCACATGGACATTGTAGGTCCTTCTCAGGTTAGTTATTTAGGCGGCAAGTGGTATGTGCTAGTGACCACTCCAACCTCTACACCGACCACTTCGACCACAGCGACTCCAATACATGTTTTTGATGGACCAATTACACGCAGTCGAGCTAAGAAGCTTCAACAAGAGGTGCACGCGCTACTTTGTGAAATTCATTTTACTATTAATGAGAGTTATATACTACCTAAGTCGTGTACATTGCTAATGCTCAGGTTTACCAAGAAGGATGACAAGAACTCACAAGGAAATGGACACATAGAAGAATCATGCTCGAACCAAGCCAGCCCTGTAGGATCGTCTCAAAGAAATAATCATAACTTTTGATTTCCAAAAGCTATGAAGGCAAATGAGCACTTGTTGGAAATCTCTTGAAGTCTAGTTTCCAATTAATCCAACCCCGACCAGTTTGAAGTTTGCATGAAGGCGTCCGACCAGTTTTAGTGCTCGCTGGTCCGAAGGTCAACAGTCTACATGAAGTCAATGTTCTCGTATTAAAACTGTATCATTCTACAGAGTTCCATGGTGCATATTCTACATGGTGTGAAACCTTATCAAGTAACCTTTCCAAGGGGTCCAACCGTTCGTGAATTGAAGCTTCCAAGGAGGAGTTATTGCTGAAATACCGAAGACCGCTCAGAAGACCAACAGCCACGCGGAAACTCTCCAGAAGCTGATTCGTTTTCACATAGTTCGCCTAGTCTTTTCTTTTCGTGTTCGCACCTATCTTCAAGGTCTACTCCTTGTATAAATACCCCATAGCACCATTGTAATCGATACTTTTTATTATTGAATACAGAACCCCTTGTTCAGCTGTGTGCTAACAAATTCAGAGAGAGATCTCTACCTTCCTTGCTCTTGTGATTTCCTTCGCGGGATTACAGAAGCGGCGGCTTCATCCGCTCCCAATTGGTGCTCCTACTCCCTTCAAGGTCCTCCTTGATTGATTGTAGGCTGTGTTGGTTGGTTCTTTGAGAGTGTGGTTGGGCGAATCCTCGATTCAGGTTGCCGGTTAAAGATGGTTGTTGGCTTCGAGTTTTATTTGCCAAGTTGCACTAGTTATCGCTCCTTGCAGCAAGTTATCCGGCTATTCTACAGCTAGTTATCTGAAGATCGATCCTACGTCATGAAGATTGGGACCCCATGATGCATCATCTGGTATCAGAGCTGATCGGTTTCCACGGTAGGATTCTTTACCCTTAGCTACATATATTTTATTTCGTCCTATCCACCAAAAGCCAAAAATATATATATCTATATATATTGTTTAGCCCTTTGTTTCAAACTGTTATTTTAGTGAGTTCAGTTAATTTTCAGTCCATTAGAGTCTTTGTTTTAGTTGCTGATCATTTTTCGTCGTGTGTCCTTTGAGCCTCTTATATATCGGGTCATTGTGTTCAGTTCTATAAAAAAAGGTAAAAGAAAGAAAAGTTCAAAAAAGGAAAGTTGAGAAAAAAATTGTGAAAGAAAAGTTTAAAGATCAGTTCGTTTGAGAGCATAGTTGCTGAAAGTTTGTGTTTCAAGTTGTGCAACCAGATCGCTATCTTTTGTTGGTACAAAAGTTTTGATTGGGTTTGATTGCAACACTTGCATCCCAATCATACTCCTTGTTTGCGTCAATCTGAGATTTTCTTTGCGCGTGTGTGTGATCCATTTACATCTTTAGCATTTTGAGATCAGCACTAAGCAGGGAACCTCTAGTTTGGATTGTTACTTAACTTTACAACAACTAGAATTCAGGTTGCATTCCTTGTTTATAATCCCCACCAAGCTCCACATAAAAGCCATCGTAATCGGTACTCTCTGGTCTTGTATTCGCTTAACCATCGCTCTCGGTACCACCACACATTTTGTTTCTCTATAACCCGCAGGAACTTCACTGAGCCTCGGTTGGTAAGAGAAGTGAGATTGAGAGATCCCACATATATTTTTATTCCACATATACTCTTGTTCCTTTGTTGTCACTAATTTTACAGAAAGATGGGTGACGGCGTTGAGGTCAATGATTGTGTCACCATGGCACAATTTATTGGATTCCAGCAAAGTCTAGAAGAGAGACAAGATCGGTTGGCCCAAGATTTTCAAACCATACTAAAAGAAATTAGGGGACGTCATCCACCTAATGATGGAGCAAGAACCCATGGTGAAGAAGGTAATGATAGTGATGGAAGAGGAGGAAGAAGAGGACGGAGGAACCGAAGTGCTGCACATGGAAGAGGGAGGGGCTGGAATCGAAGAAATCAAAACAGTGAAGAATCCGAATCTGAAAATGATGATAATCATTCCCATCATGATCGCCAACATCGTAGAGGAGGCCATCGTGAAGAGAGGCTTGGTAAACTGAAATTTACCATGCCAAAATTTGATGGAGGATCTGATCCTGAAGCTTATTTCACTTGGGAGTTGAAGGTCGACAAGATCTTTCGCTTGCATAATTATACAGAAGAGAAGAAGTTGGCTATGGAATCTCTAGAGTTTGAAGGATATGCTTTGATTTGGTGGGAGCAACTTCTCCAAGATCGTGAAGAAGATGGAGAACATCCTATTGCCACATGGGCAGAGATGAAACGTGAAATGAGACGACGTTTCGTGCCGAAGCATTATCGGCGTGATCTTTTCGATAAACTGCAGAATTTGAAACAAGGAAGTTATTCTGTTGAAGAGTATTATAAAGCGATGGAGAAGGCTATGATTAGAGCCAACGTATATGAAGATGAAGAACAAACTATGGCATGATTCATGGCTGGGTTGCATCGAAATATTCAACGCATTGTTGAGTTTCAGTCGTGCTGTCGTCTTATTGATTTGGTACATCAAGCCACCAAAGTTGAACGCCAACTACAGCAAGATACCAAGAGCAGTAAGTCTTTGCCTTTTGGTACAAGGACTATGTCTGGAGGAAGCAAGTTAGATTCCATGTTTACTGCTGCACCGTCAGCTGCGAAAGGTTCATTTCGAGGCTCACGTTCTAATGCTCAAAGTAATTTTAGTGGGAAGAACTCTGCTGCCCTGAGCACGAGTTCCAAACCAGCAGCTTCCACCTCCACTTCAGTGGGTTCTACATCCAAGAGCAGTGGGATTCAGTGTTTCAAGTGTGGGGGTCGTGGACATGTTGCTAGAGAGTGTCCAAATAATAGAGTGATCATTGTAACTGATAATGGAGAGTACAAATCAGCCAGTGAAAAGGAAGATATAGAAGAAGAAGCCCATGAAGAAGAGGAACATACCGGCTATGATTTTGAGCAAGGTGCTGCTCTTGTGGTGGCACCAATATTGAGTGTTCAGATGAAGGAAGCTGAGAACGGCCAGCGGCATAATTTATTTCAGACAAGAGCCAAAGTGCAAGATAAGGTAGTGAAGATGATCATTGATGGAGGAAGCTGCCATAATCTTGCTAGTCGTGAGATGGTTGACAAGCTTTGTCTGAAACTTCTGCGACATCCTCATCCATATCATGTCCAATAGCTGAATGATTCCGGTGACATCAAGATTGGATACAAAGTAAAAGTTCCCTTCAAGATTGGTGAATATGTTGACACGGTAGAGTGTGATGTGGTACCCATGACCGTATGTCACATGCTACTCGGGAGGCCATGGCAATATGATCGATATACTCAGCATTGCGGGAGAACAAATCAGTACACTCTAGATTTGAAGGGGAGGAAGTTTGTACTCAAACCTATGACACCACAGCAAATTCTTGCTGAGCATTTGCAAAAGAGCTCTAGTGTGAGAGATGAGAACGGAAAGGAAGAGAAAAAGAATTCGAGTGCCTTCCACAAATCAGAGAGTGAGAGCCACCAGCCCAATATGAGAAAAAAATTGAGAGATCAAAAGAAAGAAGAAGAAAAAAAATTAGTCATGTTAGCCACAAAATCTGAGATGAGAGAAGTAAGGAACAACCCGGATCAAGTACTCTTTGTACTTGTGTGCAAAGACATTTTAGTGTCAGCTAACGATAACACCTCTTTTCCTAGTATGGTGTCTCATCTTTTGCAGGAATATGAGGACGTTTTTCCAAAGGAAACCCCGAATGGATTACCTCCTGTACGTGGGATTGAACATCAGATCGATCTTATTCCGGGGGCTGCTCTTCCAAATCGACCACCATACCGCACCAATCCTGAAGAAACAAAGGAGATACAAAGGCAAGTGCAAGAACTTCTTGATAAAGGTTATGTTCGTGAAAGCTTAAGTCCTTGTGTTGTTCCTGTTATTTTAGTACCAAAAAAAGATGGTTCTTGGAGGATGTGCGTTGATTGTAGAGCCATAAATAACATCACTATTCGCTATCGCCATCCTATTCCTCGATTAGAAGACATGCTTGATGAATTAAGTGGTTCCATAATATTCACTAAAATTGATTTGAAAAGTGGGTACCATCAAATAAGAATGAAAGCTGGAGATGAATGGAAAACTGCTTTTAAAACAAAATTTGGGTTGTACGAATGGCTAGTTATGCCTTTTGGTTTGACTAATGCTCCAAGTACTTTTATGAGATTGATGAACCATGTTTTGAGAGCCTTCATTGGAAAATTTGTGGTTGTTTATTTTGATGATATCTTATTTTACAGCAAGTCTTTTGAAGCGCACATGAATCATATTCGACAAGTCCTAGATGAGCTCCGAAAGGAGAAATTATTTGCTAATCTTGAGAAGTGCAGTTTTTGCACAAACCATGTTGTGTTCCTTGGCTTTGTTGTTTCAGGAAAAGGAATTGAAGTGGATGAAACCAAGGTGAAAGCCATCAAGGATTGGCCAACTCCAACGAATGTAAGTCAAATAAGAAGCTTTCATGGTCTAGCTGGATTTTATAGGAGATTTGTTAAAGATTTTAGTACCATTGCTACTCCCTTAAATGAATTAACAAAGAAAGGTGTTGAATTTAAATGGGGAAGTTCACAAGAAAATGCTTTTCAAGAATTAAAGAAACGCTTAACTGAAGCACCTTTGCTTGTTCTTCCTGATTTCACTAAAACTTTTGAAGTCGAATGTGATGCCAGTGGAATTGGCATAGGAGGGGTTTTAATACAGCAAGGCAAACCTGTAGCATATTTTAGTGAAAAGTTGGGAGGTGCTCAATTGAATTATTCTGTATATGATAAAGAATTGTATGCTTTGGTGCGTGTACTTGAAACATGGCAGCATTATTTATGGCCAAAAGAGTTTGTTATCCATTCTGATCATGAAGCTTTAAAGTATTTGAAAGGCCAAGCAAAACTGAACCGACGCCATGCCAAATGGGTTGAGTTCATCGAGACATTTCCATATATTGTGAAGTATAAGAAAGGTAAGGACAATGTGGTTGCTGATGCTTTGTCTAGAAAAATTGTGTTGCTAAACCAACTTGAGGTGAAGGTTATAGGTCTTGAAAGTTTGAAAGACATGTATAATGATGACCCTGAATTTTCAGAACCATACACTCATTGTAAAGATGGAAAAGGTTGGGAAAAGTATCATATGCATGATGGATTTTTGTTTAGGGCTAACAAGCTTTGTGTTCCAAATTCTTCGGTTAGATTGCTTTTATTGCAGGAGTCCCATGGAGGAGGATTGACAGGTCATTTTGGACAAAAGAAAACCTATGAGCTGCTAGGTGATCACTTCTATTGGCCCAAGATGAGGAGAGACGTCATCCGGTTCGTGGAGCGCTGCATCACTTGTCACAAAGCTAAGTCTAAATTGAACCCTCATGGTTTATACACTCCTCTACTTGCTCCTAAAATTCCTTGGGAAGACATAAGTATGGATTTTGTTCTGGGACTGCCTAGAACTCAGAGGGGAAAAGATTCTATTTTTGTTGTGGTTGATAGATTTTCTAAGATGGCTCATTTTATCCGTTGTAACAAGAGCGACGATGCTTCACATGTTGTTAATTTATTTTTCAGGGAAATTGTGAGGTTGCATGGGGTGTCTAAGACCATTGTATCTGATCGTGATGTCAAGTTTGTGAGCTACTTCTGGAAAACATTGTGGTCCAAGCTGGGGACCAAGATTCTATTCTCGACCACTTGTCATCCTCAAACCGACGGACAAACTGAAGTGGTGAATCGAACCCTGTCGATGTTGCTGCGAACCATGGTGAAAAAGAACCTGAAAGATTGGGAGGACTGCTTGCCTCATGTGGAGTTTTCTTATAACAGGGCAGTACATTCTACCACTAACTTGTGTCCTTTTGAAATTGTTTATGGGTTCAAACCCATTGCTCCGATAGATTTGTTGCCTTTGCCATTACAGGAGAGAACCAATATGGAAGCCTCCAAGCGTGCTGCACATGTCAAGAAGATACATGAGAAAACAAAAGAAGCAATCGAGCTAAAGGCGACACATAAAGCTGCTAGTATGAGCAAGCATAGAAAGAAGGTATCGTTTGAACCAGGCGATTTGGTGTGGATTCACTTGCGTAAAGATCGCTTTCCTGATAAGCGCAAGTCCAAGCTGATGCCACGAGGGGATGGTCCATTTCGTGTTCTTGCCAAGATCAATGATAATGCATACAAGATTGACCTTCCACAAAGCTATGGCGTGAGCAACTCCTTCAATGTTGCTGACCTATCAGCATTCACAAGTGAAGACATTTTAGAGTCGAGGATGACTCCTTTTCAAGAGGGGGAGGATGATATGACCATGCAGACCACTCCAACCTCTACACCGACCACTTCGACCACAGCGACTCCAATACATGTTTTTGATGGACCAATTACACGCAGTCGAGCTAAGAAGCTTCAACAAGAGGTGCACGCGCTACTTTGTGAAATTCATTTTACTATTAATGAGAGTTATATACTACCTAAGTCGTGTACATTGCTAATGCTCAGGTTTACCAAGAAGGATGACAAGAACTCACAAGGAAATGGACACATAGAAGAATCATGCTCGAACCAAGCCAGTCCTGTAGGATTGTCTCAAAGAAATAATCATAACTTTTGATTTCCAAAAGCTATGAAGGCAAATGAGCACTTGTTGGAAAACTCTTGAAGTCTAGTTTCCAATGAATCCAACCCCGACCAGTTTGAAGTTTGCATGAAGGCGTCCGACCAGTTTTAGTGCTTGCTGGTCCAAAGGTCAATAGTCTGCATGAAGTCAATGTTCTCATATTAAAACTGTATCATTCTACAGAGTTCCATGGTGCATATTCTACATGGTGTGAAACCTTATCAAGTCACGTTTCCAAGGGATCCAACCGTTCGTGAATTGAAGCTTCCAAGGAGGAGTTATTGCTGAAATACCGAAGACCGCTCAGAAGACCAACTGCCACGCGAAAACTCTCCAGAAGCTGATTCATTTTCACATAGTTCGCCTAGTCTTTTCTTTTCGTGTTCGCACCTATCCTCAAGGTCTACTCCTTGTATAAATACCCCCTAGCACCATTGTAATCAACACTTTTGATTATTGAATACAGAACCCCTTGTTCAGCTGCGTGCTAACAAATTCAGAGATAGATCTCTACCTTCCTTGCTCTTGTGATTTCCTTCGCGGGATTACAGAAGCGGCGGCTTCATCCGCTCCCAATTGGTGCTCCTACTCCCTTCAAGGTCCTCCTTGATTGATTGTAGGCTGTGTTGGTTGGTTCTTTGAGAGTGTGGTTGGGCGAATCCTCGATTCAGGTTGCCGGTTAAATACGGTGGTTGGCTTCGAGTTTTATTTGCCAGGTTGCACTAGTTATCACTGCTTGCAGCAAGTTATCTGGCTATTCTACAGCTAGTTATTTGAAGATCGATCCTACGTCATGAAGATCGAGACCCCGTGATGCATCATCTTGGGTCTTCTTTCTTGCCAACAAGGATGAAGTGTTTTCACACTTTCGGAGCTTGGCTTTGAGACTTTTCACTGAACTCCCTGGTGCATTGAAATTCATTCGAAGTGATAATGGCACTGAGTTCAAGAATAGTCTCTTTGTTGACTTTTGCATTGAGCATGTCATAGAACATCAATTCTCTGCTCCGCGGGTTCCTCAACAGAAAGGGGTTGTTGAGAGAAAGAACCGCACTTTGGTTGAGATGGCTAGGACGATGCTCGATGAGCACATGACTCCTAGAAAATTCTGGGCTGAGGCCATGAACAGTGCTTGTTACATCTCAAACCGAATCTTCTTGCGCTCAATTTTGAACTTGACGTCTTATGAGCTGCGTTTTGGGAGACAACCCAAAGTTACTCATCTTCGAGTTTTTGGCTGTCGTTGCTTTATCCTAAAACGTGGAAATTTGGATAAATTTGAGTCGCGTTTCTTCTGACGGGATCTTTTTGGGTTACACTACACATGGTCATTCTTATCGTGTTTATAATTTGGAAACTAACACTATCATCGAGTCATGTGTTGTGACTTTTGATGAATCGACCCTCTCTGTTAGTTCTACTTTTGAACAGGCAAATGAACACGACATGGAACAGACCATCTTCGAAGATGAAGATCCCAGAGAGTTCGAGGAGGAACCCCTACTACCATCGACATCAACCCCCAAAGCCAACCCCACTTCGACCACTTCGGCACAAGGTCCCGAAGCAACTACCTCAACATCGGTTATCTTGGACCACTCCAACGCACAAGTTGAGGGGGAGACTACATTCCGCCGCGTGGCTCCACATCATGTTCAAAGGATGCATCCTCCTGAGCAGATCATTGGTGAGCTTGACCGAAGGGTAACATGTTCTCATGCTCATTTCATTGATTCCGCTTTTGTTGCTTCTTTCGAGCCCTTAGATGTTAGTCATGCACTTTCTGATTCTAGTTGGATCAATGCCATTGTTGGCGTAAAAGATTACGCTAACAGGTTTCTAGAGATTAGAAACTAACAAACGAAGTGTTTGTGAAGTAAGCTATTTCAAGCCTCCGAAGTGGATAATAGCTCAAAACAGTTCGAAGATGTGTATTGAATAACTCAGTACTCGATCCTCATTACAGGGTAAAACGGGGGGTATTTATAGGCCAAAACCTTAAGGAAAAGACCTTTTTACCCCTCTATTACAACCGACATAGTGGAAACTATTCGGTACCCTTGATAGGGCTAAAACAGTAAAAACTAATCTAATGAGAAAGAAGATAAGCCTTCCATCTTAGCTGGCAAAAAGGTTCTCTGAAGAGTCTTCGTTCGAAGATATACTCCGAACTAGAGTTCACCTAAAATCTTCCAACTTGACCGAGGGAAGCCAGAGTTGGACGTTAAAGAACTTCAACTAAATAGTCTGTCTTCGTCTTGTTGTAATAGTAACCCTGAGGATGAAGTATTTTCCCCCAACAGTAGCCCCTCGAATACGCTTCTCCGCTAGATCTGTAACGTTGGGAGAGCAGTATACGCTAGAAAAATAATCATGCGTAGGGGTTAACGTATTTAATCAACATCCGAAATATATGAAGATCCAAAACTTTGAATTGATTCCTAAGGAAGTTACATTCGAACAATCCCAGAATTAACTTAAGAAGTCAGAAATCCTTTTAGACCTAGAAGAAATAGCCGTTGGCCTTTTCCTTTCAGCAGAAGTTACGTGGTGCATTAACTTCGTAAATGGTAATGGTCAAGAATGCGAAACATCAAATGTGAATGGTAAAAAATCGTGGGTCTGGGCTATAAATAGAGGACCCAAACACTTCTCGAATACCTTTCTCACCATCTTTGCGCAACCAATCTTTAGCCTCCAGACTCTAGCTTTAGCATTCGGTGCGAATTCATGGCAAAAACTAGCTTCAAGGCTCTTGGGGTGACTTCGGCCCTAGCCCGGTAGCAAGCTGCGGCAGCGGCAGCGGCAACGGCTCCGGCGGTAGCGGCTCTGGCGGTGGTGGCTCCGGTGGTGGCGGCTCCAGCGAGGAATTCTCAACAGATTGGCCCTCACGATCTCTTCCCGGCTTCTTCGAAGTATCCAGACCAGTCTTATAAACTGGGGCCATCTACTTGCAAGAGGGAGACGATCGCAGCGGCAGTAGAGGGGAAGATTGGCTCAGAGGTCATCATCCGGAAACCTGGAAAGGAGGCCATCCCTTCACCGAGGCCTGGAGAAGTTGTGGTCTTCGAAGCCTTCTTTGAAGCGGGGTTAGGACTCCCAGCAGTGGACTTCCTATCGGAGGTATTGGATCTGTTCCATGTTACCCTCCCTCAACTATCTCCGAATGCAATAGCGCGTTTGGCCATCTTCGAATGGGCGCTACGAGCTGAAGGCTATGAAGGAAGAGCAGAAATCTTTGCAGCACTGCATAGGGCATCTTGCCAACCAAATACTTACCACGGCTCCGGAGGGGAGAAGATCGTAGTAGCCTTCGGCATTATCGACTTCAGACTCCGGGACAAATTCCAACTGTGATTTCCAGCGAAGGCCATCAACGCCAGATGGTACATAGATTGGATTCTCCGGTGGTTCTATGCCGAAGTTGGAGCAGGCAGCCGTCTGGCCAGACCTCTGTAGGACATATACTTCCGAAGAGAAGCCCAAGTTCACCCAGACCCCGGACAGCTTGAAGCTTGCCTTAGCCTGCTCCAAAGAATTAGTCGCTGCATGAGCATGTGGGACTTAGCAGAGGAGTTCATCAGGCTCCAAATTCCACCTCTGATGGCCAACTGGCCTATCACCTTCGAAGAAGATCTGGAGGGTGGACTCCGAAAAATTTCTTCGAAATCGAGCCCTGCAGGTAGCTTCGAAAACAACATGTTTTATATACGATTGTTTGATGAAATGACTAATGTAAACTTATCTTTCAGCTTCTCAAGCCCCTATGACTTCGGAGCAAGTTATTCGAGCTTTGGAGAAGATCCTGGGAGCTCCAACTCCAGCCGAAAAGGAATGGAGAAAAAAGCTAGTGGGTAATTGGGAGCGACTCAACCGAGTATGGGGCGTACTCGGAGTTGCACCCCTCCTCTTCCGGACTGGGTACCTTCTGAGAAAGGGCCAAAGAAGAGGAAAGCGGATGCTGGGACTTTGGCTCCGGCTAAGACCCCAGTGAAAAAACTAGCCCGAAAGCCGAAGAATGTGGCTCCTTCAAGTCCGATGGCTTCGCCCTCCGATTCCTCTAAAGATGAGGGAAGGGTCCTCGCGGACCTGATTGCTGAAGATGAAGCCCAAGCAGATGTAGACATTGGCGATGCAGCAAGCGTGCCAGATGCTCCAGGTAGCTCCGGATAGGCTGGGACCTCAAGCGTCTAGCCGGACTTGCCGCATCAAGAAGCCCCTGTGACTGAAGGCGGAGTCGAAGTTACTGCTAAACAAGCTTCGATTCCAGACAAAGTGCTAGTTGTTGCTCCAAGGGAGCTCCAACAGTCAACCCTTCGGTTCTAGACTTTGAGTCCGATGATGACTTTGAAGTGGCCTTCGACCCTCCGAGTAGCCCCGTACTCACCCGCCGACAGGACTTCAGAGGTAAACTTCGCTTGAACTGTTTGTTCCTTCTCCCTGCAAAATTATGCAATATATAATACCTTTGTTTCGGCAGGGTTCGCTCCCATGGAGGTGACTCCTCCCGAAGATACGGCTCCTGGGACCTCGACATCTCTGGGGTCAGTTCCAGAAGCTGCACAGATGGGACCTTGAAAAGGTAAAGGCAAAATGGACCCCTTTCCTGCTCCGAACTCAGGATTAACTCCGTTTGAATCAACAGACGGAGGTCAATCTACAGAGGGGGCCAGTCCACCGAGGTCTCCGAAGATGCAGCGCAACGTTCCGACCCTTCGCTGGACAAAGACGATCAAAGGGCTCTGTCCATGCTCCCCCTCCTAGCTCCTTTTCTGGAGCGAAGGATCGGACTTCGGGCCCTGCTCGAGCCTTTGGATCGAGCTAACCGCGAAGTTGGGGAGACGGACTTAGTAGCCATACTTAGCGAAGTTGAGGGCTCGGAGCTGAACGCAACCTTAGAATGGGCAGCATACCAGGTATGAAGTATCTGCAAAACAAGATTAATTTCAACTTATGAACAATTCCTTACCTTGCTTTTTCTCTTCGCAGCAAATAGTTTTGGCTCGGGCTGCAGCCGTCTCGAACGAGCGAGGAAGCCTTCGTCTTTAGGAGAGGATTACTTCTCTCTTGAGGAGTCTTGAAGGCTCCAAAGTTCGAATCTCCAGCTTGGACGAGATGGTTGCAGTGGAGAGGAGGGCCAAACTTGGTCTGGAAGCTGCAAATAAGAAGCTCGAAGCCGAACAAATCGTGCTTCAGGCTGAAATAGAGAAAATGTGGGCAGAGCATGCCACGGCGGTGGCTGAGCTGGTTAAGCTTCAAGTGGAGAAGGCTAAAGCCACGGAGGAAGCTAGCAACCTGCTTAGCCAGAAGAGTTCTTTGGATACGGCGGCAGCTAGACTATCCGCTGTGGTAGATGAGCTAACTTCGTCAAGGGATGCTTTAATTGAAGATAAAATGAAGTCGGAGAAGGTAGAAGCGGAGGTCACGAACAATCTTTTAGGTGTTCTAGAGTACTTCAGTACTCTTTGGACACTACCTTCGAGTGACAACGTCCCCTTACTGCGACGGCTAAAGATGATCCAAGGAGCAGCGAAGATGATGAAGACATCGGGTATTCGGTATGGAGAAATCTCCGGCCAAGTAGCTGCTCTCTGAGTAGTTTGCTACTATGAAGATCTAGGGCTATCAGTAGCACCAGATTCGGGGGCGGCTCCCATTACCTTCGATGACAACAACCTGCTAAACCCTTTCGACGATGTGGCCGCAGCTTGGCAAGCCTTCCAAGCTTCATGGAGAGCCGAAGGTCGAACAACGATCAAGTCTTGGATCGATGAAGGGCATCGCCAAAAACAAGCTCGGTCTCAAGCTTCGAGCAGCCAGCCTCCGCCGGACCCGCAGGTTTAGTTTTGTTCAGGGGTCCGAATATGTAAAAATTATGCTTTCATATATTATGAATGGAAACTTATTTATCGTGTTTTTAGGCTTCTCAACCTCGTATGGATGATGTCGAAGTATTAAATGTTACCGAAGAACTTCGCCTCCTATGGGCTACCTTCGATCTTTTGAAACTTCAAAAACGACCTCGATTTTTGATTCCTCGAGAAAGCTCTGGTGCAATTACGCCCGAAATATGTAAAGATATACTATCTTATATTAAAGAGGAAGAAAAAGAAGTTAACTTGGAAGCTTCATCTTATGAAGACGTTGAATGGTCTGAAGACGAGGGTATTGCTGAAGAACAAGGAAAGAATCCTGAAGAACTTCGGAGCTGGGAAAGAAGCCCCGAGCGACTTTGAACTTGGGCTGAACTTCAACAGGAACAAAAAGATTTTCGAGCTTCGAAGGGAGGGAGAAGAATTAAACATAAAGTTATCAGGACTCCCGGTTCTGGAACTAGTCATTCCAACTTTAGTGATAGCTCTAGAGATCGAAGGGGTCTTCGATTCCTTCTTGGAATAGACATAGATTTTTCATAATGTAATGTAATCTGTTCAAATAATAAAGATTAAGATTTCAAAATTGTCTCCTTACTTCCCAGCTCCTCTTTGGGCGTAAGCAACTTCGAAGTGTAGTCGAAGATGGTTAGGCGCAAAGAAAAAGACTTAGGAGTACAATTTTGGAGGCTCAGAGCCCCTTAGCAACTTAGAGATTAATTAAAATCTCACAAAATGTCTTCAACTACTTGGAGTCTAAAAACTGGCAACTTAGTAGCTTTTGTTTGAAAGTAGTCACTTCGAACTAATTTCTCGGACACCTTAGTATCCAAAACGATTGGTCACTTTGGACTCTTTTTATAGATATTCGAAGCGTATCAGCTCAAACTCTGTTTTGTTTTGGCCTCCTTCGGCTCTTTTTGCGAATGCTATCAAACCGGTGGTTTGGAATTCGTAGTGGTCTCATTGGACTCTTTTTACGAATGCTTTCAAGTTAGAGCTTGGAATTCGCAGTGTTTGGTCTCCTTCGACTCTTTTTACGGATGCTTTCAAGCTGGTGGATTGGAATCCGTTTTTCAGTGACTTTCCCACCTCGTCGGAAGCTTTGAACCAGTGGCTCGAAGTCCGAAAAATTGGTTCAAATTAATGACACTTCCCTCCTAGCCAACTTCGTTCTTCCAGTGCGTCCACTAGAAGTAGGAAGTGTTTGAGAGGTAGGCATTATCTGAACCATGAACTTTATTAATTCAGAAGGTGTTTACCAATGATTACAAGGAGCCCCTATGCGAAATATCGCTTTAAGTGCTCCACATGCCAGGTATGCGTTAACTCTTCGCCTTCTAACTTAGCTAACTTAAAAGACCCAGGGCGTTCTGAGCGGAGAATTAAGTATGGACCTTCCCATTTATTCCCTAATTTCCCTGGTGCTATAATGCTTCGCAAAACCAGATGACCCGGCTTAAGTTCATTAAGCTTAACCTTTGGGTCAAACCAAGTCTTCGTCTGCTGCTGATACTTTCACAAATTGGCGACAACTCGAAGTCTTGTTTCTTCTGTTAAATCAAGCGAAGTTTGCCTTTCTGCTTCTATTTCCGGTTCGGTGCTGTGAAGGGATCCTTCTTTAAGCTCCGTTGGTGTCCTAGCTTCATCTCCGAATAATAGTCTGAAAGGAGTGAAACCTGTGGACCTTGTTTGAGTGGTCCGAATGGACCATAAAATCTTTGGGAGCTCTTCAGTCCACAGTCCTTTTGCCAATCCTACTATTCTTCGATTCAACCCTGACAAGATATTACCATTGGCTCTTTCAACAGCTCTGTTAGACTGAGGGTGGTGCACTGCAGCGAAGCATATTTGTATGCCGAGATCTTCACAAAACTTCCTCAAGGGCTCTGCATCAAACTGTGTCCCATTATCAACTGTGAGCTGCCGAGGCACTCCGAACCGGCATATAATGCTTTTCCAGAAAATTTTTTGTACATTATTCGAAGTGATAGCTGTGAGGGGCTCTGCTTCGACCCACTTGGAAAAATACTCATTTGCTACCACTGCGAATTTCAAATTTCCTTTTGCTACTGGGAAGGGGCCAATATGGTCCATGCCCCATCTAGCCATGGGCCACACTGGGGCAATGACTTGAACAGTTGTTGGTGGACGATGACTTCTTCTTCCCATCCATTGACAACCTTGGCATGTGCGGACTAGGCTCTCCGCATCAGCTACTATTGTAGGCCAATAAAGCCCCTGGCGAAGTGTTTTTCCTGCCAAAGCTCGAGGGGCCAGATGGCTACCACAAAGTCCTTCATGAATTTCTCGGAGAATCTCCTATCCTTTGGCTTGAGATATACATCGGAGCAAAGGGGAACATACTCCGGCCGTGTATAGAATACCGTTGATTATATGATAATTTCGAATTCTGAGCTTTAACCTCGAAAGTTGTGGCCCTTCAGGCAAAGTTGCTTCTCCTTGCAGCAATTCCATAATTGAACTCTGCCAATCTGTACTTGGAATGCAAAGAACTTCCACAGAAGGGATCTGTGTTACCGAAGGTGAATTGAGCTCTTCGTAAAAAGCTTCTTCTGGAATGTCCATAGCTCCGGCTGCAGCTTTCGCCAAGGTATCAGCTTGCATATTTTCAGCTCTGGGTATACTTCGAATGGAAATCCCTTTAAATGATGCTTCAATCTTACGAATTTCTTCCAAATATTTTGCAAACTGTGGATGACGAACTTGAAAACTCTTATCTATGTGCCCTGCTACAATTTGAGAAACTATTTTAATAACAACTCTTGTAGCCCCCAAAGCACGTGCCTTTCGAAGTCCTAACAAAATTCCTTCATACTCCGCTGTATTATTTGTGGACTTAAAGTTGAGCCTAGCGGAGTACATTGCTCTTTTCCCTGAAGGCGAAATTATTACCGCTCCGACACCTGCTCTAGATGCTTGAAAAGCTCCATCGGAGTATATGGTCCAAATTCCTTCACTTTGTTTCTCCGGAGCCCATACTGTAGGGGGAGTCCATTCTGCCACAAAGTCTGCCAACACATGTGACTTAATTGCTGTCCTTGCCACGAAGGAGATGCCGAAGGGTGCTAATTCAACGGCTCATTTCCCAATTCTTCCTGTAGAATCCTTACATCGGAGCATATCTCCTAAGGGATACAAAGTTGGTACAATCACATTATGTGCTAGGAAATAATGCCTTAACTTCCTTGAAGCCATTATCAGAGCATAGGTGAACTTCTCAAGCTCGGAATATCTTGTTTTTGCTCCAGACAATGCTTCGGATACAAAATAGACTGGATTCTGTACCAACTTCCCATTGAAATCAACTTCTCTAACAAGGACTACACTAACAGCGGAGCCAGTAGCTGCAAGGTAAAGGAGTAGGGTTTTGTCCGCAATAGGCACCGTGAGTGTAGCAAGGTTACTGAGATAATTCTTAATATCATCAAAACTCTTTTGACACTCTGGTGTCCATGCAAAATCTTCGGATCCTTTCAATGCTTTGAAAATGGGCAAACTTCTCTCCGCAGACCTTTCTAAGAATCTGCTAAGTGCTGCAAGGTGGCCAGTTAACTTCTGCACTTGCTTCAAATTTTTCGGAGGAGCCATCCTTTGCAACACAGTTATTTGAGTAGGGCTAGCTTCGATCCCTCTACTTGAAACTAGATACCCTAACAATTTTCCAGCCTGAGCCCCGAAGATACATTTTTCGGGGTTAAGACGGACTCCACATGCTCGAAGGCTATTGAATGTTTCTGCTAAGTGTAGGCTATGTTGGTGCTTTAGAGCAGTCTTTATTACAATGTCATCCATATAGGCTTCTACATTGCGGCCTATTTGATGATCTAGAGCCTTAGAAATTAACCTCGAAAAAGTTGCCCCGACATTTCTTAAGCCAAAAGGCATTCTTACATAGCAGAAGACTCCCGAAGGAGTTACAAAGCTTGTTTTGATTTCATCTTCGCGCTTTAGCCATATTTGATGATAACCGGAATACACGTCAAGGCAGCTTAATAACTCCGAACCAGCAGTGGAGACAACCAATTGATCAATTCGGGGCATGGGATAGGGGTCACGGGGGCATGCTTTATTCAAAGATGTAAAGTCAATACACATGCGCCATTTCCCAGAAGATTTCTTCCTGACGAAGACTGGGTTGGCTAGCCATTCCGTATGAGCTACTTCTCTAATAATCCCAGCCTTCAGCAACTTTTCCACTTCAGCTTTAGCAAGGATGGCCCTCTCCGCAGATAGCTTTTGGAGTCCTTGTCGGACAAGCTGAACCCTCGGGTTCACATGTAAACTATGCTCAATAATATCCCAACTGACTCTGGTAATGTCCTCATCAGACCAAGCAAAGACATCTAGATTTTCTTCAACTACTTTTTCTGACGAAGTAGCGACTTTTGGGGGCAAATCTTTGCTAAACTGAAATGAATAGTCTTTGCCGTCTTTGACAATAACCTTTGTTACAATCTCTCCTTCGGGGCTTGGCCTTGGGAAGGACTTCTTCAAAGGTTCACCTGAAGCAGAGATGTCCTCCGGGTTTCCTTGCACACTGTTCACTTGTCTCGGGTAAAGAGGGGGGCCATGACCATATTCCACTCTTTGCGCATTGGCCTAATCTCCGAAAACAGTGAGCACTCCAGCTTGTGTGGGCATTTTCATACACAAATAATTATGATGCGCCACAGCTCCGAACTGATTCAACATGCCCCTCCCGAAGATAACATTATATGCATACGGGGTATCCACAACATCAAAAATCACCTCCTCCGTCCTGGCCAGTAGCCGCTCTCCGAAAGTGACCTCTAGACCTATTTGGCCGAGGGCATCGAGAGGGGGTCCTGCAAAGCCTTGCAAAGGATGACCTACTGGGAGAAGATGTTTCCTGGAGATACAGAGCTGATCGAATGCTTGGACGAAGATAATATCTGCTGAACTCCCTCCGTCAATCGGTACTCTCCGAACTTTAGTCCCTGCTATGTCGGCAGTGATGACAAGTGGATCTGCATGCGGAAACTTTATGCCAGCTGCATCATCTGCGGAAAAAGATATCGGCACTTGGGACCATTCAGGCATGGTAGCTGCGGATGAAGAAGTTCCAATATGGCCCACTTCTCGGACATATTCTCTTCTCTACCTCTTCGACATACTTCCAAGAGTTCCTCCTCCGGAAATGGGGAGGACTACTCTTTTCCCTCGATCTTGACCATCTTCCTGCTTCGGAGGTGGCATAACATTGACCACCGGAGGTTGCCTTGCAGGGTCGAAATTGTCTATACGTGCCACAGCCTGGACAGGCTCCGGATGTACCTCGGAAGGAACTCGGTCAGTAGTGCCTCAACCCGAAGTTCTTTCAAGGTACTCGCCTCTTAAAGCGAGTATAGACTTGCACGCATCAGTTGCGTGACTTCGATTCTCACCATGGACGCAGTAGAAGAAGGCCTGGACTTTGCCAGCTAGCTTCCCTGGCAGCCTCCAGCTGCTGGTCTTCCTTCCTGAAGCTTGTGAAGTCTTAGGGGCAAACTTCTGTGGAGGTGCAATGTTCAAGACTTCTAAACAAGGATGCTTTTTCCCCCGATGCCTGTCATGCTGAACTTCAAAGTTAGGCCCCTGCGAAGGTGTTGAAGTCTTCACTTCCAACTTGACTTCTTGCAGGATTGACGGAGTTGCAGCAGTTCTCCAAAGCCACCCTTCTTCTGACCATGCATACTCTTCGAAATAAGACATCAACTGAGCAACAGAAGATATATGTTTCCGTTGAAGTTTATCAAGGAGGCCCGCATGGGTAACTCCCTCTCGAGCTGCATCAACTACGGAGGATGTAGTCAGCCCTCGAATTTGTGACTTCGTATGAGCGAAGCGCTTGAAAAATTGTCTTAAAGTCTCTCCGGGCAATTTCTTCACCTGGAAAAGACTTCCTGTAGACATTGGGGATACGAAGGTACCCTGAAAGTTACTTATGAACTTCTTCCTTAATTGCTCCCAAGTTCTAATTGACCCTGTCTTCAGGGACCAAAACCACCACAGACCTACCCCTTCAAGAGCTAAAGGGAAACATTTGGCCATGGTTTCTCGCACTCCTCCACTGGCCTCAATTGCCAATGAATAAGAACGGGAGAACTCCCCAGGGTCCTCGTCTCCAGAATATTTGCAGAGCTTCGAAGTTTTAAACTTAGGATCAAAGCGCACTTTTTGTAGCTCGGGATGCAGCGGAGACTCGCTGTCGAAGTAAGCATTCTCCGGGGCTTCGGGATAAGGAAGTTCGTCATCTTGGGGCACTTCGGGGATAACTGGGGTGGCCTGAGAACGAAGCCTATATGTGGCTTCTTGCCACCACCTCGCTACTTCAGCTTGGAGACTGGCCATTTGGATGGCCATATCGCCAAGACCATCTTCATCTCCTACAGAAGGACCTTCCGGGTCTTGAGAACTGTACGCATCAGTCCGAAGCGGAATCTGAGGTGGAAGAGGGACTCCGGTTGACCGAAGTATGGATGGAGTTGGGGGAGGAACTCCGTATGCTCGAGGAAGGGGAATCCCTTCAGGAGTCTGAGGTGGAGGAAATGCCGAAGATCCTCCGACCTCGACTGTGTTCGAAGATCTTACTCCAGAAGTCCGAGGGGACCTCCGAGTAGGACTACCACCTGAACTTTGCTTGGGAGGCATGGTTTGAGAACTTGGTAGAGAACGAATTTTTTGGACTAAGGTTCCCCACGGACGGCGCCAACTGTTGGCGTAAAAGATTACGCTAACATGTTTCTAGAGATTAGAAACTAACAAACGAAGTGTTTGTGAAGTAAGCTATTTCAAGCCTTTGAAGTGGATAATAGCTCAAAACAGTTTGAAGATGTGTATTGAATAACTCAGTACTCGATCCCCATTACAGGGTAAAACGGGGGTATTTATAGGCCAAAACCTTAAGGAAAAGACCTTTTTACCCTCTATTACAACCGACATAGTGGAAACTATTCGGTACCCTTGATAGGGCTAAAACAGTAAAAGACTAATCTAATGAGAAAGAAGATAAGCCTTCCATCTTAGCTGGCAAAAAGGTTCTCTGAAGAGTCTTCGTTCGAAGATATACTCCGAACTAGAGTTCACCTAAAATCTTCCAACTTGACCGAGGGAAGCCGGAGTTGGACGTTAAAGAACTTCAGCTAAATAGCCTGTCTTCGTCTTGTTGTAATAGTAACCCTTAGGATGAAGTATTTTCCCCCAATAGCCATGCATGAAGATCTTGAAAATTTTGAGAGAAACCAAGTCTGGACTTTAGTTGATCCTCCACCAAATGTTCATTTCATGGGAACAAAATGGATTTTCAAAAAAAACAAGGGGAGGATGGGACTGTAGTTAGAAACAAGGCTAGACTTGTAGCTCAGGGTTTTTCTCAATTAGAAGGGATTGATTTTACCGAGACTTTTGCACCTATTGCGCGTCTAGAGGCCATTAGGATTTTGCTTGCCTTTGCGACATCCCGGGGATTCAAACTCTATCAAATGGATGTCAAAAGTGCATTTCTTAATGGCTTCATAGGCGAAGATATCTATGTAAAACAACCCCTGGCTTTGAAAACCCCAAATACCCGCATAAAGTCCTTAAACTTCATAAGGCTCTTTATGGATTCAAGCAGGCCCCTCGGGCTTAATATGATAGACTTAAGTCTTTTCTACTTGAGCGGGGGTATTTGATGGGATCTGTTGATAAAACCCTGTTCACTCTCAAGCATGGCAAAGATTTCCTCCTAGTCTAGATTTATGTGGATGACATCATCTTTGGTGGCTCTTCTCATGCTTTGGTTGCCGAGTTTCCAGATATCATGAGCAGGGAGTTCGAGATGTCCATGATGGGCGAACTCACATTTTTCCTTGGTTTGCAAATCAAGCAAAGCAAACAAGGTACGTTCGTCCACCAGACGAAGTACACCAAGGACCTACTCAAGAAGTTCGACATGGTTGATGCGAAGCCCCTCGCTACTCCAATGGCTACTTCGATAGCATTGGATCCTGACAAGGATGGAGAAGCCGTAGACTAGAAGGAGTTCCGAAGCATGATCGGCTCCCTCCTCTACTTGACTGCTACGAGGACGGACATACACATCGCAGTGTGTCTGTGCGCTCGTTTTCAGGCTTCGCCACGAGCTTCGCACCGCCAAGCAGTAAAGCGCATTCTCAGGTATCTCAAACATACCCTAGAATTCAACATTTGGTATTCTGCGTCTTCCTCTTTGTGTCTTCGAGGTTATTCTAATGCATATTTTACTGGGTGTAGGATTGATAGAAAAATTACCTCCGATACTTGTCATTTTCTGGGTACTTCTCTGGTTTGCTGGTCTTCCCGCAAATAGTCTAGTGTTGCACAATCAACGGCTGAGGCCGAATATGTTGCTGCAGCTAGCTGTTGCTCTCAGATTTTGTGGATGATTTCTACTTTGTGGGATTTTGGGTTAGATTATAAGAGTGTTCCACTTTTCTGTGACGACACTAGTGCTATTTGTATTTCAAACAACCCGGTTTAGCATTCCAAAACCAAACACATTGATGTGCGATATCATTTTCTCAGAGATCATAATGAGAAGGGTGATATTGAACTTCAATATGTTGATACCCAACACCAGCTATCCGATATTTTCACAAAACCCCTCGATGCTTCACGTTTCGCCTACTTGCGTGGGGAACTTGGTATTTGTCACCCTTATGGCATTCTGTGAGGGAGAGCACAATTTTCATTGATATGCATATGCTCATTATGTGTGAAATTGCATTTACATGTTTTGCACTTATATGCCATATTTTAATTCATGTAATTATGTTAGTTCAGCTCTATTTAACATGTCTAATACATTTTGTGCATGATTTTTCTTTCCAAAATCAAATCATGCTCACTGCTTAGTCTTGAATCTAGCATGTTTAGGGAGGACTACTTTAGCTATCTTTTCTCTGCTTGATAGCAAGAATCCTTTTCTCTGGATGCTAAAAATTTGCAACTTGAAAAATCACAATACTTATGGATATTCTCCAAATGCTATAAAAATTTCTCACTTATCAAAAAAATTCAAAATCCATGATTTGAATGCTCAAAATGCATTGTGAGTCACCCCAAATCAAATCCCAAAACAAACCGGCTCTAAAAAAATCAAGAGACTAATATCTCTAATGTCATTAACAAGCACGTACTCGCAAATACAAGAAGAGAGAGTAGTGATGGGCCCTATGAACACGCGAGAGGCCCTGTTGACACCTAAATTTAACATTAATGGTAGAAATTGTCGAAATATTAAGTTTTGGTAATTTGGACCGAAAATATGACTTCCTTGGCACAGGCCGGTCCAATATGGCCGGTCGGACCAGCCTGTGCTAGGGAAGGCATATTTTCGGCCCAAATTACCAAAACTTGATATTTCGACAATTTTGACCATTAATGCCAAATTTAGGTGTCAACAGGCCCATGGTGATCGGGGTGGTGATCGGGGCATGGTGGCGCTCGCGATGGCGGGCTCGTCTCGGCGAACGCATGTGCTGCCTCCCGAAGGGGAATCTGGTTAGCTGGTCCGAGCCCAGGTTGAAGATGGCCTTGTGGCATATTCCTTTGGGCCTCAAGGGGGGTCGTGTGGCCAGGTCTTGCCAGCGTTCAGCGAGGGTTTTGATATAGCGACTATTGGTGCGCACTCGTGGTCGTCACCTACATCTCACTGGCTATAGATACTGAAAGGTGCGGTGCTTTCATCCCCCACTTTTGAGTTAGGGTTTCTGGCTTCAGCGGCGGAGATCTGAAGATTTGGTCCTTCCGCAATCAAGCCGCGACAATCGACACCCAGGTTTGTTGGATCTCGCTCATTTGCTGTTGTTGTGCGGGATTTTCCTATGGAGCGGAAATGGCAGGAAGGAAAAAGGGGTGGTAAGCGGAGGTTGTTTGATAGGTATTCTCATAGAGGTGATCGTGAGTTGGGTTCTGGTATAGACGGTGGAGGGTGAGGTCCGAGCTAGGATAATAGATCCGCGGATGCTGCCCGCAAGGAGGAGAGATCCTTTGTATGGAAAAGGGAGGAAGGACAGGGGGGATCACAAGGCCGAAAGGATTTTAAGGGTTCAAGAGAGCATAAAGCGGATGATATTACTTGCTTTAACTATGGGATGGCTGGTAATCACCAAGCGAATTGTATGTGAGAAACCAAGGGTTGGTTTCGGAGTCTGTGATGAGTGATTGACAGATTTTATCCTCTGATTCAAAGGGGTACCTCCGAAAGGGTTCGGAGGTTGTTTCACCGAAGGGTTCGGTGAGTCTATTTGCTGCATCTGTTGTAGCTGAGTGTGACTGTTGGAGGGGTCCGACAGTACACGATGACTTGGTCGTACCGAAGGTGTCGGTACTTTGGGCGGTACACTGGAGTGTGTACCTGAGGTTGTTTACTCGGAGAGGTCTTCGGGGTACTGGATACACTTGTCTGTTTGTCTGTGGTGCGTAGGTGACGTCGGAGGCGACAGACGGTTCGCAGCAAGTGAACCTGGGTCAAGCGGGAGGCTTGATGCCAAGCGAGCGGGGAGCTCTATCACAAAGGCTGTGAGGGGTCGAGGTCGGTGCTCGGGTCAAGGTGCACCAGGCGAAGGCAGAGGGTGCGGAGCGTGGCTCCGACTGAAGGTTCCACGAGATGAAGTTCTCAGAGGTGAGGCACTTCGAAGGGCACACCGAATGAAGTGACTTCGGAGTATGGTGGACAAAGTCCTCAGCAATGAGGCAGGGCATTCGAAGTGTGCTCTGGAGGAAGGCACTCGAAGGTTTACCCTACGAAGGTCTCAGAAGTCGAGGTGCATCAAAGGAAAGTCCGGGTGAGGTTCGTCGAGGAGTGTACTCGGGGAGAGACACTGCAACGAAGTGCTCATGGAATGCTTCATGCGGAGGCCTTGGACGAAGGAGGGACTTCGAAGGGTGGTACTTCGAAGGTGGGGCTTCGAAGTGTGGCTGACTTGAGGTACTTCAGCCATGCATGGCATCGGTACACGGACTGACGGCGTTCGAGCTAGGAGTAGCTGCGAAGCCGTGGTGGTCCACTCCGGAGGTGATGGCGCGAAGGCTCAAGCGCTTTGACGGCTTCGGCTCAAAACCATCACTGTATCGAAGACTAACTTAGGTGAAGCGAAGGCCATCAGGCTCAAGGCTTCTTGCCGAAGCTACCGCACCCCTCGCGTGCGAAGGGGGGCTTCAGAACAATCCAAGACTGCAAAGGCTAACCATGTCTGCTCTGCAAAAGCTGGTATTGTCTCCTCTGCGAAGCTGACAAAAGAAGCCTCCAAATAAAGTAGACTACCAATTGTACCCCCTTGTTCTCATGAGACAAAATTAGTGTAAACCCTAGGGGTAAAGTAGTCTATTCACAGGGCTGAATAGTGCCTATAAATAGTGGAGGCTAGCTAGGCAACAGCAACACTTTGAGCAGCCATTTTAGAACTCATGTGCTAGACGCCACACTCTCTTGTATTCATCCTGTGAGTTCATTTTGTGTTCCCTATTCAAGCAATGAAAACTTGATTCTGTTTTCATTTACTGTTTGAACTTGTATGCCTACTTTGCACTGCATGTCTTATCTCTTTGTGCCTCACTTCTTCCTGTGTTGAGTTTATTGCGCTGGAGTGTTTTTGGAGAAGTGTGTGAGTGATCTGTGCTTGTGAAGTGTGTTTTTCTCAGTGTGTGTTTGCTCTGTGTAAACTGAGGCTAGTCCTCTTTGATTACTAGTGAAGCACTGTTCTTGGCTTAATTCGAAGCCTGATTTCTTCCCTATCGGAGTCCTCAGCGCAGTGTGTTCAGGGTGCGTTCCGACCTTCAAAATACAAAGCCTAGTACCAGTTGCTAGTGTAGTGTATCTGATCGAAGTCCTCAGAGGGAAGTCATCTCTTGCGAAGGGAGAAGGGTGAAGTCTGCTCAAAGGCACCCTGTGTGCGGAGCCTGCACTGACTTAGCAGAGTTGAGTTTTTGGTGTTATGGGTGGAGCGAAGTCTTCTTGACTTCGAACTTTTGCTCCTTGCGAAGCTTGGTTTCGGAGCTGTCAAATACCTCAGAACCAGAACTTCAAAGGGCGTGTTCGAAGCCTGCACCGCAGAAGACAAAATTAAAACAAAAGTCTATTTTTAGTCTGAAATTTTAAAAACTCCTATTCACCCCCCTCTGGTCGTCGTTTCCGGTCCAACAGTATGAATCCGACTCTATGCTTTGCATGCAAACAATCATGACATATTTCCTCCAAATGTCCGCTGATGGATATGCTGAAAGGGGGGTTCTCGTTCCTCAGTTGGAGCTGTGTGGGTATGCGGTGCCCAATCAAGTGTTTCATCATCTGGATATCCCAATCCCTAAACATCAAGGTGAGAAATCAGCAGTGACTGGTGTGCTGACAGTTGAACATGGGCTTTGTTCAGAGTCAAATTTTTTGATAGAACTTAAACACCTCTATGCTATTAATTGGGATTTGAGTGTCCTTTAGATTGATAGAGACCAATATCTTGTTGAGTTTCCTTCCAGAGAGGCTAGATGGGAGCTAGCTCGACTGAAGTGCTTTGAATTTAAAAAGTTTAAAATTAGAGCCAACATCATGGGGCCATAGCGTGTGTTGACGCTAAAATGCGTCCCCGCAATTGGACCGGTTCAACGTCCAAAAGTATCGCAATGATACCGACGTCGCGTTCTGACTACCCTGAATAGTGATAAAGGGGATGGAGTCGTCAGGCAATCGGATAAATAATTAGAAATTTAAATCCAATTGGCTGAGAGTGTTAGTGATAAAGTAAAAAAAGATAAAAATGAACTAAATACCTGAAATCGGCTTATTCGAAGCCGATTTCAAACTACGGTAAAATTGGCCCGAAGGGTCCCGAGGGGGCTTCGGCCTATCTGTCCGGTCAGACTAGAGGTACACCCGCGGTCTGATCGGGGCACAAAGAGTACTTTGGAGTAAAGCCTCCGAAGTCTGATGCGAAGGTGCTTCGGGTGGCCTGACTAGCGAAGGGTCCCTAGTTGGACCAGCAATACTATCCCGGTCAGACCGAGGTCTCCGACCAAGAGGAGCTGGGTGCGGAGGGGTTCTTTGGCAATGGCTTCAGTGCGGAGCGGAGAGGCCCGATCGGACTGGCGAGGATCTGTCAGTCTAGCCGGCTATTGTCGACAACGGCGTGATGAGGGCTACGGTTAGACCAGCCCTTCACCACCGGTCAGACTGACAGTAGCAGATTAGATCTGCTAGACTTCAGAAACCTTGTAGATAACCTCCAACACCTCCCAAATTTCTTGGAGATGATTGTGAGGGCAATTACTCTACAAAAAAATAGTAAGAGATCAAATATAATTCGGCCAGGAGGCTGAATCACTAAATATAGCAATAAAAACCGACAAAAGGGTAGCAATCTGTTACATGGATTAACGGGAGGTTCACAAGAGAACCAGCAAGGGATACCATGATTACGGACGCGGCGGACAGAGGGCTTCCAGCGCAAACCCACAAAGTTGTACGAACTAATGCGAAAAGTAAAGTAAAGTAGTACGATTCAAAGCTAGGGCTTTGTGTAGGGGTTGATTGTGTTGAGATCCCCATGAATCGGCCTTGCCCCTATATTTATAGGGGTTGGTCTGGTGTATCCTGGCATGAAATCCGAGTAGGAGTCGGCCAAAAATCAGTTTGGATATGATTTGGATAAAAACAGCCTGAATCCCCCTTTATCTCTAATTTTCAGTTCTGGGCCAGTCTGACCGGGCCTACATGGCCGGTTGGACTAGCCTACTATGGCTGGTCTGACCGGCCTGTGCCAGGGATTGACTTATTTTTGGTCAAAAATACCAATTTCAGTATTTCACCTATTTTGACCATTAATGCCATTTTTTTCTATAAACACATGCCCCCTGCCTATTAGCAAACTTAGTGAACTAAAAGCACAATAGGCCAAGGGCGATACTCTCGATATCGGCCTTTCGATGCTTTTAAGCATTTTGACACAGTTGGGAAGTACTTTTTTAAGTATCTACCATTCAAAGCCCTTCGAAATCGCTCTCCCTGTATAGACTCTAACACATATTCATTGCCTGGAGCGATTTCGACTACCTTAAAAGGTCCTTCCCAAATAGGTGACCATTTACCAAATTTTGGGATCTTAGTACCTAATGGCAAAATCGTCTTCCAAACCAAGTCATTTACTTGAAACGATTTCACTTTAACTTTCTTGTTGTAGGCTCTAGCTACTCTTCTTTTATCTTTCTTTATTGCCTCTAGAGCCTTCAACCTCTTATCGACCACTTCTTCTAGATTATCATTTAGAAGTGTCTCATATTCATCGACCAACAAGTCATCTTGTTTAAGAAACCTTAAAGAGCCAAGATCCACCTCTACCAGTAGAACGACCTCTTGTCCATATACTAACTCATATGGACTAACTTTAGTGGCTCCATGCTTTGCAACTCTACTAGCCCATAAAGCCTCAAAAAGCACTTCATGCCACCTTTTAGGAAACTCTTCAATTTTTCTTCTTGACTAACTTAATTACAGTTTTATTACTAGAATCGGCCTGAACATTGGCCTGAGCATAGTATGGAGAGGAGTTTATAAATTTAATTCCATAGTATTCGGCAAAGTCTCTCACTTCTCTAGCAATGAATGATGTACCTTGATCTGTAGTGAGAGTTTGGGGAATGCCGAATCTATGTATAATGTGCTTCAAGATGAAATCAATTACTTCGTTGTGAGTAATGTTCTTGAGAGGCATGGCCTCGGTCCACTTGCTGAAGTAATCTGTTGCCATAAACACGAATCGATGCCCCTTTGAAGAGGCAGGATAAATTTGGCTGATGAAGTCTAAGCCCCAACCTCGGAACGACCATGGTTTGATAATAGGATTAAGCAATGACGCAGGAGCTAGCTGAATATTACCAAACTTTTGACAGGATTCACACCCTCTATAATATTTAAAGCAATCCTCCGTCATAGTCGGCCAATAAAAACCCGCTCTTTTGAGCATCCAACTCATTTTCGGGGCTGACTAATGAGTCCCACAAAGCCCTTGATGGACCTCACCGTCAGCAACTCTAGCTTGATCAGCATTCAAGCACTTCAAAAGCACTCCATCAATAGTTCGACGATACAACACATCTTCAAGCAATACAAATTTGATCGCTTGTCGCCGAACCTTCCGATCAACTCTTTGACTGGGATCTTGCAAGTATTGAACGATTGGGACTCTCCAATCATCCTTGCTGTCTAAAGGAGCATTTGCCAATTCTTTATTTGAACTGGTATCCAAGTCTTATAACCAAACGTGCCCCCCGAGGCCTAAACGTTCCTCACAACCGTCGGTTGGACCGACCATGCTAGTCCGGTCTGACCGGCTATTGCCGGATGACTGACCAGGGTCGGTTTGACCGTCCTGATATGGCCGATTGGACCGGGTGTATATAGGCAGTCGGACCGAGCCTGTAAGGCTGGTTAGACCGACAGTAGTACTCTCGGCAGACACATTCTCTTCGAGCATCGACTTTTCCCGCGTAAAGAATCTTCCCTTTTTAACTTGGTAGCCAGATGCTTGCTGAGCCAAATCATTTGCCAATGAGTTCGCTTCTCTAGACACATGAGAAATCTCAAAATCATCAAAAGTAGCGATTATGTCTAGACATTTATCCAAGTAGCTATTTAATAGACCATTAAAACATTGGGAAAGTTTAGCTACTTGTTGCAAAACTAATAAAGAATCACCATGTGCACGAACATATTTAACACCCATGGAGTTTAACAATTCAAGACCTAGCAACAAAGCTTCATATTAGGCTTGGTTGGTAGTCGAGGGGAATTCTAAATGGGTTGAGGTTTCAAAGTGCATACCACTAGGTGATATGAGAACCACTCCAACACCTTGGCCATTTTTGCAAGCCGAACCATCAAAGTAGAGTTTCCATGGTGCTACCTCAATTAAAGCGACATCGCCACTCCAATTGACCTCTACATGGTGATCCACTATAAAGTTAGCGACAATTTGGCCTTTCATAGCTTTCAATGGTTCGTATGCCAAGTCATACTCAATCAACGCATATGCCCACTTGCCGATTCTACCACTTAGAATTGGCTTTTGCAATATGTACTTTATGACATCCGTTTGACAAGTGACAATACACGTGCTCGGGAGAAGATAGTGACACAATTTGGTACATGCATAATAAAGTGATAGACACAAACGTTCTAAGAACACGTACCTTGTCTCGGCATCAAGTAAGTGGCGACTCAAGAAGGTGATGATGTACTCTTTTCCTTCAATGTCTTGAGTCAACATGAATCTAATAATGTTGGAACAATGGTGTTAGTTCCAGCAGGTTTTTCTATGGTGGAGTATGATACGGAGAATGAACCTCGATGGGTTCTCACAGGGAGAGATAGGGTTTATACTGGTTCGGGCCTCCCCTAGGGGATAATAACCCTACGTCCAGTTTGTAGTGGATTTGGCATGGCGTGCCTTGATGTGGAGAGGATAACACCAGGGTCTCCTGGCCCCTTCCAGCCTGTCCCCCTTTACAAAGGCTTGGCCTTGCTTTTATAGGCACGCAGGCCAGAGGAAAAGACTGGAATACCCCCCTATGAGCCCTTGGCTCATAGGGGCAAAGAGGGGAAAAGGGAGCTAGCTACGGTACAAAAGGTGCCAGGCAACTTTACAGCTTTACTGACATGTCAGGCTGCGCCAGGCTTTGACCAGCTAAAAGATATGCCGAAGGTAGAGGCTGAGAGAAGAACTCCGGAGTGCACCCCAGAGGGGAGCTTCGAAGCATGCTCCGGAGGGTGGCCTCCGGGCTTGGCTCCCGGAGGGTGGCCTCTGGACTTGGCTCCCGGAGGATGGCCTCCGAACAGGACTCCGGAGGGTGGCCTCCGGGCTGGACTCCGGAGGGTGGCCTCCGTGCTTGGCTCCCGGAGGATGGCCTCCGAACAGGACTCCGGAGGGTGGCCTCCGGGCTGGACTCCGGAGGGTGGCCTCCGGGCTGGACTCCGGAGGGTGGCCTCCGTGCTTGGCTCCCGGAGGATGGCCTCCGAACAGGACTCCGGAGGGTGGCCTCCGGGCTGGCCTGCGCCCGGGCCTGAATTGGGGGCTCCGGGCCGGACCTCCTGGTCTTAGGGGTTCCGAAGCTACGGGCCCCGAAAGGCACCTTGGGACCTGGAAACAATACTTAGAGAAAATAGGCTCCGACAGTACCTGGTTCTGGGCCGAAGGCTGTCGGAGGCTGACGTCATTTGGCCCCTGTTTAAGGGAAATATATTCCCCCAACAGTAGCCCCTCGCGTGTAGGCCTTCGGAACGAAGGGGTGCACGCGCCCTTAGGACAAATGACCTGAAAACACTTCGGAGGACACGCACCTCCGGAGCCAGGACCGAAGAAGACCTCGATTCCTGGGGTGATAAACGCTCGTGCCAGAGCGGCCTCGGGGAGCGCGAACGGCTCCGCAACGGTCAGAAAAGTTACCGTTACCTTGCTTGGGCTTGATTTGCTTTCGCCGGAGGCCCATCTGGCGGCGGGCTCGGCCCATGACGGTTGGAATTCTTACCGTGCCTATAAATAGGGACTTACCGCGTGCAGCCCCGGCACACTTTCATTCACTTCTTTCTTACCGCCCTACCACCTTCGCTCTCCTCTCCCTTCTAGCCTCGCAGAGCGACCTCCGCTAGCTTCTAGCCCTTCGCCACCCTTTAGTCCTTTGAACCGAAGTCTGATCAGAATGCCGAAGAAGGCAGTGGCGAAGCCCCTGGTTTTGGGCTCGAGCTCGGGCTCCGCCCAAGTGCAGGCGGCGGCGGCAGCGGCCGCGGCAGCGAAGCCCGCAGCTAGGCGACTGGGGCCGAGGGACCTTCGGACGCCCTCCGACAGGTTCGAGCAGACCCTGGAGATGAGGGCTTCGATCTCCACGGAGGAGTCCGTTCGGAGGGCCTGCGAGGGGAAGATTGCCGCGAAAATCCAACTGAGGGTTCCGGAGAAATCAGAGGCCATACCGAAGCCTCGTGCTGACGAAGTGGTGGTGTTTGAAGCCTTCTTCGAGGCCGGCCTCGGACTGCCTGCGGTGGGAATGCTGAGCGAAGTCCTCAAGGCCTACAACCTTGAGCTCCCTCAGCTTTCGCCCAACGCAGTGGCGAGGCTAGCTGTTTTTGAGTGGGCCATGAGGGCCGAAGGCTGCGAGGGCCGCGCGGACGTCTTCGTTGCTCTTCATGACGCCAACTGCCAGCCGAAGCCCAGGGAGGGGACGGACCGCGTCAAGAGGGCGCTGGCCTTTGGCAGCGCCAACTTCCAGCTCCGGAAGGAGTTCCAGGACGCCTTCCCTGCGAGGGCTGTGAACAGCAAGTGGTATTCGAGATGGGACCAAGAATGGTTCTATGCCTCCGTCGGTGCGAACTCACCCCTTCGGAGTACCAACGCTCACATACTGTACCGGCGCGAAGGGGTGGTGAAGACCAGCGAAGGCCTCCTTCAATCGAGGATCTCGCTGCTCCGAAGGGTGGCAGTGAAGATGAGTATGAGGGACCTCGCGGAGGAGTTCATCACCCTTCGGCTCAGCCCCCTCGCGCGCTCATGGCCGGAGGGTCTCTTCCAGGCTTCGGGCCGAGGTGGACTCAGCGAGCTGGCCTTCGACCGCTTCTGTAAGGCTTCGCGCTCTACCTTGCTTTTAATGCTTCAAATACTTTGCTCTTAACTCAACCTTTTCGTGCAGCCGACCTCGACATGAGGACCCCGGAGGAGGCCATCGCGGCGGCGGACCGAGTCGTCGGGACTCCGACCCCCGAGGAGCAGATCCAGCGCCTTGCCCTGGTGGGGTCCTGGGAGCGCTGGAACAGAGTATGGACCGCGCTTGGCCTCGGAGGGCTCCCTGCTTTGCCGGACTTCGCCCACCTGGCTACCTCGTCGGCCGGAGCCAAGAGGAAGAGGGGGGACGAGGACGAGGCGGACGCCTCGGGGGAGGCTGCGGCGAAGCCCGCGACTACTTCGACTCCCAAGAAGGCCGCGAAGCCCCTGGCGGCGAGGACTTCGGAGGCGGAGGCCGACGCGCGCACTCCTGTTGCCAAGGAGGCCACAGATGCCCCGGCGGAGCCAGCTTCAGGCGCGGAGGTGGACGTGCCAGCTTCGCAGCGAGGGAGCTGGAGAACACACTTAGCCCCTGGTTCCTTCCAAGAGATCTCTGATGATGGTAAACCCTTTTCTGTTTGCATGCTTCTCTTTAATATGCCGGTTTTGACTTGGCTTCCTGCAGAGGACGAAGATGATGCGAGGCCCACTGTGGCGAAGCCGTCAGGCGAAGGTGGATCGAACCCCGCCGAAGCGAAGTCCGCAGAAGCTTCGAGCAGCAGCAGCAGCAGCAGCGACTCGGAGTCCGAGAGTACTTCGTCTGGCGACGGAGGCAGCGGCGACCGCGAAGTCCCTCGAGGCGAAGAAGAGGTGGACGTGGTGGGCCTGAGCCCTGCCTCGCCGGAGCCCGCGGAGACCACCGTGGCGGTGATTCACCCCTTCAAGCCGAGGGGGGGCGTGACGGCGGCGGCGATCCTCGGCTTCCGCGAGGCCTGCGCTTCTGCGGAGGAGGGGGACTTGGTGGCCCAGCTTAGCCACCGAGATCCCACGGAGCTCTTCGTTAGCTCGAACGAAGTCCTCATGCGGGTGAGCGGAGCCCCTTGCAGCTTCGAACTATACTTTGTCTCTTGGTTAATACTTATGGTTTCTTGAATTCCTGCAGGCCCTCGCACTGAACGCGGCAGCTTCGACTGCTGCTGACCGGCGGATGGAGCGCCTCGCAGAAGAGAAGGAGGCCCTTCGCCGCGAGGTCCTGGAAGAAGCCGAGAAGCGGAGACGGGCCGAGGCTTCGGCTGCTGAGGCGAAGGAAGCCTTGGCCTTGGAGACGGCTCGGCTCCGCGCGGAGCTCCAAGCTTCGAAGGACGCCGAGGCCCGTCAGGCGAAGGAGAACGAGGAGCTCCGTCAGCGAGCTCGGGATCTTGAAAGCTTTGTCGTGGCTAATCTTGGCGAGGCCACCCAGAGCCTGACCGAGGTCCTTGAGAAGATAGGGACCGAGTGCCGGACTCCAGAATTTGGCGATCAGGACCCGATTGGGGACCGCGCCGATTTCTTGAAGACCGCAGCTTCGGTAGCGGACGAGGCGCTGACGGGCTTCGCCCTTATGGCTGGTCGCGTCGCGGGCCAAGGAGTATTGCATCTGCTCCATGCCGCGGGGTGTGACCACCTTCGGACTGCGACCTCCGTGACCCCAGTGGCCTTCGGTGGTCCTCACTTGGTGACGCCTCCGGGCGAAGTCCGCGGGGCCTGGCGGCGGCTGTAGGAGCCTTGGAAGGAGCAAGGCTGCGAGGCAGTCCTTGACCTCATGAAGGCCCTTCGACAACGCCGGTTCAAGGGGCCCACCAACTCGGACAGGCCTTCGACCTCGACGCCTCCGCCTCCGAAGGTGTAGACCTCCTTAGGCTTTCTTGTAATACCTAGCTGTAGGCTTGTAAAGACTTATCAGTTTATTAATATGAATGCGGGGGTTTTTTATACCTGCCCAGGCTCAGCCTTCGAGCATAGACCTCGAAGTCCTCGAGGACTCTGAAGGGCTTCGACAACTGTGGTCGATTCTTGAAGTAGCTAGGTCCGAAGGCCCCCCTCGGTTTAAGCTTCCGAGGGGACCTAGGGGCGAAGCCATCTCCGAAATAGCCCAGGATTTGCTAGCCGCTGTGAAGGCGGAGCCCCTTCAGAGCCCTTTACCTTTGCCATCGCGAGCGGTCTCAGCGAGCGACGAAGCCCTAGATTTTTCTTCCTTCGACACGGCTCCGCCTGCTTCGCGTACCTGGAGCAACCTGCAAAGCGGAAGCCGAAGCCTGTGGGCTTCGGAGCCTGGACGGGCCGGTCGAGGGAGAGCGGGCTCCGACGAGGCAACATCCAGCCGAGGGGGCCCCCGCCGAAGGAGAGGCAAGCGAAGGTTGGGGCCTCGCACTCGGTTCTTTTTAGGCTTAGACACAGATTACTCGTAGTTCTGTGCACGAAGTACATTTGTAACATACTTCTCAATTGATCTTTAATGAACGGAGTTTATTATACCTGCATACTTTGCTTATATGTTTCGCATTGTTTGGCTTCGAACGCTTAGCTTGCCACGCTTGTACGGCGTACTACACTCGCACACCTCGCATACATTCTTCCCCCCTTTTGCTCGTGGCAGTTAGGGACTTAACCGTTGCTGGTGCGGGCAAAAAATAAACATGCGAAGGGGTGCGCCTTTTCGGCGGCTCCGGATATTTGGATTTGTACCGAGCGAGGGCCTCTTACGGGCTCCGAACGCATCAATTTCGTGCGAAGCAAGGCTTCCGCATACCCAATTTGAGCGAAGCATGCTTCGGCATGCCGGGGTTTGGATGCTGTGCGTGAGCGGGGCTCTGAAACGCACTTAGATTATGGCGAAGTATGACTTCGAGACGCTTGGGCGTATAGTATATGAGCACGCGAAGCTAGGCTTCGGAGCGTGTTTAGATAATGAAGCAAGGCTTCAGAACTTGGTCCTGTAATGAGAAGGATATTTGGTGTGGATTCACCGAACCTGAGATAATGTGAGCCACCTTCGACTCTGAGCCACCTTCGACTCTGGGTCACCTTCGACCCTGGGATGCTTCGGGTGCGGAACCCGGAATCCCTGGGATGCTTCGGGCGCGGAGCCCGGAATCCCTGGACGCGTCGGGCCAGTGGCCCGGAGTCCTTTTAGCCCACTGCTACGGGCCCGGGGGCACTGTGTAGCCTTTCGGAGGGGTACTCCGGGTTTTATAAAGCGAAGCAGGGCTTCGGTTTTAAATAAGGCGAAGCGTGGCTTCGGGTTTTTAATAGGGTGAAGCATGGCTTCGATTTTTAAGTAAGGCGAAGCATGGCTTCGGGTTTAAATAAGGCGAAGCGCGGCTTCGATTTTTGAACACGGCGAAGCGTGGCTTCGGTTTTTAAGTAAAGCGAAGCATGGCTTCGAGCTTAAATAAGGCGAAGCGCGGCTTCGAGCTTATGTTAATGTAACTGCAGATTGGAGCATCGAAGTAAGGCTTCGGGTGGTATTTACCTTGTAGCCCTCGGGCTCCGATGACCTTTGAAAACGTGGAGCGGAGCCCCTTGCCGGAGAGCGGGCTCCGGTATGCGAAGGATGGAGGAAGGCGAAGGTGGCCTTCGATCTGCCCTCGAAGCCCCTTGCCGGAGGGTGCGCGAAGCGAGAAGGCCTCGATGCTCCCCCCTCGGGCGCGCTTCGGGTTGCAGGCAGTGGTAGAGAACTTAGCTTCTAGGACTTAGTTCCCCACGGACGGCGCCAACTGTTGGAACAATGGTGTTAGTTCCAGCAGGTTTTTCTATGGTGGAGTATGATACGGAGAATGAACCTCGATGGGTTCTCACAGGGAGAGATAGGGTTTATACTGGTTCGGGCCTCCCCTAGGGGATAATAACCCTACGTCCAGTTTGTAGTGGATTTGGCATGGCGTGCCTTGATGTGGAGAGGATAACACCAGGGTCTCCTGGCCCCTTCCAGCCTGTCCCCCTTTACAAAGGCTTGGCCTTGCTTTTATAGGCACGCAGGCCAGAGGAAAAGACTGGAATACCCCCCTATGAGCCCTTGGCTCATAGGGGCAAAGAGGGGAAAAGGGAGCTAGCTACGGTACAAAAGGTGCCAGGCAACTTTACAGCTTTACTGACATGTCAGGCTGCGCCAGGCTTTGACCAGCTAAAAGATATGCCGAAGGTAGAGGCTGAGAGAAGAACTCCGGAGTGCACCCCAGAGGGGAGCTTCGAAGCATGCTCCGGAGGGTGGCCTCCGGGCTTGGCTCCCGGAGGGTGGCCTCTGGACTTGGCTCCCGGAGGATGGCCTCCGAACAGGACTCCGGAGGGTGGCCTCCGGGCTGGACTCCGGAGGGTGGCCTCCGGGCTGGACTCCGGAGGGTGGCCTCCGTGCTTGGCTCCCGGAGGATGGCCTCCGAACAGGACTCCGGAGGGTGGCCTCCGGGCTGGACTCCGGAGGGTGGCCTCCGGGCTGGACTCCGGAGGGTGGCCTCCGTGCTTGGCTCCCGGAGGATGGCCTCCGAACAGGACTCCGGAGGGTGGCCTCCGGGCTGGCCTGCGCCCGGGCCTGAATTGGGGGCTCCGGGCCGGACCTCCTGGTCTTAGGGGTTCCGAAGCTACGGGCCCCGAAAGGCACCTTGGGACCTGGAAACAATACTTAGAGAAAATAGGCTCCGACAGTACCTGGTTCTGGGCCGAAGGCTGTCGGAGGCTGACGTCATTTGGCCCCTGTTTAAGGGAAATATATTCCCCCAACAAATAACATTCTCCTCTGTGGCGATATAAAGCCGAAACAGAATCCCGACCTTGGGCGCCCTTACTACCGGCGACATTGATAAGCACTCTTTGATTTTATTCTATCCACAACACACTCGTTATTCTATCAAAGAGCATATATGTAAAGTGGTAAAAATTGTTCATTACAATCAAGCTCTTATTCTATCCACAACACACTCGTTGTGGATAGCACCACATACAAAATTTTGTTTTATTTAAGATAGCGACTCCTAACGCCTAATCGCCACCGGAGGCGGTCTCCGTGCTCTCGGAACCACGAGTACGCGGCTCTAGAGGGATGGTGGGCTCGAGAAAGTTCTCGATGATGGGGTCGGAGACGAGGCTGGGGCGCGGTGCAGGGGCGCTGGTGGAGGGTCTGGTGGGGGAGGGGTGTGGCGGGATCCTCTTGGGGCGAGGGAGGGGCTCGCGGATGGGCTTCTTCTTCCTTGGAAGGAGAGGAACCATCTCGGCGATGTCCTTCTGCAGCTGCATGATCTTGCGCCGCAACTCGCCGTTCTGTTGGATCAAGTTCTTCATCTCCTCATGAAGAAACTCGACCGCCTCATGGTGCTCATCGGCATCGAGCACCGCCTCGGTATGGAGATCATCCATAGCCTGTAGAAGACGTGACTGTCGGGCCATGACCGGATCACGCACGGAGTGAACTCCGAGGTAGATGCTACGGTGGGCATTGGGAGTACGCTTCGGCACAAGCCGGAAGGATGAGTTCTGAAGACGATCATCGTAGATCATCCTCAGCTCCATGAGGCCCTGGAGGGCGACTCGTTGGCACGCGACGTCGAAAGTCGGGCCCCCAAGTGCGGTGGTGTAGGGTGGCAGGTGCTCTCCGGAGCCATGGACGGTGAGGGAGACGTCACAAGGTCCGGCGAACTCGTCGGGGTACACTCCTTGGAATTCAGGCTCAAAGAGGAACCCGAGGAATGTGAGCATCATGCGGAGCTCCCTGACGAAGCCCTCGTAATGATGGCAGTAGCTGTGCACTTGGTATACTGGCATCTACAAAACAGCAAGTTGAATAAAAGTGAGGGGAGAAACAAAGTTTATAAAGTAGGTTTTCGAGAAATAATTTCCTGCGGCTAATGGCTAGGCGGGTTTGTTTGGCTTCCTACAGTCAAGTCGGCTCTGATACCATCTTGTGGCGCCCCGATTTATCAAAATCGAGACATTATTGAATTTCCATAGAAAAACAATAATAACAAGATGTTCATCATGCGACAATCGTACATACGACAAGTATTCATGGCACGCAGACCATATTTATTACATCAGAGTAAAAATTAAATAAGTAAATAAAAGCATGACGAACGTCTTCTTTAGGATCTTCTCTTGACTAGGTCGCTACTCCAGACCATCTTCATAGTAGGCATCCTCTGAGGTGTTCAACGGGTATGAGTACAAAAAGTACTCAACAAGCCACCGCAAATGCAAGTAATAATGCAGGATAATAAACAAGGAAGGGTAATGGCTAACAGTGCGGAAAAGTACATTTTCAGTTATTGCATTTAGTGTAATCAAATTTTATCATGCGGAAATATAAACATGAACATCAATAACATCATCTAACTCGAGGAGTACGTTTTACCTCCTCGCACCACAATCCTTACATGTCAACCAACATGCACATCCATATTCAAGTAATCTAACTGTGGGATGTCACGCAACCCGCCCTTGACCGTGGGCTCGGCTTTTCAAAAAGATTTAAGACTCTGATCAGAGATGTACTACTGTACCCACAAGGCATGCACTCATCCCAAACGAGATGACCCATACCATGGGAACTCGTGCCAAAACCTCGGCATGAAATGCTCCAAGCGATAACCACCCGCTCTAGGTTTTGCCGGCGCGCCGGGCCGCATCCCGGCTAACGTCGCACCCCCTTTTGCGCCACATTGGTACAAGCCACCCGCAGGTGCTGCTTGACCCATCTCCAAATGGTGGCCTCATTTTGGAACACTCCATACCTTAGTTAGGACTTACCCACTAGACTTGTGGTTAGTACAGAAGTGTATTGCAACGGATCCCGCAGACCGGTCCTTATAGCGCCCCGGGTGCTACCGACCAATGCCCTAGCTTGCACCCGGAACCCACCATGCATACACTCACAACCATAACTCATCACCAACAGAAATCCAAGGATAAGAAGTAACGGGGATCATATAGTAGAACCATTTTACTACGACTCATTTTTATCCTATAGCGATCGTGTCAATACATTGGACACTAGCTAATATCATTAATCATGTGGTGACAAGGAGATTGGGCGAGATAGCATGGCTTGGGTTGCACATCAAGGTCGGGGGATCCTAAATAAATATATTGTAAGGGTTCATTTGACTAATGCATGTATAACCTATGAGTTTTAGCGATAGTTTAATCAAACATGGGTTCAATATGCTCAAAAGATTGGTTTGGTGAATTGCCTTGTTCAACGAAGGGCGAGGGAGGAACTTCCGGGAAATATTCCGGCTCCTCGACGGCGTCGTAGTCTTTCCAATATAAATAAAGTAAAACAAAATAAACACAACATTCCATCAAACAACATCACATAATAAGCACATAGGTTTAAGTTGGTTTGATTTAAAAATAAACCAAGTTGTTAAGGTTCTGAAGTTCATTTCATAAATAATTTTAAAGGAAATTAAAATGAAGTTTTGCCCTTTGAAAAAGGGGTTTAAAAAGTGATTATTCTCATTTTTAAGTTCTCTAATAAATTTAAAATGAAAGGTCCATAGAAAATTTAGTGGTTTGTTCATATTAACAGGAAATAGATAAATATAAGCTTTACTGGAATTTAAATAATTGAATTTACATTTTTACCCTAAGGGTATTTAAATGCCTATTTAATTAAATGTGAAAAAGTCTAAAGTAACATATTGTTTTTATTGAACTAATGTGCAGAGGATAATATTGTGGATTTTCTGAAATTGAAATGGCAATTTTTAGAGTTCAAATGCGCCAGATATGAATTTTACAAGTTTAAAAGCATTTCTGGAATTTATTTTCAAATTTAAATGCGTCGGGTCCACGGTGAGCCAGGCCCACGGTGAACCCGCGCACTGTGCGCGTGCGCCGGATCGATCTGGACCGTTGGATCCAGATCCAACGCGCGCGGGCGAGGCGGGGCGCTTAAGTGACAGCGGACGGCCAGGATTAAAACGTGCGAAAGGGTACCACGTGGACGCACGAGATCGAGCGCGGGTTTTAAATACTAATGGACGCACGAGATTAAAACGTACCCCTTCGCACAGATCCAACGACGCAGATTAAACCGCACATGGGATTTAATCAGTACCGTTAGATCCAGATCGCACGGTGCGGATTGAATCCGACATGGCACAGGTACTCAACCCGTGCCGGTCATCTTCTCCGGCGACGGCGAGCGGGCCAGGGGCCACGGCGAGCGACGGCGGCCCTATCTAAGCCTAGAAATGGAAAGAGGGCACTACGGCGGTCACGATGGTACCTTAGGCGAGGCGAGGGATCGACGGAGCGCGGTCGGCGGCGAGGGTAGACGACGGAGTGGTCCGGGCTCCTCGTCGGCGATGGTGCTCCGGTGGGGTTCAACGTCGGCGGAGGGGTGGCCGAGGTTGGGGTTGTCCTTGTGGTCATGATGGCGGCGATGGCGAGGACGGGGAAGGGCTCTGGCGACGGCGAGCGGCGACTGGACCGAAGGTGGCGTTGAGGTGTTTAAACGGGTGTCACGGGCGTTTGGTTCAGTTCTGGTGCGAATGCGAGCGAGGGGTGGATGCGGGGCACCAAAGGGGTTTAAATAGGGTCACCGGCGGGGCAGAGAGGGCGCAATCGGGGGAGGGCCGAGAGTAACGCCGGCGAGCTCTTACCATGCATGCGAGCGACAGGCGATAGCACGTGGGTTAATGAGGGGAAACGGTCGGCGCGTCGCGGGGGTGTTAATGGCGTCAACGAATTAATGAGAGAGGGGCCAGCGAGGCGGATCTGAGGCGGGATCGGGGGCCGGTGAGGTTAGTGGGGTTGGCGCGAGGTGGACGACGGGTCCGACAGGTGGGGGCCACTGGCCAGCGAGCGTGGGCGCGCGAGTGAGGGAACTGACGGGTGGGGTCGGGCTCGGGCGTGGGAGGGGACTGTTGGCGCCGACAGGTGGGGCCGGGGTGTCGAGTGCGCGCGTGAGAGGAGAGGGGGTCACTGACGGGTGGGCTCCCCCGGTCAGAAGGCGCGCGCGGGAGGGAGTGGGCTGGGCCGGCCGGGAGAGAGAGAAAGAAGGGAGGGGAGCCCATTACTGTTTTAAAGCATTTCTGAATAAAAATAATTCCAGGAAATAGATTAAAATCTTAGGGCTACTTTCAAGGTTGGTAAAAATTTATAAAAATTCTCAAAAATATATTTTGGTCTTAGGATCACACACAAAAAGTTTCACCTCCTAGTTTGGCCATCTACTCTATGTTGTAGTTAAAAATGGGAAAGAAGGGTACTAAAGGTATTTTCCAAATTAATAAATTCAGGAAATTGAATTAAATAATATTTTTATTACTTTGAAAATTTGGGGTGTTACACCTTAGAAGCGGCAAAAGCTAAAGAATATGAATGGACTCAAGGCGGGCAACAGGGGCGAAAGTCTCCTCAAAGTCAATACCCTCTTTCTAGGAAAAACCCTAGGCAACTAGTCGAGCTTTGTTGCGCACCACAACCCCATCTTCACCTTGCTTCTTCTTGAACACCCACTTGGTGCCAATGGGGTTGCATTCATGTGGCAGCTCAACCAGTGTTCAAACTCGATTGCGAACAAAATTCTCAAGCTCTTCTTGTATGGCGTTTATCCAATTTGCATCAGAAAGAGCATGAGAAACATCTCTGGGCTCAAAAGTGGCAACAAACGCAGACTCAGCAAAAATAGCGAGTGAGCCAACAGAAGAACCCAAGGATCTCGAAGTGAGATCACCGATGATGAGCTCTGAGGGGTGATCATGCTAAACTGCTCGGGATCCTAGGTGATCAGAGTTTACCTCACCGGAGTCAGCAGCTGGCACCTTTGGACTCAACAAAGGGGGCTCGATCGAAGTGGAAGAAGTGATCAGAGGTTCGCCATCGTCCTCAATTGAAGTCTCAGTAGGTGTGGGGTCTGAAGGCTATGCAGAAGGCCCACCCTCATCAACAACAGGAGTGTCATCATCTTCCTCTAAGATGGACTCTCCAAGCTCATAATCTCTAGAAAGCTATAAAGAAGGGGTCAGCGAAGGCATGGACTCATCGAAAGAAACCACGCAAGTCTCGACAAGCTATTGGGAGTCGAGGTTCCAAACACGGAAGACTCGAGAATGCAAAGCATAACCAAGAAAGACTCCATCCCAACAACGAGACTCAAACTTGTCCAAATGCCCTCCCTTCTTGAGCACAAAGCACTTGCAGCCAAATGCTCACAAGTGACACAACTTAGGTTGTCTGCCAAACCGCAACTCATATGATGTCTTCCAAAGTAAGCTCTAAGAAAAATGCGGTTGTCCAAATATCAAGCCGTGTTCATGGCTTTAGCCCAAAAGCGCCTAGGAGTCCTATGCTCATCGAGCATCATCCTGGCCATCTCGACCAGCATGTGGTTCTTTCGTTGTACAATGTCATTCTCTGGGGAGTGTAAGGAGCATAAAACAGGTGCTCAAGACCCTGATCACTAAAGAAGCTAACGAATTGGGAGTTCTTGAACTCAGAGCCATTGTCAGAGCGAATTGCTCGCATCCATCCATTGTTCTCATTCTTCAGCTTCAAAATCAGGTCATGAACAAACTGGAAAGCCTCATCCTTAGACTCCAGAAAGAAAACCCACGAGAATCGAGAAAAATTGTCAACTATCACAAGGGCGTACCAGTTCCCACCGATTGAATGTACCCGAGCTGGACCAAATGTATCCATGTGTAACATCTCTCCCGGGTACGAAGTCATCACCTGAGTCACAGGTGCGTGAGAAGCGGCAACCATTTTCCCATGACGACAGGGATGGCAAACTAGATCCTTCTCCATCTTAAGCTTGGGCAATCCTTAAATGAGGTCCATAGAGCTTAATCTGACTAGCAGATCAAAACTCAAATGACCTAACCTCCTATGCCACCTCCAGAGCTCAGAGGAGGATCCAACAATCAAACAGCGAGAAGGGCCAAAAGAACTAGAGAAATCAATACGAAAAACCTTGCCGAAGGGTAAGATCTAGCAAACCAAAGATCCTCTAGAATCAACGACAGAAGACATGCCCTTCTTAAAAAGAACCTCTAAACCATCCTCAAGAATTTGCAAAAAAAGAGACCAAATTAAAACTCAAGTTTCCAACCAAAGCAACATTCTTCAAAGAGAAATGATCAGAGATAAGAATTGAGCTAATGTTGTGTACCTTCCCTTGACCACTGTTCCCGAAAGTGATGTACTCCTTGGAGCTCAGGGAAGTGAGGCTGGAGAACCATCTGCGATGTCCCGTCATGTGGTGAGAGCATCCTAAATCCATGATCCACACGTCCTCCAGTCCTCGATCCTGCACGGTCAATGGTCATAAGTGGAAGCAAACGGTCCGACACCAGGTTTAGCAGAGGAGCTAAACCAGTGTCGAGCCATCTGCTCAAAAGAAGGAAAGCAGAAGGAATCATAAGAGTTTAGACCAAAACGCGGCTCAAAGTGTGGTCCTATATTCTGCCTAAAGTCTCGACCATGAGGTCCAAAGTCGTATCCAGAACGACCTGGAGCTCTGCTAGAGCGAAAACCACCCTCCAGAGCATGGGAACGAAAGTCGTCTCCTCTACCACCACCTACACGACGCGGCCTGACCTCTAGCCTCTCTCCACATTGAGGGACTCTCTGTCTACCACCCTACTGGTAGAACTACTCCTGCCCACCTCGAGCTCTCTCTGCTCTCTCAACCTGCTTCCTCCTGAAGAAAAACTCCTCAAGATGCCCATCTCTCTAACAAAACTCATAGTGATAGGTAGGCTTTTTATGATGTGGTTGAGGCTTGGGGTTCTTGGGCTTGGTGGTGTTGGGTGTAGACTCTTTGGTGTGAGAGGGTCCAGGTAGAGAGTCAAGAGAAGTGTGGAGATGTTTGGGCTTTGGGATCCAGATAGGCTTCTTGGGTGAAGCTTTAGTTTGTTCTTGGAACACTCCATCCTTGGGCTGACAGGCCTGGAAAGACTCAGTGGAGTGAGTCTTGGGATATCCCTACTTTGGAGTCATCTTACTCCACTCCACTGCACGAGTCAGGGCACTCTCAAAGTCAGCCTTGGTGTAGGTGTAACCTACCCCAAACCCATCCTGCCTCTTGAACTGCTGGATCATCATGCTGAGCTGTGGCTCTTTGGCACTCACCCAACTCAGGATCTGACAGAGGTAAGAGTTCTCGTTCTGAGCATCAGCTACCTCCTCTCTCAAGGTAGCTAGTACCTCCACCTAAGACAAGCAGATCTCACACTCTCTATCAACTTGGACAGACTTCTCAGCTTTTAGCTCGATTAGTTCCAATCTCAGGGACAAGCAGTTCTCACAAATAGTGGGTGGAACTGACAATGTCTCAAGCTCTAGCTTAGTCTGCTCCAGCTCAGCTCTAACTCTCGCTAACTCGTCCAACTGCTCATCACTCTTGGCTCTCAACTTAGCTAAACCAGCTAAATGAGATGGGCAGTCACCATAGGGCACGACGACAGTGGCATGACCATCTTTCAGCTCTAGCTGAGCGCTCTCAAGCTCAGTGGCCAGAGCGTCTCTCTCATCTACCCTCTCTATGTACCTGAACTTCAGAGTCATAAGGTCACACAATAGAACCTCACAGTTAGGGCACTCACTACTACCACCCAAGCAAGGGGAAGAAGATAGACTCTCAATCTTGCCATTTGCCATGGCAAGCTCACTCTCAAGCTCATCTATCCTCTTCTTAGCCCCTCTAAGCAGATTCTCTCCATATCTCAACTCCTGACGATTCTCTTCAACCAATTCAATGACTTCTTGTTCATGGGAGAATACCTTCGTCGTCGGAGTTGTCGGGGGAGCCCTTTTCTTCCTTATCCCCAAGATTCATTGAGCAGATGCTCTTGCGGGATCTTCGGTTGTGATGCGAGCAGCTCTTCGGCTTGTCCCCAAAGGCCATGAAGCAGAGGCCCGCCGGATCATCCTTGTCCTTCCCCTTCTTGATCATGATCTCCTCATCGCTTGAACTCGTTGAAGAGGAAGCAGACGATGATCTCTTGGAGTAGCTTCTCTCATTCTTGGCGAAGAAAGCCTTGTCTCGCTTCTTGTTCTCATGCTGGTAGTCCTTCAGGGCCTTTCGGAAGAACTTGGTTTTTGGCTTGCCCTTTGTGAAGGTGGAGCTGTCGTGGTGCTTAAATGAGTCGTAGGAGCCACTGTCGGTGGCTTTCTTGTGACTGTTCTGCTTGGGGCAGTCGGCAATGAAATGACTTGGATCACCACACTCAAAGCATCCGAATTTTGTGTCGTGTCTTTTGAACATTCGTTTATCATAGACACGACGCACCCGGTTGTTAAAAATACAGATCATCATCTCCTAGAGAATAAAGCTGGTCCTCAGTGATAGACATCAAGGAGAACATAGCATAGCTCAAAGAGGATGAGTCAGCAGAAGGTGTCGCAAGGGCCAGGGTTTTTGAGCCAGAACTTGTGAGATTTGATTTCAACTGGATGTCAACCTATGTGGCCTTGAGCTTACTAAAAAGCTCTGCGATAGTCAAGGTATTGTAAGAAGTGCTCTCAATGATAGAGGATACCTTGATCTCCCTGATCTTAGGGTCCAAAGTATGAAGAACCTTGAGCGCCTGCTCATGATCTGAGACTAGTTGAACTCCATCGGCCTTGTTGGCCCGAAGCTTGTTGATGATCGATTGAAAACGACCAAACAAAGCTTCAACAGATTCACCCGGCTTCTGTGTGAAATTTTCTTATTCACGCCGGTAGGTCTGATAGAGCCGAGCCTTGACCTGGGTTGTCCCCTCATGGTGTGCCTGGAGGGTAGCTCAGATCTCTCTAGCAGTGATGAGATGGCTCACACGCTCAAACTCAGTGGGACCTAGACCAGAAAACAAAATTTTATTAGCCTTGTTGTTGTTCTGATGTTGGGCGACTAACTCGGGGGAAGTACACTCAGCAACTAGAAGCATAGTAAAAGTGTCGTGAACACAAATATCCCAAATGTCCGGGCTCTGTCTCATGAGATCGGCTCGCATGCGTGTCTTCCAGTAATTGTAGCCAAAAGATTCAAGAGACGGGACCTTGCCAAAGGAAGTCATGATCACTACCTTGGGTTAGAACTGGTTAAGGTATGGACAAACCCTAACCAGGCTCTGATACCACTTGTAGGACCGAGGGTAGCAACCAGAGGGGGGTGAATAGGCGCCTCAAAAATTCTTTCGAATCAATGTCCTTCTCCCAACACCCAACGCACCTCAACAGACAAACAACAGAAGCAAAACAAACCACATGTACTAAAATAATCTAGCCTAAAAATAACCGGTGTCCCAATCAAAAAGACACCAACAAAGTGCTTAAAGGCAGATTAAAGTCATTCACATAACAAATAGCATTTCCACAAAGATTTCACCAAATCACATGTAATCCATCAAGCATCTAAAAATATCCATCACTTACAGACATTTCATTCATCACAAGTTCAACAAGCTTCTAAGAAATAAGCGATGAAACTAAGACCTCATGAGAATAGCACACTATTTAACGCATTTAATATTGACAAGGATTAATTCAGTAAACAAACAGTGCTTTGAAATGTATCATTGATTAAATCACAAACAGTGCTGAAGTAGATGAATAAAAACACAAGAGTTCAATCTAAAGTACTGCAGATGCTAATATGAACTTGAAACAAGAGATTTAATTTTGCTACAGGATGAAATAGTGCTTGCCTCATTTCTTGAGCCTATGCGTTGCGTGCTGTAGCTTCTTCTATCCTTGCACATCAACCAAAGATGTGCAGATAGATGCTTTGTCCAGCGTGTGGTGCTCGCCGATTCATGCGCTGAGTCCATAGCTTCCACGCAACCTCGCAGAGCACGTGTGCTGCTTCTGCTCTCTTCTGCTGCCACCAAAGAAAATCAACACGCAGCTGACTACACGTCGATCAAAGCAATGGAGACTTCAGCCAATTGCACAGACATGCTGCCACGAGCTGCTTCCGTGCTCATCACAGCGCCACCCTTCCACGTGGGCACAGAGAGCCACCGCTTGGGACAAATTCCTTGAGCCGAGTGCTCCCTCCGCCAGGAACACGAAGTGATGCGCCGCTAGTTTGCTGCTTCTCCCGCCTCCACGCAAAACAGCTGAGGAGCCATGCTGAATAGCGTGGGCCTCATGGCTCCAGATGTGATGAGTCATTGTCAACGATAGTCAAAGAGGATAGAAGAAGAGAGGAGATCTGCTGTTTCATGGGCCGCGTGTGACTCACGTACACGGGCAGCAAGCGACTGTCGGGGCAGAGGGGCTGCGAAGTCGGGTTGGCCCAATCCGGGTACATGGGCCTGAAGCACCAGAAGACCCACTGGGCTGTTGACCAGGATTGACTCAGGTACACGGGCGATGAGTGATTGTCGGGCTAAGAGAGCTACGGAATCGGGCCGGCCCAATCCGTGTACCTGGTGCAAAGTCGGTGGAGGCTTTGTCAGTTTCGGCGCAAAACTGACGACCGCTGATCTTGTATCGAACTGTCCAGAAGAGAAGCCGTAGTCGCTACGAAAGCTTAGCTTCTGGATAAGTCATCTGTAAATAGGAGTTTTATATTTTTGTCCCTAGGCCCACAGTCAGTCAGTCGAGTCTGTAAAAAATCCTAAGGGCAATTTAGTCTTTTCCTTTATTTCAGCGTCTGTAAAAAACCCTAAGGGGCTGGTGGAATATTCCTAGTATTGGGCAGCCTATAAATAGCGCCCCAATCCCTAGGGTTAGGTCACCCTTTTGCTGAAATCACTTTTTATTCTATTGGGTCATTTTGTTCCCTGCCTTCTCTCTGTTGTATGTGCGCCGCCAGACTCTTGCACAAGCCATGTTTAATTCCTGCATGCACTGTTTTGAGTCATGTTCTTCATGAATCTGTGAGTTTCCATTCGCATTCTTTTGTCTCTTCAAGCTGCAGCAGTTCTGCAGTTGTTTCTACTGCTTTGATTCATGTGCGTGGCTATTTTTCTTAAGCAAATGTGTCTCTGTTGCTCCTGTTCTTCACGTAAGGAGTACTAGTTCTTGCCTGTAGCAAGTAGTACTACTTCCCTATTGCTACAGTGTGCTAGTACTCTAGCTTTGCTTTTCTTGTGTAGCCTTTTTGATCGAGTAGACATGACATTGTCTCTTTCTGGCTGTTTTTGGCAAAGCACCCTCGTTCGCGCGAAGTCCTTCAGTTCTGTGAAGCAGGCTTCGACCTGACTTCTTCGAAGGCTTCGCTAGGACTCCGATTTTGAACTGTGAACCTAGCTTCGATGTGTGTACTGTGCTTCGTTTCTGTTCTGTCAGCATACTTCGACAGTTCTTGCGAAGGTGTACTCCGACTCGAGTGTTACGAAGTCAATACTTTGACAGGCCTCGAAGTGAACTCCGAAGCATGTATTTCTGGTAGACTTCGCTGGATGTGTGTTCTCTGAGATTTTTCTGCTGCTGTCTTTTTCCGAAGGTCTCAGTTTGTGAGTTCGACGTTTGTTTTTCGAAGTGTGGTTGTGGGCTTTGACTTCTTGTGTGAACATCTGCAGTCTTCGATTCGAAGCTGATCTGTGGGTTGGAGGTTACCACTTTGATATTCATACCTCGATCAAGTTAGCTTCGAAGGGAGAGTGTAGGCTTCGATTTGGTTTTTCTGCCGTGTGTCGGGCTTCGCTTCTCTTTCGGAGGTTGTCTTTTTGTGAGCTTGTTCTAACCTTTCTGATCGAAGTCTAGGCTTCGAAGTACACTGGTCGAAGCAAGCTTCGATACTCTCATACTTTGCTTCGAAGCATACTTCGCTCTCTGCTACACTCGAACTAGGCTAGACCAAACAAACCATAGGCACTTTAACGACAACCTTCGCTCAACTTCGACAAGGGACTCCGAAGCAGGCTTCGACACTGCGAAGCAGGCTTCACCAAGTTTCGAATAGGAGACAGATTTTGAACAGTAACTTCTCATCCCATTCCATGTGTACTTAGATTATTTTACTGAGAAGCTTTGATCTGCCATGTCTTGAATATTTTGTTTATCTGCCTATTAGCACTGTATTGGTGTTTCTCTGATTTTGACACCTGTTGTTTCTAGGCTAGATACTGTTATACTTAGGCTTTCTGTTCACACTCTGCTGCTTAGTCTTTTGAGGTGCATTGGGTGTTGGGAGAAGACCATTGATTCGAAAGAATATTTAGGCGCCCATTCACCCCCCCTCTGGTCGCTACTTTTGGTCCTACAAGTGGTATCAGAGCCTGGTTAGGGTTTTTCCATACCTTAACCGGTTCTAAACCCCAGTAGTGATCATGACTTCTCCTGGCAAGGTCCCGTCCTTGGAAGCTTATGGCTATAACTATTGGAAGACTCGCATGCGAGCCTATCTTATGAGCCAAGGCTCGGACATCTGGGACATTTGTGTTCACGATACGTTTGTTATTTTGCCTGTTGCTGAGCATGGTACTCCTGGTATCATTGCCCAGCATCTGAGCAATAGTAAAGTTGTGAACATTCAGTTTTCTGGTCTAGGTCCCACTGAGTTTGAGTGTGTGAGCAATCTCTCCACTGTGAGAGAGATCTGGGCTACCCTCAAGGCACACCATGAGGGAACAGCCCAGGTCAAGGCTCGGCTCTATCAGACTTACCGACGTGAATATGAAAACTTCACACAAAATCCAGGTAAATCTGTTGAAGCGTTGTTTGGTCGTTTTCAATCGATCATAAACAAGCTTCGGGACAACAAGGCTGAGGGTGCTCAGTTAGTCTCAGATCACGAGCAGGCGCTCAAGGTTCTCTATACCTTGGACCCAAAGATCTGGGAGATCAAGGTATCCTCTATCGTTGAAAGCACTTCTTATGATACCTTGACCATTTCTGAGTTGTTTAGCAAGCTGAAGGCCACTGAGGTTGATATCCAGTTGAGATCAAATCTCACTGGTTCTGGATCAAAGTCCCTGGCCCTTGCTACACCTTCTGTTGATCCTTCTTCTATGAGTTGTGCTGGGTTCTCTTTGATGTCTATCACTGAGGACCAGCTTGAGTCTTTGGGAGATGATGATTTGTGTCTTTTTAACAACCGGGTGCATCGTGTTTATGACAAGAGAATGTTCAAAATACACGGCACAAAATCCGGATGCTTTGAGTGTGGTGATCCAGGACACTTCATCGCCGACTTCCCCAAGCGCAATGGACACAAGAAGGGCACCGGTGGTGGCTTCCACGACTCCAGCAAGCACGAGAGCTCTTCCTTCAACAAGGGCAAGCCAAAGACCAGATTCTTCAAGAAGGCCCTGAAGGACTACCGACGAGAGAACAAGAAGCGCGACAAGGCCTTCTTCACCGAGATGGAGAAGTGCTACTCCAAGCGGTCCACGTCTTCTTCCTCTTCATCGAGCTCAAGCGATGAAGAGATCGTCATCAGGAAGGGGAAGGACAAGGATGATCCGGTGGGTCTTTGCTTCATGGCTTTCGGAGACAGAACGAAGAGCCGTTCACACCAGCGCCGAAGATCCCGCAAGAGCTTCTGCTCAATGGCTCTTGGGGATAAGGAAGAGAAGAGATCCTCCGATGACTCCGATGACGACGACAACGAAAAGGTATCATCTTATGAGGGCGAAATCGTTGATTTACTTGAAAGCAATCATCAGGAGTTAAAATATCGGGAAAAACTACTTAGGGGGGCCAAGAAGAGGATAGATGAGTTAGAAAGTGAGCTTGTCGTAGCCAACAGTAGAATTGAGAGTCTATCTTCTTCCCCCTGCTTGGATGATAGCAGTGAGTGCCCAAAGTGTGAGGTGCTTCTGTGTGACTTGTCGACTCTGAAGTCCAAGTACACAGAAAGGGTTGATGAGAGGGACGCTTTGGCCACTGAGCTTGAAAGCACTCAGCTGGAGCTGAAAGATGCTCAAGCCATTGTCGTTACACCCTATGCTGATTGCCCATCTCATCTAGCTGTCTTAGTTGAGCTGAAAGCCAAGGGCGATGAGCATTTGGGGGATTTGGAGAGAGTGAGAGCTGAGATGGCGCAGACTAGGCTAGATCTTGAGACACTGTCAGTTCCACCCACTATCTGTGAGAACTGTCTGTCTCTTAGAATGGAGTTGATTAAGCTGAAAGTCGAGAAGTCTATCCAGGTAGATAGCGAGTGTGAGACCTGCTTGTCTCAGGTGGAGGTACTAGCTTCCTTGAGAGAGGACCGCGCTTTGAGCCGCGGTTTGGTCCAAATTCTTCTTATGGTTTTCGCTTTCCGTCTTTTGAGCAGATGGCTCGACATTGATTTAGCTTTTTTGTTAAACCTGGTGCCGGACCATTTGCTCCCCTTACGACTACTGACTGTGTAGGATCGGGGACTGGAGGACGTTTGGATCATGGACTCTTCTGTGTTTGATTCTAGAGGGTCTTTGATTTGCTAGATTTTACCTTTTGGTAAAGTTTTTCGAATTAACTTCTCTAGTTCTGTTGGCCCTTCTCGCTGTTTGATTGCTGGATCTTCTTCCGAGCTCTGGAAGTGGCATAGGAGGCTAGGTCATTTGAGTTTTGATCTGCTAGTCAGGTTGAGCTCTATGGACCTCATCTAGGGATTGCCCAAGCTTAAAATGGAGAAAGATCTAGATTGTCATCCCTGTCATCATGGGAAAATGGTTGCCGCGTCCCACTCACCTGTGACTCGGGTGATGACTTCATATCCAGGCAAACTATTACATTTGGACACTGTAGGTCCAGCTCGGGTATGCTCAGTCAGTGGGAAGTGGTATGCACTTGTGATTGTTGATGACTTTTCTCGATTCTCGTGGGTTTTCTTTTTAGAGTTTAAGGATGAAACTTTTCAGTTTGTTCATGACCTAATTTTGAAGCTGAAGAATGAGAACAATGGTCAGATGCGAGCAATTCGCTCCGACAATGGCTCTGAGTTCAAGAACTCTCAGTTCATCAGCTTCTGTAGTGATCAGGGTCTTGACCATCAGTTTTCTGCTCCTTACACTCCCCCACAGACGATGGCCAGGACGATGCTCGATGAGCACAGGACTCCTAGGCATTTTTGGGCTGAAGCCATGAACACGGCTTGCTATCTGGCCAACCGCATTTTTCTTCGATCTTACCTAGGTCAGCCCTCATACGAGTTGCGATTTGGCAGACAGCCCAAGGTGAGCCACTTGCGAGCGTTTGGCTGCAAGTGCTTTGTGCTCAAAAAGGGAGGGCATTTGGACAAGTTTGAGTCTCGTTGCTGGGATGGTGTTTTTCTTGGCTATGCTTTACATTCTCGAGGTTTTCGTGTTTGGAACCTCGAATCCCAGCAGCTTGTCGAGACTTGCGAGGTTTCGTTTGATGAGTACTTGCCTTCTTTAACTCCTTCTTTTGAGCTTTCTGGCGATGATGAGCTCGGAGAGTCCATCTTCGAGGAAGATGAGGATACTCCAGCTGCTGATGAGGGTGGGCCTATTGCGCCTCCTGCAGAGCCCACACCTTCTAAGACTTCGACTGAGGATGAGGGCGGACCTCTGATCACTTCTTCCACTTCGATCGAGCCCCCTCAGTCGAGTCCAGAGGTGCCATCTACTGACTCCGGTGAGGTGACTTCAGAACACCAGGGATCCCGAGCAGTTCAGCGTAATCACCCTTCAGAGCTCATCATTGGTGATTTGACTGAGAGAACTTTGCGTTCATCTGATACTTCTCTTGCTGTGTTTGTTGAATCTGCTTTTGTTACATCTTTTGAGCCTAGAGACGTTTCTCATGCTCTTTCTGATTCTAATTGGATTAATGCTATGCAAGAAGAACTTCAAAATTTTGTCCGTAATCGGGTTTGGACACTAGTTGAGCCGCCACCAGGATGCAACCCCATAGGCACCAAGTGGGTGTTCAAGAACAAACAAGGTGAAGATGGGGTTGTGGTGCGCAAAAAAGCTCGACTAGTTGCCCAGGGTTTCTGCCAGAAGAGGGTATTGATTTTGAAGAAAATTTCGCTCCTGGTTCCTGTCTTGAGTCCATTCGCATTCTCTTAGCTTTTGCTGCTTCGAAGGGTTTTAAGCTTTTTCAAATGGACGTCAAAAGTGCTTTTCTGAACGGGTTCATAGAGGAGGAAGTTTATGTTAGGCAGCCCCCCGGTTTTGAGAACCCTAAGTTTCCTCGACATGTTTTTAAATTGCAAAAAGCTTTATACGGGTTGAAGCAAGCCCCTAGGGCTTGGTATGACCGGTTAAAGCAATTTTGTTGGGGAAGGGCTTTGTGATGGGTTCGGTCGATAAGACTCTCTTTTTGCTCAGAGTTGCTTCATATTTCTTGGTTGCTCAGATTTACGTGGACGATATTATTTTTAGCGGTACTACTGATTCTCTTGTGTCCAAGTTTTCTGAGCAGATGCACATCGAGTTTGAGATGAGCCTCATGGGTGAGCTCAAGTATTTCTTAGGGCTCCAGATCAAGCAGACCAAGGAGGGCACCTTCATCCACCAAGGTAAGTACACTCGTGACATGTTTAAGAAATTTGACTTTGGTGGGGAGTTGAAGCCGCAGATGACCTCGATGGGCACATCTGGGGGTCTGGACAAGGATGAGAGCGGCGTCAAGGTCAACGAGAGGGAGTTTCGAGGGATGATCGGTTCGCTGCTGTATTTGACGGTGACAAGACCGGACAAACAGTTCGCCGTGGGACTTTGCGCGCATTTTCAGTCTTCACCACACGCGTCTCATCGGCAGGCTGTCAAGCGCATCTTCAGGTATCTCACTTATGCGCCTGATCTCGGTCTTTACTATTTAGCATCATCATCTCTTGATTTATATGGTTTTTCAGACGCCGACTTTGGTGGATGCCGGTTGGATCGCAAGTCGACTTCCGGTACTTGCCAGTTTCTTGGTTCTTCCCTTGTCTCTTGGTCTTCTCGAAAGCAATCTGGAGTTGCTCTTTCGACCACTGAGGCTGAGTATGTGTAGGACCGAAAGTAGCGACCAGAGGGGGGGTGAATGGGCGCCTTAAAAAATTCTTCCGAATCAATGGCCTGCTCCCAATCCCCAACGCACCTCAAAAGACTAAATATATAAGAATGAATAGATAGCCTAAGTCTAAAGGTATCTAGCCTAGGAGCAACTGTTGATAAAACCGAGAAACACAAAAGCAGTGCTACTAGACAGATAGACAGAGTACTCAAGACATGGCTAGACAAATCTCAATAGAGCAATCTAGGTGCACTATGGGTGAGAAGAGAAGTTACCTGTTCAAATCTGTCTCCTGTTCGAAACTCGGCGAAGCCTGCTTCGCTGGTCGAAGCCTGCTTCGCTGGTCAAAGCCTGCTTCGCAGTGTCGAAGCCTGCTTTGCTGGCCGAAGCCTGCTTCGGAGGTCGAGATCTACTTGACAGGTCGAAGTCTGGTTTGGAGGTGGAAGTCGAAGTCTGTCGAAGGTGTGTTGTGTATCCTAGGTCGAGTGTGAATGAGAGCGAAGTATGACAGAGTCGGAGCCTGCTTCGAAGTGTGTACTTCGAAGGCAAGGCTTCGAACACAGCTTCGAACACGCACACAAAGCGAACAACCTTCAAAAGGAAAAGCGAAGGCTGACACGCGATAGAGAAACCAGAACGAAGCCTACACTCTACCTTCGAACAACAAGGACCTTCGAAGAAGACGGAAGCAAACACTGAGCGAAGTCTAACAGAAGGACAAGCTTCGAAACCAAGTTCGAAACCTGTCGAATTATGGACTTCGAAGAGCTCGAGTCGGAGTACCTTCGCACAGACGTTCGAAGTATGAAATGCTAACAGTTCAAAAGGTACTTCGAAGCTAGCAACTCAGGACACAAAACGAAGTTCGAAGTTCAAACGAAGCCTGCGAGTATATCAGATCGAAGCCTGCCTCACGGAGCTGAGGGGCTTCGAACAGAGAGGGTGGCTTCACCTGTAAACAGTCAGAAAAGTTACTCAGCCCTGTCAACTTCAATCAAAAAGCTGCGCAGTAAAAGCAAAAAGCTGGAACTAGTGTACTGTTGCAACAGTGTAGTAGTACTACTTGCAATAGCAAGAACTAGTACTACTTGCGTGAAGAACACACTCAACAGAAGCACTCGAAGCCCTCAAAATCAGGAATAAAATCACCAAAAACACACCAAACCAAAGGTTCTGATTCCGAGAGAATAATGCACACATCCACACATGAACAGGAGATGGAAACTTACTGAGAAGGAGTAAATGCAAGGCAAAATGCAATGAATAAATTCCTGGCAGCGCACAACAAGAGTGAGAGAGAAAGAGACAAAATGACCCAAAGGAGTATGAATTGATTTCAGCCAAAAGGGTGACCTAACCCAAGGGATTGGGGTCCTATTTATAGGTTGCCCAACACTAGGAATATTCCACCAGCCCCTTAGGGTTTTTTACAGACGCAGGAATAAAGGAAATGACTCTACTGCCCTTAGGAATTTTTACAGACACGACTGGCTGACTATGGGCCTAGAGATACAAGATCGACGGTTGTCAGTTTTGCGCCGAAACTGACAAAGCCTCCACCGGCTTTGCACCAGGTACCCGGATTGGGCCGGCCCGATTCCGCAGCTCTCTCAGCCCGGCAATCACTCACCGCCCATGTACTTGAGTCAATCCTGGTTAACAGCCCAGTGGGTCTTCTACTGCTTCTGGCCCATGTACCCGGATTGGGCCAGCCCGACTTCGCAGCCTCCTCTGCCCGACAGTCGCTTGCTGCCCGTGTATCTGAGTCACACGCGACCCATGAACCAGCAAATCTCCTTTCTTCTTCTGTCCTCTTTGACTATCGTTGACAATGACTCATCACTTCTGGAGCCATGAGGCCCACGCTATTCAGCATGGCTCCTCAATCTCCCCCTTGATGAGTGCATTGTCAACACTCCTCTTCTTCAGCTCTTCAGCACCTCGAACAAATATGGAAACACGAAAACAAAACACAAGAAAACAAAGAAGAAGAAAAATAAGGTAAAAGTTTAACCCTAATGACCAAAAGCCGAACAAAAGCAAGAAGTGGTCATTATGGTTAACCAAAACGTAAAAGCTCAAAATGAGTGTGATTTCAGAACAACAAGGATATCAACAGAGTAAGAACTCCCCCTTAAGCTCTGATCCCAAATTTTCTCCCCCTTCTTGACAAGTGAACTCACCAAGCACTCAACAGAGACACAGACTCCCCCTGAAATGCAACTCCCCCTCAAAGTATGCAGTAAGTTCAACTGGAGTGCATGTGGAGTGTAGAAAGCATGCTTCTCAAATATGATTGACTGCAATTACAACATCAAACAAGTATAGCAAAAGACATACTGTCTAAGACACATGGCATGATCAGTGCAACAGATGATATCTCAGGAAAGTCATTAGCACGCATTTTTCAGTTTTTGCAAACAAAAGCATCACCACATTTTCCAGTAAACAAGCGAGGTAAAGCATGAGATGCAAAAGCTAACTGATATTTACCAAGATAAGCATTGTCCAAAACAAAGTGCTTCAACAAACTTGTTATCATTTCAATGTTCAAGCTTTTTCTTTTCTCTTTTTCATTAATGCCAGGGATTATTTGCGTGTCAAAACCTCACGCTGACCGACCAAGTCAAGCCTAGGCCAGAACTGGACCATCAGAAGCTTAAAACATTGGTCTTGGCATACACTACATTGTCCCAGTTCATACCAAAGTGCTATGGTATGCAGTCCGGAACAATGCAATGCGACAAAGCAAACCCACCTGGATCTTTACAAGTTATGCATAAAGAGGCATGGAATTTTCATTTTTCTTGATTTTTATAGCATATTTCCATGTTTTTTAAAGCAGAAGGATGTCCAAATTGCATGTTTGCATCTAAGTCAGGAACTAGCTACAAGGCATGTAACAGATAGCAAAAACAGTCAGCCTACCCATGCTAGTTACCAGAGGCAATGGTGATCATTTTTTAAATTTAAAACATAAAAGCCATGCATATGATAGATATCAGACATATCAAGTGAACTGAAGCAAAGCATGATCATCGACAAGTAATGAAAAGCATGTACCAGCTAGAATAAGTAAAGCAGTTCAATCATATAACAGAAGCAAGCTCAAAGTGTGATATGTGAATATGCAAGATATGAACACACACAAAAAGACTCAAGAAAAGAGTAAAGAAGAAAGAAAACTGACGCAAAATATCCTAAAAAGGATACACAACACCCAAATCCCCTCGTAAACGCTCAAATGTAGACTGATCTAGGGGTTTGGTGAAAATATCAGCCAACTGATGATGGGTATCAACATGAACAAGGTCAATGACACCTTTCTCATATTGATCCCGCAAGAAGTGAAAGCACACATCAATGTGTTTGGTTTTTGAATGGAGACATGGGTTTTTCCCTACACTAATTGCACTGGTGTTGTCGCAAAACAAAGGAACTCTGGTAGGAAAGAACAACCCAAAATCTCGTAGAGTGGAAATCATCCAAACCAACTGTGAGCAGCAGCTAGCAGCAGCTACATACTCAGCCTCTGTGGTCGAAAGAGCAACTCCAGATTGCTTTCGAGAAGACCAAGAGACAAGAGAAGAACCAAGAAACTGGCAAGTACCGGAAGTCAACTTGCGATCCAACCGGCACCCACCAAAGTCGGCATCCGAAAATCCAGATAAATCGAGAGAAGATGATGCTGAATAGAAAAGACCAAGATCGGGCGCATAAGTGAGATACCTGAAGATGCGCTTGACAGCCTGCCGGTGAGACGCGCGAGGTGAAGACTGAAAATGCGCGCAAAGTCCCACGGCGAACTGAATGTCCGGTCTGGTCGCTGTCAAGTACAACAGCCAACCGATCATCTCTCAAAACTCCCTCTCGTTGACCTTGACGCCGCTCTCGTCCTTGTCCAGACCCCCAGATGTACCCATCGGGGTCTTCTGCGGCTTCAATTCACCACCAAAGTCAAATTTCTTAAGCATGTCGCGAGTGTACTTACGTTGGTGGATGAAGGTGCCGTCCTTGGTCTGCTTGATCTGGAGCCCTAAGAAGTTCTTGAGCTCACCCATGAGGCTCATCTCAAACTCACTGTGCATCTGCTCAGAAAACTTGGACACAAGATCATTAGTAGTACCGCCAAAAATAATATCAACCACGTAAATCTGAGCAACTAAAAAATCTGAAGCATCTCTGAGCAAGAAAAGAGTTTTATCCACCGAACCCATCACAAAGCCCTTCCCCAACAAAAATTGCTTCAACCGGTCATACCAAGCCCTGGGGGCTTGCTTCAACCCGTATAAAGCCTTTTGCAATTTAAAAACATGTCAAGCAATCTTGGGGTTCTCAAAACCGGGGGGTTGCCTAACATAAACCTCCTCTTCTATGTACCCGTTCAGAAAAGCACACTTGACATCCATTTGAAAAAGCTTAAAACCCTTCGAAACGGCAAAAGCTAGAAGAATACGAATGGACTCAAGACGGGCAACAGGAGCGAAAGTTTCTTCAAAGTCAATACCCTCTTTTTGGCAAAAACCCTGGGCAACTAGTCGAGCTTTGTTGCGCACCACAACCCCATCTTCACCTTGTTTGTTCTTGAATACCCACTTGGTGCCTATGGGGTTGCATCCTGGTGGCGGCTCAACTAGTGTCCAAACCCGATTGCGGACAAAGTTCTCAAGCTCTTCTTGCATAGCATTAATCCAATTAGAATCAGAAAGAGCATGAGAAATGTCTCTGGGCTCAAAAGATGCAACAAACGCAGATTCAGCAAACACAGCAAGAGAGGCATTAGATGAACGCAAAGTTCTCTCAGTCAAATCACCTATGATGAGCTTTGAGGGATGGTCACGCTGAACTGCTCGGGTTCCCTGGTGATCTGAAGTCACCTCACCGGAGTCAGCAGCAGGCATCTCTGGACTTGACTGAGGGGGCTCGATCGTAGTGGAAGAAGTGATCAGAGGTCCGCCCTCGTCCTCAGTCGAAGTCTCAGAAGGTGTGGGCTCTGCAGGGGGTGCAGAAGGCCCACCCTCATCAGTAGCTAGAGTATCCTCATCTTCCTCAAAGATGGACTCTCCGAGCTCATCATCACCAGAAGGCTCAAAAAAAGGAGTTAAAGAAGGCAAGGACTCATCAAATGAAACTTCGCAAGTCTCGACAAGCTGCTGGGTTTCGAGTTTCCAAACACGAAAACCTCGAGAATGCAATGCATATCCAAGAAAAACACCATCCCAGCAACGAGACTCAAACTTGTCCAAATGCCCTCCCTTCTTGAGCACAAAGCACTTGCAGCCAAACGCTCACAAGTGGCTCACCTTAGGATGTCTGCCAAACCGCAGTTCATATGATGTCTTACCAAGGTAAGCTCTAAGAAAGATGCGGTTGGCCAGATAGCAAGCCGTGTTCATGGCTTCAGCCCAAAAATGCCTAGGAGTCATGTGCTCATCGAGCATCGTCCTGGCCATCTCGACTAGCGTGTGGTTCTTTCGTTCCACAACGCCGTTCTGTGGGGGAGTGTAAGGAGAAGAAAACTGATGGTCCAGACCTTGATCACTACAGAAGCTGACAAACTAAGAGTTCTTGAACTCAGAGTCGTTGTCGGAGCGAATTGCTCGCATCCGACCATTGTTCTCATTCTTCAGCTTCAAAATCAGGTCATGAACAAACTGAAACGTTTCATCCTTAGACTCCAAGAAGAAAACCCATGAGAATTGAGAAAAGTCGTCAACAATGACAAGCGCGTACCACTTCCCACCGACTGAGCATACCCGAGCTGGACCAACAGTGTCTAAGTGTAAAAGCTCGCCCGGATACGAAGTCATCACCTGAGTCACAGGTGAGTGAGAAGCGGCAACCATTTTCCCATGACGATAGGGATGACAAACTAGATCCTTCTCCATCTTAAGCTTGGGCAATCCTCGGATGAGGTCCATAGAGCTTAACCTGACTAGCAGATCAAAACTCAAATGACCTAACCTCCTATGCCACTTCCAGAGCTCAGAGGAGCATCCAGCAATCAAACAGCGAGAAGGGCCAAAAGAACTAGAGAAGTCAATTCGAAAAACTTTACTGAATGGTAAAATCTGGCAAATCAAAGACCCTCTAGAATCAAATACAGAAGAACTGCCCTTCTTAAAACGCACTTCCAAACCATCCTCAAGAAGTTGCGAAACAGAAATCAGATTGAAGTTCAAATTCTTAACCAAAGCAACATTCTTCAAAGAGAAATGATCTGAAATGCGAATAGAGCCTATGCCACTTACCTTCCCTTGACCGCTGTTCTCGAACGTGATGTATTCTTTGGAGCTCGGGGGAGTGAGACTGGAGAACCATCTGCGATGTCCTGTCATGTGGCGAGAACATCCCGAGTCCATGATCCAAACGTCCTCCGGTCCCCGATCCTGCACAATCAGTGGCTGTAAGTGGGAGCAAATGGTCCGGCACCAGGTTTAGCAAAAAAGCTAAACCAGTGTCGAGCCATCTACTCAATAGATGGAAAGCGAAAACCATCAAAAGAGTTTGGACCAAAACACAGCTCAAAGCGCGGTCCTCGGTTCTGCCTAAAACCTCGGCCACGAGGTCCAGGACCGTAGCCAACACGACCTGGAACTCTGCCGGAACAGACACCACCAACTGGAGCACGGGCAAGAAAGTCGTCTCCTCTACCACCACCTACACGACGCGGTCTGGCCTCCAGCCTCTCCCCGCATCGAGGAACACGCAGTCTACCACCCTGCTGGTAGAACTGCTCCTGATCACCACGAGCCCTCTCTGCTCTCTCAACCCACTTCCTCCTGAAGCAAAACTCCGCAAGATGCCCGTCTCTCTGACAGTACTCACAATGATAGGTGGGCTTCTTGGGATGTGGTTGAGGCTTGGGATGTTTGGGCTTGGTGGTGTTAGGTGTAGTCTTCTTGGGCTGAGAAGGTCCAGGAAGAGAGTCTAGAGAAGTGTGGAGAAGTTCGGGCTTTGGAACCCAGATGGGTTTCTTGGGTGGAGCTCTGGGTGGTTCATGGATCACTCCATCCTTTGGCTGACAAGCCTGGGAGGACTCAGTGGAGTGAGTCTTGGGATACCTCTGCTCTGGAGTCATTTTACTCCACTCCACTGCCCGGCTAATGGCACTCTCAAAGTCAGCCTTGGTGTAGGTATAACCTACTCCAAACCCATCCTGCCTCTTGAACTGCTGGATCATCATGCCGAGCTGAGGCTCTCTGGCACTGATCCAACTCAGGATGGAACGGAGGTAAAAGTTCTCATTCTAAGAATCTACTAGCTCCTCTCTCAAGGAAGCTAGAACCTCCACCTGAGACAAGCAGGTCTCACACTCACTCTCTACTTGAACAGACTTCTCGGCTTTCAGCTTAATCCATTCCATTTGAAGAGACAGACAGCTCTCACAAACAGTGGGTGGAACTGACAATGTCTCAACCTCTAGCCTAGTCTGCGCAAGCTCAGCTCTCAACCTCTCCAAATCACCCAAATGTTCATCGCCCTTGGATTTCAGCTCAGCTAAGGCAACTAGATGAGATGGGCAATCAACACATGGTGCGACGATAGGGGCTTGAGCATCTTTCAGCTCCAGCTGAGCGCTTTCAAGCTCAGCGGCCAAAGCATCCCTCTCATCAACCCTTTCTGTATACCTGGACTTCAGAGTCGACAGGTCACACAGAAGCACCTCACACTTCGGGCACTCACTGCTATCACCCAAGTAAGGGGAAGAAGATAGACTCTCAATTCTGTCATTGGCCACGACAAGCTCACTCTCTAACTCATCTATCCTCTTCTTAGCCCCCCTAAGCAGTTTTTCCCGATATTTCAACTCTTGACGATTGCTCTCAAGTAAATCAACGATTTCGCGCTCGTAGGATGATACCTTGTTGTCGTCATCGTCGGAGTCATCGGAGGAGCTCTTTTCTTCCTTATCCCCAAGAGCCATTGAATAGAAGCTCTTGCGGGATCTTCGGCGCTGGTGTGAGCGGCTCTTCAGCTTGTCTCCGAAGGCCATGAAGCAGAGACCCGCCGGATCGTCCTTGTCCTTCCCCTTCCTGATGGCGATCTCCTCATCGCTTGAGCTCGATGAAGAGGAAGAAGACGTGGACCGCTTGGAGTAGCTCTTCTTCATCTCGGCGAAGAAGGCCTTGTCGCGCTTCTTGTTCTCTCGCCGGTAGTCCTTCAGGGCCTTCTTGAAGAATCGAGTCTTCGGCTTGCCCTTGTTGAAGGATGAGCTCTCGTGCTTGCCTGAGTCGTGGAAGCCACCATCGGTGCCCTTCTTGTGTCCATTGCGCTTGGGGCAGTCGGTGATGAAGTGTCCTGGATCACCACACTCAAAGCATCCGGATTTTGTGCCATGTCTTTTGAACATTCTCTTGTCATAGACACGACGCACCCGGTTGTTAAAAAGACACAAATCATCATCTCCCAACAACTCAAGCTGGTCCTCAATGATAGACATCAAAGAGAACCCAGCACAGCTCACAGCAGAGGGATCAACAGAAGGTGTAGAAAGGGCCAGGGATTTTGATCCAGAACCAGTGAGATTTGATCTCAGCTGGATATCTACCTCAGTGGCCTTCAGCTTGCTAAACAACTCAGAAATGGTCAAGGTATCGTAAGAAGTGCTCTCAACGATAGAGGATACCTTGATCTCCCAGATCTTTGGGTCCAAGGTATGGAGAACCTTGAGCGCCTGCTCGTGATCTGAGACTAACTGAGCACCCTCAGCCTTGTTGTCCCGAAGCTTGTTAATGATCGATTGAAAGCGACCAAACAAAGCTTCAACAGATTCTCCCGGCTTTTGTGTGAAGTTCTCGTACTCACGCTAGTAGGTCTGATAGAGCCGAGCCTTGACCTGAGCTGTTCCCTCATGGTGTGCCTTGATGGTAGCCCAGATCTCTCTCGCAGTGGAGAGATGGCTCACACGCTCAAACTCAGTGGGACCTAAACCAGAGAAAAGAATGTTCACAGCCTTACTGTTGCTCAGATGCTGAGCAATGATACCAGCAGTACCATGCTCAGCTACTGGCAATATGACAAACGAGGTGTGAACGCAAATGTCCCAAATGTCTGAACCCTGGCTCATAACATAGGCTTGCATGCGAGTCTTCCAATAGTTATAGCCATAGGCTTCCAAGGACGGGACCTTGCCAAGAGACGTCATGGTCACTACTGGGGTTTAGAACCGGTTAAGGTATGGAAAAACCCTAACCTCGCTCTGATACCACTTGTAGGACCGAAAGTAGCGACCAGAGGGGGAGTGAATGGGCGCCTTAAAAAATTCTTCCGAATCAATGGCCTGCTCCCAATCCCCAACGCACCTCTAAAGACTAAATATCTAAGAATGAACAGATAGCCTAAGTCTAAAGGTATCTAGCCTAGGATCAACTGTTGATAAAACCGAGAAACACAAAAGCAGTGCTACTAGACAGATAGATAGAATACTCAAGACATGGCTAGACAAATCTCAATAGAGCAATCTAGGTGCACTATGGGTGAGAAGAGAAGTTACCTGTTCAAATCTGTCTCCTGTTCGAAACTCGGCGAAGCCTGCTTCGCTGGTCGAAGCCTGCTTCGCAGTGTCGAAGCCTGCTTTGCTGGCCGAAGCCTGCTTCGGAGGTCGAGATCTACTTCGCAGGTCGAAGTTTGGTTCGGAGGTGGAAGTCGAAGTATGTCGAAGGTGTGTTGTCTATCCTAGGTCGAGTGTGAATGAGAGCGAAGTATGACAGAGTCGGAGCCTGCTTCAAAGTGTGTACTTCGAAGGCAAGGCTTCGAACATAGCTTCGAACACGCACACAGAGCGAACAACCTTCGAAAGGAAAAGCGAAGGCTGACACGCGACAGAGAAACCAGAACGAAGCCTACACTCTACCTTCGAACAACAAGGACCTTCGAAGAAGACGGAAGCAAACACTGAGCGAAGTCTAACAGAAGGACAAGCTTCGAAACCAACTTCGAAACCTGTGGAAGTATGGACTTCAGAGAGCTCGAGTCGGAGTACCTTCGCACAAATGTTCGAAGTATGAAATGCTGACAGTTCAAAAGGTACTTCGAAGCTAGCAACTCAGGACACAAAACGAAGTTCGAAGTTCAAACGAAGCCTTCGAGTATATCAGATCGAAGCCTGCCTCACAGAGCTGAGGGGCTTCGAACAGAGAGGGTGGCTTCGCTAGAAAACAGTCAGAAAAGTTACTCAGCCCGGTCAACTTCGATCAAAAAGCTGCGCAGTAAAAGCAAAAAGCTAGGACTAGTGTACTGTTGCAACAGTGTAGTAGTACTACTTGCAACAGCAAGAACTAGTACTACTTGCGTGAAGAACACACTCAACAGAAGCACCCGAAGCCCTCAAAATCAGGAATAAAATCACCAAAAACACACCAAACCGAAGGTTCTGATTTCAAGAGAATAATGCACACATCCACACATGAACAGGAGATGGAAACTTACTGAGAAGGAGTAAATGCAAGGCAAAATGCAATGAATAAATTCCTGGCGGCACACAGCAAGAGTGAGAGAGAAAGAGACAAAATGACCCAAAGGAGTATGAATTGATTTCAGCCAAAAGGGTGACCTAACCCTAGGGATTGGGGTCCTATTTATAGGCTTCCCAACACTAGGAATATTCCACCAGCCCCTTAGGGTTTTTTACAGACGCAGGAATAAAGGAAAAGACTCTACTGCCCTTAGGAATTTTTACAGACACGACTGACTGACTGTGGGCCTAGAGATACAGATGACTTATCTGGAAGCTAAGCTTTCGTAGTGACTACGGCTTCTCTTCTGGATAGTCAGATACAAGATCGACGGTTGTCAGTTTTGCGCCGAAACTGACAAAGCCTCCACCGGCTTTGCACCAGGTACCCGGATTGGGCCGGCCCGATTCCGCAGCTCTCTCAGCCCAGCAATCACTCACCGCCCGTGTACCTGAGTCAATCCTGGTCAACAGCCCAGTGGGTCTTCTACTACTTCTGGCCCATGTACCCGGATTGGGCCAGCCCGACTTCGCAGCCTCCTCTGCCCGACAGTCGCTTGCTGCCCGTGTACCTGAGTCACACGCGACCCATGAACCAGCAGATCTCCTTTCTTCTTCTGTCCTCTTTGACTATCGTTGACAATGACTCATCACTTCTAGAGCCATGAGGCCCACGCTATTCAGCATGACTCCTCAGTATGTAGCTGCTGCTAGCTGCTGCTCACAGTTAGTTTGGGTATTTCCACATTGCGAGATTTTGGGTTGTTCTTTCCTACCAGGGTTCCATTGTTTTGCGACAGCACCAGTGCTATTAGTGTAGGGAAAAACCCCTGTCTCCATTCAAAAACCAAACACATTGATGTGTGTTTTCATTTTCTGCGGGATCAATATGAGAAAGGTGTCATTGACCTTGTTCATGTTGATACCCATCATCAGTTGGCTGACATTTTCACCAAACCCATAGATCAGTCTACTTTTGAGCGTTTACGATAGGATTTGGGTGTTGTGTATCCTTTCTAGGATATTTTGCGTCAGTTTTCTTTCTTCTTTACTCTTTTCTTGAGTCTTTTTGTGTGTGTTCATATCTTGCATATTCACATATCACACTTTTGAGCTGCTTCTGTTATATGATTGAACTGCTTTACTTATTCTAGCTGGTACATGCTTTTGAATACTTGTCAATGATCATGCTTTGGTTCAGTTCACTTGATATGTCTGATATCTGTCATATGCATGGCTTTTATGCTTTAAACTTGAAAACATTATCACCATTGCTTCTGGTAACTAGCATGCGTAGGCTGAATGTTCTTGCTATCTGTTACATGCCTTGTAGCTAGTTCCTAACTTAGATGCAAACATGCAACTTGGACATCTTTCTGCTTTAAAACATGGACATGTGCTATAAAAATGATGAAAAATCAAGAAAAATGAAAATTCCATGCCTTTTTATGCATAACTTGAAAAGATCCAGGTGGGTTTGCTTTGTCGCATTGCATTGTTCTGGACTACGTACCATAGCACTTTGGTACGAACTAGGACAGTGTAGTGTATGCCAAGACCAATGTCTTAAGCTTCTGATGGTCCAGTTCTGGCCTGGGCTTGACTTGGTCGGTCAGCATAAGGTTTGACACGCAAATAACCCCTGGCGAAAATGAAAAAGGAAAAAGAAAAAGCCTGAAAATTGAAATGATAACAAGTTTGCTGAAGCACTTTGTTTTGGATAATGCTTATCTGGGTAGATATCAGTTAGCTTCTACATCTCATGCTTTACCTTGCTTGTCAGCTGGAAAATGTGGTGATGCTTTTGTTTGCAAAAATTGAAAATGCGTGCTAATAACTTTCTTTAGATATCATCTGTTGCACTGATCATGCCATGTATCTTAGACAGTATGTCTTTTGTTGTATCTGTTACATGTTGTGATTGCAGTCAATCATATCTGAGAAGCATGCTTTATTCACTCCACCTGCACCCCAGTTGCAGTCAACAAGGGGGAGCAATTTTGGGATAAGAGTTCAAGTAGGAGTTTTTGTTCCATTTGCCCTTACTCTTTTGATATCCTTGTTAATGTTTCTGAGACTGCACTCGTTTTGAGTTTTTACTTTTGGTTAACCATAATTACCACTTTTTGGTTTTGTTCGGCTTTTGGTCATTAGGGTTAAACTTTTACTTTATTTTCTTCTTCATTGTTTTTCTTGTGCTTTGTTTTTCGTGTTTCCACATGAGTTCACAGGTACTGAAGAGATGAAGAAGTGGAGTGTTGACAATGCACTCATCAAGGGGGAGATTGAGGAGCCATGTTGAATAGCGTGGGCCTCATGGCTCTAGATGTGATGAGTCATTGTCAACGATAGTCAAAGAGGACAGAAGAAGAGAGGAGATCTATTGTGTCTGGGCCGTGTGTGACTCAGGTACACGGGCAGCGAGTGACTGTCGGGCTGAGAGAGCTGTGAAGTCGGGCTGGCCCAATCTGGGTACATGGGCTAGGAGCAGCAGAAAACCCACTGGGCTGTTGACCAGGATTGACTCAGGTACACGGGCGGTGAGTGATTGCCGGGCTGAGAGAGCTGCGGAATTGGGCCAGCCCAATCCGGGTACCTGGTGCAAAGTCGGTGGAGGCTTTGTCAGTTTCGGTGCAAAACTGACGACCGCTGATCTTGTATCAGACTGTCCAGAAGAGAAGTCGTAGTCGCTACGAAAACTTAGCTTCCGGATAAGTCATCTGTAAATAGGAGTTTTCTATTTTGTCCCTAGGCCCACAGTCAGTCAGTCGAGTCTGTAAAAAATCCTAAGGGCAGTTTAGTCTTTTCCTTTATTTCAGCGTCTGTAAAAAACCCTAAGGGGCTGGTGGAATATTCCTAGCTATTGGGCAGCCTATAAATAGGGCCCCAATCCCTAGGGTTAGGTCACCCTTTGAAGAAATCACTTTTTATCATTCCTAGGGTCATTTGTGTTTCCAGCACTTTTCTCTCTCCCTGCGTGCGCCGCCAGGAACATTGTTCCTGTTCTTCCTTAGATTCAACTTGTTTCTTCACTGACTAGAAGATTTTATACTTGTCATTCGGTGTGCAGCGTTTCTTATGGCTTTGCAGCTTCGTGTTGCGTGCGTTTGTTCCTGAGCATTAAATCTTCTCTGCTGCTTCTGTTCTTCACGTGTGGAGTACTAGTTCTTGCTTGTAGCAAGTAGTACTACTTCCTGTAGCAACAGTACACTAGTACTCTAGCCTTGCTTTTGACTGCATAGCCTTTTTGATCGAGTAGATAGGACTTAGCTTTTCTCTGGCAGTTTCTGGTGAAGCCCCCTTCTCTGTTCGAAGTTCCTCAGCTCCGTGAGGCAGGCTTCGATCTGACTTCTTCGAAGGCTTCGCTAGGACTTTGAACTTAAAACTCTGAATCTAGCTTCGAAGTATGCTCTATTTTTAGTTTTGATCTCTTGGCATACTTCGGCAGCTCTTGCGGAGGTGTACTCCGATTCGAGCTTCTCACAGCCAAAACTTCGACAGGCTTCGTAGTTAGCATCGAAGCATGTCTCACTAGTAGACTTCGCTTGGAGTGTGCTCTCTGAGGTTTTTCTGCTGCTGTCTTTTCCGAAGGTCTCAGTTTGTGAGTTCGAAGTTTGCTTTTCGAAGTGTGGTTGTGGGCTTCGACTGATTGTGTGACAACACCTGCAGACTTCGTTCCGAAGTTGTCTGTGTGTCGAAAGTCATCATTCCAGTAGTCATACCTCGATCAAGCTAACGTCGAAGGTAGAGTGTAGGCTCCGATTTGATTTTCTGCCGTGTGTCGGGCTTCGCTTCTCTTTCGGAGGTTGCTTATCTGTGAGCATGGTTCGAAGCTTTCTGATCGAAGTATAGGCTTCGAAGTACACTGTTCGAAGCAAGCTTCAATACATTCATACTTCGCTTCGAAGCATACTTCGCTCTCTGCCACACTTGAACTAGGCTAGACTCAACAAACCCTTGGTACTTCAACGACAACCTTCGCTCGACTTCGACAAGGGACTCTGAAGCAGGCTTCGGCACAGCGAAGCAGGCTTCGACACAGTGAAGCAGGCTTCGCCAAGTTTCGAACAGGAGACAGATTTAGAATTGTAACTTCTCATCCCACTCTTTGTGCACTTAGATTGTTGTACAGAGAAGTATGATTTGCTATGTCTTGTGTATTCTGTTTATCTGCCTATTTGCACTGTATTGATGTTTCTCAGTTTTTAACATCAGTTGTTTCTAGGCTAGATACCTTTAGACTTAGGCAATTTGTTCATGCTTTGCTGCTTAGTCTTTTGAGGTGCGTTGGGTGTTGGGAGCAGGCCATTGATTCGAAAGAATTTTTAGGCGCCCATTCACCCCCCCTCTGGTCGCTATTTTCGGTCCTACAGTGGTCTTGGTGTCAACTGGCGTCCAAATGGAGTCCTCTTCGGCTAAAAGTGGTTAGGATATGATTAGAGATCAAAAACAACCCGAAACTCCAATTTTATCCCTAATCCCGAACAAGGGCCGGTCTAACCGGACCCATTGGGCTAGTCTGTCCGGGCCTACATGGCTGGTTGGACCGGCCCAACATGGCCGGTCAGACCGTCTTGTGCCAGATGGTCACATTTTTGGCCAAAAGTACCAGTTTTTCAGTATTTTGTACACTTTGAACATTAGTGACATTTTTGGGTGTAAACAACGGTGTATCAGGTCTCGGTGTCTAGTAGCCTTCTACTGAGGTAGAAAATTACCCTTCTTTCTTATCAATCTCCTATACTAGGACCGATATGATGGCTTGATCGTCGGTTGACAAATATAACCTAAATGGAATCCCTTTTTGTGGCGACATCAGGACTGGAGGTGAGGCTAAGTATTCTTTAATATCATCAAATGCCTTTGCTGCTTTTCTCCCCATATGAATTCCTGGTCAGGCTTCAACTTTAATAGCGGAGTGAATGGATCTATTTTCCTTGAGAGGTCAGCTCTAGATCTTATAAGGAAATTTATCTTCCCGATCAGTAATTGTAGCTTTGTTTTATAGGCAGGGGATTGGGTATTCTTAATTTCTTCAATGCTGCACTGGCTTTCTCAATCCCTCTTTCATGTACAATAAAGCCTAGAAATTTCCCTACCGATACACCAAAGGCACACTTCTCAGGATTCATTTTTATACTATATTTTTTGGCCCTCTCTATGACTTGACGTAGATCGGCCACGTGGTCTTGGGTACTATTGGATTTCACCATGATGTCATCTATGTATATTTCCACAAATAGGCCAATCAAGTCATGGAAAATATAGTTCATGGCCCTCTGGTAAGTTGCTCTGGCATTTTTCAAGCCGAAGGTCATCACCACCCACTCAAAATTCCGATAGCGCCTGGGCACTAGAAGGTCATCTTGTGGATGTCTTCATCAGCCATGAAAATCTTATTATAAACTACATTCCCATCCATGAAACTGATAATCTTGTGATCTGATGCGGCATCCACCAGCAAATCTGTGATCGGCATTGGGTATTCATCTTTAGGGGTTGCTTTATTCAGATCTCTGAAGTCAACGCATATTCTAAGCTTCTCACTCTTCTTCCATACTAGCATGATGTTGGATACCCACTCTGAGAAACCAAGTGAGGCTTGTACTGTGGTTTTATCTTGATGATGAGTGATTGACAAGCTTGTCTAGATAACTTGGTTGGTTGTGTGAGTCATGGTATGGGTTGCATGGAGTTGCGTGTTTTTCTTGTCTCGTGTGTGTAGGGTTGAGATGCTTGTCAAATGTCGATGGTGAGTGATCAGGGGCAGGCAGGGAGTCTGATGCCAGATGGTCAAGGATGCCAAAGGAAGTTAAAAGTGATCTCAAGCGTACGCATGGAGATGAGGCAAGACATGGGCGAACTGATGATCAAGACAACGTGTTGACCAAGTCGGCGAAAGGGAAGCCAGTGCAAGTGACAAGGCGGCTCGAGGGATCGAGAGCGGGAGAGACTTGCTGGCAGTCGAGTTCGCAGACTGGTGAAACATGTCGAAGATCTTGAAGGCTTTGACGGTTTTGGCTGAAAACCGTCACATCAGAAAATGTTTTTAAATTCCAATAAATAGGAGTATATTTTTCTATTTAGTAGTCTAGATTAAGTGTAATATTTTAGTATTTTCAGAATTTTTAATTCTGAAAAAATATTAAAAGAATAGGGTCAATGGTGTAATAAATTAGGAGTATACTTTATGTATTTTTCAGAATTAATAATTCTGAAAATATATAATGGCAATTAGGTAAATACTTCGTCATTTAACCTTAATGGTATTTTGGGGAATACCTTGATGGGCTTGCCTATATAAAGGACCCCATGCCTAAGAGATAGAGCTGAACTTTTTGGGGGCTAACAAACCAGAAAATTTATTCATCTTTTTTGTCATTTTTGTGTTGCTTTTGGTTTTTGATTTTCTTGCCGACTGTTCATTGTAAACATTCTGTTTGATGTCCCGGATTTACCACAGTGTGTGTATCGCTCGAAAGAGCTACCGGCAGCGCAGTTTGCCTTCTTCTAGAAATTACTATGCTGCCAGCGCCTCTTGTAGGTTCTTCTCTGCGTTTTTGATTGTCGGAAGTAGCTCCTGGATCAACAGGTGTGCCATCCATTTTAGAAGAAGATTGTTTCTGTTATGTGGTTCTGGATGCTCTTGTTTTTAGCTGATCTTCAATTTTTCCTCTCCTGATTCAGTTCAAAGTTGCTCCTATTCTTATTTGATCTCTAGCTTTATATTGTTGATTTGGTTTAGCGTGTATTCTTGATCTTTGCTGCAGTGAGCGGTATCCTCTCGCCATAGTTGATACAGCTCCGAGCAAGCACTTGAGTGATGTTCAAACTTTAAAGCACTAAGATAACAACAGAGTTTTATTTCAATCTTTGCTTGTGTTCATCACTATGAACAAATTTGCCACTGTCCCGGATGTTCAACAGGGTCATTGATTGTTTTTACGTAAGAAACCAAAGAAAAGCCAAGCACTGCAATTCAGGTTATATTGAGAATTATATGGTGTTTTGAGATCTTCCTGTTTTATTTCTGAAATTTCATGTTCATAGTCATTTGTCAAGAAATATACTCAATGCAGATTTCTTGAGTGAGTATTTTTCATTGGCATAAATTTGTTTTGATCTAAGTACAGTTCTTGGCAAGTAGATTCAAGTCATTGTTACTTTGTTGCTGATTAATTGGTGCTGCATTTTGAACTCAGAATTTATTTGCTAAACTGTATGTCTCAAGTAGCCTATTATTGCATTGTTGTGTGATCACAGGACATAGAAAGTTAGTTGGTTTTCTTCAAGCACAATGTCTTCTGTCTTGGATGCTCAAGTACCTTGAACTGATTTCCAGTGTTGTGAGGTTAGGAGTAAAGCTGAAGAACAGTTCTTGAAAATGCTCAAAGTTGTTTTCCAATCCACCCAGTGCATGCGAATCTGGGTCTAGCCTCTGTCTGATTTGTTTTTGATTCAAGTGTGTGTGCATCTACTGCAAGGTTCTTTTCTTAAATTCTTTCAATTGTGAATTCTGAATTTCTAAACTTTGTCGACACTTCAGTGGTCGATAGCCTTCTGTCGGACTCTCAATTACCGATTAAGAAATTGTAAATCAGCAAACCAATCTCCGACTATAACATATCGACAGTTGATACTCCAATCTAGAATAAAAGTTCAAATTGCTCTGATTCTTGGTTTGGATTCGTACTGTGATCATCAATAGTGATTCTACAATCTTTTATAGGTGTGTTGGGTGATCTGAACAGGCCATCAATTCGCGAGAATTTTTCGAGGCGCCTATTCACCCCCGTCTAGTCATCTATTATGATCCCACAATTGGTTTCAGAGCTGGTTAGATCACCAGTTGACCTTAACCAGTTTGTGACCATTTGGCGACATGGACAAGAATACCAAGATTCCAATGTTTGATGGTCGAGATTTTGCCTATTGGAAGGTGCACATGAAGGCTTATTTACTAAGCCAATGAAGTGCTATATGGGACATTGTTGATTTCTGATATGTGATCCCTGAAACTCGCATCACTTAGGCTGAGAAGGAACAGTACGATTGTAATAGAAAGATAAGAAACATATTGTTCATCAGTCTAAGTCGTAAGGAGTTTGATAGGGTCCAGCACCTACGAACTTGCACATGAAATTTGGACAACTTTGAAAACTTTTCATGAGGGCACTACTCAGATTAAGGCTAGGTGCCAAAACACATATAATCAAGAATATCAAATGTTTGTGCAAGGCCCTGGTGAATCTATAGATGCCATGTTTGCTCGATTTGATGGGATTGTGAGCAACTTGCGCTCCACTAGGACTTTAGCTTATTCGGATCATGATAGACACTACAACAAAACAGGCAACTTCCGTCGGCCAAAGCCGACGGAAGTTAGCCCTTTCCCGACGGAAGAAGCCAACTTCCGTCGGCAAAACGCTATCTTCCGTCGGCCTTTGGCCGACGGAAGCGCGGCGACGGAAGTTAGCTAACTTCCGTCGGCGGCCGACGGAAGTTAGCTAACTTCCGTCGGCTTGACGTGGCCGACGGAAGTTAGCGCCGAACACTGCCACGTCACCAGGGGGGCTTTAACTTCCGTCGGCCAGCCTGGCCGACGGAAGTTAGGGGCAGCTAACTTCCGTCGGCTTTGACCATAGCCGACGGAAGTTAGCCTTTCTGCCCACGTGGCCGAAACCAGCTAACTTCCGTCGGCTATGGTCAAAGCCGACGGAAGTTACCTGGTATTTTTTTTTTTATTTTTTCCTGGTTCCCCTACTCACACTCACATCCAACCACAATTTCACATACATTCATCATACACATCCAAAATCACATTTCACATCCAAAATCACATTCAAACTTCACATATAACATCCAAAACCACATCTCACATCCAAAATCACATCCACACTTCACACATCACATCCAAAATCACATAATATAACTGAATTCATATCCAAAGTCACAGTAAACATCTGAATTCACATATAACATCCAAACTCACATACAAATTCACAAAACACAGCGAGAGCCACATACAAAGTCATTTTGTCCATATACTCACTGATCGCCCACATTTGGGTCATGGGCGCCGCCGCTGCCTCCCGCTTCGTCCACATTTGCCCCGGAGGCTCCATCTTGACCAGGCGTACGGAAACACTGAAGAAATAGACAAAATTAGAAACGAACTCAACTACCCTTCTAAACGCTAACTTAAGTGTTTAGGAGGTACCTCAGGTGATGTAGGAGATAGTGGTGGTGGCGGGGGAGGTAGTGGTTGGAAAATGGACATGTCAAATCCACTGTTTTGCTGGGCTAGTTGCTACACATGTTGTAATGTAATCAGTTAGTTCTAAACCTATTTCTGAATACTTTTGAACTGCAACACTCTAAAGTAAGCTTACTTGGATCATCGCCTGCTGTTGTGCTAAGCAGGCGGTATAGTACTCTTGTTGTTTCTTGTAGTGCTCGTCGCGCCGCCTCATGTCCTCCCTCATCCGAACCATCTCCGGGGTTTCTTCTGAGCGACGACGGCTGGAGCCAACTCCGACGGAGCTCTGCGACGACTGAGCTGACTTCTGAGCTCTCACCGCTCTCGAGTCAATAACTCCATTGAACATGGAGTACCTGCAACATTAACAGGGGTTAGTTACCATCACAATACCATACACAAAACATTAATAAAAACATTGTCTCACCGTCCATGGCTTTTGCCACCTCCGCTGGAGTACACGGCCATTTGGTCCACAGGTTCTCTCCGCCAATCATAGTTCTCTCCATGGAGTCGAACCATGTGTTCACCATACTGCGCCTGCAAAAAACATGTCCGATTAGCTAGACGCAGAAAAATGAAATTACGTCAACTCTTAATAACATCTCACCAAATGGTCCGTGGCTGTCTGGCTACACAAGACATATGGCTGTGCCGGATCGCTTCCTTTGTGACCAGAGGTATACACCTCTATGTCACTTGGCACGTTGCCAGATTTAGCTTCCTGTGCATTAGAAATGAGTTAGTCGCATTACAATGTATCTATAGCTAGAGAGTGACAGATCGGTCTTACCAAGCGTTTAGCGTGGCGAATATGTCCGTCGGCACCATATCTGTGCTTCGGATCCGTCCCGCGGCATTGTCTTTTCTGCTCGGAAGTCTTCTTAAATGCATCTGAAGACCAAATCTTGCAGAATTCAAAATAGGCGTCCTCGCGGTTTGCCAACCACGGAATCCTCACCTGAACAGAGATGCTATTTGTATTATATGACAACAAATCTCAACAATCAAAGAGGTAAAAAGTTAGAATTGTTTACCGAACGGTATTCTTCTTCAGTCAAATAGACTGACGATGAGCCCGTCGCCTTGCTCATTCGTTGCCCTAGCTTCTCCTTGTAGTAAGCATTGTTCGCTTGAATGCGGGCATACGAAATGGCGTCCTTCACCACCTTATGCGCATTGTTGTTGAAGACTACAAGCGCATGGTTATGGTGATTGCCGACTTCTGGCAAGCAAAAGCGTAACTGCAAAAATAATGATTAGTATAGTGTTGTAACTCGAAAATTCTAAAAGAAAATTGAAAAAAACACTTGCATACCCAGAAGTCATGAGACACCGCCCCCTGAGCAGTTCCGTGTCGCCCGTCAGGAGCGAACCGGTACTGGTCCCATGTTTGGCATAGAACCCGCTCACCGGTCGGCATTGTCAGCATCCCTGGGTAGTGCAGACGGCACAGGTTACCCAATATCTGGTTAACCTGTCTGACCCTCGAAGTGCCGTCGAACCGAGAGTCAATCCAAGATCTAGAAATACATAATAAATAAAGTTAATTAGTTTAGTGAAAGAAATTTTTTGAAAACAAAAGCAAAACAACAGAAGAGTATTACACTTACCCGTCACCAACAGGCGTAATCTCGATCTTGGCTCCACCGGAAGAGACTACTGGTGGAGCGACCAAGTGACTCGTCCTGAAAGTTACCGAGGACCCGCCGGCAGCCTCAGCACCTTCCTCCTGACCCGCACCCTCCGGGAGATCCCCCTGCCCCGCACCGGCCTCTGGGTCATCCCCCTGCCCCACACCCTCTGGGTCATCCCTCTGTGCCGCACACTCTGGGACATCCCCCTCTTGCCCGCCACCCACCGGCCGATCATCCTCATGACCCGCACTCTCCAAGTGTTGTTCCTCCTACAAAACAGTATTGAAACAATTAGTAATAGTTTATAACTGGCATAAAAAACAATCTGAAAGTTACCTCCTCATCTAGTTGAAATGCAATAGGCCGACCAATTAATGTCGGATCTATGCATCTCAGCAGCTGCTCTTGACGACGTCTGTTTGAAGAAGAGGAACTACCCTGGAATAGGGTGTCCTCCTGACTCGTCGGTGTACTCGCCGGAGTACTCGCCGATGAACTCCCCAAGCGGAAGAGCTTCCTCGTGACAGTCTTCTTATTTTTCGACATCCTGTTCAAAATAAGCACAAACAAGCATTTATTAGTAAAGAAGGTTTGTACATATGAAAAAACATGTAATATGAAGTATATTGCATATCCATGTATCAAAACAATTACTTGTCAATTATCATCAAAATCAGGATCAATTTGTCCTTTTCTCCCCAAAGCACGCCATGTTACTTTTTTCTTCTTATGTTGGTGTTTCCTTTTCTCGGGAACTGCCACATCATTAGAATCGCCGAGAAAAGAATCTGTCGACGATTCTGACTCTACATTAAACGAAGTCGGCAATTCATCATCTTGATAAACCTCATCGACCTCTTCAACCTCCAATTGATAAGCGTCATCACTAGGGGTTTGTAGACGTTCCCGAGGATTCACTTTGTAGACTACCCACCAAGCACTTAGTTTTTCACATGGGTAGGGCATATAATACACCTGCTCGACTTGATGAGCAAGGACAAAATTGTCGCAACTAGATAATCGTTCCGCGTGTTTGACTTCAACCATCCCAAATTGGTTTTCACGAGTACCATGTTTAGGGTCGAACCAATCACAATCGAAGAAGACTACTTTAATCTCTTTATTCCCGGCAAATTTGTACTCGATTATATTTTTGATGATTCCATAATACATAGTTTCGTGTCCTTGTCCATCAACGACCCTTGTAACAACACCAGTATTAGTTGTTGCCGCTAGAGGTCGATATGCTTCAAATATAGTTGAACGGAAGCGGAAACCATTAACATCGTAGCGACCGTAACTTTTGGCACTAATACTCCCGTAAGAGAGCTGTCGCAAGTCTATATGTACATTGTCAGCGAGCACGCACTGCAAATCATAAGAGATTATAAGATAATTAACCCAGTAGAGTAAAATAATACGTGTCAGAAAAGGTAAGGATTTACATGTTCTCTTAACCAAGTGAGAAAACTAGGCCCGCCATTTACTCCTTCTCGACGCAATTTATCTAATTGCTTCTCCGTTGGTTGACGACCAGATGGCAAGTATTTCGAATCAAACATACTGTCAATGTAACGAATAGGTAAACAAACGGGTATAAAATTTGGAGGTAAAATATAAAACTAAAACGAATCACTTACGCGAAATATTGTTCCATCTCTTCCATATTTGAGTACATGTAGAGCAAGGCATTTGTTCGTTCTTCCTGAGTTACATAATATGTCGTGGAAACACCAACAGTTATGCCCTTCCACCCAAATATTTGGAGATCACTACAAGGATGGTCTTCATCCATATGGTACCGTGTAGCAGGTGTGTTGACATTGTGATGCTCAGCGAAGTATACACTAGTGAAGTATGCTATCTCTTTCAATTTAAATTCTTCTGCGATGCAACCTTCAACTCTGGCCTTATTACCAACCATCGCTCTAAGCTTCTTTAGGGACCTTTCAATATGATACATCCACCTATATTGCACAGGGCCACCTACCTTAGCTTCATATGGCAGATGAACCAGTAAATGTTGCATTGGATTGAAGAACCCTGGAGGGAATATTTTTTCCAGTTTACATAAAAGTACCGGGATCTCTTTCTCTAGCATCTCCATCATATCTTTCTTAATTTCTTTCGCACAAAGTTGTCTATAAAAATGGCTCAGCTCAGCTAACGCCTTCCACACATCATCATTCAGGTACCCACGAAACATTACAGGAAGGAGTCTTTCCATTATTATGTGGTAATCGTGACTTTTCAATCCATTTAATTTCCCTGTCTTCAAGTTCACAGCTCTTCTAAATCCTGCGGCGTAACCATCTGGGAATTTCAAATTTTTCAACCACCTCATTACTTGTTTTTTTTCTTTAGGTTTTAAACAAAATGGGGCACGTGGCTTGCCACCACTATTCGTCAACTCAAGGGTTGGTCGATTACAAATCTCAGCTAAATCTCTTCTCGCCTTTACATTATCTTTTGTCCTGTCAGTAAAATCCATACATGTACTTATAATGCTTTCACCAACATTACGTTCCTGATGCATAACGTCAATGTTGTGCATCAGAATTAGTGATTTGACGTACGGCAGTTCCCATAAACCACATATGTGAGTCCAATTATGTTCGGTTCCGAATCCTACAAATCCATCCTCATTTTCATTAAGGACCAACTCATTCAGCATATCAGCGATTTCTGTACCATTTAAACGCCTTGGTGGTCCCTTTACAACAATGTTGTCCTTCTTGAAATTGTTCCTCTGTAACCTAAATGGGTGATTCATGGGCAAAAAGCATCTATGGCAATCAAAGTAACAAATCTTTCCCCCGAAGTTCAGACGGAAACAATCTGTGTCCTTTGCACATATCGGGCATGTCAACCTTCCATGACAACTCCAACCAGAAAAAATACCGTATGCCGGAAAATCGTGGACCGACCACAGATACGCAACTCGAAGATTGAATTTTTGTTTCTGGTCATAGTCATATGCTTCAACTCCTTTCCACAATTGTTTCAACTCTTCAATTAAGGGCTTCAACATCACGTTTAGTCGTGTTCCAGGATGATCTGGACCGGGTATAATGAGACACAGGAACATAAATTCATATTTCATACAAAATGAAGGTGGAAGGTTGTATGGAATAGCAAACACGGGCCAACAAGAGTACGACGATGCCGTTACATTGAAAGGCGTGAATCCATCAGTTGCCAACCCGATGCGAACATTCCTTGCATCACTAGCAAAGTCTGCATCAAAATCATCTAGAGCCTTCCATGCCGCACCATCAGATGGGTGCACCATTACTTCATTATTCTCACGTACACCTTCTTTATGCCATCGCATATGTCTAGCGGTTTTCTTTGATAGAAACAATCGTTTCACCCGAGGTGTAAGAGGCATGTAACGAAGTTGCTTATGAGCAACCTCTGTCGTCACCTTCTCTCCGTCTTCATTTACGACCTCTACGAATCTCGGTTTACCACATTTTAAGCATTTCACCTCATTACTATGTTCTTTCCAGAACAGCATACAATTATCTCGGCACACATCAATCTTCTCATACTCCATACCGAGAGCAGAAAGCATTTTCTTTGACTGATACATGTCTTTCGGCACCTTATGGTTCTTAGGAAGGATATCGCTGATCAGATTCAAGAGCTCCTTATAACAATTGTTTGAAAATGCAAACTTTGACTTAATAGCCATAATACGAGTCACGAAAGCGAGAACGCTTACGGTGGTGTGCTCATGCAATGGCTCTTCTGAAGCTCGAAGGATGTCGAAAAACTTTTGAACCTCCGGTGTTAGAGGATCCTCGGGGTTTGATTCAAACTCCGGTCGTATAGCATCAACCATCTCATCCATCCTATCGTCAGCAACGCTATCATCTTCTTCTTCCACTGCTAATACCGTTTTTTCAAGGCCTGTCTCGCCGTGAAAAGACCAAACTTCATAACCTGGCACGAAACCATATTTGCAAATATGCAATGACAACGTCCTCTTGTCTTGCCAACGAGAATTTCTGCACTTCATGCATGGGCACCTCGCGCCAGTGTTTGTTGTCAAAGCGAATGCACGATCAACAAATTTCTCAGCGTTGATTACCCACTCCCTCGTGTGAGCTCCACTTTTCATCCAACCACTATACATCCACCGTCGGTCGTCCTCAGCCATTCTATATGCAAAACATTCATTCAATCAAGAAGATTCACGCACTGGCCGCTATAAAAGGGCTCGCAACATACACAACGGAGGGGAAGCAGAGGCGGCCGGGCGGCTGGCGACGCAAGGGGAAGCAGAGCCCGCGGCGCAAGGGAACAGGGTTAACCGAAAGGCCTGTGCCACACCTTAGACACTACCACGGACCCTAGGCGCCCGCCCAGACACGCCTGATGGCGATCGCGATTCACCATGACATCCGGCGGTGACCGCCTGGACGTCTAGTCGGCGCAGGCGACGCCATGGCAACCATGGTCTATAGGAAAAGATAGGTCCTAAACCCACCCAAGAGTGACCGACAAAACGTGGTATTTATGACGAGCCATGAGTTCGAACGAAATTTCAGCAGCATAACCCCGCTGTTCTCCAATTGCACGCCTGATAGTGGTGCAATGGAGAACAACAAGGTTATGTTACTGAAATCCCATTCGGACTCATGACTCATCATAAAACCACGCTCTGTCGCCCACTCCGAGGCTGTCCAAAAAGGGACAATTCCGGACCTACACATCTCACACGCATGACACGTGTGAGACATGTTGGTCCGAAACGGGTGACGCATAGGTTTCGTTACACTATCTACGTTGTTGTCAAATAAAAAATTGCATACGAAAAAAAAAACTATAAATTAATAGAATAATATAATTAGAATCATATATACATAATATCACAACATATATTGCATATTAAAACAAAACATCACATATGAAACATATTTAAAAGCGTGAAACATACATAAAATCTCAATATTAATACATGACAAAATTCATATATGTAGCAAAAAATACCAAGAAGCAAGTCATACTAAAAAACATCTAAGAAACCTTTATAAAGCAAGATGCATACTACTATCATTCCACATTTCAATATATTGCAATCCAGTACAACGACAAAATTCAGAAATAAGTTAACTTTCAACTATACTAACAATATCATATCATGCACAAATTAAAAGCGAAAAAAATTAAAGCCGAAAAAAATTACTTAATCGTCGGGCGGCGACGAGTGGTGGGTGATGGTGTCCGGAGGCCGGCGGTGATCACAGTGGCACCACGCGACGGATGGCGATGGCCGAATTGGGGGCGGCGGTGGATCCTGAAAATTCACACATCTGATCATGCAAATTCAGAATAGGTGACAACTCACAAAACAAAAGATGAACTAAAGCTTCTAGTTAAATATCACATTTCATCAATTAGTTCACATTATTCTGTCAATTTTGCACAATTAATAAAAAATGACAACTTCTATGACACAAAATTAGAAAGGATAGCAATTAATTCAGATCAACACTCACTATAGCATATCAACAAAATTAGTAAGGATAGCAATTAGAAACCCTTACTATTGCGCGGACGGCGGCCGGGCGGGCGGCGGCCGGCCGGGCGGACGGGCGGCCGAGGCGGCGGCCGGGCGGCCGGGCGGGCGGCCGAGGCGGCCGAGGCGGCGGCCGGGCGGACGGCGGCCGGGCGGGCGGCGGCCGGCCGGGCGGGCGGCGGGCGCGGGCGGCGGCCGGGCGGGCGGGCGGGCGGGCGGGCTGGCGGCCGAGGCGGCGGCCGGGCGGGCGAGGGCGGCCGGGCGGCGGCCGGGCGGCGAAGCGGCGGCGGCGGGCGGGCGGCGGCCGAGGCGGCGAAGCGGCGGCGGCGGGGAACGGGCGGGAGTGCGCGCGTGTACAGGGAGTTAGGGCTCCCTGTACGCGCGCGCGGTTGGGTGAAAAGCAAGTTAACTTCCGTCGGCCAGCATTAAAGCCGACGGAAGTTAGCTAACTTCCGTCGGCTTTAATGCTGGCCGACGGAAGTTAGGGGGATCCGGGCGGCCGCGGAAAAACCCCTGCTAACTTCCGTCGGCCACTGTCAGAAGCCGACGGAAGTTATTTAACTTCCGTCGGCTTGTGGAGGCCGACGGAAGTTATTTAACTTCCGTCGGCTTGCCGAAAAGCCGACGGAAGTTAACTTGGCCGACGAAAATGTTCTGTTTTGTTGTAGTGAGAGCTATCAAACTTCTCTATGCTCTTGATCGTAGCATATGGGAGGTGAAGATCTCTAGTATTTAAGAGTCGGCAAGCTATGACACTTTGACTTGCGACAAGCTCTTCAGTAAGCTTAAGTCCACCGAGATTGTAAAGGCATCTCATTCTGGACTTGGGAACTCTTTGCCACAATCCATGGCACTAGTTTCCGGTTCTAGTAGTGACACCTCATCTGGAGGTAATCTTTCTGGTGGTTCTGGAGTTTGTGCTCTCTTTGGAGGTTTTGTATTGTCCTCTTTCGTCTCTATCACTAAAGAACAGGCGGACACATTGGACGATGAGGAGCTTGCTCTCATAGTCAAAAGTTCACCCAATTATATAATGATAGATGAGATCAAAGGAGAGGAGAATCTCGAGGATGTTTTGAGTGTGGAGATCTTAATCATATCAAAGCTAATTGCCCAAAACTAAAAAATGAAGAATGAAAATGAGCACAAACACCAGAAAAGAGACAAGAAACCTTGCTTTAAAGGGAAGCATGCACGGAAAAGTGGCTAAAAAGGTAGCCAGAGCGTTTGTGGCTACCCACAGCGACATCGACAATACATCAAGTGAGGAGCTAAGTTTGGATGAGGAGGATCCATCCAAGAATGAAGAAAAGAATGAGAAGAAGACAAAACACTTCACCAGCCTTTGCTTCATGGCCGACGACATTCATAGCAGCGATGAGCTAGACTCATCTAAGGTAAGTCTATCCCGTGACTAGCTTCTTGTTCAAAATGATGAATTACATGATGTTGTCATCTCTAAGGATAGATTACTTAAACTTGCTACTAAAGAATAAAAGAACTAAAATTCAAACTTGAATCTATTTCCATTGAACTTGTCATGCTAAAGTCTAAATCTGAAAATGCTAAATGTGATTCTTGTCTTGTTGTTATGAACGAACTTGCTCAGTTGCTTCTGATTCATGCTCAAAATATTGAAAAACTTGAAATTACTTAGAAGCAGCTTTTGGAGGTGGAGTCTAGTCCTGTTGTCATCAATGAATCCATGAATTGTCCTTTACTTGTTGAAAGCATTAATTTTCGGGATAAGCATGTTGATGAACTTAAGGCTAGATTGAGAGTGTTGAGTGTTCTAAGGATGTGCAGCCGACATGTTCCACCTGCATCACCCTTAAGGACCAACTCAACTTTGTTAGAGAGTGAGTCGAAAAACTTAAGTGTGAGAATGATTATCTCCTTTCCATGGTGGATAAATGTACCGAAGGGAAGGGTAAAATGGATTTGCTTTTGGCTAAAACAAAAATGTGTGCTGACAGGGAGGGTTAGGTCTAGGGTTGGGTTATGAGATAACTACACCAAACACTCTGAGCAGAACTGTGTTCACTCCACCTACTACCCTTGAGAAAGAGAGAGTCCAATTAGACACCACTCAAAAAGCCAAGAATCCTACCCAACCTACAAAGAAAACTATACCACCACCAAAGATAGACTCCAAGCAGAAACCTAGAAAAACTGTGAGATTTGCACCTGAAAGCTATGCACCTACTCCCAAGAAAGTTTATCATGCTCTTATTGTAAGTGAGTAGGTCATTTGATTGGGTTTTGTTTTTGATGTATCAAGGATGAATGATGTGCACAACTGATGAACTTTCAGGACATGTGTTGGCGTAAAATATTACGCTAACAGGTTCTCTGAGATCAAGAATAGTCAAACTACGAGTTCGTGTTTAAGGACTAGCCCAAGCCTCCGAAAGGATAATACCTTGAGTTATTCGAATGTGTGCATTTGAGTAATCGAGTCTGTGGTCCCCGTTATAGGGTAGAGAAGGGGGTATTTATAGGCAAAAGTGTCTAAGGAAAAGACCTATTTACCCCTAGATTACAACCGACGTAGTGGAAACTATTCGGTACCCTAAGTAGGGTTAAAAAGGTAAAGCTATCCGGGGCAAACGGATAAGCCAAACATCTTATCAATCCTGTCGCTTAGCTTCGGAGCCTCGTATCTTGCGGAGGGCTCCTTCGGACTTTAGATCGAGGCCCCCTTTGGCTTAACGCCTCCACCTTCGAGTAAGAGCCCATCAGCTCTGAAGCTTAGTGAGTCTTTGAGTTATTAACCTCTAAGTCCTGAAAATGAAGCAATTTCCCCCAATAGTAGCCCCTCGAATACGCCTCTCCGAATTTAACCTGTACAGAAGGGAGGCAGTATACGAAAGGAATATTTTCATATTCTGAGACTTAGAGAAAATTTGAACACATTACAGTCTTTCAGAGGATCTCGGATCCAAAGCATTCGGACCCCGACTCCGAGCTCTCAACGCTGTGTGAACACTCCGTGAGAAAGAGAACCGCTTTGAGGCCCAAACGTCGTGAAGAACCGTTTGATTATAGTCGTTACGGTGCAAGTAGCCGTTACGCCCTATAAAAGGTAACGGTCGAAATTTATGGCAGTCTCTCACCGTTCCACTTCCTGGACCCACCTGCTAGTGGTGGACGTCGAACCTGCAGTGTGAATGCGATCGCAACATAGCAACCAGCGAACGGTTATAAAAAGGCGATTAGAAGTTACCCACGACTTTTTACCGTACCAAGCGCCTACGAACCACTCTCTTCAACCTTCAATTCTCACAACTTTCCAATCCACCGAGCCATGGCGAGAACCAGCCACACTATTCCAGCAGCGGCGGGCACCCTGGCGCAGAGGCAAGCATGGGCAGCCTCGGCTGCGGCAGCAATGGCGGGAGCTCTGGGCGGCACCTGGCCTAAGAACCCTCGAGAGATCTGCCCGCCATCTAAGAAGAAGATTCCCCAGAGCTTCCTCATCGGCTAGTCCACGAGCACCGCCGAGTCCATCGAAGAGGTCGTGGAAGGGAAGCTGGGGACCGGGCTGAGGACTCGAGTCCCTAGGTCAGAATCAACCCCGAGGCCACGAAGCGGAGAAGTTGTGGTTTTTGAGGCATTCTTCGAAGCGGGTTTGGGGCTTCTGGCCATCGATTTCCTAGCAGAGGTACTGGACCTGTTCCACATCACGCTACCTCAACTATCTCCCAATGCCATCGCCCGCTTGGATGTCTTCGAGTGGGCGCTCTGGGCCGAAGGGTGCGAGGGACGATCGGAGGTCTTCACCGCCACCCACGAGGCCATCTGCCAGCCGAAGCCGCAAGACGGGCCTGGGGACACCAAGGTGATAACAGCCTTTAGCAGCGTCAACTTCTAGTTGCGGAGGGAGCACGCCCAACACTTTCCCGCGAAGGCCATCAACGATAGATGGTACACCAACTGGATCCTTCGGTGGTTCTACGCCGAAGTCAGAGAGGACTCCCCCCCTCACAGGGCCTCTCCAGGAGATCTGGTTCAGGAAGGAGGCGGAGATTGCTCCGAACCCTAGCCTGCTCTCAACGCGGCTAGGGCTATTGACCTCGGTGGCTCGTCGCATGAGCATGCGCGACCTCGCCGAAGAGTTCATCGCTCTTCGGATTCCACCTCTCGGGGCCAACTAGCCGATAGTATTTTAACATGCTTCGGAGGGTGATCTCCGAACCTTAGGTAAGACCACTTCCTGCAGTAATATGTTAGATGATGAAAATAACATACTTATAATGTTACCCTTTTTGCCAGCGGATCCACTGGCGCTAGCTCCAGAGGATATAGCTAAGGCCACCGAATGGGTCCTGGAGCCCCTACGGTGGCTGAAAGACAGAAGAGGCTGGAGCTGGTGGGGAGCTGGGAGTGCTCCAACAGAGTGTGGGGAGCTCTCGGGATGGTGCCTCCTCCTCTACCAGATTTTACCTCGACCGGAGCAGCCCCCCAGAAACAGAAGGCCATTGCTGAGCGCCCGAAGAAAGCCGGCAAGACTCCGCCTAAGAAGAAGAAAGTGGCGAAGATCCCTCCGCAGCTGACTCCCGCCTTGTCTACTTTGTCCTTGGACGTTCCGAGCTCGGCCTCAGAGGACTCCGAGGACTCCAACGCCCAGCTGGCGAAGACCTTCGAGGATTATCTCTTGGAGGGCGATGAAGATGCGGCGGGGGTCCCAGCCGAAACTTCTGCTCGGGAGGTCGTGCAGGTAGATCCGGCATGCACACCCGTTCCCGCTGTTGTAAACTTGGAGCCAAACCCTGTCGCCCCCAACTCGCTTGTAGCTGGGGTGATCACGGCGGAGGTCGAGGTCCCAGTGGAGAACACGCCGAAGAGGACTTCGGGAGACGACATCGACGATATCCTCCGGATGTACGAAGTTTTGGAGGATCCGATGATTTTGCCTCACGGTGCCTCCGAAGGTATACTTCGAAGCTTTTACCTTGGTTGATACCTGCAGCAATCTTTACTCGTAAATGCTCACCAAGCATCTTGATACTATAGGTACCTCGAAAGGCGATGAAGCCCCGGCTGCACATGAGGTCCCAACTTCCTCGGGAGTCGTGGTTCCGATGGACACCTCGACTCCCTTAGACGCTCCGGCCCCCGTGGCGGGGGTCATGCCCGACGATGCGGCTCCGGTGACCGAGGTCGCCCCCGCTGATGCGGCTCCTACCGAAGGGGTAGCCGTCGAAGAAAGAGCCACCTCCGCCTTAGCCGAGCCGCCTGCCTTCGTGCTGGGGAGGGGCAAAAGTATGTCCAACCTCGGGATTCCCCCCAGCCCAACGACGACCTCGGCCTGCAACTCGGAGGAGGAGGCCACGGCAGATGATCGCCAAGCTTCGTCTTGGCTTCCTTTGCTGACTCCGTTTCTGGAGCACCGGACAGGCCTCCGAGCGCTCCTAGAGCCTTTGGCGGAGAAGAGCCAGGACATTGCCAATTCAGACCTGGTCTCTACTCTGAGCGAAGCCAGGGCTCCGGTGCTCAACATGGCCCTCGAAAGGGCTGCCCTTCAGGTATGAAAAGCACCACAACCACTTCTAATTAGTAACTATAAATACTTGGTACTTACTTGTTCTTTGTTGCAGCAATTCGTCCTTGCTAGAGCGGCAGCGACTTCCAATGAAGTCAAAACCAATCGACTCAAAAGGAAGGTTACCACCCTCCAAACCGCGCTCAAGGGCTCCGACGAAAGATCACTTTGGTTGGAGGAAGAAGTTCTCGAAGAATGGAGGGCTAGGGCCGAGGCCGACGAAGCCCTCCAAATAGCAAGGCAAGACAGCGACACGCTCCGGACTTCGGCCCAAGAGGCTTTAGCCGAGTGCGTAGTACTCCGAGCGGAGGTTGAAAGGCACTAGCAAGCGGCGGCCACTTCGAGCACCCAGCTGGTGGAGCTCCAAGGAGCCCTTAATCAAGCGATGGCCCAGAAGAGCTCCTTGCTTCTCCAAGTGGCCGAAGTGTCTGCTACTGCTGCGGGGCTGGAGACAGTAGAGAAGAAGAACACCAGTGCAGCAGAACGTACCTTGGATGCCCTTCAGGGTACCTTGGAATATTTTGGCACTATGTGCCCTTCGTCTTCTGCGGCGGCCAGCAAATCCCTCGACCGGAAACTGAAGAGGATCCAAGTGGCGGTATCGTTGATGATGAACTCCGGTGTCCGGTACGGAGAGATCTCCGGTCAGTGTGCCAGCATTGGAGTTCTTCGCCACCTCGAAGCCCTTCAGATCCCCCTCGCTCTAGTTGGGGGTTCGACCCCCAGAAGCTTTTCCTCCGAAGACCTGCTGCACCCATCTTCGGACGTAGCCTTGGCCTGGGAAGCCTTCCGGTCGACCTGGAATACAGACCACAAGGCTGCGGCCAAAGCTTGGATCGACGAGGCCCGTCGGCAGAAGCAGGCACAGACAAGGCCACCGCTTCCCGCCTCGCCAGCTCCGGTGCCTCCTGCTCCACCAACCGACCCGCGGGTCTAGCTCTTAGGGCCATTATGTATAAAAATCTTGTAAAGCCCCTTGCATTAATGAAAAGTTATAAACGAAGAGCTTGTTTGGGTGTTTTGTTCTTTTAGGTTTTGTCATGCCCTTCGAAACCTGACCTCAAAATACTAGATTTTACCGAAGGGCTCCGGAAGGAGTGGTCAAGCCTCGAGATCTTAAGGCCCTACCACCGCTCTCGCTTCTCTGTTCCTCGTGGAGACAAAGGGGAGATAACCCTCGAAGTTTTTCAAGAGGTCTTAACTTATATCAAGGAAGAGGAGAAAGAGAAGGCATCTTCGTCTTCCGAACACATGGATTGGTCTGACTTGGAGTACCAGGCCAAAGACCCTGCGGAGGCTAACTCTGAAAGACTTCTGACTTGGGCCGAGCGTCAAGAGGAGCAAAAGAAACTACGAGCCTCGAAGAAGAAGAGAAGCACTCAAACAAAAAGGGAAAATCTGGTGGCTTCGATTTCTGAAGGACAGAGTAGCCGGAGGGGTAGCTCTAGAGGCCGACAGGGTCTTCGATTCTTCCTAGGCTTGGACCAAAACTTCTCCTGATGTATAAGTACGATGAATTAATGTGAATTGCTCCGAAAGTATCTTGTTTGCTTTTTACCCTCCTACCCCTCCTTGTGGGTGGTGGACCCTTTGTAGTGCAAATAGGTTCGCCGGACACAATGATGCGCTGAACAACCCGATGCTTCGTATCACACTTAATATCCGTACTTTACCTTTTCAGAGGGTTCTTCGAACATACTTCCGTATTATTATCTCGTAGGTTTCAAAGTTGGATCTAGCTCTATAGGGTTTTATACTTGTCGCTTAGGACTTTTGATTTTTTTTAAATGTTTCATTGGTCGGGGCCTCAAAACCTCATTACTTGGTCACCTTCGACTATTTTACAGATTGTTCGAACCCTTAGGCCGAAGATCTGTTTATCTTTAAAGTCCTTGGACTCTTCTACGGATCCTAACAAGCTGGAGCCTGGAATCCGTAGGGTGGCCACCTTCGGCTCTTTTACAGATACTTCGTACCCGGAGGCCGAAAATCTGTTCTTTTTAAAGTCCTTAGACTCTTCTACGGATCCTAACAAGCCGGAGCCTAGAATCCATAGGGTGGCCACCTTCGGCTCTTTTACAGATACTTCATACCCAGAGGCCGGAAATCTGTTCTTTTTAAAGTCCTTAGACTCTTCTACGGATCCTAACAAGCTGGAGCCTGGAATCCGTAGGGTGGCCACCTTCGGCTCTTTTACAGATACTTCGTACCCGGAGGCCGGAAATCTGTTCTTTTTAAAGTCCTTAGACTCTTCTACGGATCCTAACAAGCCAGAGCCTGGAATCCATAGGGTCACAGCGAAGCCCCTGAACCGATGGTTCGCAGGCTGCTGCCCAGGTCTTGGGAAAGATGCTTGACTCCGCAAGCATCTCCGTCCTCCCGATGCATCCATCAGGAGTAAGGGATATTCGAAGAGCAAACATAATTCGACCCTCCACTTTATTTAGAAAAGGAAAGCTTTACAAGTGATTACAAGGAGCCCCTAAGCGTAATAACGCTTAAGGTGCTCCGCATCCCATGCATGTTTCAATTCTTCTCCTTCTAAATTAGCTAATTTAAATGATTCGGGGCGCCCTAAGCGTAGGATTACATATGGCCCTTCCCATTTATTTCCTAGCTTCCCCGGAGCTATTACATTCGCAAAACGAGATGACCTGGTCTAAGCTCGCTCAGCTTTATCTTTGGGTCATACCATGTTTTTGTTTGACCTTGGTACTTGGTCAGATTGGCGACAGCTCAAAGCCTTGTTTCTTCTGACAAGTCCAGCGAAGTGTTTCTTTCATCTTCCTCTCCGGGCTGCACTACACGAAGGGATCCACCTCTGAGCTCCATAGGGGTCATGGCCTCATCTCCAAATAGCAGTCTAAATAGGGTAAAGCCTGTGGACCTGGCTTGAGTGGTTCTAATGGACCACAAGATCTTGTGAAGCTCTTCAACCCACAGCCCCCTGGCCAATCCAACAATTTGTCGATTCAGACCGAAGAGGATGTTCCCGTTTGCTCGCTCGACCGCTCCATTGGACTGTGGATGGCGCACTGCAGTGAAGCACAACTTAATGCCCAGTTCTTCACAAAATTCTTTGAATGTGTCAGCTTCGAACTGGGTTCCATTATCCACTGTTAACTCCCTTGGCACTCCGAACCTGCATATAATGTTTTGCCAGAAAAATTTTTGCACATTCCTTGAAGTGATAGCAGTCAATGGTTCTACTTCAACCCACTTTGAAAAATATTCGATTGCTACTACCGCAAACTTCAAGCTACCTTTTGCCATTGGGAAAGGGCATATGAGGTCCTTGCCCCACCGAGCCATTGGCCATACCGGGGCAATAACTTGTAGTGGAACTGGCGGATGGTGGCTTCGTCTGCCCATCCATTGGCATCCTTGGCATGTTCGAACCAATTCCTCTACATCTCTCACAATTGTTGGCCAGTAAAGCCCCTGCCGAAGTGTCTTGCCTGCTAGAGCACGAGGGGCCAGGTGACTTCCGCACAAACCTTCGTGAATTTCCTGAAGTATGTCTTGGCCTTCGGGTTGGGAGATGCATCGAAGTAGAGGGGAACACACGCCAGCTTTGTACAATATTCTGTTGACAAGCTTGTAGTTTCGAGCCCTTGCTTGCAATCTTTGGGCATCCGGACCTTCTGAAGAATCTATGCCACCTTGCAATATATTCATAATCGGAGCCCGCCAATCTGTAGCTAGAATGCACAGTACTTCTGCGGAGGGTGATTGATTAGCTGTAGGCTTCATTAGTTCTTCGTAGAAAGCACCCTCCGGGAGGTCCACCGCTCCGGCTACAGCTTTTGCTAGAATGTCTATGAGTTGATTATCTGCCCGAGGGATGCTTCGAACAGAGAATCCTTTGAATGCTGCTTCAGTCTTGTGGATTTCTTCAAGGTATTGCGCTAGATGTGGGTTCTTTGCTTGAAAGCTCTTATCGACATGCCCTGCGATGACTTGGGAATCTGTTTTAATTATTATCCTTGTAGCTCCAAGTGCCTTTGCCTTTCGGAGGCCTAGCAGGACCCCTTCGTATTCTACAATATTATTGGTGGTCTTAAAGTTGAGCCTCGCAGAATACATGGCCTTTTGCCCTGATGGTGATATGATGACTACGCCAGATCCAGCACCGGATGCTTGATAAGCTCCGTCAGAAAATATGGTCCATAAACCATCGGAGGGCTCCTCTAGAGCCCAAACTGCAAATGGCGTCCACTCCGCTACGAAGTCGTCTATGATTTGGGATTTGACAGTTGTTCTTGTCGTGAAGGAGATTTCGAAGGGGGCTAGCTCGACAGCCCATTTCCCGATCCTATCCGTAGAGTCTTTGCTTCGGAGCATATCACCAAGAGGGTACGAGGTAGGAATGATTAGGTTATGCGCCAAGAAGTAATGCCTTAGCTTTCGCGAGGCCATTACCAGGGCATAAGCAAATTTCTCGAGCTCGGAGTATCTTATCTTAGCTCCGGACAAAGCTTCTGACACAAAATAAACTGGGTTCTGCACCAGCTTTCCCTTAAGCTCAACTTCCCAAACTAGTACTGCACTTACTGCGGAGCCTGTTGCTGCAAGATAAAGGAGGAGTGTTTCTTCTGGGAGGGGCAAAGTAAGTGTTGACAGGCTTCCGAGGTATGCTTTTATATCATCAAAGCTCTTCTAGCACTCCGGTGTCCAACTGAAGCTTTTGGACCCCTTTAGGGCTTTGAAAATTGGGATGCTTCGCTCTGCTGATCTGGCCAGGAATCTGCTAAGGGCTGCGATCCTTCCTGCTAGCTTCTGGACTTTCTTCAAATTCCCTGGTGGAGCCATTCTTTGCAGTGCGCTTATCTGCGTTGGGCTAGCTTTGATTCCCCTGCTCGAAACTAAGTACCCTAGCAGTTTTCCTGCTTGTGCTCTGAATATACATTTTTCAGGGTTGAGGCGTACTCCACATGCTCGGAGGCTCTCAAACGTTTCAGCTAGGTCTAAGCTATGCTGGTGCTTTTGAGCACTTTTTATTACAATGTCATCCATATAAGCTTCGACATTTCGGCCTATTTGATGACCTAGAGCCTTAGCTATTAAACGTGAAAAGGTGGCTCCGGCATTCCGCAAGCCAAAAGGCATTCTTACATAACAAAATACCCCAGAAGGAGTTACGAAGCTTGTCTTGGCTTCGTCTTCACGCTTTAGCCAGACTTGATGATACCCGGAGTAAGCAACGAGGAAGCTTAGCAATTCGGAGCCGGCTGTGGAGTCCACCAGCTGGTCTATTCGGGGTATCGGGTAGGGGTCTCGCGGGCATGCTTTATTTAATGAAGTAAAGTCAATACACATGCGCCACTTGTTCGAGTCCTTCCTCCTTACAAAAACAGGGTTCGCCAACCACTCGGTACGGGCTACCTCCCTGATGATGCCAGCCCTTAACAATTTTTCTACTTCAGATTTGGCGAGGCTTGCTCTTTCTGCAGACAGCTTGCGGAGCCCCTAGCGCACTGGCCTGGCCTTCGGGTTGACGAGCAGGCTATGCTCGATGATGCTCCGATCAACCCCGGTGATGTCTTCATCGGTTCAGGCAAAGACGTCCAGATTTTGCTTGACGACTTCTTCCAATGAGACAGCTATCTCCGGGGATAGCCCTTTGCCGAACTGTACTGGATATTCTTTGCCATATTTTGAAATTATCTTCGTCTCGACATCACCTTCCGGGCTTGGCTTAAGGGAGAGCCCCTTTGAAGAGTTCGAAGCCTCCGGCACTTCTTCCGTGCCCTCCACCACGTTGTGCCCTTGTCGGGGATCCAACGGCTGTCTGTGCCCATACTCCGTTCTCTGGGCTATAGCTTGGTCTCCTGAAATAGTAAGCACTCCACCTTGCGTGGGCATCTTGAGACAAAGATAATTGTGGTGCGCTATAGCCCCGAACTGGTTCAGCATCCCTCGCCCGAAGATAGCGTTGTAAGCATAGGGGGCGTCGACAACGTCGAAGATCACCTCTTCTATCCTGGCCAAAGGCCCCTCTCCGAAAGCAACCTCGAGGCCTATCTGTCCAAGGGCATCGAGAGGCGGTCCTGAGAACCCTTGAAGTGGTCGGGCTGCTGGAAGTAGATGCTTCCGGGATATGCACATTTGATCGAAGGCCTGGACAAAAAGTATGTCTGCGGAGCTCCCGCCGTCCACCAGGATCCTTCGGACTTGCACCCCTGCTATGTCTGCGGAAATGACCAAGGGGTCAGCATGGGGAAACTTTACCCCCACGGCATCACTGGCAGTAAATGAGATGGGCACATGAGACCACTCTAGCATCCCCTCTGCGAAGCTCAAAGTTCCAATGTGCCCAACCTCGCGGACGTATTCACGCCGCTGCCTTTTGGACATGCTCCTGAGGGTCCCCCCTCCGAAGATGGGCAGGACCACTCGTTTGCCGCGGTCTTGTGGGTCTTCCTGCTTTGGTGGTGGCATAATATTGGCCACCGGAAGTCGCATGGGGGCTTCAGGGACATCGGCTCGGGCCACGATTTGCACAGGCTCCGACCGTGCCGCTGGTGGAGCTCGATCCGAGGTACCCCGCCCGGTACTTCTCCCTAGGTAGTCGCCCCGAAGGGCCAACACTGCCTTGCAATCCTTCATGTCATGGCTTCTATTGTTGCCATGCACGCAGCAGAAAAAACTCTGGCACCTGCCAGGTGCTCTCTCTTGAGGCTTCGGCGCTCCAGCCTTGAAGCTTTGCGCCGGCTGATAACTGGCAGGTGCCTTCGGAACGGAGGGTGCAATGCTTAGCACCTCCGAACGGAAATGTTTCTTCCCTCGCCTGTGCTCGTTGAAGCGGCTGTCTTGAGGGGGTTGTAGAGCAGCCGAGGCTTCTGGCTCCGTCTTAACTTCTCGGAGGGTAGGTGCGGGTGCTCCGGCTCACCGAAGACAGCCTTCCTCTGCCTTGGCATTCTGTTCGAAGTATGCCATCAGCTGCGCCACAGACGTCACTGACTTCCGATGGAGCATGCTGAGGAGGTCGGGGTTTAGCACCCCTTCGCGGGTGGCGTCGACTACCGAAGAGGTAGACAGGCCCTTAATCTGTGACTTCGTGTGGGCGAAGCGCGTGAAGTACTCCCGGAGTGTTTCTCCCGCTCGCTGCTTCACCTGGAACAAACTCCCTATCAACATCGGAGCCACAAAGGTACCCTGGAAGTTGCTCACAAACTTCTTCTTCAACTGCTCCCAGGACCTGATCGATCCTGGCTTCAAGGACCAGAACCATCGGAGCACCACGCCTTCGAGAGCGAGGGGGAAGCACTTCGCCATAGTGTTGCGCACCCCTCCACTTGCTTCTATTGCCAGGGCATATGAGCAAGCGAACTCTCTGGGGTCTGACCCACCAGAGTACTTGTGCAACTTCGAGGCCTTGAATCTGGGATCGAAGGGCACTCTTTGCAAGTCCGAATGTAGCGGAGACTCATCATCGAAAGATGCATTCTCAGCCTCCTCCGGGACTTGGACAGCTTCGGGAAGAGTGCGAGCACCACCGTCTTGGGGCCTTTCTGGAGTCTCGGTGGAGGCTTGAGTGCAGAGGCGATGAGCGGCCTCTTGTCTCCACCTAGCCACCTCCTCCTGAAGCCTTGCTAACTGAGCAGCTTCGGTTCCAGGAAGGTCTTCGTCTTCATCGAGGGCAGCTCCGGGTCTTGGGAGCTGTCATAATTAGTCCGAAGCACCGTAGGAGGAGCTCGGGGACCCCTGGGCTCTCGACGCTCAGAGGCGTCCTCAGGAATCGTTTTAGCGGTTGAGGGTCCGGCTCCGGTGGTCCGAGGGGACCTTCGGAGAGGACCCGAGGCTTGGCTTCGCTTTGGAGGCATAGCTAGTTACGGAGAGGTCCAAAGACCGGGGACTTCGACTGATCTGGGAAGGCGAGCGAAGGCCTTCGAACCGCACTAAGAAGCCCCTTACCGAAGGGTGCGCGGAATCTTGGGACTCCGAGGCTCCCTCCGTAAGTGTTATTCGAAGTGCAGTTAGCAGTAGAGAACAAGCTTTTAGAACTTGGTTCCCCACGGATGACGCCAACTGTTGGCATAAAAGATTACGCTAACAGGTTCTCTGAGATCAAGAACAGTCAAACTACGAGTTTGTGTTTAAGGACTAGCCCAAGCCTTCGAAAGGATAATAGCTTGAGTAGTTCGAATGTGTGCATTTGAGTAATCGAGTCTTCGGTCCCCGTTACAGGGTAGAGATGGGGGTATTTATAGGCAAAAGTGTCTAAGGAAAAGACCTATTTACCCCTAGATTACAACCGACATAGTGGAAACTATTCGGTACCCTGAGTAGGGTTAAAAAGGTAAAGTTACCTGGGGCAAACGGATAAGCCAAACATCTTATCAATCCTGCCGCTCAGCTTCGGAGCCTCGTATCTTGCGGAGGGCTTCTTCGGACTTTAGATCGAGGCCCCCTTTAGCTTAACGCCTCCACCTTCGAGGAAGAGCCCATCAGCTCCGAAGCTTAGTGAGTCTTTGAGTTATTAACCTCTAAGTCCTGAAAATGAAGCAATTTCCCCCAACAACATGTATTACCCATCTTTAGGTATGCATGAGTTTTATTATCTCTTTCATTCTAATTTTGAGGCTCCTCATGGTTACATGAGTGACTTTGCCCATCGTGGTTTACATCATGCTTCATATGATGTTAGACCATGTGTTAGTGGTTTTGGTCCACCTCATCGCTTTGCTGGCTCGTACTTTAAAAGTAGACCTTGCTTTTATCATCATGAATCATATCATGTACAGTCTTCTATTTTGCCTGACTCTCGAGTAGTTCAGTGTTGGATTCCTAAATGTTTTGTTACTAACCCCAGCACTGAGTACTCGAGATCTTCTTGTTTTGTGTAGAGAAAGGATGGAGGCCTAGAGAACAAGTGGATCATGGATTCCGGCTGTTCGTGCCACATGACTGGGAAATCATCATGGTTCTCTAGCTTCACCTTGACCAAGCAACGAGAATACATCACCTTTGGAAACAATCGAAGAAGTAGAGTGAAAGGCCAAGGTACGATTAAAATCAATGAAAACTTCACTCTCACAAATGTTGCTTTGGTTGAGGATTTAGGATACAACTTGCTTTCCGTATCTCAGTTACTTGATGAGGGTTTTGAGGTACACTTTGGCCATGATACCTCTCAAGTACTTGATTCTGCTAGCACTTTTATTTGCAATATTTGAAGAGTTGGGAGAGTTTTTGGGGTGGATTTCTCTAAGTCATTTGGTTCTTCTCATTGCCTTCTTGCTGAACCATCTTCTGAGCTCTGGATATGGAATAAAAGACTAGGGCATATGAGCTTTGATTTGCTTGCTCAATTGAGCGCCCTAGGACTAATCCGAGGATGGCCGAAGCTCAAATTTGAGAAGAACCTTATTTGTGCTCCTTGTCAACTTGGAAAGCTGGTTGTCGCCTCTCATTCACCCATTAATATGGTGATGACTGAACAACCTAGAGAGCTTCTTCATATGGACACTGTAGGTCCATCCCGGGTTAGCTCTTTAGGCGGTAAATGGTATGTTCTTTTTGTTGTTGATGACTACTCTCATTACTCTTGTATTTTCTTTCTTATAAACAAGGATGAAGTTTTTATACACTTTCGGAGCTTAGCATTGAGGCTATTCAATGAACTCCCCGGTGCAATGAAAGCCATTTAAAGTGATAACGACACCGAGTTCAAGAATAGTTGCTTTGTTGATTTTTGCCTTGAGCATGGCATTGAGCATCAGTTTTCTGCTCCGCGGGTTCCTCAAAAAAATGGTGTTGTTGAGAGAGAAAATCGTACACTTGTGGAGATGGCTAGGACGATGCTCAATGAGCATAAGACTCCTTGGAAATTTTGGGCTGAAGCCATGAGTACATCTTGTTACATCTCCAACATAATCATTTTGCGCTCATTATTGAATTTAACATCTTATGAACTACGTGTTGGAAGGAAGCCCAAGGTTACTCACTTAAGAGTATTTGGATGTCGGTGCTTCATTCTAAAACATGGTAACCTTAACAAATTTGAGTCGCGTGCGTATGATGGTATCTTTCTGAGCTATTCTTTGCATGGCCATTCTTATCGTGTCTTCAATCTTGATACTAACACTGTTGTTGAATCTTGTGATGTAACCTTTGATTAGACATCTCCATGTGTTAGTCCCTCTTTTGAACTTGCGAGTGAGCATGATATGAGTGAAACAATCTTTGAGGAAGATGATCCATCATATGTTGAAGATAATGAAAATGTACCACAACCTCCTACTACGACATTACCAGAAGCATCATCCACTTTAGCAAGAGGGCCTGAAGCATCAACCTCAGCAAGATTGGAGCAAACTTCGGTAAGATTTGAGGGGGAGATTCTATCACAAAGAGAAGCACCACTTCGAATTCAGAGAATACATCCCCCTGAGCAGATCATTGGTGAGCTAAAGAAAGGGTAACATGATCTCATGCTCACTTTGTTGATTCTGCGTTTTTTGCTTCTTTTGAGCCATTAGATGTTAGTATTGCTTTATCTGATGCAAGTTGGATCAATGCCATGCATGAAGAGTTGGAAAATTTTGATAGAAATCGAGTCAGGTTCTTGTTGATCCACCCCCTAACATTCATATCATTGGCACAAAATGGATTTTCAAAAACAAACAGGGGGGAATGGGTCTATAGTGAGAAACAAGGCTAGACTTATGGCTCAGGGTTATACGCAAGTCGAGGGGGTTGATTTTGGAGAAACTTTTGCTTCGGTAGCTCGACTTGAGGCCATTAGGATTTTTCTTGCTTTTGCATCGTCTCGGGGTTTCAAGCTTTTTCAAATGGATGTAAAAAGTGCTTTCCTTAATGGTTACATAGAAGAATATGTGTATGCCACACAACCCCAGGCTTTGAACATCCCAAGTACCCCCATAGAGTCTTTAAACTTCACAAAGCTTTATATGTGTTGGGGGACAATATTCTATCCTCGGGGTTATTGCAGTAACAGGACAAAGGCAGGTGATTGATTCAAAGGTTTCCAACATATAACTCTGGGAATACAGTGGATCAAGTTCAAAGTATGGAGGCGAACTCTAGTTCGGAGTATATCTTCGAACTTGGACCTTTCTGAGGGTTTCCTTGCCAGCTAAGATGGAAGACTTATCTTCTTTCTCATTAGATTAGTCTTTCACCATTTTAGCCCTATTAAGGGTACCGAATAGTTTCCACTGTGTCGGTTGTAATAGAGGGGTAAAAAGGTGTTTTCCTTAATGTTTGGGCCTATAAATACCCCCCATTTTACCCTGTAATGGGGACCGAATAGAAGTTATTCAATATACATCTTCGAACTGTTTTAAGCTATTATCCTTTTGGAGGCTTGAAATAGTTTACTTTGCAAACACTTCGTTTGTTAGTTTCTAACCTTCAGAAACCTGTTAGCGTAATCTTTTACGCCAACAGTTGGCGCTGTCCGTGGGGAACCTAGTCCAAAAAACTTCGTTCTCTACCAAGTTCTCAAACCATGCCTCCCAAGCGGAGTGCAGGTGGTAGTCCTATTCGGAGGTCTCCTCGGACCTCCGGAGCCAGATCTTCAAACACAGTTGAGGTCGGAGGGCCTTCAATGTTTCCTCCACCTCAAACTCCAGAGCCTGTCCAGGCTGTGGCATGAATAGAGAACTTCGACCCTGCAAGACGGCCTCCGGTGGTCAATGTTATGCCACCTCCGAAGCAAGAAGAGGGGCAAGATCGAGGGAAAAGAGTAGTCCTCCCCATCTCCGGGGGAGGGACCCTCGGAAGTATGTCGAAGAGGCAGAGAAGAGAATATGTTAGAGAAGTGGGCCATATTGGAACCTCTTCGTCTGCAGCTTCTATGCCCGAATGGTCCCATGTGCCAATATCTTTTTCTGCAGATGATGCGGCTGGCATTAAGTTTCCACATGCAGACCCACTCATCATCACTATCAACATAGCAGGTACTGAGGTCCGGAGAGTGCTAATTAACGGAGGGAGTTCGGTGGATATTATCTTTGTTCAGGCTTTTGATCAACTCTGCATCTCCAGGAAGCATCTTCTCCCAGCAGCCCGTCCTTTGCAAGGCTTCGCAGGACCCCCTCTCGATGCCCTCGGCCAAATTGGCCTGGAAGTTACTTTCGGAGAGGGGCCACTGGCCAGGACAGAAGAAGTGATTTTCGATGTTGTGGATGCTCCATATGCATACAATGTCATCTTCGGAAGGGGCATGTTGAATCAATTCGGAGCTGTGGCGCATCATAATTACCTGTGTATGAAGATGCCCACACAAGCGGGAGTGCTCACTGTTTTCGGAGATCAGGCCACTGCGCGAAGAGCGGAGTATGGTCATGGCCCTCCTCTTGACCCGAGACAGGTGAACAGCGTACAAGATAACCCAGAGAATTCCTCTGCTCCTGATGAATCTTCGAAGAAATCCTTCCCAAGCCCAAGCCCCGAAGGAGAAATTGCAACGAAGGTTATTGTCAAAGATGGCAAAGAATATTCATTTCAATTTGGTAAAGACTTGCCTCCAGAAGTCGCTACTTCGTTAGAAAAAGTAGTTGAGGAGAATTTAGATGTCTTTGCTTTGTCTGACGAAGACATCACCGGAGTCAGTAGGGATATTATTGAACACAGTTTACTTATGAATCCAAAGGCTCGGCCTGTCCGACAAGGACTCCAGAAGTTATCCATAGAGAGAGCTATCCTTGCCAAAGACGAAGTGGAAAAGCTGCTGAAGGCTGGGATTATCAGAGAAGTGGCTCATACAGAGTGGTTAGCCAACCCAGTCTTCGTTAGGAAGAAATCTTCCGGGAAGTGGCGCATGTGTATTGATTTTACATCTTTGAATAAAGCATGCCCTCGCGACCCCTACCCCATGCCCCGAATTGATCAATTGGTCGACTCTACTGCCGGTTCGGAGTTATTAATCTTCCTCGACGCGTACTCCAGCTATCATCAAATCTGGCTAAAGCGCGAAGATGAAATCAAGACAAGCTTTGTAACTCCTTCAGGAGTCTTCTATTATGTAAGAATGCTCTTTGGCTTAAGAAATGTCGGGGCTACTTTTTCGAGGTTAATTGCTAAAGCTCTAGGTCATCAATTAGGTCGCAATGTAGAAGCCTATATGGGTGATATTGTAATAAAGAGTGCTTTAAAGCACCAACATAGCCTAGACTTAGCAGAAACATTCAATAGCCTTTGGGCATGTGGGATCCGTCTCAACCCCGAAAAATGTATCTTCGGGGCGCAGGCTGGAAAATTGTTAGGGTATCTAGTTTCAAGCAGAGGGATCTAAGCTAGCCCCACTCAGATAACTGCGTTGCAAAGGATGGCTTCCCTAGAGAATTTAAAGCAAGTGCAAAAGCTGACTGGTCGTCTTGCAGCACTTAGCAGGTTTTTGGCAAGGTCTGCGGAGAGAAGTTTGCCAATCTTTAAAGCATTGAAATGGTTCGAAGATTTTGCATGGACACCGGAGTGTCAAAAGAGCTTCGAAGATATTAAGAATTATCTCAGTAACCTTGCTACACTCATGGTGCCTATTGCGGATGATACCCTACTCCTCTACCTTGCAGCTACTGGCTCTGCTGTCAGTGCAGTCCTTGTCAGGGAGGTAGATTTCAACGGGAAGTTGGTACAGAATCCAGTTTATTTTGTGTCCGAAGCATTGTCTGGAGCAAAAACAAGATATTCCGAGCTTGAGAAATTCACTTATGCTCTTATAATGGCTTCGAGGAAGCTAAGGCATTATTTCTTGGCACATAATGTAATTGTACCAACTTCATATCCTTTGGGAGATATGCTCCGAAGTAAGGATTCTACAGGAAGAATTGGGAAGTGGGCTGTTGAATTAGCACCCTTCGGCATATCCTTTGTGGCAAGAACAGCAATTAAGTCACAAGTACTGGCGGACTTCGTGGCAGAATGGACTCCCCGTGCAGCATGGGCTCCGGAAAAGCCAAGTGAAGGGATTTGGACTATTTACTCTGATGGAGCTTTCCAAGCATCTGGAGCAGGTGTCGGAGTCGTAATAATTTCGCCTTCGAGGCAAAAAGCAATGTATTCCGCAAGACTCAACTTTAAGTCTACCAATAATACAGCGGAGTATGAGGGAATTTTATTGGGACTTCGAAAGGCACGCACCCTAGGGGCTACAAGAGTTGTTATTAAGACAGATTCTCAGATTGTAGCAGGGCACGTAGATAAGAGCTTTCAAGTTCGGCATCCACAGCTTGCAAAATACTTGGAAGAAATCCGTAAGATTGAAGCAGCATTTAAAGGGATTTCCATTCGGAGTATACCTAGAGCAGAAAATGTGCAAGCTGACATCTTAGAAAAAGCTGCAGCAGGAGCTATGGACATACCAGAAGAGGCTTTTTATGAAGAACTCAGTACACCTTCGGTGCCACAAATCCCTGCTGCGGAAGTCCTTTGCATTCCAAGTACAGATTAGCGAAGTTCAATTATGGAATTGTTGCAAGGAGAAGCAAATATGTCCGAAGGACCACAGCTTTCGAGGTTAAAAATTAGAATTCGGAATTACCATTTAATCGACGGTATTTTATGCAAGGCCGGAGTATGTTCCCCTTTACTCCGATGTATATCTCAAGCTGAAGGTCAAGAAATTCTTCGAGAGATTCATGAAGGACTCTGCGGTAGTCATTTAGCCCCTCGAGCTTTGGCAGGAAAAACACTTCGCCAGGGGCTTTATTGGCCTACAATAGTAGCTGATGCGTAGAGCTTAGTCCGCACTTGCCAAGGATGTCAGTGGATGGGACGAAGAAGTCATCGCCCACCAACAACTCTTCAAGTCATTGCTCCAGTATGGCCCATGGCCAGATGGGGCATGGATCTTATTGGTCCCTTCCCAGTAGCAAAAGGAAATTTGAAGTTCGCAGTGGTAGCAATCGAATACTTTTCAAAGTGGGTCGAAGCAGAGCCCCTAACAGCTATCACTTCGAATAATGTCCAAAAATTTTTTGGAAGAATATTATAAGCCGGTTCGGAGTACCTCGGCAGCTGACAATGGATAATGGAACACAGTTCGATGCAGAACCTTTCAGGAAATTCTGTGAAGACCTAGGCATCCAACTATGTTTTGCTGCAGTAAGACATCCTTAATCTAATGGAGCTGTTGAAAGAGCCAACGGTAATATCTTGTCAGGGCTGAATTGAAGAATAGTGGGATTGGCAAAAGGATTGTGGACTGAACAGCTCCCAAAGATCCTATGGTCCATCCGGACAACTCAGACAAGGTCTACCGGTTTCACTCCTTTCAGACTATTATTAGAAGATGAAGCTATGACACCAACGGAGCTTAAAGGAGGATCCCTTCGCAGCACCGAACCAGAAATAGAAACAGAAAGACAAATTTCACTTTATTTAACAAAAGAGACAAGACTTCGAGTTGTTGCAAATTTGTCAAAGTATCAGCAGCAGACGAAGACTTGGTTCGACCCGAAGGTCAAGATTAATGAACTTAGGCCGGGTCATCTCGTTTTGCGAAGTATCATAGCACCAGGGAAATTAGGAAATAAGTGGGAAGGTCCATACATAATTGTTCGCCCAGGGCGTCCTGGTTCTTTTAAGTTAGCTAATTTGGAGGGTGAAGAGTTAGCGCATACATGGCATGCGGAGCACCTAAAGCGATATTTCGCATAGGGGCTCCTTGTAATCATTTGTAAACACCTTTCAAATCAATAAAGCATATGGTTCAGATAATACCTACCCCTCATAAACTTCCCACTTCTAGTGGACGCACTGGAATAGCGGAGTTGACCGAGAGGGAAGTGTCATTAATTTGAATCATATTTATTGGACTTCGGACCACTGGTCTGAAGCTTCTGACGAGGTGGGAAAGCCACTGAAAAATGTGGAGTCCAAGCCACCGGCTTGAATACATCCGTAAAAAGAGTCCAAAGAGACCAAATAATGCGGAGTCCAAGCCACCGGCTGGAAGACATCCATAAAAAGAGTCCAAGGAGACCAAATAATGCGGAGTCCAAGCCACCGGCTTGAAGGCATCCGTAAAAAGAGTCCAAGGAGACCACTGCGAATTCCAAACCACCGGTTTGATAGAATTCTCAAAAAGAGCCGAAGGAGGCCAAAACAAATAGAGTTTGAGCTCATGAGCTTCGAATATCTGTGAAAAAAATCCAAAGTGACCAATCATTTGGGAAGCTAAAGTGTCTGAAAAGTTGTCCAAAGTGATTTCTTCCAAAACAAAAGGTACTAAGTTACCAATCTTCAGACTTCAAGTAGTCGAAGACTTTTTATAAGATTTTAATCAATCTTTAAATTGCTGAGGGGCTCCGAGCCACCAAAATTGTACTCCTAAGTTTTTATTTGCGCCTAACCATCTTTGAATATAGTTCGAAGTTGCTTACGCCCAAAGAGGGGCTGGGAAATAGGGAGACAATTTTAAATCAATATTTATTATTCGAACAAATTATGATTACATCATGAAAAATCGGTATCTATACCAAGAAGGAATCGAGACCCCTTCGATTTCTAGAGCTAAGGTTGGAACGACTAGTTCCAGAGCCGGGAGTTCTAACAACTTTGCGTTTAACTCTCCTACCTCCCTTCGAAGCTCTAAAGTCTTTATGTTCTTGTTGAAGCTCGGCCCAAGTTCGGAGTCGTTCGGGGCTCCTTTCCCAGCTTCCAAGTTCTTCGGGCTTTTTACCCTGAGTTTCATCTTCATCTTTGGACCATGCAATGTCTTCGGAAGATGAAGTTTCCAAGTTAACCTCTTTTTCTTCCTCTTTAATATAAGATAGTATATCTTTGCTTACTTCGGGCGTAATTGCACCGGAGCTATCTCGAGGAACTAAAAATCAAGGGCGCTTGTGAACTTTTAAAAGATCAAAGGTAGCCCATAGTAGGCGGAGTAATTCGTCAATGTTTAACACTTCGACATCTTCCATATGAGGCGAAGCCTAAAACACGATAAGCAAATTTTCATTCATAAATGTACAAAAGCATGATTCTTTACATAGTCTAGATCCTAAGGTAAATCTAGACCTGCGGGTTTGGCGGAGGCTGGCTGCTCGAAGCTTGCAACCGAGCTTGCTTTTGGCATTGCCCTTCATCAATCCAAGCCTTGATCGCAGTGCGACCTTCGGCTCTCCATGAAGCTTGGAAGGCTTGCCAAGCAGCGGCTACGTCTTCGAAAGGATTGAGAAGCTGGTTGTCGTCGAAGGTAATGGGAGCCGCCTCTGCGTTCGGAGTTATCGTTATCCCCAGATCTTCGTAGTAGCGAAGTATGTCGATAGCAGCCACTTGTCCGGAGAGTTCTCCGTATCGAATGCATGCCGTCTTCATCATCTTCGCTGCTCCATGGATCATTTTTAACCACCGAAGCAAGGAGACATTGTCATTTGAAGGAAGTGTCCCAGTAGTACCGAAGTACTCTAGGACACCTAGGAGTTGGTTCATGACCTCCGCAGCTACCTTCTCCGACTTCAGCTTGTCATCAAGTAAAGTGTCCTTCGCCGAAGTCAGCTCCTCTACCACAGCGGAGAGCCTAGCTGCCTCCGTAGCTAGAGAATTTTTCTGAGTAAGCAGGTTGGTAGCCTCCTCTGCAGCTTTGGCTTTTTCCTCTTGGAGCTTGACAAGTTCAGCCCCCGTCGTAGCATGCTCCGCCCGCATCTTTTCTATTTCCGCCCGAAGCACAATTTGTTCTGCTTCGAGCTCCTTATTCACAGTTTTCAAGCTTTGCCTGGCCCTCTGTTCTGCTGAGACCATGTCGTCTAATTGGGAAACTCGACCTTCGGAAATGTTAAGATTTCTCTGAAGAGTGGTGATTTCCTCTCGAAGGCGAAGGCTTCCGCGTTCGTTTGAAATGTTCGCAGCTCGGGCCAAGACTATTTGCTGCAAAGGGAAAAAACCAAGGTGAGAAATTATTTGTATATAAGATTAATTCTGTTTTGCAGATACTTCATACCTGGTACGCTGCACGCTCCATAGCAGCGTTGAGCTCCGAACCCTCAGCCTCGCTCAAGATGGCAACCAAGTCTGTCTCCCCGACTTCGCGGCTAGCTCGATCCAAAGGCTCAAGCAAAGCCAGAAGTCTGGTTCTTCGCTGCAAGAAAGGAGCTAGAAGAGGGAGCATAGACAAGGCCCTCTGGTGGTCTTCGTTTGGCGAGTGGCCGGAGCGCTGGGCCGTATCTTTTGGGGCTTCGGCAGACTGGCCCCCCTCTGTAGATTGGCTTCCGTCTGTCGATTCAGATGGAGTTGATCCTGAGCTCGGAGCAGGGAGGGGGTCCACCTTGCCTTTACCTTTTCCAGGTCCCATTTGAGCGACCTCTGGAATTGGCTCCGGAGTAGCCGAAGTCCCAGGATTGGAATCTTCGAAAAGGTCCTCTTCTGTAGGAGCAGATCCTGTTAAAGCAAAGGTATTATACATTGTATAATTTCGCAGGAAAAAAGAACAAAAGAATTATGTGAAGTTTACCTAAGAAGTCTTGTCGACGAGTGAGCATCGGACTGCTTGGCGGGTCGAAGGCTACCCCAAAGTCTTCGTCAGAGTCAGAATTCGCAGTTAAATCTTCGACTGTTGGAGCCTCTTCGGGAGCTGCCGTCGTTGCTTCACCCGGAATCGAAGATTATTCTACAGTAACTTCGACTCCACCTTTGTCCATAGGGGCTTCATTTCGCGATAAGTCTTCTTGGGCAACTGAAGTCCCAACTTGCCTAAGGTTGCCTTGAAACTCTGGCACGCTTGCAGCATCACCGATGTTCGCATATGTTTGGGCTGCATCCTTGTCAATCAAGTCAACAAGCATTCTACCTTCATCCTCCGAGGAATCGAAGACCGAAGCTATTGGGCTTGGAGGCACCGCAGTTTTTGGCTTTCGGGCTACCTTCTTCGACGGAGTCTTGGTAGAGGTCGAAGCTCCAACTTCGGCCTTCCTTTTCTTAGGCCCTTGTTCCGAAGGCACCCAATCCAAAAGAGGAGGAGGAACAACTTCGAGTAGCCCCCATACTCGGTTGGACCGCTCCCAAGTACCTACCAACTTAATCCTCGATTCTTTCTTGGCCGGAGTTGATGAGGACATCACTTCACATGATACACACATGGAGCCTCCACCTACAATTCAATTACAAGGACCAATCACACGCGCTCGTGCCCGTCGCTTGAACCATGAGGTTAATTCTTTCCTTAGCAACTATGTTAATATTTGTTTGGACGGGATTCTATTGAATACTAGTGATATTTTGTTGCTTAGGAACATGGGAGATGGAATAGAAGAGTTGGAGTTGAAGACGGAGTCGCACGGATGATTTGAAGTCAAGAATTCGCTGGTTCGGACTACATCGACCACCATGCACCAAAATGGGTGTAACTTCCTCATACGAAGTCCGATTGGCGTGTTCTTGGACTTTTTGGAAAGCTGAGGAGAAGACGGATCGTTTGCTGTTGGTTCCGCCTCATTTGGAGTCTCGAGCCGTCATGTGTGTTTGAAACAGTCCTGCGTGACAGAATTGGGCCGAGTTGAACCTTGTACTGAGTTGGCCCATAGTCTGAGTCTGTTCACCTTCTACAGGCTGTCTGTTCGCCTTCTACAGGCTGCCACGCCCTATATATTCATGCCAGCCACCTTTAGGGTTAGGTTTTGCTTTGTTTGCATCTACACTTGTGTGTTTAGATCCCGCCCCTTGCACCGGACCGATTGGCTGCTGCATAGGCGTTTGTGAAACCTCACCTTTTTCATCGTTTGTCTGTGATTTGGCATTCGACTTGTATCCTTCCTGTTCTTGCTTGTGTTCTTGGGTTCGCTTGCAGGAATTAGCCTTCGTGGCGAGGTCAATCGCGTCCTGTGTGGTTGATAACCAACGGAGACAGTGGTGTAACGATTGCAAGGTTTTGATCCGCCGGACCGGAGCCTTGGATCGCCAACGTCGAGATTCTCCACCAATCCAAGTTATCCTTTACCTAGCGAAAGATCGGGACCAATCCCCCCATCAGTTGGTATCAGAGCTCAGATTTCCCGTTAGGTAATCTCGATCTTCTTTTATTTTACATAGAGTCCAGAAAACCCTCACAAAAAAAATCCCCACCGAGAACCTTTTTGTGCCTTGCGATTTTAATTTCAGTTTTTAACCTTGTTGAGTTTGTGTTCTTGGTCGAGTCTTGGTGCTGGTTTAGTAATCCCTTTGTGTCGTTTTAGTAGTAGTTGGTCTTGTGTCTCAAAAAATTCCCCACCCGAAAAAAAACCCCCCTCCACAACCCTACTCGTTTTCCACATCGAGTCTTTGTGACCCCCCTTCGGTAAAACAGGCATAACTTTTCGCTCGTTTGGCAGAAAAATCTGAAATTTTTTTGAGCGTCTTCCTAACCCAATTTGGGGGGGTACCCTAACAAGGATCCCCTGTTAGCCCTCACCAGAATCGCCAAAAAAATCAGGAAGATAAAGAAAAAAATTGGTCAAAGTTTTTGCTCGCCGTTCAGCGAACTTGTTGAATTTTTGTGAACCACATCCCACCTCAGTTCTAGGTGCCAATTTTTGTGGTTGCATCTCTGGTCATCCTTGTTCAAAAAAATAGAGTGAAAAAAAAAAGAGAGAGAAAAAAACAAAAAAAAGAAGAACTGGTATTGTCGATTGCTTGTCCGATCTCTTGTCCGATCCCTTCTCCGATCTCTTGTCCGATCCCTTGTGCGATCAGCGGCAGCAGCAGTTTCTGCTTGTCCGATCCCTTGTCCGATCTCTTGTCTGATCCCTTGTTCGGTCTGCAGAGAGCTGGATTTGGCCTGTTATTGCTTCCATTTGAGTTTTGGGCACATAGTTTCCCTCTATTGCTTGAATTTTCACATTGGGAGCACTAAGGCCAGCAACTTTGACGAGTACTATGGAACACTTATTGAACTTGGTTTAACTGTTATTACTATCGCTAATCCTTGCTACTCACTTTGCCTTCCAAGCTACACCTTTCTCTTGGTCAGGACAGGTTCATTTCTTGCAATTACACACCACCCTCCACTTGGTTCATCACCTGTAGGCCGGTGACCTCACTGCAGCGTGGTAAGAACACTTGCAAGCGTGGGTAAGGCGCTTGACGGATTGCTTCCACCACACACCCACCACCCCCCCAAGCTGTTTTCCATAAGGATTATTCTTTGTTGTTTTGTCTTTCACTAACATGGCAGATAACAGCGGTACCCCTCCATCTAATTTTAATGATTGTGTCTCACGACGTGCTCTACTAGAGTCTCAGCGGCAGACCCAACATTCCATCGAACGTCTCGCGCGTACTGTGGCTGACCTAGTGGACCGGATGACTGCCCTGGAGACACGATTGCCTGCTGCACAAGCCGACGACGACCATGTTGAGGAGGAAGACGACCATATTGAAGAGGAAGACGACCTATCCTATGCCGGAAACAATGCCATTGACCCTGACGAGGCTGCACGTCATCGCTTTCAGTTCAACCGTCAAGGTATGGGCGGCCACCGCAACCGCCATCCACGAGGTAACAATGACAACCACAGGAACAATGATCCCTACTCTAAGGTAAAATTTTAGTACCTCATTTTGCTGGCACCTATGATCCAGATGCATATTTAGATTGGGAGATGTCAGTCGAACAAAAATTCAATGCTCACATGGTTCCTGCTATCCACCGCGTACGCTTAGCTACTAGTGACTTCACTGGATATCCTCTTCTTTGGTGGACTGAAATAGTTCAGGTTGGCAATGAACCACAAAATTGGGATATGTTAAAATGGCAAATGCGTGGTAGATGGGTTCCTCCTTCATATAAATGTGATTTGAGAAAAAAAATTGCAGCGCCTAAACCAAGGAAATAAATCGGTAGAGGAGTATTATCAGGAGTTGCAAATAGGTTGCATGTGTGCTGAAATTGAGGAGGACAATGAGGATAAAATGGCCCGTTTTTATGGTGGTTTAAGACGTGAAATTCAGGATATCATTGATTATAAAGAATACAATACTCTCACTCGTCTTTTCCACCTTGCTATGCTTGCAGAAAAAGAATTGCAGGGTCACCAACATCCACAACGCAGCATGAGGACCAACATTGGTGGTGCTACTTCACGCTCAAGTGGGCAGCAGCAACGACCACCACCACCTTCTCGACCGATGGCTACATCAGCACCTTCTACATCTACAGCCCAGGCTGAGAGCTCCAAGGCTGCAGCATCCAAGGCACCAGCCAAGCCCACCTCCTCGGCGGCCTTTACTGCACGTTCTGCAGCGATCCAGTGTCACAGATGCAAAGGATTTGGCCACGTTATGAAGGACTGCGCTAGTCAGCGGGCTTATATTGCTACGGAAGACGGTGGCTATGTAAGTGCTAGTGATGTTGAAGATGAATATGCGCTTGCTGCTAACATTGCAGGAGATGATGATACATCCGACGATGACGCTGTTTTTGCGCCGGATGCCCTTGCCGACCATGAAGCACTTATTGTACAACGTGTCTTGAGCACTCACATGGAGCAGGACGATCGAGCACAACGGAATAATCTATTTCAGACCTTCCTCCTCGTCAATGACCGTCTTGTACGTGTCATCATCGACAGCGGTAGTTGCAATAATTTGGTGAGCCACGACATGGTAACGAAGCTTCAACTTCCCACACGTGCACATCCACACCCTTACCATGTGCAATGGTTCAACAATAGCGGTAAGGTCAAGGTAACACAAACTGCTCACATCAAATTTTCCATTGGTACATACTTCGGAGTTGCTGATTTTGATGTAGTACCAATGCAAGCATGTTCTCTGTTACTTGGTAGACCTTGGGAGTATGATACTGATGCTACACACCATGGTAGGAGCAATAAGTACACATTTATGTATAAAGGAAAGAAAGTTACATTGCTTCCTATGACTCCTGCTGAAATTGTGAAATTTGAACAAGAAAAACATGCTAGGGACGCACAAAAGAGCAAACAACCTTCTGAAAATCAGCAAGTAGCTAAGACACTTTTGAGGGAACAGAAAGATAAAATTGCTTCTCCTTCTTCATCACAAGTTATTAATCTGAAAGGATGTGTCATGCTTGCAACTAAAACTGACCTTGCTGAAATTTGTGATGATACTCCCTTGCTATATGGCTTGATTTGCACAAACGTGCTGTTTTCACTTGCGAACATTCCTAGCTCTGTTCCTGTTGCAGTCACTGACCTTTTGCAGGAGTTTAACGATGTTTTTCCTGTTGAGATACCACCCGGACTGCCACCGATACGCGGCATCGAGCACCAAATTGATTTGGTCCCGGGAGCGTCTCTTCCTAATCGTGCAGCGTACCGTACCAATCCAGAGGAGACGAAAGAAATTGAGCGCCAAGTACAGGACCTTCTTGATCGTGGCTCTCTTCGCTTGTTGTTATTGCAGGAAGCACATGGTGGTGGTTTGATTGGTCATTTTGGATCAAAGAAAACCGAAGATGTGCTGTCCACACACTTCTATTGGCCTAGGATGAGATGAGATGTTGAGCGCTATGTGGTACGATGCACTACTTGCAATAAAGCTAAGTCCCGTCTAAACCCACATGGTCTTTATATGCCTCTGCCCGTTCCTAGTGTACCTTGGGAGGATATTTCTATGGATTTTGTGTTAGGATTACCTAGAACTAGGAGGGGGAGGGATAGTATTTTTGTGGTGGTAGATCGGTTCTCTAAAATGGCGCATTTTATACCTTGTCACAAGAGCGACGACGCTACAAATGTTGCTGATTTATTTTTCAGAGAGGTCGTACGCTTGCATGGAGTTCCCAATACCATCGTTTCAGATCGTGATGCTAAATTTTTAAGTCATTTTTGGAGGACGTTGTGGCATAAGTTGGGGACGAAGCTGCTGTTTTCTACTACTTGTCACCCCCAAACGGATGGGCAAACGGAGGTCATCAACCGTACATTGTCCACCATGCTGAGGGCTATTTTGAAGACCAACTTGAAGCTTTGGGAAGAGTGTCTACCTCATATTGAGTTTGCATATAATAGGTCAGTACACTCCACTACTAAGGTAAGTCCATTTCAAGTGGTCTATGGCTTTAATCCGCGTGCTCCTATTGATTTGCTACCATTGCCACCATCTGAAAAATTGAATTTTGATGCAACTACACGTGCTGATTTGTTGCTTAAAATGCATGAAACTACTAAAGCAAACATAGAGAAAATGAATGAGAAATATCGTGCTTATGGTAGTAAGGGTAGAAAAGAGATAACATTTGAACCGGGTGATCTTGTTTGGTTGCACTTGCGCAAGGATCGTTTTCCTAATTTGAGAAAGTCTAAATTGATGCCCCGTGCTGATGGTCCTTTCCGTGTGCTTGAGAAGATAAATGATAATGCATATAAACTTGAGTTGCCTGCAGCTTTTGGGGTTAGTCCCACATTTAACATTTCAGATTTAAAGCCCTATTTGAGAGATGACGATGAGCTTGAGTCGAGGACGACTCCAATTCAAGAGGGGAGGATGATGAGGACATCACTTCACATGATACACACATGGAGCCTCCACCTACAATTCAATTACAAGGACTAATCACACGCGCTCGTGCCCGTCGCTTGAACCATGAGGTTAATTCTTTCCTTAGCAACTATGTTAATATTTGTTTGGATGGGATGCTACTGAATACTAGTGATATTTTTTTGCTTAGGAACATGGGAGATGGAATAGAAGAGTTGGAGTTGAAGACGGAGTCGCACGGATGATTTGAAGTCAAGAATTCGCTGGTTCGGACTACATCGACCACCATGCACCAAAATGGGCGTAACTTCCTCATACGAAGTCCGATTGGCGCGTTCTTGGACTTTTTGGAAAGCTGAGGAGAAGATGGATCGTTTTCTGTTGGTTCCGCATCATTTGGAGTCTCGAGCCGTCATGTGTGTTTGAAACAGTCCTGCGTGACAGAATTGGGCCAAGTTGGACCTTGTACTGAGTTGGCCCATAGTCTGAGTCTGTTCACCTTCTACAGGCTGTCTGTTCACCTTCTACAGGCTGCCACGCCCTATATATTCACGCCAGCCACCTTTAGGGTTAGGTTTTGCTTTGTTTGCATCTACACTTGTGTGTTTAGATCCCGCCCCTTGCACCGGACCGATTGGCTGCTGCATAGGCGTTGTGAAACCTCACCTTTTTCATCGTTTGTCTGTGATTTGGCATTCGACTTGTATCATTCCTGTTCTTGCTTGTGTTCTTGGGTTCGCTTGCAGGAATTAGCCTTCGTGGCGAGGTCAATCGCGTCCTGCGTGGTTGATAACCAACGGAGACAGTGGTGTAACGATTGCAAGGTTTTGATGCGCCGGACCGGAGCCTTGGATCACCAACGTCGAGATTCTCCACCAATCCAAGTTATCCTTTACCTAGCGGAAGATCGGGACCAATCCCCCCATCAGGAGTCGGGACTCCTAGAATTTTCTCCGAAGCCCGCACGGTTTGCTCCGAAGTCATAGGAGCTAGAAAGGTTGAAAGATAAGTTGATGTTGGTTATTTCTTCAAATAAATATATATGAAAAATGTTGTTTTCGAAGTTACCTGCAGGGCTCGAGCTCGAAGAGATCTTGCGGAGGCCGCCCTCCGGATCTTCTTCAAAAGTGATTGGCCAGTTGGCCATCAGAGGCGGGATTTGAAGTCTGATGAACTCCTCAGCCAGATCCCGCATACTCAGACGATGGCCGATGCACTGAAGTAGGCTAAGACGGGCTTCGAGCTGGCCTGGATCCGGATGGACAAGAGATTCTCTTCGGAAGTTTATGTCCCGAAGAGGTCCAACTAGGAGACTCCCTGCCCCAACTTCGGCGTAAAACCATCGGAGGATCCAATCAGTGTACCACCTGGCATTGATGGCCTTGGCTGGAAACCGAAGAGTGTACTCGTCTCGAAGTCGGAAGTTAATACTCCCGAAGGCCACCACCATCTTCTCACCTTTGGGGCCTACGAAGGTCTTGGGCTGGCACGAAGCTCGATGTAAAGCTGTGAAGATTTCTGCTCTGCCTTCACATCCTTCGGCTCGCAACACCCACTCGAAGATAGAGAGGCATGCTATCGCGTTCAGAGAGAGCTGGGGGAGAGTAACATGGAATAAATCTAGTACCTCGGCTAGGAAGTCGATAGCCGGAAGTCCCAATCCAGCTTCGAAAAAATCTTCGAAGACGACCACTTCTCTGGGCCTTGGCGAAGGAATGGCTTCTTTTCCAGGTTTGCGGATCACTATCTCTGAACTGATCTTGCCTTCTATCGCAGCCGCGAGCGATTCCCTCTTGTAGGTTGAAGGTCCCAACTGATAGGATTGATCTGCATACTTCATCGACGCTGGGAGGAGATCATGAGGATCATCGCGTTGGGGATTTCTCCTTGGCGCCGCCATTGCTGCTACTGTAGTCATCGGAGTCACCATCACTGATGTCGCCGCCGCCGCTGCAGCCGTAGCCTGCTGCCGAGCCAAGGCTGAAGCCGCTCTAGGAACCTTAAAGCTGGTTTTCGCCATGGGATCACACGAGTTGCTTGAGAGAAAAGACGAAGGCTAGGGCTTGTTTGCTGGGTTGGTTGCATGAAAGCGGTGAAAAGGTACTCGAGGAGGGGCTGAGCCCTCTATTTATAGCCTAGGCCATGATTTTTTACCGTTTGTATCTATCGTTTCGCATTCTTATCCGTTATCTTGTTGCGGAGTTAACGCATCACGTAACTTCCGTTAGAAGAAAAAAGCCAATGGCTATTTCTTCTAAGCCTGAAAAAGTTTTCGGGCTTCTCAAGTTAATTCTAAGATAGTTCGAATGTAACTTTCTTAAAAGTTGATTCGAAGTTTTGCATCTCCACGTATTTCGGAGGTGGATTAAATTTGTTAACCCCTACACATGATTATTTTTCTTGCGTATAATGCTCTCCTAACATTACAGATTTAGTGGAGAAGCGTATTTGAGGGGCTACTGTTGGGGGAAAATATTCCATCTTCGGGGTTATTGCAGTAACAGGACAAAGGCAGGTGATTGATTCAAAGGTTTCCAGCATATAACTCCGGGAATACAGTGGATCAAGTTCAAAGTATGGAGGCGAACTCTAGTTCGGAGTATATCTTCGAACTTGGACCTTTCCGAGGGTTTCCTTGCCAGCTAAGATGGAAGACTTATCTTCTTTCTCATTAGATTAGTCTTTTACCATTTTAGCCCTATTAAGGGTACCGAATAGTTTCCACTATGTCGGTTGTAATAGAGGGGTAAAAAGGTCTTTTCCTTAATGTTTGGGCCTATAAATACCCCCCGTTTTACCCTGTAATGGGGACCGAATAGAATTTATTCAATATACATCTTCGAACTATTTTAATCTATTATCCTTTCGGAGGCTTGAAATAGTTTACTTCGCAAACACTTCGTTTGTTAGTTTCTAACCTTCAGAAACCTGTTAGCGTAATCTTTTACGCCAACAATATGGGCTCAAGCAAGCTCCTAGGGCTTGGTACGACTGTCTTAGGAACTTCTTGATTGAGCACGGGTACAAAATGGGCTCTGTTGATAAGACCTTGTTCACTCTTATGCATGGCAAATATTTCTTACTTGTTCATATATATGTTGATGACATAATTTTTGGTGGTTCATCTCATACTCTTGTTGCCGAGTTTGCTGATTCTATGAGTAGGAAATTCGAAATGTTGATGATGGGCGAGCTGACCTTCTTCCTTGGTTTGCAAATCAAGCAAAGCAAGCAAGGAACCTTTGTACATCAGACAAAGTACACTAAAGACCTGCTAAAATGCTTTGACATGGCTGATGCAAAACCACTTGCTACCCCAATGGGTACTTCAGTTGCGCTAGACTCAAATGAAGATGGAGAAGAAGTGTACCATAAGGAGTTCCGAAGCATGATAGGCTCCCTCCTCTACTTGACGGCTACGAGGCTGGACATACACTTTGTAGTATGTCTATGTGCTCGTTTTCAGGCTTCTCCAAAGGCTTCACATTGCAAAGCTATTAAGCGCATACTAAGGTATCTCAAGCATACCCTTGAATTTGGCATTTGGTATTCTGCATCATCTTCATTATGCTTGAGAGGTTTTTCAGATACTGACTTTTCTGGTTGTCAAATTGATCAAAAAAATACATCTGGTACTTGCCATTTTCTCAGTTCTTCTCTTGTGTGTTGGTCTTCTCGCAAATAGTCTAGCGTTACACAGTCAACAGCTGAAGATGAATATGTAGCTTCCACTAGTTGTTGCGCACAGATTTTATGGATGGTTTCTACTTTGCGGGATTTTGGGTTGGATTTTAAGGGTGTTCCACAGTTTTTTGATAACACTAGCGCAATTAGTCTAGCAAACAACCTAGTACAACATGCTAGGACCAAACACATTGATGTGAGTTATCATTTCTTAAGAGATCACAAGGAGAAGGGAGATATTGCTTTGTGCTTTGTTGATACCCAGAACCAGCTTGCAGATATTTTTACCAAGCCTCTTGATGCTTCACGCTTTGCATTTTTGAGAGGAGAGCTTAGTATTTGTCATCCCTATGGCATCTTGTGAGGGGGAGTTGTGTAGAACTGCATAAGCTTCTGTAATTTGATTAATTGCTCTTACAAGTACATGCTTTATTATGCCTTTGGAATATTGTCTTTAATATTGTTGATTATACTTTGCTTGAATACATCTGATATTTGTTATGAGCATGGATTTTATTTATTAAATTTTGAAAATGATCACTGCTTAGTCTAGAAAATATCATGAATAAGTTGAGTGCATTTGCTATCTTTTACATACCTGATAGCTAGGTCCTTTTCACTTGGATGCTAGTATGCAACTTGATCATATCAAAAATATTGTGCTGAAAATTAAAAAAATGATGAAATGAAAATGATTGATATTCATGTTGTCTTGTGCTAAAATTGAAAAGATCCATGTGGGTTTGCGTTGTTGCACTACTTTGTTCTAGACTGCTTACCATAGCATTTTGGTATGAACTGGGACATTGAAGTGTATACCAAGACCAATGCTTTAAGCTTTTAATGGTTTCAACCTAGGCTTAGCTTGGTCGGTTAGCATAAGGTTGACATGCAAATAACCCCTGGCACAAAAATAAAAGAAAATAAATAAAAAAAATCATAAAACTTGAATTAATTGCATATCATGTTTGCTGAAGCTCCTTGTAGTGGGATATGCTTATATGGTTAGTATTTGTTAGCTTTTGCATTTCTTGCCTTGCCATGTCTAGTATGCTAGTCTGAGTAGTGATGCTTTTATTTGCTAAAACATGAAAATGCTTGCTCATGCTGTTACTTGGAATGTATTCATCTAAGTTTGTCATGCAGTACTTTTGGACAATATTCCAGGCAAATGTTTGTTTTGTACTGTAATTGGAGTTAATCATGTTCTAGAAGCTTGCATTTACACTTCGTCCTCACACCTCATGTTGTTATCTTGATGTCTGCATTGCCAAAGGGGGAGAATTCATAGATCTTGATCCTATTGCTTCTAAGTTGCTTGCCTTGCCATTTACCGAGAACTTTTATCAAGTGACATGCTTCTTTTTGCTCTTTTCTGAGTTGTCATGGTCACTTGTGTGTTGAACTTGCATTTTACTTCTTTTTATCTTAGAGTTGTCAATTCACTCATCAAGGGAGAGATTGAGAAACCAACTGAAGCTTGCACTGTGGTTTTATCTTGATGATGAGTGATTAACAAGATTGTCTGGCTAACTTGGTTGGTTGTGTGACTCATGGTATGGGTAGCATGGAGTTGTGTGTTTTGCTTGTCTCGTGCGTGTAGGGTTGAGATACTTGTTAACTGTCGATGGTGAGTGATCAGGGTCAGGCAGGGAGTCTGATGCCAGATGGTCAAGGATGCCAAGGGAAGTTAAAAGTGATCTCAGGCGTACGCATGGAGATGAGGCAAGACATGGGTGAACAGATGATCAAGACAATGTGTTGACCAAGTCGGCGAAAGGGAATCCAATGCAAGTGACAAGGCGGCTCGAGGGATCGAGAGCGGGAGAGACTTGCTGGCAATCGAGTTCACGGACTAGTGACACATGTCGAAGATCTAGGAGGCTTTGACAGTTTTGGCTTAAAACGGTCACATTAGAAAATGTTTTTAAATTCCAATAAATAGGAGTTTGTTTTTCTGTTTAGTAGTCTAGATTAAGTGTAATCTTTTAGTATTTTTCGGAATTTTTAATTCTGAAAAAATATTAAAATAATAGGGTTAATAGTGTAATAAATTAGGAGTATACTTTTATGTATTTTTCAGAATTAATAATTCTGAAAATACATAATGGCAATTAGGTAAATACTTGGTCATTTAACTCTAATGGCATTTTGGGGAATACCTTGATGGGCTTGCCTATATAAAGGACCCCATGCCTAAAGGATAGGGCTGAACTTTTGGGGGGCTAACAAACCAGAAATTTTATTCATCTTTTTCTGTCATTTTTCTGCTGCTTTTGGTTTTTGATTTGCTTGTGCACTGTTCATTGTAAACATATTGTTTGATGTCCCGGATTTAGCACAGTGTGTGTATCACTAGAAAGAGCTGTCGGCGGCGCAGTCTGCCTTCTTCCAGAAATTGCAACGCCGCCAGCGCCTCTTGCAGGTTCTTTCTCATCCATCTCCTGGAGTTAGTTTACTGTTTCTCTTCTCTGCATTTTTGATTGGCGGAGGTAGCTCCTAGATCAACAGGTGTGCCATCCATTTTAGAAGAAGATTGTTTCTGTTATGTTGTTCTAGATGCTCTTGTTTTTAGCTGATCTTCAATTTTTCCTCTCCTGGTTTAGTTCAAAGTTGCTCCTATTCTTAGTTGATCTCTAGCTTTATACTCTTGATTTGGTTCAGCGTGTATTCTTGATCTTTGCTGCAGTGAGCAGTATCCTCTTGCCATAGTATACAGCTTCGAGCAAGCACATGATTGTTATTCAAACTTCAAACACTAAGATAATAATAGAGTTTTATTTTAATATTTGCTTGTGTTCATCACTATGAACAAATTTGCCACTGTCCCGGATGTTCAACGGGGTCATTGATTGTTTTTACGTAAGAAACCAAAGAAAAGCCAAGCACTGCAATTCAGGTTGCATTGAGAACTATATTGCATTTTGAGATCTTCCTATTTTATTTCTGAAATTTCATGTTCATAGTCATTTGTCAAGAAATATACTCAATGCAGATTTCTTGAGTGAGTATTCTTCATTGGCATAAATATGTTTTGATCTAAGTTCAATTCTTGGCAAGTAGATTCAAGTCATTGTTACTTTGTTGTTGATTAATTGGTGTTGTATTTTGAACTCTGAATTTATTTGTTGAACTGTATGTCTCAAGTAGCCTATTATTGCATTGTTGTGTGATCACAGGACATAGAAAGTTAGTTGGTTTTCTTCAAGCATAATGTCTTCTGTCTTGGATGCTCAAGTACCTTGAACTGATTTTCAGTGTTGTGAGGTTAGGAGTAAAGCTGAAGAACAATTCTTGAAAATGCTCAAAGTTGTTTTCCAATCCACCCAGTGCATGTGAATCTGAGTCTAGCCTCTGTCTGATTTGTTTTTGATTCAAGTGTGTGTGCATCTACTGTAAGAGTCTTTGCTTAAATTCTTTCAGTTGTGAATTCTAAATTTCTGAACTTTGTCGACACTTTAGTGGTCGATAGCCTTCTGTCGGACTCTCAATTATCGATTAAGAAATTGCAAATCGGCAAACCAATCCTCGACTATAACATATCAGCAGTTGATACTCCGATCTAGAAGAAAAGTTCAAATTGCACTGATTCTTGGTTTGGATTCGTACTGTGATCATTAATAGTGCTTCTGCAATCTTTTAGAGGTGTGTTGGGTGATCTGAACAGGCCATCAATTCGCAAGAATTTGTCGAGGCGCCTATTCACCCCCCCTCCTCTAGTCGCCTATTCTAATCCCATACACTCTGCATATCGGCACAGTCTTATGAATCCTGCATCATATAACCTTGTTACCTCGGCCTTGATATCTGGATATATTTCCGCATTGAACCATCGAGGTGACTTCTTGAATGGCCGATACCCTTGTCTTATTGGGAGCCAATGTTCTATGATCGATTGTCTTAGTCCTAGCATTTCATGATATTCCCATGCGAAGCAATCCCGATATTCTCGTAATAATGTGATTAATTCATTATTTATTTCATCGGGAAGTTGAGCACTTACAAAGGTTGGCCTCGGTCTGTCACCGGGTACGATGTCTACATCTTGTAACTCATCGGTTGCGACGAAGCCCTGACCAAGTTTACCTTCTGCTTCATCCATGTCGCCTTCAACGGGTAAGCTTGGGCTATTCATTGCTAATTGGTTTGATTCCATCATTTTATACTTTGAGAAATTCACTATCCCAAGCCTTGTCAGACATGCAGACAACTTCTTCTATCTCCCATACTGATAAATCGGCTATAGCCACATTAACCGATTTATCGGTGGTAACTATTTCCACTTGATCACCGACCCACTGCATGAGACTCTAATGCATTGTAGATGGGACGCAACAATTCACATGAATCCAATCACTCCCTTGCAATAGACTGTAGGATCTTTTCCCTTCTATGATGAATAAAGTGGTTGGCACGGTCTTACTCCCAACCGTCAACTCTACATTTAGCACCCCCATCGTTTCCGATGAGTTGCCGCTGAAGTCCCTTGGTACCATATTGGTTTTGATGAGGTCATACAGCCCTTTTCCTAGCTTCCAAAAGGTGGCATATGGCATCAAGTTGATGGACACGCCTTTGTCTATCATTATCTTGGACATCGGCTTACCATTGACCAGGCCCTTGATGTAAAGAGATCTCAGGTGCCGATGCTCGTGATCTTCTGGCTTGTCAAATACTGTTAGATGTGGGGTCAATACTAGTTGAGCCATTGTATCGGCCTATTCGGCGTCAGCCTGAAGGGTGGCCCGATACTCTGTAGGGAGGAAGAAAACCATTTGTACCCCTGTGTCTTTCTTGTCATCGTGATCAGCCTTATCCTTTACTCGCCATTCACTTTTAATCCTTTGAGTCCGATCAGTATTGTTCTTGTGGCTTTATATATTTAGTTCTCTCTTCCACGGCCATTGTACTATCCTTTTATGATTCTTTGTGAATATCCCCTGGGACACCATTGTGGCTTTCCTACGGTGGCGCCGCCATCGGTCGATTGATCGTTTTCCTTGGCGTTGATGGGTCCAAGCCTTTCAAGTATTGACACCCTTTGTAGTGATAGCCTTCGATGGGTGGCCAACCTTTCGTGACTATGTGGCCTTGTCCTGTTAGTACTCGGATCATGATCGCCCTTCCACCTGTCTTCGTTTCCGCACTCAGGGCAGTTGTCCATCAACGTCAGGCGGAGCCCTTTATTCCAGCAGATTCTAAAGAACTCACAATTCCAATGGGGGTTGAATCGTGAGTACTCGTGATCATCCTTGCCATCCATCCTTTCTCTTAACTTCTCATATTTTCCGATCAGACCCGAGGAAGTGATGCCACTATTGGTTCGCCTGCTCTTGTTCGAGTGTCGATCATCAGCGTGGTGCGTATGCACCATGTTGACCGGGAATGGGTGACCGTCGATGTTCATTGGCTTCTTCCCATCATCAAACTTGATTCCGCTTTACTCCACGAGTGTGGATCTGTTGGATCTGTTGTCTAAACACTTTGCATTCGTTAGTGTGGTGAGACAGAGAGTTGTGCCACTTACAGTATTTCTTTTTCTTCAGTTCATCGACGAGTGGTATCACGTGGTTAGGTGGCAACTGGATCTGCTTTTCTTTGAGCAATAGATCAAATATCCTATCGGCCTTGTTGATGTCGAAATCATACTTCTCTTCTTTATCAGCTGGCTTCACCCACAAACACGTGATCTGTTTCTTGTTTCTGGTCCATTTGTCCAAACCGACCTCCGCATCAAACCTGTTGTCCTCATCGAAGTATGAATGGGATGCATGATCATATGCCACCTTTTTCTGATACATGTCCCTTTTAGTTTCCTGGAATTGGCTCTCATGGGCCGATACCCACTTTACTAGGTGTGATAGGCTCTCAAACTCCTGGGATGAAAACATTTCCTTTATTGGGTTCAGGAGCCCTTGGAATGGTAGCTCAGCTAGTTGCGCATCACTGAGGTTTAGGCTATAGCACCTACTCCTCATGTCGTGAAACCTCTGCGCGTAATCTTGGACCGACTCATCCATCTTCTGCTTTACAACTGCTAAATCAGTGAGCTTCATCGCGTGTATGCCGGCGAAGAAATACTTATGAAACTTCTTCTCCAAATCTGCCCATCCTCTGATAGAGTTCACCGGCAGTGATGGGAACCATGCGAAGGTTGATCCTGATAGCGATAACATGAAAAACCTAACCTTCAGTGCTTCTTCAGTCGATGCCTCACCACACTAGGCGAGAAAACGGCTAATGTGCTTGATCATGGAGACCGAGTCCTTCCTCGACAACTTGGTGAAGTTGGGGACCTTGTATCGATTTGGCAATGACACCTGATTGAACCACTCCAGGTACGGTCATCAATACACATAGGTATGGTCCTTGGGCTTGATCCCAAATTGGTCACGAATTACCTTAGTAATTCGGTTCACCCGATCGTCTTCTTGCTGGTTCGGTGTAAGATATTGGTCAGTCATTGGGGGTTGTTGATACTGATCTAACCGAACAGTGTTATATCTTTGTTCTTCATTGGAGTAGGGAGGTACTTCATAGTATGTGGTCTAGTGGTACCCTTGAGGAATGCCATCGGGTGCCCCCCTTGGTGGCACAAGATCTGGCAGCATGTTTCTAGCAATTCCATACATGAGTTGGGGTACCTCTTGCCTGATCAGCTCTTGCGGCGTGGCCGAAGACTGGGATGGTGGCGTAAGGGGCATGTGTTCTAGGACTAGTCTTGTCTACCCGCCCCCTGGAGCGCAGGTGTAGGTAATAGAACCGTCACGTTAGTTTCCTAGCCAAATGAAGTGTTCGGTGGATCGTGTCTTATCAGCCCTTGCGGTGTTGGCAACAGCCGATTGTGCTGAGAGTTTTGGAGCAGGTGAGGAGGGTTGGTCGAGAAGTACACCGGGCCTTGCGTCGACTCTTGAGCAATTGTCCCGTTGATAGTATCCTTGATAAATCCATGCAAGGTGTTAACCAACACCTCAGACTGATTGATGAGGGCATGATATAGAGTGTCGTCGATGGCTTCTTGAAAAGTGACCCACGGACTCTCGGCCTATTGAGGGATCTCAGCAGCCACGGTTGGCATCGGCAATTGACTCATTTGGACAGGACCAGATCGAGTAATGTTGAAGGTGTCGAGACACAATTTCTTGTAGTTTTCCACGTGATCTAGTACCTCCGCTCTCTATTCATCGATCAAAGCATCCATGGTGACCGAGATGATGTTATTGTCGTTGATTTCGCCCACCATGATGAGTGATCTAAAAATGTCCCACCGAGTGTGCCAAAAAAGTGTGTTGGTGTATTTTTTGGTCACATGCGTGGCCTGAGTGATCTACTTAACTCCAGTGCAGGTCCTATAATCTTAGATAAAAAAGAAGTTTTGAACGTGCTAATCAGTTTTATCCTGCAACTGATAAGGAATCATAAAAAACAACGTTAGTAGCAACGTTGATCGACTATCGAGCTGATGACTTATGGGGAGAATAAAAATAAATAGAAATAAACACACATATCGGCCATGGGGTTGATGACCACGCTCACGCTATCAGGCTGAACACTCTATCGGCCAATTGGATAGCATCTTTGTGCGACAAGGTCGATGAGTGCCTCCTAGACGAAGATGGAATATAGCTTGGAAACAAAGATAACCTATTGGCTTGTACTCCGATAGAAACTAAACTAAGCATACCAAATAAGATATTCATGTTATTAAATCACCGCAACTGTAAGATTGGACCTAACTGAGACAGTCGCTAATCGCGATGAACCAATAACACTTCAATGCATCGAGCATACTTTATTTAGATGAATGGCATATAGCGTGAACAGGATACAATAGATCAAGATGTCGAACTTAACTGATGAAGCCTCAAGCTATGACACCTAACTCACATCAATCTAATAGATCAAAACTGATGCAGCCTTAGACCTAGCAAAATATACCAAGATAAACTTGACAATCACACCGATCAGGCTGATACCTCAAGAGATCGATACGATGCAGTCTCAAAGAACACAAACCTAACTGATGTGACTGTCAGGGTGTCAGGACTCACCTCTTCACCAGAGATCGAGATGATGCAGCCATGTTCTAAGTGCCAAGTCCCGCCGGGATTAACCTTGGGAATTCAAGGGTGGCGATGTGCCGAAAGTAGTAGTTTGTTTTAGTTGATTATGTGTATCTTAACCTAGTTAATTAGATACATATTTATAGTCCGGATCTAAGTAATCTACCTTGTAACTGATTCTGGATCATCTCTATCTTCTCTCACCTTCATCGACTCCTGCATGTCTAGTCATATTGTAACAATATGGATGGGCTTCTTTGACCATCTTTGAACGAACTCCTTTTTGACTTACATTGATCGTGTGACATCCTTGGTGGGCCTGAGCTATACTAAATCTTAATGTCAACAAACTGCCATTGTAAGGCCGGTCAGATCGGCTAAGGACCCTTGGTCCGACCGGTCATGTTACACTAACTACTGGTCTGACCGTCATGACACTGTCTGCCCTGACTGCCGGTCCGACCGTCGGCAACAACTGGTCCGACCGACGTATGCCGCTGGTTCGACCACCACAATACTGTCGATCCAATTAGCGATGTGCAGCCGGTCTAACCGGGTACGAGTGGTCGGTCCGACCACCCCTGGTGGTTGCTCCGGCTACCTAAAGACTCCAGTTTTCCTCGCCACGGACGAGGATCGTCGGATGACTCGACGTTAGTGTTGATTAGCACTTTGTTGACCGATTTTGGCATCAACACCCTCTTAGCTCGTTCTTTGTTCTTGATAGTGTATAATCCATTTTTTAATCGTTTTTAGGTTGATACATATCTTCCTCTCTTGAAAAGGAGTTGTCCTCAACTTTATATCATGATAACCGTGAAATATGTAAGATCAGCAACATTAAATAATTTGCTTACACCATATTTTGCTAGAAGATCAATCTTATATGCATTTAAATGGTTCATCTCCTCGTGGCATCAACTTTGACTTATGCTTATCAGGAAACTTTTCTTTACGCAAATAGATCGAAATAAGATACCCGAGTGTTCAAACACAACATTCTTCCCATATCGATCTGTTCATCCAAACAAGACCATCCCATCCATAATGTCATCAATCCAAACATAACCTCAGTTATTAGTTAATTATTGAATATTGATGTTTCATGTTAATTGATTTTATTCTGGTGGCACTAGCTTTGAGCATGAGTGTATTGTTGAATAAACCAATACCAATATATAGTCGTCTAACTAGAAGTAATGTGTATAGTAATAACACTATTCCCCTAACCAAAAAAAAAAAGATAATTAGTCTAACTAGAAGTAATGTGTATAGTAATAACACTATTCCCCTAACCAAAAAAAAAGATAATTATTGAAGTACAACCTTTGCAGCGGCGGTTCTACTGATCACTTTGTATTTTGGCCCATAAGATCCCCCTAATAGTTAAAAACAGTCCACTTAAACTTCAGCAATTTTTTATATTGTATGTGCTAGTTTATTTTGTTAAATATGTGAAAATACTAGTACATATTAAAACAGATGAAAAATACTAATTATGGTATTATTTTTAACACATGATGTAACATAGATTGTACTTTAATTAGCTACACTTATAGCTGGGGTTGTATGCTTTGATTATCAAAAAGAATGGTATTCAGTTATATTTCATTTCTTGTTTATTTGTTTATACTACGGTAATTATTGGAGTAACTATGGTTTTGGTTTCAATGATAGGAACTACACGTGAATTTAGTTTTAGTGGATTTATAAAGTTACGAGATATTATTACTATATCTATGTCAGATTTTTTTAAAAAATTCATATTATATTTTAAATTCATTATTTTGTAAAATTTTAAAGCGTGCAATAGGAACAAGAAAAAAATTTCTGAGCCGCCAATGAACCTCGGCTTATCTTTTGCAGGCATAGCTGCAGGTGCCTGGTCGGTTTAGGATGATTTGAGTGAAACATTAGTATTGATTATTAGAAGAAAAAACAAACTTCACAAATTCGGCACGTGGTGATTATGGAGTGCCGGCTATCATGCTTGAAATGCAATTTATATTAATTTGGCATCAAACAATAATATTAATGTATTGGACCAGTAAACATTGTTCTCGCTAAAGTACAAGGAAGTGCACCTGTTAATAAACTCAGTCAATGTGATAGAATCGCATAGGATATTATCTAATTGATGGCAACCCATCTCAAGACATATCTAATTTGGTGGCCAGGAAGAGTATAGTTTATATTATCAACTGTATACTCTACTACTACCTCCGTCGTAGAGTTTTACGACGTAAGTTTTTCAAAAAATTTAACTTTGATTAAGTTTAAATAAATATATTAACACTGACAATTTTAACTTTGATTAAATTTTATTTTGATGTAGTAATTATTAGTATATCTTTTCATAAAATTGGTCGTAGTAGTCGAAGAAGTTTGACTTTAAAAAAATCAAATGACTTACATTGTGAAATAGATAAATAGTTCCTAGTTTGTATTCAAACATGCAAATTAAGATTTACATATTTTAACAAGTAATTGTACGCATAATTAATATTTATTATTATCATTTTCTTATTAAGAACTAACCACAAGCCCCATTTAGTACGTAGTAGCATTTTCTTATTTTCCTTACTAACATCTTACCTACCACTAGTCCCGCGAACGGCACATTTATTTACAAGATGTGCATGGCAACAGTTCAATCTAACATTGGTAGGAAGCTACAAGCACAGGACATTCATCCTCGAGAAAGTAATTCATAAAATCGACCACATCTAGGAGCAACCAAATCACGAAATCTAGAATGAGCAGGGAAGGGAGATAGAAGAGAAGATTTGCCCGATGATCCCTACATCAAGTTACGAATAATTGGTTTATAATAATCGATCAGTTGTCCTATAACTGGTTAGTTACTACGTTTTAACAAGCCCTATTAACTTTCTATGGTACACCTAGTCAAATACAGTACACATGAGTCATGCCCTAAAACATGGGATCTAGCTTTTCTGACGTCAATGCCAAAGAGTAGTCACATTCCATTACATTTCAGTTGTCCTGCTTAGATCACTATGATCCACTTTAAACAATTAAGGATGACTTCACGATGCTCGAGGTGACTTCACATCGTTTGATCCTAGAGAGATGATTAAGATCCGTCGATTGCCCTCTGCAATTTGCAATTAGGACCCCCAACTACATAAGATCTTGATTCTTAAACATGTTCACAAGAGAACGCAACCACATGCAAGACTATACATCATAGAATCACACGTCCCGTAGAAACAGGCAATTCAAAACGAGAACTCGTACTAAATGTTCACATCACTTGGGCAATATATGTGAAGGACTGACCAAAGACCATGCACGAGTGTCTTTTGTCAGGAGGAACAAATTTTCCATGTTTCCAATATACAAATCTGCTGAATCATAGAACGGCGATCACCGATATGTCCTCCAGGACCACCACCACATAGACTCAAAAAATTTGTGGGATAAGATTTGATGAAATCAAGTTCAGAACTCCTCAACCGAGATGGCTTCCCTGGGAACCTCATAAGCATCCTTCTGCCTCAATTTCTTCACGCCAGCCATGAAGCAAACCTTGTCAGACCTGAAGCTCTCCATGCTTATGCTAGTCACCTTCACCCACACAACCACCTTGGTCTTCATGCCTTCGATCGCAGAAAGCTTACCTCGAGACAGAGTCGCCTTGACACGGGTTGCGTACCGTATTATGGACGAATCCTTGAAGCTCACCTCACAGGGCTTTGACAAATGCACCACAAGCCTCGAGCTTACTTGATCATATTCATAGCAGATGATATTCCGAGGGAAGAGGCCTGGAGAAAGGTTATACTCTCGTAGAAGATCAGATAGTGACTTGCTTGGTTTGCCTGGATAAGAGAAAAATGGGGTCAGTCTCTTAGTGTCCATATATAGTATTCCCTTTGTGACATTGTTTGGATTCATTATACTATAAAATATTCAATTTCAATCCTAAGTTGCAATATTATGGGATAGAAGAAGTAGTAGTTAATACAACAACAACAACATAACATTTCAATCCCAAGCAAGTTGAGGTATGTTAGAGTTGAAACCCAACAAGAACCACAAATCAAGGTTCAGGCACATGAATAGTTGTTTTCCAAACACTTCTATCCATAGCTAAATCTTTAGGTATATTCCATCCCTTCAAATCACCATTTATTGCTTCTTTCCATGTCAATTTTGGTCTTCATCTACCTCTCTTTACATTGTTGTCATGCCTTAGGGTTCCACTATGCACCGGTGTCGTTGGAGGCCTCCGTTGGACATGTCCAAACCATCTCAATCGGTGTTGGGTAAATTTTTCTTCAATTGGTACTACCCCTAACCTATCATGTATATCCTCATTCCGGACTATCCCTTCTCGTATGACCACAAAAGAAGTAGTAGTTAATAGTTATATAATGTCATCCATAGTTATTAAGGCGCTAAGGCGAGGCGAGGCGGTGGAGTACCGCCTTACCGCCTAAGCGGTAAGGCGTAAGGCGAGGCGACGCCTTACGCCCACAGAAAATACATGATTTAGAAAAAAATATTGATAGATAAGTAATAAATTTTAAATAGGAATAGCAAGATAGCAATATAAAAATAGTAATATACTATCAAATTGCAATATTTTCACTTTATATGTCTTATAAATTTAAATATACACAATTAAAATTATAATAATACATTTAAAATTATATTTAATGATATATTTAGAGTTCAATTTAATTATTAATTTATACAATTTTGATCCAGCAGCCCACTTAAGGCCCATTGGATTATTTTTCATCTCTAAACCCTAACTTCCCTCCCATACCCAGCTTTTTTCATCCTCTCCTACCAGCCGCCATTTCTTCCTCTCTTCCCCTCCCATCCCCAAAGCTTTTTTCATCCTCTCCTACCAGCCGCCATTTCTTCCTCTCTTCCCCCCCCCCCCCCCCCCCCCCCTCTCCCCTCTTCTGCTCTGCACATGGCCTCCCCGCGCGAAGCTCGCACCCGGCCTCTCCACGCCGCACAGGACCTCGCCGTGCGCCACCCACAGGAGCTCGCCGTGCGCCGCCCACAGGAGCTCGCCGTGCGCCGCCCACGGGAGCTCTTTGTGCTCTCGTCCAGCTGCTCCCGCCCTCCGCGCCGCACAGGACCTCGCCGCGCCCGATGTACACCACGCCCGGCTCGCTGCGCACCACTCCGCGCCAGATCTGGCCTCCCTGCGCCAGATCTGCGCCGCCCCCGGCCCTTTGTGCGCCCGGCGAGCACCTTGGGGGTAAGGCGTCGGGACGCCTTACCCCCGCCGACCGCCTTATCGCTACAGCGACGCTGTAGCGACGCCTTGATAAGTATGATGTCATCCCAATATTACTATGGTATGCGGATAGTGAAAGTAAAATGTCATCCATGGCATGTGAATATTTGATTAATAATGCTAGTATGCTACATCCTGATAGAAAAAGAGAATTTAGAGGCAGCAGTTCCGAATTATTTAGGGAAGTTCAACTTTACGATGGATTCTAAGTGAAATATAAAAGGTAAAATCTGTGACATAACTCAGATGGTATTTCTATGAATGAAATTGCAATCAAAGAGTGTGAATTCATACAAGTCTCAACTCTATGAACAATAAACAGCTCAGCAGAACCTGAAGAAAGGCAGCACACTATTTTATGCATCTGTTTTCAAAAGAACGTAAAAAATATATAACTAGAAATGTCACAAAACATGCAAATAGAGCCGCTTTGAAAACAGGCACTCTTTTTTCCTTCCATGTCAGAACATAGGAATTGTATATCATTTTTATGTGCAATGTTTTCATGCGAGCAGTTAGATTGACGTACCGACTATGCTAATAACTATTCACAGATTCCTACTGGAGCATAAATTGGATGATGCTTGAAGGCATGGGTCAAACAGAACATGCATTCAAGAGGACCAATGCAAAGATTGCAAGTAAAACAAGGTGTCATCAACAAAAACTGGACCCAGTGCCAACAAATGCACATTGGCAGAATGTCATACCACAAGTCTTCGATTTGGCCCCCCATGTGCATTACTATATAACTTTGCAGATCCAAAGGGGATTTTAAAAAAGCTACATCCAAAATCAGAGGTTGCAAAGCGAAAAAATTAGGAACCAAGCAGCACTTTGCAATTGCTTTGGATTTTCGCATTAGGCCAGAAAAGCAGCATTAACAATTGTACTAAGGAAGTAATGACTTGCCAAGACAACATTACATACACACATCAAGGTCTGTTTCATGTGTAAGATGTCTTAAAAATCACTCTTATTTTTACAGCCACAAACAGAATGGAAAAAGAAGAATTGTACATTTGAGCTTGTCGAAGACCCATTTCGCCTTCTCCTCTACAGTGCTGGAGAAACGCTGCAAATCAGAACAGTTGGGTTGTCAGTGTGATATTTGAATGCCTAACCTAACACGGTTAGTGAAAGATTTGATAATTTGTCGCCGCTTGTTTTTTTCATATGTCATTGTTGATTTAAATAGAAAATAATTAAGGAGTTATCTACAAATCAGGAAAAAAACTTTTGCTGCTTCGAGTAAAAGTAACAAAAGGAATGAATCTCAAAGAGCTCCAAATGAGACCCGAAAACTAACACCAGCAATAATGTGGAGGACAAATCTCGCATTCGCACAACCAAATAATTAACCTACAAAAGAACATATTATTTCTTGACGGCAACTACCTTAGGAAACGACGAGAAAAATCTATATTCATTGTAAGAGAAAATACATTGCGTCGCCAAGAAACAAACCAGCGGACAAGAAAACACCAAACGACATTTCAGTAGTCCAACAAAGATTCATCAGGCACCTAACTAATCCGAATCCAACTCCAAACAGGCTCAAGAAACCAATCAAACAGGAAAAGAAAACAGAGCAAAGGAAAGGAAAAGTAAACGAGACCAGATGGCAGGGGGATGGCAGGCAACACTTACGGAGATATCGTCCCCAATGGCGGAGAGCTCCTGCTTGGCCTTCCGGGAGATGGTGAAGCTGCCGATCTTGGTGAGCGCCTTGTCCATCCTTCACTCTCACGCCCACCCACGACTCAACCCAGTCGGCTGGCCGGAAACGGTGTGGAAATGTTAGGGTAGACTGACCGGGTGGGGTGCCGCAGGATGGGTGACAGTCTGACAGAGAATCAGGTTCAAAGCTCGGGCACCCTTCCCCGAGCAGAGCCCAATAAATAAGCAACGAACGGCTCGGAAGTCGAGCGAAAAATGGATCACTGGTTATGTTCCGGCTTCGTGAGAGGAATTATTTAAATAAATAGCTGACAAATAATTGGAACTAATGTTATATTTGTTTTAGCTTTATTTATATTAGATCGAAAATTTATAGGATAAAAATAATTTAAGTTTTTATTTTATTTTAAAATAAGAATCATATGATCGTTTCTAATTTTTTATAGTCACTTGTGTGCTCAAATTTTTCAAATTTCCTTGAACTTGAATTTGGTTGTCAATGCACTCATCAAGGGATCAAGGGGGAGATTGAGAAACCAAGGGTTAGTTTCGGAGTCTGTGATGAGTGATTGAGAAACTTTACCCTCTGATTCGAAGGGGTCCCTCCGAAGGGGTTCGTAGGTGGTTTCACCGAAGAGTTCGGTGGGTCTGTTTGCTGCAGCTGTTGCAGTGGAGTGTGCTTGTCGGAGGAGTCCGATAGTACACGATGACTGGGTCATACCGAAGGTCTCGGTACTTTGGACGATACACCGGAGTGTGTGCCGAAGGTTGTTTACCCGGAGAGGTCTCCGGGGGGATACACTTGTCTGTCTGTCTGTGGTACGCAGGTGACTTCGGAGGCGACGGACGGTTCGTAGCAAGTGAACCTGGGTCAAGCGGGAGGCTTGACGCTAGGGGAGCAGGGAGCTTCATCACAAAGGCTGCGAAGAGGTCGAGGTCGGACCTCGGGTCGAGGTGCGCCAGGAGAAGGCAGTAAGTGCGGAGTGTGGCTCCGGGTGAAGGTACTCCGAGACGAAGTCCTCAGAGGCGAGGCACTTCGAAGGGTACTCCGAATGGAGTGACATCGGAGTATGGTGGACCAAGTTCTCAGCAATGAGGCAAGGCGTTCGAAGTGTGCTCCGGAGGGAGGCACTCGAAGGTATACCCGACGAAGGTCTCAGAAGTCGAGGTGCATCGAAGGCATGGTCCGGGTGAGGATCGTCGAGGAGTGTGCTCGGGGAGAGACACTGCGACGAAGTGCTCATGGAATGCTTCATGCGGAGGCCTTGGACGAAAGAGGGACTTCGAAGGGTGATACTCCGAAGGTGGGGCTTCGGAGTGAGGTTGGCTCCGGAATGAAGCTGACTTCGGAGTAAGGCTGGCTTCGGAGTGAAGCTGACTTCGGAGTGCGGCTAGCTTTGGAGTGAAGCTGACTTCGGAGTGAAGCTAACTCCGGAGTGAGGCTGGCTCCGGAGTGAGGCTGACTTGAGGTACTTCGGCCATGCATGGCTTCGGTACATGGACTAACGGAGTTCGAGCTGGAAGAAGCTGCGAAGCCGTGGTGGTCCACTCCGAAGGTGTTGGTGCGAAGGCCCAAGGGCTTTAACGGCTTCAGCTCAAAACCGTCTCTGTATCGAAGGCTGACTTCGGTGAAGCGAAGGTCGTTAGGCTCAAGGCTTCTCACCGAAGCTACCGCACCCCTCGCGTGCGAAGGGGGGCTTCAGAAGGGTCCAAAACTACAAAGGCTGACCGCGTCTGCTCTACAAAAGCTGGTGTTGTCCCCTCTGCGAAGCTGACAAAAGAAGCCTCCAAATAAAGTAGACTACCAATTGTACCCCCTGTTCTGATGAGACAAAACCGGTGTAAACCCTAGGGGTAAAGTAGTCTATTCACAGGGCTAAATAGTGCCTATAAATAGTGGAGGCTAGCTAGGTCACTAGGGGCGGGCCCACTAAGATTCAAGGGTATGCAGTTGAATACCCATTATTTTTACAAAAAAAATTTATATATATAGTATATATTGTATGTATATATCAAAAAATAAAAAAAAGCCCAATCAATCTTCAATTCATCATTCTCGGGCTGCCCCCCACACTTGCTCTCCGCAGGGCCCAATAAAAACGAATTGGCCCACAGGCCCAATTGAAAAAAAAGCTCAGTCAAAGTAACCCTAGCTGGAAACTGGAGTCAACATTTTCTCAATCCCTGCTGGCTGCCACAGGAAACCGAGCGTGCGGAGGAGGTCGGAGAAGCGACGCACCGTCGCGCCGACGCCGCGCCGACGCGGAGCGCCGAGCGCCGGAGGCAGGAGGCCGCTCAGGCTGGAGGACGGGAGGAGGCGCGACTCGCGCGAGGAGCCGAGGAGCGACGCCGCGCGGCCGCACCACCGGCAGTCGCGAAGCGCCGGAGGCGGGAGGCCCGGAGCCCGGAGGCCGAAGGCCGGGAGCCGGGAGGAGCGATGCCGCGCCGGCACCGCCGGCCGCCGCGGTGCGCCGGAGGCGGGAGGCCCGGAGCCCAGAGGCCAGAACCGCCACTCTGCCAGCCGCAGAGGGAGCCAGGGAGGAGCGCGGTGGCCGGTGAGCCGGAGGTCGACGCCACCGCCCGCCGGTCGCCCAGGCCCACTGGCCACTGAGCCACTCCCAGCAGGAGGTCGACGCCGCCGCCCGCCGGTCGCCGGAGTGCCTATTGCCGATTGTCGAACCGTTGTCCGCCTGTGAGGCGTGAGTAGCTCTCCTCACTCTGTCTCTTCTCCCTTTCTATTTCTAATATTGTTAAATTGAAGTATGAATTGAGAAATGAGAATTGTGATTTCATAGCAATTTGTTAATTTGGTTGATGTATTATTGTAATTTGCCAATACTTGGTGATTTCTGAATTCATGTGTATGTCAAATTAGCAATAGCATTGATATTTCTATGATTTTAAATTTAGGTCTGAAAAATGAAGAGAAAGTATAACGCCACTACTGATTTGAGAGCTTTTTTGGCAAGAGCTACTGCAAAGAAGAAACAATCTGAACCAGAAAGTGTTCCTCAGTCTTACAATGAAAGTCAGATGCAGATGGTCGTATTGCAAGGACAAAATAATGGTGAAACAAGCACAGATGGCACAATTCCACCTAAACCAGTGACATCAGAGCCCCTAAGCCCCCCATTAACAGAAGTTAATGAATCTGAAAGCAGTGATGAAGACAATGATGACTGTGACCTTGAGCATGATCCTGGACTGAGGGCTCCTATCTCAAGCTATCCTATCAATGACCAAGATTCAATTAGAAGAGCATACATTGCAATGGGACGATGGCAACCAAACATGAAGCAAAATTTTCCGCAACATATGTGTGGAGGTATGCGTCGTTTCCAATATAAGTGGTTTTCTGAATTCAAATGGATTGAGTATAGTGTGCAAAAAGATGTTGCATATTGCTTTGTTTGCTATTTATTCAAAGATAGTTGTAAGTTTGCTGGTGGAGATGCTTTTGTTGATGAAGGGTTTAGAAATTGGAATATGAAAAGGAGAATCCATAAGCATGTTGGTGCTATTAATAGTGCTCATAGTGAAGCTGAAGAGAAATATAGATTGTTCATGACACCTAAAGCATCAATCCATGAATCAATTGCATCAATCACTGTAGAGTTGAAGGCTAAGTATCTAGCTCGCTTGACATGGTCCCTTAAATGCATAAGATTTCTATTGCGTCAAGGGTTGGCTTTTCGTGGTCATGATGAAACAAAAGATTCACTCAACAAAGGGAATTTTCGGGAACTTTTAGCATGGTTAGCAGGAAACTTTGAAGAGGTTAATATGGTGGTACTAGGGAATGCACCACAAAACTGTCATATGATAGACCACAAGATCCAGAAACAACTCATTGATGCTTGTGCTCATGAAACAACCAAATTTATCATAACCGAACTTGGTGATGAGTGTTTTGCAATTCTTGCCGATGAGTCAAGTGATGCATACCTACAAGAACAATTGGCTCTTTGTTTGCGTTTTGTCAATAAAAAAGAACCAGTTGAGCGATTTTTAGGTCTTGTTCAAGTTGAAGATACTACATCATTAACTCTTAAAGAAGCAATTCAGTCCTTGCTTATCAAATATCAATTGCCCCTATCTAAGGTACGTGGTCAAGGGTACGATGGAGCTAGTAATATGAAGGGTCATGTTAATGGTTTGAAGAAACTAATCATGGATGAGTCCACTAGTGCTTATTATGTTCATTGCTTCGCTCATCAACTTCAACTAACACTTGTAGCAGTTGCCAAGGAGAATACTGATTGTGATTGGTTCTTTGGGCAACTTTCATATTTGTTGAATGTTCTAGGGATGTCTTGTAAAAAGATTCGTATGCTTCGCATTGCTCAAGCTGAATACATGATTGATGCATTGAAATTGGGTGAAATTGAAACCGTGCAAGGTTTGAATCAAGAGATGGGCTTAGCAAGGCCAGGTGATACACGATGGGGATCTCACTATAGAACTGTAATGCATGTTATGTTCTTGTATCCTTCAATCAAGAAAGTTCTCTTTAGGATTGGGAATGAAAGTAAAGGGGCTGAGGCTAATGGAGCTCAAACTATGCTTGCAGTATTTAAGTCCTTTGAGTTTGTTTTCCTGCTACACTTGATGAATGAAATATTTGGATATACAAGTGACTTGTGCAATGCTTTGCAAAAGAGGGAGCAAGATATCGTAAATGCAATGGATCTTCTGGAGTTCACAAAGGTTGAACTAGATGTTTTGAGACAAGATTCGGGATGGCAAGAATTCCTTACCAAGGTAACTTCTTTTTGTGAGAAGCACAATGTTAAAGTTGTTGACATGAATGCGAAGTATATTCCTATGCAAAGATCAAAGCAGTTCTATAGAGGTGCTATTAATTATCATCGGTTTCATGCTGATATGTTTTTGGGTGTTATTGATAGGCAAGTTCAAGAGCTTAATAATAGGTTTGATGAGGTAAACACAGAACTACTTAGATGTATGGCATCATTCAGTGCAACCAATTCTTTTTCTGCTTTTAACATTGAGAACTTGGTTAAGCTTGCTGGGTTCTATCCACGTGACTTTTCATTTGAAGAAATGAACCAACTTCAATTTCAGCTACACCACTATATTAATGATGTCAAAAGTGATGAAAATTTCAAAAATTTGAGAAGTCTAGCAGAGTTGTCTATGATGCTAGTTAAACAAGGAAAGGTTGCTCGATATGAAATTGTTTATAAACTTCTCAAATTGGTGCTTGTTCTCCCTGTTGCAACTGCTGGTGTTGAGAGAGTCTTTTTTATAATGAATTTGATAAAGAACAAGAGAAGAAGCAAGATGGGACAAGAATATTTGAATGGTTGCTTGGTCACATTGATTGAAAGGGAATTCTTCTTGCAAGTTAAGGATAAGGACATCATCACTTATTTTCAAAGAATTAAGGATCGGAAAATTGTCCTGTAGCTTGTAAGTTGTAAGCTTTGTTACCATTTTGCTATTTTATCCTCTATTTATTTCACATGTTGCCACTTTATATGTTGATCATTAGTAGTTGGAAAATTTCATGTTGTGATCAATTTTATTAATCAATGATGGTATCACTTAATTTTATGTTACATAACAATAATTTAAGCTGGTTTTTTTTGGTATGAGGGATTTTGAATACCCATAGTTCAAATCCTGGGCCCGCCTCTGTAGGTCACATGAATACTTTGAGCAGTCATTTTTGAGCTCCTGTGGTAGCCGCCACACACGTTGTATTCAGTCTGTGAGTTCTTTTTGTGTTCCCTGTTCAAGTAATGAAACTTTGATTCTGTTCTCATTTGTGCTTGAACTTGTATTCTGTATTGCACTACTTGCTTTGATTCCTTTGTACACCTTCTTCTTCCTGAGTGAAGTTGTGTTTTGAATCGTCTGGAGAAGTGTGTGTTTTCCAGTGTCTGTTCGCTCTGTGTAAATTGGAGGCTAGACCTCTCTGATTACTAGCGAAGCACTCTTGACTTGAGTCGAAGCCCGTTTTCTTCCCGTGTCGAAGTCCTCGGCGAAGTCTGTTCAGTGTGCGTTTAGACCTTCGAAGTATGAAGCCCAGCACCAGTTGCTGTTGCTGAGTATTTGGTCGAAGTCTGTAGAGGGAAGTCTGCTCTTGCGAAAGGTGAAGTGTGAAGCCTGCTCGAAGGCACCCAGTGCGCTGAGCCTGCACTGACTTAGCAGAGCTGATCGAAGTCCTCAGAGGGAAGTCCGCTCTTGCGAAGGGTGAAGTGCGAAGCCTGCTCGAAGCCACCCTGTGTGCGGAGCCTGCACTGACTTAGCAGAGCTGTATTTTCAGGGTTGTGGGTGGAGCGAAGTCTTCTTGGCTTCAAACTTTTGCTCCTTGCGAAGCCTGTGTTAGGAGCTGTAAAATACCTCCGAACCAGAACTTCAAAGGGTGTGTTCGAAGCCTGTTCCGCAGAAGACAGAATTAAAACCGAAGGTTGTTTTTAGCCTGAAATTTTAAAAGCTCCCATTCACCCCCCCCCCCTCTGGTCGCCATTTCCGGTCCAACAATTGGTATCAGAGCGGGTTAAGATCACCAGTTGACCTTAACCGGTTTTGTGATCTGTTGGCGACATGGACAGAGTTAGTAAAATACCTTTGTTCGATGGGATTGATTTTGCATATTGGAAGGTGCGCATGGAGGCTTACTTGCTAAGCCAAGGAAATGCAATTTGGGAGATTATGGACTCACAATACTCCATCCCTGAAACTCGCACCTCTCAAACTGAGAAGGATCAGTATAATGCCAACTCCAAGGCTAGAAACATACTGTTCATTGGTTTGAGCCGGAGTGAGTTTGATAGGGTGCAGCACCTTAGGACAGCTAGGGAAATTTAGACTACACTCACTATCTTTCATGAGGGCTCTACACAGATTAAGGTCAGACGTCAAAGCACATACAATCAACAATATCAGTTGTTTGTGCAGGCTCCTAGTGAATCTATAGATGCCATGTTTTCTCGCTTTGATGCGATAGTGAGTAACTTGCGGTCCAATAGGACGCTTGCTTACAATGATCATGAAAGGGCTATCAAACTTCTCTATGCTCTTGATCGTAGCATATGGGAAGTGAAGATATCCAGCATTGAGGAGTCCGCAGGTTATGACACATTGACCTGTGATGAGCTCTTCAGCAAGCTGAAGTCCACGGAGATTGCCAAGGCATCTCTTGCAGTGCATAGGAACTCCTTGCCACAACCATTGGCACTAGTTTCTAGCACTAGCCGTGGCACCACTGTAGAACCAAGCACATCTGGCACTTGTGTTCTTGCAGATGGTTTTGCTTTGTCCTCCCTGATCTCCGCCACTAAGGAGCAGGTGGATACTCTAGATGATGATGAGCTTGCTCTCATTGCTAGAAGGTTCACCCGTTTTCACCATGAGAGACGGGATCAGAGGAGAAGTGGTTTTAGTGGTTGTTTTGAGTGTGGCGACACTTCTCACATCAAGGCCAATTGCCCTAAACTCAAGAAGAGAGATGAGAGTGAGCGCCCCAAATACCACAAGAAGGAGAGGAAACCCTTTGTGAAGGGCAAGCGCGGCAAGGTGGCTAAGAGGGTAGCCAAAGCCGCTTCCAGAGCATTTGTTGCTGCTCTCAGTGACATCGACACTTCCTCGACTGAGGAGTCGAGCTCTAAGGAGGAGGAGTCTCCAAGGAAGGAGGAGAAGAAGGACAAGAAGGGACGAGATTTCACCGGCCTTTTCTTCATGGCCGACAGCGATCACAGCGGCGATGAGCTTGACTCATCTGAGGTACCACTATCCTATGACCAGCTTTCAATTAAATTAGATGAACTGAATGAAGTAGTTCTGGATCAGGATAGATTACTTGTGCAAGCCGCTAGAGATAGAAAATACCTTAGACTTAGGCTAGAATCTGTTTCTACTGATTATGCCATGCTTAAGTCTAAGGTTAATGATGCTAAATGTGAATCTTGCACTGTTGTCATGGGTGAGCTTGCTCAGTTGCGTTCTGTGCATGCTCAAACTCTTTCTGAGCTTGAGACTACACAGAAGCAGCTTTTGATGGTGGATTCTAGTCCTCATGATATAATTGAATGCATGAACTATCCCTTATTACGTGAGAGCATTGATTTACGTGATAAGCATGTTAAGGATTTAGAGGCTAGATTGGAGAGGGTCGGTAGTTCTAAGGATGTGCAACCTGTGTGTGACACTTGCATAACCCTTAAGGACCATCTAGGCACTGTTAGAGAGCGAGCTGAGAACCTAATAACTGAAAACGAATACCTTCTTTCTGTGGTTAACAAATGCACTGAGGGAAAGGGTAGGATGGATTTGCTCTTGGCCAAAACCAAGATGTGTGCTGACAGAGCAGGATTAGCTCTAGGATTGGGTTTTGAGAGGATTCCTTCAGACAGTGTAAACAAAACTGTTTTTACCTCACCCACTACCTTAGAGAAAGAGAGAGCTCTGTTAAACACTCCATCAGCCAAAAAGCCTACCCGAACTCCAAAGAAAATCACTCCTTCTACAAAGAAAATTCCTCCCAATATAACCACTCAGCAGAAGCCCAAGGAGCCTGTGAGGATTGCTCATATGACCCATGAGAGCGCCCCTAGAAGAGTTTTTCATTGTTCCTACAGTCAGAGGGCGGGTCACTTGGTTGGGTTTTGTTTTCGTCGCATCAAGGATGAGCAACAGTCTCAGGCGATGAGTTTCCAGGACATGCATTACCCATCTTGGGGTATGCATGAGTCTGAGTTGTACTCACGTCCTGTTTTCGAGGCTCCTCGTGCTTCTCAGAGAGGTTTTGCTCCTCGAGATGTTCATCATGTTCCATATGGTGGTAGACCCCGGGCGAGTAGCTTTGTACCTCGTCAGAGTAGGAGACCTCGTCATGCTTTTGTATCACAGCATGTAGGTAGACCTCACACTTTGCATCATTCTGATTATCCTATGCGTAGACAGTCTACTTTTACTATGCCTACTACTCGTATCACTCAGTGCTGGATGCTTCGCCATATTTTCACTCACCCCAGCACTGAGCGATCGAGATTTTCTTATCATGTGTAGGCGCCAGATCGAGGCATGGAGGGCACGTGGATCATGGACTCCGGTTGTTCGCGCCATATGACCGGAGATGCAGCATGGTTCTCCAGCCTCACCACAACCAAGCAAAAAGAACATATCATCTTCGGGAACAATCGAAGGAGTAGAGTGAAAGGAAAAGGTGTGGTAAGAATTAACTCGAATTTCACTCTCAAAGATGTTGCTTTGGTTGAGAACTTGGGATACAATTTGCTTTCTGTATCTCAATTTCTTGATGAGGGCTTCGAAGTGTGATTCCATCGCGATACTTCGCAAGTACTCAATTCTGATGGCGTTGTGGTGTGTAAGATCTTTAGAGTTGGGAGAGTTTTTGGAGCTGATTTTTTTGAGTCATCTGGTTCTTCTCATTGTCTTGTTGCAAATTCTACTTCTAAGCTTTGGAAGTGACATAGGAGACTAGGGCATATGAGCTTTGAGTTGCTCACTCGTCTGAGTGCCCTAGGTCTGATCCGAGGATTGCCCAAGCTCAAGTTTGAGAAGAATTTAGTTTGCGCTCCATGTTGACATGGAAAAATGATTGCTGCTTCGCATTCGCCAGTCACCACGGTGATGACTGAATAACCCGGAGAACTTTTCCACATGGACACTGTAGGTCCTTCTCGGGTTAGTTCTTTAGGCGGCAAGTGGTATGTGCTAGTCATTGTCGACGATTTCTCTCGCTACTCTTGGGGCTTCTTTCTTGCCAGCAAGGATAAAGTGTTTTCACACTTTCGGAGCTTGGCTTTGAGACTTTTCACTGAACTCCCTGGCGCATTGAAATTCATTCGAAGTGATAATGGCACTGAGTTCAAGAACAGTCTCTTTGTTGACTTTTGCATGGAGCATGGCATAGAACATCAATTCTCTGCACCGTGGGTTCCTCAACAGAACGGTGTTGTTGAGAGAAAGAACCGCACCTTGGTTGAGATGGCTAGGACGATGCTCGATGAGCATAGGACTCCTAGAAAATTCTGGGCTGAGGCCATGAACACTGCTTGTTACATCTCAAACCGAATCTTCTCTCGCTCAATTTTCAACTTGATATCTTATGAGCTACGTTTTGGGAGACAGCCCAAGGTTACTCATCTTTGAGTTTTTGGCTGTCGTTGCTTTATCCTAAAACGTGGTAATTTGGACAAATTTGAGTCGCGTTCGTCTGATGGGATCTTTTTGGGTTACACTACACATGGTCATTCTTATCGTGTTTATAATTTGGAGACTAACACTGTCATCGAGTCATGTGATGTGACTTTTTATGAATCAACTCCCTCTGTTAGTTCTACTCTTGAACAGGCAAATGAACACGACATGGAATAGACTATCTTCGAAGAAGAAGATCTCGGAGAGTTCGAGGATGAACCCCTACTACCCTCGACTTCAACCCCCGAAGCCGACCCCGCTTTGACCACTTCGGCACAAGGTCCAGAAGCAACTACCTCGACATCGGTCATCTTGGACCACTCCAACGCACAAGTTGAGGGTGAGACTGCATCCCACCACGAGGCTCCACACCATGTTCAAAAGATGCATCCTTCCGAGCAGATCATTAGTGAGCTTGATCAAAGGGTAACACGTTCTCATGCTCATTTCATTGATTCCGCTTTTGTTGCTTCTTTTGAGCCCTTAGATGTTAGTCATGCACTTTCTGATTCTAGTTGGATCAATGCGATGCATGAAGAACTTGAAAATTTTGAGAGAAACCAAGTCTGGACTTTAGTTGATCCTCCACCAAATGTTCATTTCATTGGAACAAAATGGATTTTCAAAAACAAATAAGGGGAGGATGGGACTGTAGTTAGAAACAAGGCTAGACTTGTAGCTCAGGGTTATTCTCAATTAGAAGGGATTGATTTTACTGAAACTTTTGCACATGTTGCTCGTCTTGAGGCCATTAGGATTTTGCTTGCCTTTGCGACATCTCGGGCATTCAAACTCTATCAAATGGATGTCAAAAGTGCTTTTCTTAATGGCTTCATAGGCGAAGATGTTTATGTAAAACAACCCCCTAGCTTTGAAAACCCTAAATACCCACATAAAGTCCTTAAACTTCATAAGGCTCTTTATGGACTCGAGCAGGCCCCTCGGGCTTGGTATGATAGACTTAAGTCTTTTCTGCTTGAGCGGGGGTATTTGATGGGATCTGTTGATAAAACCCTGTTCACTCTCAAGCATGGCAAAGATTTCCTCCTAGTCCAGATTTATGTGGATGATATCATCTTTGGTGGCTCTTCTCATGCTTTGGTTGCCGAGTTTGCAGATGCCATGAGCAGGGAGTTCGAGATGTCCATGATGGGCGAACTCACTTTTTTCCTTGGTTTGCAAATCAAGCAAAGCAAACAAGGTACTTTCATCCACCAGACGAAGTACACCAAGGACCTGCTCAAGAAATTCGACATGGCTGATGCGAAGCCCCTCACCACTCCAATGGCTACATCTGTAGCATTGGACCCTGACGAAGATGGAGAAGTTGTAGATCAGAAGGAGTTCCGAAGCATGATCGACTCCCTCCTCTACTTGACTGCTACAAGGCTGGACATACACTTCGCAGTGTGTCTGTGCACTCGTTTTCAGGCTTCACCACGAGCTTCGCACCGCCAAGCGGTAAAGCGCATTCTCAGGTATCTCAAACATACCCTCGAATTTGGCATTTGGTATTCTGCATCTTCCTCTTTGTGTCTTCGAGGTTATTCTGATGCGGACTTTGCTGGGTGTAGGATTGATAGGAAAAGTACATCTGGTACTTGTAATTTTCTGGGTACTTCACTGGTTTGTTGGTCTTCCCGCAAACAGTCTAGTGTTGCACAATCGACAGCTGAGGCCGAATATGTTGCTGCAGCTAGCTGTTGCTCTCAGATTTTATGGATGGTTTCCACTTTGCGGGATTTTGGGTTAGATTATAAGAGTGTTCCACTTTTCTGTGATAACACTAGTGCTATTTGTATTGCAAACAACCCGGTTCAGCATTCCAGAACCAAACACATTGATGTGCGATATCATTTTCTCAGAGATCATAATGAGAAGGGTGATATTGAACTTCAATATGTTGATACCCAACACCAGCTAGCCGATATTTTCACAAAACCCCTCGATGCTTCTCGTTTTGCCTACTTGTGTGGGGACCTTGGTGTTTGTCACCCTTACAACATCTTGTGAGGGGGAGCAGATTTTTATTGTCTTGCATAGGCTCACTGTGTGTGAAATTGCATTTACATCTTTTGCACTTATATGCCTGATTTTAATTCATGAAATCATGTCAGCTCAGCTCTATTTAATATGTCTGAAACATTATGTGCATGATTCTTCTTTCCAAAATCAAATCATGCTCACTACTTAGTCTTGAATCTAGCATGTTTAGGCAGGACTGATTTAGCTATCTTTTATCTACATGATAGCAAGACACCTTTTCTCTGGATGCTAAACACTGCAACTTGAAAAATTGTTCTACTTACTCATGGATATTCATCAAGTGCCAAACAAATTGTTCACTTAATTAAAATCCAAAACTCCATGATTTGTATGATACAAGTGAAAAAGATCCAGGTGGGTTTGTTTGTCGCACTACTCTATTCTAGACTGCTTACCATTGCACATTGGTCTAAACTAGGATAGTGTAGTGTATGCCAAAATCACCGCCTTAAGCTTCTGATGGCTTTCATGCCTAGGCTTGGCCTGATTGGAAAGTATAAGCTAGACAAACAAATAACCCCTGGCATTATGAAAAGAACAACAAAAATTCATTGTTTATCAAGTTTGCTTTCAATGCTCCACTTGAACTGGACTTGTCTGTCTAGAGTAGAAATTGACTAGCTTTGCGCAGTCCTTGTTTTTACTTGTCTAGTTCCCTTGATTGAGTGGTGATGCTTTTATTTCAAAATGATAAAATTACATGTTGTCATCGTGTTTTTAGAGAATGTTAAATTAAGCTGAGCACATGAAAATTGGTATTAAAGTTGGCATATTTTTGCTTTACATGTTTTTGCAATTCTGCCCATTTCAAAGTTGTGCATCTTTTTTACGCTCCTTGATGCCTGCATTGACAAAGGGGGAGAAATTTTTTAGTTTCTGCAGCAAGGGGGTAAAATAACTCAGGGGGAGTTTTTATCTTGCAAAGGGGAGATTTGCCGAAGGGGCTTTTACTCTTTTGAAAAGGGGGGAATTCTTTTGTCAAGTGACATGATTTGGCTCATTTCTGAGTTTTTATGGTCACTTGTGTGCTGAAATTTTTCAAATTTTCTTGAACTTGAATTTGGTTGTCAGTGCACTCATCAAGAGGGAGATTGAGTAACCAAGGGTTGGTTTCAGAGTCTGTGATGAGTGATTGATAGACTTTACCCTCTGATTCGAATGGGTTCGGAGGTGGTTTCACCGAAGGGTTCGGTGGGTCTGTTTGCTGCAGCTGTTGCAGTGGAGTGTGCTTGTCGGAAGGGTCCGACAGTACACGATGACTGGGTCATACCGAAGGTCTCGGTAGTTTGGGCGGTACACTGGAGTGTGTGCCGAAGGTTGTTTACCCGGAGAGGTCTTCGAGGTACTGGATACACTTGTTTGTCTGTCTGTGGTGCGCAGGTGACTTCGAAGGCGACGGACGGTTCGTAGCAAGTGAACCTGGGTCAAGTGGGAGGCTTGATGCCAGGGGAGCAGGGAGCTTCATCACAAAGGCTGCGAAGGGGTCGAGGTCGGACCTCGGGTCGAGGTGCGCCAGGAGAAGGCAGTAAGTGTGGTGTGTGGATCCGGGTGAAGGTACTCCGAGACGAAGTCCTCGGAGGCGAGGCACTTCGAAGGGTACTCCGAATGGAGTGACTTCGGAGTATGGTGGACCAAGTCCTCAGCAATGAGGCAAGGCGTTCGAAGTGTGCTCCGGAGAGAGGCACTCGAAGGTATACCCGACGAAGGTCTTAGAAGTCGAGGTGTATCAAAAGCATGGTCCGGGTGAGGATCGTCGAGGAGTGTGCTCGGGGAGAGACACTGCGATGAAGTGCTCATGGAATGCTTCATGCGGAGGCCTTGGATGAAGGAGGGACTTTGAAGGGTGGTACTCCGAAGGTGGGGCTTCGGAGTGAGGTTGGCTCCGGAGTAAAGCTGACTTCGGAGTAAGGCTGGCTTCAGAGAGAAGCTGACTTCGGAGTGAGGCTGGCTTCGGAGTGAAGCTGACTTCGGAGTGAGGCTAGCTTCGGAGTGAAGCTGACTTCGGAGTGAGGCTGGCTTCGGAGTGAAGCTGACTTTGGAGTGAAGATGACTCCGGAGTGAGGCTGGCTCTGGAGTGAGGCTGACTTGAGGTACTTCTACCATGCATGGCTTCGGTACACGGACTGACGAAGTTTGAGCTGGGAGAAGCTGTGAAGTCGTGGTGGTCCACTCTGAAGGTGTTGGTGCGAAGGCCCAAGGGCTTTAACGGCTTCGGCTCAAAACCATCTCTGTATCGAAGGCTGACTTCGGTGAAGCGAAGGCCGTCAGGCTCAAGGCTTCTCACCGAAGCTACCGCACCCCTCGTGTGCGAAGGGGGCTTCAGAAGGGTCCAAAACTGCAAAGGCTGACTGTGACTGCTCTACAAAAGCTAGTGGTGTCCCCTCTGCGAAGCTGACAAAAGAAGCCTCCAAATAAAGTAGACTACTAGCTGTACCCCCTGTTCTGATGAGACAAAACCGGTGTAAACCCTAGGGGTAAAGTAGTCTATTCACAAGGTTGAATAGTGCCTATAAATATTGGAGGCTAGCTAGGTCACATGAACATTTTGAGCAGTCATTTTTGAGCTCCTATGGTAGCCGCCACACACGTTGTATTCAGTCTGTGAGTTCTTTTTATGTTCCCTATTCAAGTAATGAAACTTTGATTCTGTTCTCATTTGTGCTTGAACTTGTATTCTGTATTGCATTGCTTGCTTTGATTTCTTTGTACACCTTCTTCTTCCTGAGTGAAGTTGTGTTTTGAATCGTCTGGAGAAGTGTGTGTTTTTCAGTGTCTGTTCGCTCTGTGTAAACTGGAGGCTAGACTTCTCTGATTACTAGCGAAGCACTGCTTGACTTGAGTCGAAGCCCGTTTTCTTCCCGTGTCGAAGTCCTCGGCGAAGTTTGTTCAGTGTGCGTTTAGACCTTCGAAGTACGAAGCCCAGCACCAGTTGCTGTTGATGAGTATTTGGTCGAAGTCTGCAGAGGGAAGTCTGCTCTTGCGAAGGGTGAAGTGCGAAGCTTGCTCGAAGGCATCTAGTGCGCTGAGCCTGCACTGACTTAGTAGAGCTGATCGAAGTCCTCAGAGGGAAGTCCGCTCTTGCGAAGGGTGAAGTGCGAAGCCTGCTCGAAGGCACCCCGTGTGCGGAGCCTACACTGACTTAGCAGAGCTGTATTTTGGGGGTTGTGGGTGGAGCGAAATCTTCTTGGCTTCGAACTTTTGCTCCTTGCGAAGCCTGTGTTCAAAGCTGTAAAATACCTCCGAACCAGAACTTCGAAGGGTGTGTTCGAAGCCTTTCCACAGAAGACAGAAGTAAAACAGAATGCTATTTTTAGTCTGAAATTTTAAAAGCTTCCATTCACGTTCTCTCTGGTCGTCGTTTCCGGTCCAACACTATAGATGAGATTGGACCTACAACTTGAATCTTGTGTAGCCATAGAATATGTTGTTATCTTTGTTGAGTCAGTTTTATCCAGTACTTCCTCTATCTCATAATATTATAACCTAAAATGAATGAAATATGTTATAGTATAATGAGAGTATTCTGTGTGTCATAAATATATTTACTTCTAAGGTAAAGTTAATGCATTAGTGATGAGCTTAAAAGACCAAAGTGATCGAAAGGTACCTACATCTCAAGATCACGTGTCTCTCAGTTCTATAAATATTTTACTTGCAACGTATATTCAGACAAATTAGCGGTGAAAATAAAAAACGAAAAATATTTTGTATTAATTAGAAAGTAATATTAATAACCGATGGCTAAGTGAAGTATTTTTTTTGAAAAAAAATCCAAATCACATCCCAAGTTTTCCCGAGGTTTAAATAACCCCATAAAAACAGTTTAAAATACCTGCAGTGTTGTAAAAAGTTTAATTTTCATCTTTAATTAGCGGTTTTGTTGAGGTAGCAAAACATAACCTAGATTTGGCTGGCTATGCGTATAACGTGGCATTGGTAATGTGGCTGATTGACGAGAAAGTATAAATCACACTCTCCATATTTGTCCAATGCTTAAATAATTCAATGAAGAAAAAATATTTTTAAAAGTATGTTTTTATTCATTCCGGGATATTTTATTTCTATATAGTTCTCTCTATTTCTGTCTTCTTAACAGAACAAGATTTTTTTCATTTCCATTCGTAATAGTACCTAAGAAAGCTGCATACTCGTCTAATTAAGCTATCATCGTGCATCTGCACTCAACTACGCAGGAATAGAAACATCTGGCAATTTTTAGCCCCGTGGCAGCTCGAAGCGAGGAGCGCCTTCCACCCAAGTACTGCAGCTTCCACGTTCCACCAGATATGCTGCCTCATCACCTGAAAGCAGCTTTGACTCACCTTATCTGATGAGATGCTGGGAGTCATTTCACATCCAGCTCAGAAATCAGAATGACATCAAGTTTTCGAGATCGCACGGATCTGGGCGAACGCCATTCTGAGCTCTGGTCAAGGAGGCCTTACAGCTGATCACCACATCATGCCATCATCTGAAGGGTGATGGGTAACACTAGCACCAGGTCGAGCTAGTTAGATGTGACTTGCTCCCAAGTGGCTTGTGATTCACTGACCAGATGGAGTCATATGACGAAGTTGGATGGTGTTGGTTCCTAGAGAATTGCTGTAGCGGCAACAATGTTTTAAGGTTTAGGATTAGCTTTTGCTAGTGATCTGCAAAAAGTTAGCCAAATTTGGGTGCACGTAAACTGCAACTGCGCTCCTTTGCCTATGGATGAACAAAGCATTCTTGTGCCCCGGCGAATGCGAGCATAAGATTCGTTGCGCTCATTTAGGGTGTATTTAGTTTGAGCTGTGGCCGTGAAAAAAAGTTTTTGTGAGCTGTGGACTGTGAAAAAACTGCTGTGAGATGTTAGTTGTGAGAAAGCTGGAAGTCATTTGGCTGAAACAAAAAAAGCTGCTTTGAACTGTGAGCTGTATAAAAATTCAATTTATAAAATTTTGTATAGTTGTAAGAAATTTGAAATGTCAATTTATGAAAAATTGTATGATTGTATGAAATTTGAAATATCAATTTATGAAATTTTATATGGTTGTATGAAATTTAAAATGTCAATTTATGAAATTTGTATGATTGTATGAAATTTGAAATGTCAATTTATAAAATTTTGTATGGTTGTATGAAATTTGAAATGTCAATTTATGAAATTTTGTATGGTTGTATGAAATTTGAAATATCAATTTATGAAATTTTATATGGTTGCGAAGCTAGAAGCCAAAAGCCGCAGAAAGCAGATCTGGAGAAGCTTTCACATTTTCACTACAACAAAAGTTACTTTTATTAAAAGCTACTGGCTTGGAATAGACCTTTTGGTTTGGCTTTTGGCTTCAAGATTTCGCTTTTAACTTCCAAAAAACAAAAGCTGCTCTTAAAAGCCAAACCAAAGTGCCTTAGTCAACTACAACATTCTGCGCTCCACATGTTCATGTCAAACCAGCACATCATTCAGTATAAGTTTGGGCGCCCGACACATGCTGCAAAGCATGTTGCACATGATGTTGGTTTAATCATCATGGATGGTTCGTTGTGCAGATTTTTTTTAAAATTAGTATTTTTTTTGAAAAAAAATTCAAATTTGTATATCAGATTCAAAAAATTGCAAAACTAGTATCTAGTCGGCCGACCAAGTGCCGACTGGGGGCCAGTCGGCAATTGGTCGGCCGACTGAGTCACGTGGCAGCCAGTCGACCGTCCATCGGCCGACTGGCGCCCGAAACGCGCCGCGACACACCGCGCCACGCCTGCGCCTGCGCCCTGGCCCTCTCCCGCGCCCCAACCGGCCCGCACCGCGCCCGTGGCGCGCCCCCTCGCGTCCTGGCCCCCCGCGCCCCATGCCCCCGCGACCCCTCGCCTCCCGCGCCCCCTCGCGTCCCGGCCCCCGTGCCGAGCCCGCGGTCGGCGAGGGGTTGCGGAGGCGCGGGGACGCGCGGGGGCCAGGACGTGAGGGGGCATGACGGCGACGTGGTTGGGGCGCGACGCCGGAGCCAGCTAGGGCGCAGGAGTGGGCCAGGGCACGAGCACCGACGCGGCCGAGGCGTAGCGCGACAAGGGCGCGGTGCGGCCGGGGCGCGTTCCGGCGCTAGTCGACTGATGGACGGCCGACTGGCTGCTACGTGGCTCTAGTCGCCCGACTAAGTGCCGACTGACCCTCAGTCGGCACTTGGTCGGCCGATCGAATGTTGTTTTTGCAATTTTTTGAATCCGACATACAAATTTGAATTTTTTTAAAAAAATATTATTTTAAAAAAAATTCTCATTGTGCAAATCTCGCAAAGTTGCAAAGCGAACAAGAATACAAGAGTGCAATTGAATTATATAAGTGCAATACTACAATCCAGCAAATCAAGACTACCATCAGTGCGCCAATTCCTAATTCCATACCGCCAACAAAATAAAATGTTTGCAAAACACAGGTATCCACGAGTAACACAAATCATGAATACATTAGTATCACAAACACCGTTAAAAAAAATCAGCCGAATAGACGATTAACTTGTACTTAGCAATAGCAACATAACAATTAATTTATAGCAAAATCAGCACATTAATCGGTTGATTGATTAATCGTATGGTCAACCCGATTAATCACTGATTAATGGCCGAATCACCAATTAATCGCCGATTATCGGATCTGCTCCCTCCTCCCCATCGTCGGATTTACGCCCCTGTCACTAGATCCGCTGCCTCGTCGCCATATTCGCTGTCCCGTCGTTGGATCCACTGCCCTGTCACTAGATCCATGCAATCACCATCAGATCTATGCCTCACTGTCACTAGATCTTTGTAGCCATCGTGCCCTCTCGTGTGCATTGTGCATCGGGTGAATCGGGTGAATGTGTTGTGTGCAGTGGGGCGGTGATGGTGCAAAGGGCTGACCGACACATGGTGTTGGCGGTGCGAAGGTCCGACCGACGCGAGGTGCTAAGAGAAGAGGGCAGATGACATTCACAAGGTTGAGGAAGATAGAGCAGTCGTGTGAGGAAGAGAAGAGAAAACTCAATCTTAGAGAGAGGGAGGAAGACCGAAGACTAAAGTGTTTAGTGAAAGGGCTAACGACGAGGAAGTTTCGGGGTTGGAGGAGAGGGAAGGAGAAATGAAGTTTATATACTCAAGGTTAGAGTTTGACTAAAATAGTATATTAAATATAACTATAATATTAATATTAAACCGATTAATTGATCAACCAATTAATTTAGGTAATCCCCCAATTAACCGTTTAATCCGGTGGTTGATCGACGATCACTACTTTTTCTAACACTGACCACAAATGATTTCAGTTGTATCATATCTCCTTCCTTCAAACTTAATTGCACATATTAGTTGTGGTAATACACTCAGAACACAAGCCAATGTGGCTGACATATCTATATCTGAGATTGACATAAAGTTTCTAGTTTTAGTAGTGATCCTCTACCGACTACCACTACATTTACATACAGTCTTGCTTAAGAAGCTTCTCCAGTCTATTTGATGGCAGAACTTGCATGTCCTTGGCGAAACCATTCAATATGCTCCAGCGGTGTAAAAAGAAAAAAAGGAGCACACACTAGGAGAACCACTTGCCATTGTACTCCCCCCTCCCACCCAAATAATAATAATAATAATTTCAGTAGCTATGCTAAACCGGAACTCGTTTTCCTCTGTAGCGGTCAAGGAACTGTAGACAAGGGAATTTGGATTTAGTTAGAACAAATAATAAACCAAGACTCATGTCTTCCAACAAGGCAACAACAGAAGGATGTTGCTCTGTTCAAAGTTCATACCGATGTGATAAATGGTTGCTGAAAAATCCAGCCAAGAATAGGAATCCTTTGCAGGAAAACTGCAAGAGTTGGCCAGAATCCACTGAAATGAAATCCAAGTCAGTGTTCATGACAAGTACAGGTAAACCTTTTGATAGGAATGTCATACTTTATAAGTAACACATTGATTTTGCAGATAATCATAAGAGAGTATCCAGTGGATTTTAAGGCCTTGTCTGAAACATTAAATGCAGGTTTCTCAACAAGGCGTCGTGAAAAAAAAAAACTGACCTGAAGAGTACTACACAGCCATATGCCTCTAAAAGCATGCCAAAAAAAGACCACCCGATGAGAACAAGGAAAAAGCCAGCACCAAATGAGATGGTACCCTGTTCATTACATCAGCTATTAATTAGATAATATAAATATTGATGGGTAAAAGATATAAAAATTTAGCAATGGCCAAACCTTGTAATTCTTAGGCTTGGTGAAGAACTGCATAGTTGATTTCAGACCAATTGTCAACCCCAATCCTGACAGGAAGAGAATCTGAAATAGGACATAAGAAGAAGAGACCATGTATATTCAGTCAAATCAGGCCCACAAAATTTGAGGGAAAATACAGTGAAGAGACAATTACATTGCCCATTGCAATAAGCCCTTTGTCAAAGAAAAAAATGATTCCCAGGATGGAGAAGAATATTCCAAAGCCTGTCAGGCCAAGCCCAATCTCTGATGAAAATAAAACACGGAAATCATAAATCACTGAATGGAATGACAAGCCAGTACTACTATTGTTTCTATAATGCTTCAGAGCCTAGTCCACATAAAATCTTAGGCATTTGCTTCACTTTATCTAGAAGGCTTACTAAAATGACATGGTTTGGTCCTATGGGTTCATATACAGACTACAGTGCAAGCTCAGTTAGAACAAGTCATAGGTGCTAAAATACTAGGTTATGGTCAGGATATCACACATGCCATCTATCAATGCGTCTTCGCATCAATGTATCTAGATACATATTTGATCCTTCTACCCCAGGCAGCATAACAAGATCAAGAAAAATAGTACATGAAAACCTGATAAAACCCTGTCCACTGATGAATTATATATTACTAAGTGATATTGCACATGGGACACAGTTCCATTATGAGAACTATTACACTATGACTTAAAATTATAGGAACAGCCTTAGATCAATCTTTACATATATGTATCAGTCGGTGGCATCATTGCAATTTCATTCATATATGTGAAGGCCAGAAGCAGAAATAAATGAGACAAAATAAATCACATCAAACTTCATAAAACTTAATCATGTTCCTGTGAGAAGTAACTAGTACAGAAAATTAAATATAATTTGAAAGGAATTGGGTCCAGGTCCATACTCTTGAGGTCATTCATCTCAAAGGAAACCATCTTGTTGAGCAAAGAGGAGAAATCACACCAGTGGATAATAGAACAAAAACCTTCACCTGCACACAAGTGTAAAATTAGGCAAAGTCAATGCAAACAAAACAGGGCAAATTGCAAGTGTTAACATAGCTCCAGAAGGGCACTGATCCCTGTATTATAGAAATGATAATCTAAGAACTATCCAGCCTATCCTCCAGCGACTGCTAGCCTTCTAAATCAAATAAAGCAGGAAAGACCTAAAATCTCAGAGAAAAAAAGCCATTCCTAGACGCCGCACGCTTCTCCCCCGAATCGCCGATTCGCCGGTAACGACACCTCCACGGATCGAGCCCGGCTGAGGATGATACAACACAGATGCAGACACGACCACCGAGGAGGAGGAGAGGGGACTAACCCGTACTAGTGGATACGGCGAGGGATCCGGTGGCGCCCGCCGGAGAAGGGGGGGGGGGGGGGGGGGCGGGGCGTGCGCGCGGTGGCGCTGGAAGCGGGGAGCGGCGTCTCGGTCGTGGATGGGCGGCGTGTGCGTGGTGCGTGTGTTTCCGTTGCTGCGAAGTCCGCGTCTGCGACTGCGGCCATCGGGTGAGGCATGGTCACTTCGGACGACCAAGAGACGTTGGATGTGTTCGCAACGGTTGTGATTTCTTTTGAAAGAGAGCTTTGTTAACTTTTCTAGCTCCATTGAGCCTCTATTTTGAGATTATAATAATACAACATACAAATAAATAGTTAGCTTATCAATATTATTATAATCTATAACCCAGATTATAATCTATATTTTAGTAATATGGTAGTATATTTTACTAATATAATAGTCTATTGGAACTCATTTTTTTAACTTATTACTTGAAAAAACTAAAATAGTCATTGCATTTTGATTGGAAATAGTCATTTCATACCGAAATCACAACCCATCCCCATCCAAACACTTTATTTATTTTAGAGTACCATTATGGTGCATTCTACTAGTACTATTGTACTACCAATAGATTAATCTTACTCGTCCAGTTTAAAGGATAAAATAATACTTTTAATCAATTATACTATAGGTATAATTACAATTATGTAATTTTCACATATAGCCAAACTATCCCCATCTTCGTCGAGTCCACTTCATCGCTGCTGCCCTTACTTCTACTTATGTGTTCTTTAGAGTCTATTTGACACAACTCTAACTCTAAATTCTAGTCGAGAGCTAGGTAGAACCAGCCAAATGCCAAAACATCATATGTTTTGGAACAACCTAACTCTATGGAGTTGATGGGGCCAAATTATTTTTTGAAGCACCTCTTTTCGAGCTCCAAAACAATAAATTGAATCTAGTCATTAGAGTTGGGGGTAATTACCTACTATTGCCACTTGTCGTTGTGTATGAGAAACAATAGCCTACGGGGGTACCCATAGAGAGATTTAGTTAGGTTTGACGGGGAGCTGTGAAATGACTTAATGGTTACCTCGGAATGCGAAACAAAAAAAGGTCAGGGGTTTAGATAGGTTCGGGCCTCCCAAAAGATGATAGCCCTACTCCTGTGTGTATGATGTATGATGGTGAGCTCTACCTTGAGAATATGACAAAGCTTCTAGAAAACAATAAGAGCCTCTAGAGGAATGATCCAATCAGAAGACGTATGCTCACGTGTCCAAAAAGAACCCGTCTCTCATAGGCTCCCTATGATCCCTCTATATGATAGGGATCAGGGATTACAAATAAGAAATAAAAAACCCTACTAATGACTGAGAGGATGATCAGTTAGTGGGTAATAACTATTGGAGATAACTGTCGTGCTTGATGGTAGTCTTCATGGATAATAAATAAAACATGGATCATTCAAAAATTAATTCAGAAATAAACCTAAAATATTGCACGTAAAAACTAGAATAAAAATATTACTGCGACTAATAATAATATTTTTTACGAGCAGATTAAAAATACTTAAACAAATAATATGATATTGCTAATAAATTTTAGCAGATTAAAAATTATCCACATAACAAATAGCATGTCCATAAAAGTCGCATCAAATCACAGATGATTCATCATACACGTGCAGGATATCCATAATCTCCGACAATTCATTTGTATGAGAAGACACAATATTTAAATCATTTAATCTAGACAAAAATACATGTAGGAACTCATTTAAACACACATATATATTATCAAATTAACACAGAGCAGTATGAGATTTACAACTGAGAACAATTAAACCTGAATCAGAATACATCAGAGAAAATTAAAATAGGTTCACGTGAAACGAGAAAGATGGTTACTGTTCATGCGCAGATTGAACTGTTCATCCTTGTTCTTGGGTGCTTCTCTGCAACGTGGCTGTGCATGCTGCTACTGGTTCCCCATACCGTGAATCACGCCAAGCTTTGCAGGTGCAGGAATCTTGGCCTCTCAGCATGCCGCTCAACCCTTGCCTTCGTGACGAGAGCCCTCCGAGCAGCACAGCTGAGCCAGCCGCGATACACAAGCCTGCCGCCTACGCACCTAGGCCGTAGAGGCTAGGCTGCTGTGCCATGCAGTAGTAAACTGCGCCGTGGACTGCACTGCGAGGGAAAAAAAACCAGCCCGCTTGTGCACTGCACTGCGAGGGAAAAAAAAACCAGCCCGCTTGTGCACGGCTTCCAATTGCACCGATCTGCGTGTCTATGCTGCTGCTTGATCTCTCGCCTACCGCAGATGTCAAAGCACGCGCGCTGCGCTAGATGCTGCAGATTGTAGCGCGGCTGTCAACGCAGAAGCCAGCCGCGTGCTGGACAATGCGTAGACTGCTCCCTCTCTGGCTCACGCAACGTCGGAGAGAAAAACCCGGCGGCCAAAACAAGAAAGACGGCGGCGCAGATTGAAAACCGGAAAAAAACAATGACGGCCGAAAAGTCCTGTAGATTGATTTCGAAGGAAACAATCGTTCTATCCCAGGGGTAGGGGCCTATTTATAGGCGACTCTTAATACATAAAAGACTAATTTACCCCTAAGGTAAATTAACACTGACTCTAAAATAAATTCCAAAAATTACTAAAATATTCTTAGAAAACTCACCTGATTTAAATAAAAATATTCTAAACTTAAAAACTAAATATTAATATCCTAAAAACAAAATAATCATAGGTTGTCAGTTTTGCGCCGAAACTGACAAAGCATCCACCGTATTCGCACCGGGTACCCGGATTGGGCCGACCCGACCCCGCAGCTTCCTCAGCCCGGCAATCGCTCGCCGCCCGTGTACCTGAGTCAAACCCAGTCAACAGACCAGTGGATCCTCTGCCGCTCCTAGCCATGTACCCGGATTGGGCCAGCCCGACTCCGCGGCTCCTCTGCCCGGCTGTCGCTCGCTGCCCGTGTACCTGAGTCACACGCGCCTTAGACACGGCAGGTCTTCATATCTCTTCCTTTGACTTCCGTTGACAATCACTCATCACATCTCGAGTATCAAATCCATGTTCTTCAACATGGTTTCTCAGACGGAGAGCGGACGGTGACCGGCGACGTAGAGGGGCGATGAAGCTCCTCGAGTCCTCGTCGGCGGTGCGGTTCCGGCGGGGTTCATCTACGTTGAAGTAGTGGTCGAGGTCGGTGTGGCGCCTGCGGTCACAAAGGTGTGATCGTCGAGGACGGAGGGGGACTCCGGCGACGGCTAGCGGCGACTGGAGTAGGGGTGGCGGTGTGGCATTGAAAAGGGTGTCGCGGGCGCTTTGTTCGCTCTCAAGGCAAAAGGACGTGCGGGCTGGACGAGGGGGTGGCCGGGGGTTTAATTAGAGGCACCGGTGGGGGCAGAGGGGGCGCAATCGAGGGAGGCCGAGAGTAAAACCTCTCTTCAACGCCGACGAGCTCTTTCCGTGCATGCGTGCACTTGATCCGGGATGACGACGCGTGAAATAAAGGGGGAAACGGTCGGCGGGGCGCGGGGGTTTGAATGCCGGGCTAAATTTAGGGGGAGGTGGTAGGGTGTAGTGGATCCGAGGCAAGGTTAGGGTTTCGGCCAGTGAGGGGGGATTTGGGGGCGGATCTCGTGAAGACGACGGATCCGACAGGTGGGCCAAGGCGTGCGGGGGTGATGGCGCCGACAGGTGGGGCCAAGCCATCGGGTGCGCGCACGGAGGGAGGGGGACTTTGATGAGTGGGGCCTGCTTGTTAGTATGGGGTGCGGGGAGGAGTGGGCTGGGCCGGCTGGTGGAGGGAGAAGAGGGGGAGGGGGCCGTTACTGTTAAGAATACTTTTCTGAATAAATTTAATTGCTGAAATTAGTTTAAAATATTTAGGCTACTTCCAAGGGTAATAAAAATTTGTAAAAATTCTCAAAAATATATCTTGGCCTTGGGATCATATACAAAATTTTCTAGCCCCTGGTTTGGATATTCATTCAAGGTTCTAGTTCATTTAAGCCTATAAGGGTATTAGAGGTATTTCAAAATTAATTATTTCCAAAAAAATATAATAAATGGTATTTTTATTTCTTTGAAAATTTGGGGTGTTACAAACCTATCCCCTTACAAAGAATCTCATCCTCGAGATTGGAAAGCTACTCGAATAGCTCGCGGTATTGAGCTTTTAACTCATCTTCTTTTTCCCATGTGGCTTCTTTAATGGGGTGGTTGTCCCACTGAACCACGCAGAAGCGAACCACACGACTTCTAGTTACTCTTTCCTTAACTTCTAGAATCCGGATGGGTTTCTCAATGTAGGTCAAGTCTTCTTAGATGTTGAGCTGTTGGAGGTCGGCCTGTTCGGTGGGCACACGGAGACACTTCTTCAGCTGAGAAACGTGGAACATATCATGGACTCCTGCCAAAGATGGAGGTAGTTCCAGCTGATATGCCACTTCTCCTTGTCGTCGGAGGATCTGAAAGGGTCCGACATAGCGGGGTGCTAATTTGCCTCTCATGTTGAACCTTTGGGTGCCACGGAGGGGAGTGACTCGGATATAGACATAGTCGCCCTCCTCAAAGTTTAGGTCTCTCCGTCGGTTATCGGCATAGCTCTTTTGTTGGGATTGGGCTATCTTCAATCTGTGCCTGATGATCTTGACTTTTTCTTCGGCTTCTCGCAATATATCTGTCCTGAATAGCTGCGACTCTCCGGTCTGATCCTAGAGTAACGACGTTCTGCACTTACGCCCATAAAGTGCTTCAAACGGGGACATCTTCAGGCTAACTTGGTAGCTGTTGTTGTAGGAGAACTGAGAAACCAAGGGTTGGTTTCGGTGTTTTGTGATGAGTGATTGACTGGATTTTACCCTCTGTTCGAAGGGTACCTCCGGAGGGGCTTCGGAGGTGATACCTCCGAAGGGTGTTCGGAGGTGTGTCACCGGAGTGTGTTCGGTGTTTGTTTGCTGCAGCTGTGCAGCGGAGTGTGCTCGTCGGAGGGGTCCGGCAGTACGCGATGACTGGGTTTGTACCATAGGCTTCGGTACTTTGGGCGGTACACCGGAGTGTGTGCCGGAGGTTGCTAACCCGGAGAGGTCTCCGGAGTACTGGATACACTTGTTTGCTTGTCGGTGGTGCGCAGGGACTTCGGAGGCGACGAACAGGGTTCGAGCCAGGTAAACCTGGGTCAAGCGGGAGGCTTGATGCCAGGGGAGCGGGGAGCTCCGTCACGGTGGCTGCGAAGGTGGTCCGGGTCGGTCCTCGGGTCGAGTCGTGCCAGGTGAAGGCAGAGAGTGCGGAGCGTGGCTCCGGCTGAAGGTACTCCGAGACAAAGTCCTCGGAGGTGAGGCACTTCGAAGGTACTCCGAATGGAGTGACTTCGGAGTTGGTGGATCAAGTCCTCTGCGGAGGCAAGGGTTCGAAGTGTGCTCTGGAGGGAGACACTCGAAGGTTACCCGACGAAGGTCTCAGAAGTCGAGGCGCATCGAAGGCATGGTCCGGGTGAGGCTAGTCGAGGAGTGTGCTCGGAGTGAGACACTGCGACGAAGTGCTCATGGAATGCTTCATGCGGAGGCCTTGGACGAAGGAGGGACTTCGAAGGGTGGTACTTCGGAGCGAGGCTAGCTCCGGAGTGAGGTTGACTTGTGGTGCTTCGGCCATGCATGACTTCTGTACACGGACGGACGGTGGTTGAGCTCGGAGTAGCTGCGAAGCCGTGGAGGTCCACTCCGAAGGTGGTGGTGCGAAGGCCCAAGGGCTTTGACGGCTTCGGCTTAAAACCGTCACTGTATCGAAGGACTTCTTCGGCGGAGCGAAGGCCAACAGGCTGCAGGCTTCTCGCCGAAGCTACCGCACCCTCCGGTGCGAAGGGAGGTTCCAGAAGTCAACACTGTAAAGGCTGACACTGTCTGTTCTGAAAAAGGCTGACACTGTCCCCTCTACAGCTGACAGAGAAGCCTCCAAAATAAAGGTGGACTACCTTTTGTACCCCTTAGTTCTGTAGAGACAAATCTGTTGTAAACCCTAGGGGTAATGTAGTCACTTCCTTAGGATGAAGCCGTGGGCTATAAATATGGGGGCTCGGTAGGTAACATTTAACACTTTGAGCATTTACTGTTGAGCTCCTGTACACACAGACCTCGCTGGTTTTCATCCAGAGTTCAATATATTTTGTGTTCCTTGTTCAAGCGGCGAAGCCCTGCTTCTGTGTGCTTTTGCTTGAACTCGCTTTACATACCTCGCTAGTTTTTAGTTCACCGAAGCCTGTCTTGGCGAAGGGTGTTTTTCTCGCGAAGTGTGTTTTTCAGTGTGCTGTCGCTCTGTGTAACACGAGGCAAGACCTCGCTGCTTACTAGCGAAGCCCTGATCGTTTCCCGTTTTGCTTCCTGTGTCGAAGCCCTTAGCGTAGTCCGTTTTGTGTGCGTGTAGACCTTCGCGTACGAAGCCCAGCACCAGTTGCTGTCGCTAAGTACTTGGTCGAAGTCCTCAGAGGGCTGTCCACTCTTGCGAAGGGTGAAGTGCGAAGTCTGCTCGAAGCACCCTGTGTGCGGAGCCTGCACTGACTTAGCAGAGTTGGTTTTCGAGGGTTGTTAGTGGAGCGAAGTCTTCTTGGCTTCGAACTGTTGCTCCTCCGAAGCCTGTGTTCGAAGGTGTCGAAGTACCTCCGAACCAGACCTTCGAAGGTAGTGTTCGAAGCCTGTTCCGCAGGAGACAGAACTGAACCCGAAGGCTAGTTTTAGCCCGAAATTTTAAAAGCTCCCATTCACCCCCCCTCTGGTCGCCGTTTCCGGTCCAACAATTGGTATCAGAGCAGGTTAAGATCACCAGTTGACCTTAACCGGTTTTGTGATCTGTTGGCGACATGGATAGAGGCAGTAAAATTCCTCTGTTCGATGGGACAGATTTTGCATACTGGAAGGTGCGCATGGAGGCTTACTTGTTAAGCCAAGGAAATGCAATTTGGGAGATTGTGGACTCACAATACTCCATCCCTGAGACCCGCACCACTCAAACTGAGAAAGATCAGTATATTGCCAACTCGAAGGCAAGGAACATACTGTTCATTGGTTTGAGTCGGAGTGAGTTTGATAGGGTGCATCACCTTAGGACTGCTAGGGAGATTTGGACAACACTCACTGTCTTTCATGAGGGCTCTGCTCAGATTAAGGCCAGGCGCCAAAGCACCTACAACCAACAGTATCAGCTATTTGTGCAGGCACCTGGTGAATCTATAGATGCCATGTTTTCTCGTTTTGACGCGATAGTGAGTAACTTGCGATCCAACGGGACGCTTGCTTACAGTGATCACGATAGGGCTATCAAGCTTCTCTATGCTCTTGACCGTAGCATATGGGAAGTGAAGATATCCAGCATTGAGGAGTCCACAGGCTATGACACATTGACCTGTGACGAACTCTTTAGCAAGCTGAAGTCCACAGAGATTGCTAAGGCATCTCTTGCTGTGCACAGAAGCTCTTTGCCACAGCCTTTGGCATTGGTTTCTAGCACAAGCCGTGGCACCACTGCAGAACCAAGCACATCAGGCACTTGTGTTCTTGCAGATGGTTTTGCTTTGTCCTCCCTGGTCTCCGTCACAAAGGAGCAGGTGGATACTCTAGCTGATGACGAGCTTGCTCTCCTTGCCCGGAGGTTCACCCGCTTTCATCATGAGAGACGGGATCAGAGGAGAAGTGGTTTTAGTGGCTGCTATGAATGTGGCGACACCTCTCACATTAAGGCCAATTGCCCCAAGGTCAAGAAGAGAGATGAGAGTGAGCGCCCCAAATTCCACAAAAAGGAGAGGAAGCCCTTTGTGAAGGGCAAGCGCGGCAAGATGGCTAAGAAAGTAGCCAAGGCCGCTTCCAGAGCTTTTGTTGCTGCTCTCAGCGACATCGACACATCCTCAACTGAGGAGTCGAGCTCTGAGGAGGAGGAGTCCCCAAGGAAGGAGGACAAGAAGGACAAGAAGGGACGTGACTTCACCGGCCTTTGCTTCATGGCCGACAGCGATCACAGCGGCGATGAGCTTGACTCATCTGAGGTAAACCTATCATCTGACCAGCTTCTAATTAAATTAGATGAGCTAAATGAAGTTGTGCTAGGTCAGGATAGATTACTTGTGCAAGCCGCTAGAGAAAGAAAAGACCTTAGACTTAGGCTAGAAAATATTTCTACTGAGTATGCCATGCTTAAGTCTAAATTTGATGATGCTGAATGTGAATCATGTTCTGTTGTCATGAGTGAGCTTGCTCAGTTGCGCTCTGTTCATGCTCAAACTCTCTCTGAGCTTGAGACTGCACAGAAGCAGCTTTTGGAGGTGGATTCTAGACCTCATGATGTTATTGATTGCATGAACTGCTCTTTATTACGCGATAGCATTAATTTACGTGATAAGCATGTTCATGATTTGGAGGCTAGATTGGAAAGGGCCGGTAGTTCTAAGGATGTGCAGCCTGTGTGTGACACATGCATTACCCTCAAGGACCAGCTAGGCACTGTTAGAGAGCGAGCTGAGAACCTCATGTCAGAAAATGAATACCTTCTTTCTGTGGTGAACAAATGCACTGAAGGGAAGGGTAGGATGGATTTGCTCTTGGCCAAGACCAAGTTGTGTGCTGACAGAGCCGGGGTAGCTCTAGGTTTGGGTTTTGAGAGGATAGCTTCAGACAGTAAGACCAAAACTGTTTTTACCTCTCCTACCACCCTAGAGAAAGAGAGAGCTCTGTTGGACACCCCATCAGCCAAAAAGCCTACCCATCCACCAAAGAAAACCACTCCTCCTACCAAGAAAAATCCTCCCAAGAAAACCACTCAAAAGAAACCCAAGGAGCCTGTGAGAGTTGCTCCTGTGACCCATGAGAGTGCCCCCAGGAGAGTGTTTCACTGTTCTTATTGTCAGCGGGCGGGTCATTTGATTGGTTTCTGTTTCCGTCGCATCAAGGATGAGCGACGTGCACAGGCGATGAGCTATCAGGACATGCATTACCCATCCTTAGGAATGCATGAGTCTGAGTTCTACTCTCGTCCTGTTTTCGAGGCTCCTCGTGCTTCTCGGAGAGATTTTGCTCCTCGAGGTGTTCACCATATTCCATATGGTGTTAGACCTCGGGCTGGCAGATTTGTACCTCGTCAGAGTAGGAGACCTCGACATGCTTTGCATTCTTTGCATGTAGGTAGACCTCACACTTTGCATCATTCAGATTATTATGTGCGTAGACCGTCTGCTTTTACTGTGCCTACTACTCGTGTCACTCAGTGCTGGATGCCTCGTCATTATTTTACTCACCCCAGCACTGAGTGATCGAGACGTTCTCATCATGTGTAGGCGACAGGTCGAGGCTTGGAGGGCACGTGGATCATGGACTCCGGTTGTTCGCGCCACATGACCGGAGATGCTAACTGGTTCTCCAGCCTCACCACAACCAAGCAAAGGGAACATATCACCTTCGGAAACAATCGAAGGAGTAGAGTGAAAGGTAAAGGTGTGGTAAGAATTAACTCGAATTTCACTCTCAAAGATGTTGCTTTGGTTGAGAACCTGGGATACAATTTGTTGTCTGTATCTCAGTTGCTTGATGAGGGCTTCGAAGTGCGATTTCATCGCGATACTTCGCAAGTGCTCAATTCTGATGGCGTTGTGGTGTGTAAGATCTTTAGGGTTGGGAGAGTTTTTGGAGCTGATTTTTCAGAGTCATCTGGTTCTTCTCATTGTCTTGTTGCTCATTCGACTTCTGAGCTTTGGAAGTGGCATAGGAGACTAGGGCATATGAGCTTTGAGTTGCTCGCTCGTCTGAGCGCCCTAGGTCTGATCCGAGGATTGCCCAAGCTCAAGTTTGAGAAGAATTTAGTTTGCACTCCTTGTCGACATGGAAAAATGATTGCCGCTTCGCATTCGCCAGTCACCACAGTGATGACTGAACAGCCCGGAGAACTTCTCCATATGGACACTGTAGGTCCTTCTCGGGTTAGTTCTTTAGGCGGCAAGTGGTATGTACTTGTTATTGTCGACGATTTCTCTCACTACTCTTGGGTCTTTTTTCTTGCCAGCAAGGATGAAGTGTTTTCACACTTTCGGAGCTTGGCTTTGAGACTTTTTACTGAACTCCCTGGTGCATTAAAATTCATTCGAAGCGATAATGGCACCGAGTTCAAAAACAGTCTCTTTGTTGACTTTTGCATGGAGCATGGCATAGAACATCAATTCTCTGCTCCGCGGGTTCCTCAACAGAATGGTGTTGTTGAGAGGAAAAACCGCACTTTGGTTGAGATGGCTAGGACGATGCTTGATGAGCATAGGACTCCTACAAAATTCTGGGCTGAGGCCATGAACACTGCATGTTACATCTCAAACCGAATTTTCTTGTGCTCAATTTTAAACTTGACATCTTATGAGCTACGTTTTGGGAGACAGCCCAAGGTTACTCATCTTCGAGTTTTTGGCTGTCGCTGCTTTATCCTAAAACGTGGTAACTTGGATAAATTTGAGTCGCGATCTTCTGACGGGATCTTTTTGGGCTATACTACTCATGGCCATTCCTATCGTGTTTATAACTTGGAAACTAACACTGTCATCGAGTCATGTGATGTGACTTTTGATGAATCAACCCCCTCTGTTAGTTCTGCTTTTGAACAGGCAAATGAACACGACATGGAACAGACTTTATTCGAAGACGAAGATCCCGGAGAATTCGAGGATGATCCCCTACTACCCTCGACATCGACCCCCGAAGCTGACCCCGCTTCTACTACTTCGGCACGAGGTCCCGAAGCGACTACCTCAACATCGGTCATCTTGGACCACTCCAACGCACAAGTTGAGGGGGAGACTGCATCCCGCCGCGAGGCTCCACATCATGTCCAAAGGATGCACCCTCCCGAGCAGATCATTGGTGAGCTTGATCAAAGGGTAACTCGCTCTCATGCCCATTTCACTCATGCTGCTTTTGTTGCTTCTTTCGAGCCCTTAGATGTTAGTCATGCACTTTCTGATTCTAGTTGGATCAATGCCATGCATGAAGAGCTTGAAAATTTTGAGAGGAACCAAGTCTGGACTTTAGTTGATCCTCCACCAAATGTTCATTTCATTGGAACAAAATGGATTTTCAAAAATAAACAAGGGGAGGATGGGACTATAGTTAGAAATAAGGCTAGACTTGTAGCTCAGGGCTTTTCTCAACTAGAAGGGATTGATTTTACTGAAACTTTTGCACCTGTTGCTCGCCTTGAGGCCATTAGGATTTTGCTTGCCTTTGCGACATCCCGGGGATTCAAACTCTATCAAATGGATGTCAAAAGTGCTTTTCTTAATGGCTTCATAGGCGAAGATGTTTATGTAAAACAACCCCTGGTTTTGAAAACCCCAAGTACCCACATAAAGTCCTTAAACTTCATAAGGCTCTTTATGGACTCAAGCAGGCCCCTCGGGCGTGGTATGATAGACTTAAGTCTTTTCTGCTTGAGCGAGGGTATTTGATGGGCTCTGTTGATAAAACTTTGTTTACTCTCAAGCATGGCAAAGATTTCCTTCTAGTGCAGATTTATGTGGATGATATCATCTTTGGTGGCTCTTCTCATGCTTTGGTTGCCGAGTTTGCAGATACCATGAGCAGGGAGTTTGAAATGTCAATGATGGGTGAACTCACCTTTTTCCTTGGTTTGCAAATCAAGCAAAGCAAACAAGGTACTTTTGTCCACCAGACAAAGTACACCAAGGACCTGCTCAAGAAGTTTGACATGTCCGATGCGAAGCCCCTCGCCACTCCAATGGCTACATCTGTAGCATTGGACCCTGACGAAGATGGAGAAGCCGTAGATCAGAAGGAGTTCCGAAGCATGATCGGCTCCCTCCTCTACTTGACTGCCACGAGGCCGGACATACACTTCGCTGTGTGTCTGTGCGCTCGTTTTCAGGCTTCGCCACGAGCTTCGCACCGCCAAGCGGTTAAGCGCATTCTAAGGTATCTCAAACACACCCTTGAGTTTGGCATATGGTATTCATCGTCTTCATCTTTATGTCTTAGAGGCTATTCAGATGCGGATTTTGCTGGGTGTAGAATTGATAGGAAGAGTACCTCTGGTACCTGTCATTTTCTGGGTACTTCTCTGGTTTGCTGGTCTTCCCGCAAACAGTCTAGTGTTGCACAATCGACGACTGAGGCCGAATATGTTGCTGCAGCTAGCTGTTGCTCTCAGATTTTGTGGATGGTTTCCACTTTGCGGGATTTCGGGTTAGATTATAAGAGTGTTCCACTTTTCTGTGATAACACTAGTGCTATTTGTATTGCAAACAACCCGGTTCAGCACTCCAGAACCAAACACATTGATGTACGGTACCACTTTCTCAGAGATCACAATGAGAAGGGTGATATTGAACTTCAATATGTTGATACCCAACACCAGCTTGCCGATATTTTTACAAAACCCCTCGATGCTTCTCGATTTGCTTACTTGCGTGGGGAACTTGGTATTTGTCATCCCTACGGCATTTTGTGAGGGGGAGCTGATTTTGATTGACTTGCATATGCTCATTATGTGTGGAATTGCACTTACATCTTTTGCTATTATATGCCTGCTTTTAATTCAAAGAAATCATGACAGCTCAGCTCTATGAAATATGTCTGGAACATTGATTGTGCATGGTGTTTTATTTTCTAAAATCAAAACTTGCTCACCACACAATCTTGTATCTAGCTTGTTTAGACTGGACTGCTTTTAGCTATCTTTTATCTACTTGACAGCAAGACACTGTTCCTTGGATGCTAAAATTTGCAACTTGAAAAATGTGTTCTTTATTCATGGATACTCATCAAAATATTAAATTCATCAAATCAAAATCAAAAATCCATGATTTGCCTGGTTTAAATGAAAAGATCCAGGAGGATTTGTTTGTCGCACTACTCTATTCTAGACTGCTTACCATTGCACTTTGGTCTGAACTGGAATAGTGTAGTGTATGCCAAAATCACCGCCTTAAGCTTCACATGGCTGTCATGCCTAGGCTTGGCCTGATTGGAAAGTATAAGGTGGACAAACAAATAACCCCTGGCATTAAGAAAGGAACAACAAAATTAATTAATCATCAAGTTTGCTTTCAAAGCTCCTTTTGAACAAGAATTGTCTGTCTAGGGTAGAATTTGTTAGCTTTGCGCAGTCCTTGCCTTCTCATGTCTAGCTGCTATGATTAAGTGGTGATGCTTTTACTTCAAATGACAAAATCACATGCCATCATCTTGTTTCACAGAATGTTAAATTGAGCTGAGCACATGATCATTGATGCTACTGTTGGCATATTTTTGCATTATATGTCCTTGCAATTCTATTCATTTCGAAGCTTTGCATCTTTTGATTGCTCCTTGATGCTTGCATTGCCAAAGGGGGAGAGATTTGCTATGTTCTCTACTGCAAGGAGGCATAACTTTCAAGGGGGGAGAGATTTTTGACATAAAGGGGGAGAAAAATTTGCTCAACTCAGGGGGAGTTCTTATCAAGGGGAGATTTGCCAAAAAGGGCTTTTACTCTTTTTGAGAAAGGGGGAGAAAAATTCTTTTATCAAGTGACATGCTTTGGCTCTTTTCTGAGTTCTTATGGTCACTTGTGTGCTGAAATTTTAAATTTTCTTGAACTTGGATTTGGTTGTCAATGCACTCATCAAGGGGGAGATTGAGAAACCAAGGGTTGGTTTCGGTGTTTTGTGATGAGTGATTGACTGGATTTTACCCTCTGTTCGAAGGGTACCTCCGGAGGGGCTTCGGAGGTGGTACCTCCGAAGGGTGTTCGGAGGTGTGTCACCGGAGTGTGTTCGGTGTTTGTTTGCTGCAGCTGTGCAGCGGAGTGTGCTCGTCGGAGGGGTCCGGCAGTACGCGATGACTGGGTTTGTACCATAGGCTTCGGTACTTTGGGCGGTACACCGGAGTGTGTGCCGGAGGTTGCTAACCCGGAGAGGTCTCCGGAGTACTGGATACACTTGTTTGCTTGTCGGTGGTGCGCAGGGACTTCGGAGGCGACGGACAGGGTTCGAGCCAGGTAAACCTGGGTCAAGCGGGAGGCTTGATGCCAGGGGAGCGGGGAGCTCCGTCACGGTGGCTGCGAAGGTGGTCCGGGTCGGTCCTCGGGTCGAGTCGTGCCAGGTGAAGGCAGAGAGTGCGGAGCGTGGCTCCGGCTGAAGGTACTCCGAGACAAAGTCCTCGGAGGTGAGGCACTTCGAAGGTACTCCGAATGGAGTGACTTCGGAGTTGGTGGATCAAGTCCTCTGCGGAGGCAAGGGTTCGAAGTGTGCTCTGGAGGGAGACACTCGAAGGTTACCCGACGAAGGTCTCAGAAGTCGAGGCACATCGAAGGCATGGTCCGGGTGAGGCTAGTCGAGGAGTGTGCTCGGAGTGAGACACTGCGACGAAGTGCTCATGGAATGCTTCATGCAGAGGCCTTGGACGAAGGAGGGACTTCGAAGGGTGGTACTTCGGAGCGAGGCTAGCTCCGGAGTGAGGTTGACTTGTGGTGCTTCGGCCATGCATGACTTCTGTACACGGACGGACGGTGGTTGAGCTCGGAGTAGCTGCGAAGCCGTGGAGGTCCACTCCGAAGGTGGTGGTGCGAAGGCCCAAGGGCTTTGACGGCTTCGGCTTAAAACCGTCACTGTATCGAAGGACTTCTTCGGCGGAGCGAAGGCCAACAGGCTGCAGGCTTCTCGCCGAAGCTACTGCACCCTCCGGTGCGAAGGGAGGTTCCAGAAGTCAACACTGTAAAGGCTGACACTGTCTGTTCTGAAAAAGGCTGACACTGTCCCCTCTGCAGCTGACAGAGAAGCCTCCAAAATAAAGGTGGACTACCTTTTGTACCCCTTATTTCTGTAGAGACAAATCTGTTGTAAACCCTAGGGGTAATGTAGTCACTTCCTTAGGATGAAGCCGTGGGCTATAAATATGGGGGCTCGGTAGGTAACATTTAACACTTTGAGCATTTACTGTTGAGCTCCTGTACACACAGACCTCGCTGGTTTTCATCCAGAGTTCAATATATTTTGTGTTCCTTGTTCAAGCGGCGAAGCCCTGCTTCTGTGTGCTTTTGCTTGAACTCGCTTTACATACCTCGCTAGTTTTTAGTTCACCGAAGCCTGTCTTGGCGAAGGGTGTTTTTCTCGCGAAGTGTGTTTTTCAGTGTGCTGTCGCTCTGTGTAACACGAGGCAAGACCTCGCTGCTTACTAGCGAAGCCCTGATCGTTTCCCGTTTTGCTTCCTGTGTCGAAGCCCTTAGCGTAGTCCGTTTTGTGTGCGTGTAGACCTTCGCGTACGAAGCCCAGCACCAGTTGCTGTCGCTAAGTACTTGGTCGAAGTCCTCAGAGGGCTGTCCACTCTTGCGAAGGGTGAAGTGCGAAGTCTGCTCGAAGCACCCTGTGTGCGGAGCCTGCACTGACTTAGCAGAGTTGGTTTTCGAGGGTTGTTAGTGGAGCGAAGTCTTCTTGGCTTCGAACTGTTGCTCCTCCGAAGCCTGTGTTCGAAGGTAGTGTTCGAAGCCTGTTCCGCAGGAGACAGAACTGAACCCGAAGGCTAGTTTTAGCCCGAAATTTTAAAAGCTCCCATTCACCCCCCCTCTGGTCGCCGTTTCCGGTCCAACAAGAACTCCGTATAAGGCAAGTTCTTATCCCACATTCCGCCAAAGTCTATAGCACAAGCTCTAAGCATATCCTCGTACATCTGGTTGACCCTTTTGGTTTGACCATCGGTCTATGGATGATAGGCAGTGCTGAAGTTCAGCCGGGTGCCGAGCTCTTCTTGACGATTCTTCTGAAACTTGGAGGTAAACTGACTACCTCAGTCAGATACGATCTTCTTTGGAACTCCGTGTAGGCACACAATCCGGGTCATGTACAACTCAGCCAACTTTGCGATGGTGTAAGTTGTCTTGACGGGAATGAAGTGAGCCACCTTGGTGAGTCGGTCGACGATCACCCAGGTAGAATCATGACCAACTTGGGTCCTGGATAGTCCCGTGATGAAGTCCATTCTTATTTCTCCCCACTTCCATACGGGGACCTTGAGGGGTTGTAACAATCTCGTAGGTCTCTGATGCTCTGCCTTGACTCGCCGGCATGTGTCGCACTTGGCCACATACTCAGCTATTTCCCTCTTCATACTGACCCACCAATATTATTCCTTTAGGTATTGATACATCTTTGTACTCCCGGGATGGATGGAGTATAGAGTATCGTGGGCTTCTTGAAGGATGAGGGCCTTCAACTCTGGCTTGTTGGGCACGCATATCCGGTTTCCGAACCAGACAATACCGTTCTCGTCCTCGGAGAATCCTGGGGCTTTACCTTTCCTCATGTTCTGCTGGATCTCCAAGATGTCCGGGTCTTCCTTCTGTGTCTCACGGATCTGATCCATTAAGATAGGTCTGGTTTCTAGGGCAGCGAGATATGCTCTGGTGGTGATCCCTAGGTTTAACCTTTCCATCTCCTTATACAATAATGGGGCCTAGTCTTGCACCATGATGGCATTGTAGTACCCTTTTTGACTTAGGGCGTCTGCCACCACGTTTGCCTTGCCTGGATGATAGTGGATTCCCAAGTCATAATCCTTGATTAACTCCAACCACCTTCTTTGTCTGAGATTCAGGTCCGGTTCGGTGAATATGTACTTGAGGCTCTTGTGATCGGTGAAGACCTCACACCGATTTCCCACAAGGTAATGTCTCCATATCTTCAAGGCATGAACCACAGCTGCCAATTCCAGGTCGTGGGTCGGGTAATTTAGCTCATGTGTGAGGAGCCATGCTGAATAGCGTGAGCCTCATGGCTCCAGAAGTGATGAGTCATTGTCAACGATAGTCAAAGAGGACTGCAGAAGAAAAAGAGATCTGCTGTTTCATGGGCCACGTGTGACTCAGGTACATGGGCAGCAAGCGATTGTCGGGCAGAGGAGGTTGCGAAGTCGGGCTGGCCCAATCCGGGTACATGGGCCAGAAGCAGTAGAAGACCCACTGGGCTGTTGACCAGGGCTGACTTAGGTACACGGGCGATGAGTGATTGCCGGGCTGAGAGAGCTGCGGAATCGGGCTGGCCCAATCCGGGTACCTGGTGCAAAGACGGTGGAGGCTTTGTCAGTTTCGGCGCAAAACTGACAACCGTCGATCTTGTATCCGACTGTCCAGAAGAGAAGCCGTAGTCGCTACGAAAGTTTAGCTTCCGGATAAGTCATCTGTATCTCTAGGCCCACAGTCAGTCAGTCGTGTCTGTAAAAATACCTAAGGGCAGTAGAGTCTTTTCCTTTATTCCTGTGTCTGTAAAAAACCCTAAGGGGCTGGTGGAATATTCTAGAACATTGGGCAGCCTATAAATAGGACCCCAATCCCTAGGGTTGGACTATCCTTTTTGGCTGAATTCAATACTACTCCTTTGGGTCATTTTGTCTCTTGCATTTTTTCTCTCTCTCTCTTTCCTGTTGTGCGCCGCCAGGCTGCTGGTTGTGGCATTTTGAGTTGCATTTATTTTGTTCTTACTGTTGCAGTGAAGCTTCTATTCTCTAATCGTGCGCAGCAAAACTGCAGAATTTTAATGGCTTCATTTCACTCGCACAACAAGTTTTTTTCATGAAATTTAAGGCTTCGGTTGCTTCTGTTGCGTGTGTTCTTCACGCAAGTAGTACTAGTTCTTGCTGTTGCAAGTAGTACTACTACACTGTAGCAACAGTACACTAGTACCAGCTTTTTGCTTTTCTGTGCAGCTTTTTGATCGAGTTGACAGGGCTAAAGTCCCTTTTCTGGCTGTTCTCTGGCGAAGCCACTTCTCTGTTCGAAGCCGCTCAGCTCTGTGAGGCAGGCTTCGATCTGACATCTTCGAAGGCTTCACTCGATCTTCGGCTTCATTTGCGTGCTGTGTCTCTACCTTCGCAGTACGTTTTGCACTCTGTCAACTTCACATACTTCGATAGTATTAGCGAAGGTGTTCTCAGTCTCAAGCTGTTCGAAGTCAATACTTCGTCAGGCTTCGGAGTTAGCTTCGAAGCTAATCTCACTAATAGACTTCGCTCAGTGTTTGCATCCGTCTTCTTCGAAGATCCTTGATGTGTTTGTTCGAAGGTAGAGTGTAGGCTTCGATTTTATCTTGCTGCCGTGTGTTGGGCTTCGCTTATCCTTCGAAGGTTGTTTTTTTTGTGAGCGTGTTCGAACCTCTGTTCGAAGTCTAGGCTTCGAAGTACTTTGTTCGAAGCAAGCTTCGATATTCTCATACTTCGCTTCGAAGCATACTTCGCTCCCTGCCACTTCGAACTTGGCTAGACCAAACACACCTTCGGCATTTTCACAACAGCCTCCGACAGACTTTGACACTGACCTCCGAAGCAGGCTTCGTCACCGACCTCCGAAGCAGGCTTCGCAACTAACCTCCGAAGCAGGCTTCGACCACCGAAGCAGACCTCGATGGGCGAAGCAGGCTTCGCCAAGTTCCGAACAGGAGACAAATCTGAACAATAACTTCTCATCTCACTTTATATATACTTAGATCATTTCATTGAGAAGTTTGGCCTGACATGTCTAGTATACTTTGTTTATCTGCCTAGTTGCACTGCTTTGGTAGTTCTCTGTTTAACATCAGTTGATTCTTGGCTAGATACCTTTAGACTTAGGCTATCTGTTTATCTTCTGTTGCTTAGTCTTTTGAGGTGCGTTGGGTGTTGGGAACAGGCCATATATTCGAAAGAATTTTTAAGGCGCCCATTCACCCCCCCTCTGGTCGCTACTTTCGGTCCTACAATGTGGCCTCAACTGACGAGATGCGTAAGATATAACCTTCCCATCTTGCATCAAGACACACCCTAACCCTTGGCGAGAGGCATCACAGTAGACGTGGAAGTCCTTCCGGATGTCTTGCAGGGTTAGAATTGGGGCAGACACGAGCTTTTTCTTAAGGGTCTGGAAGCATTCTTCACAATCTGGAGTCCATTCAAACTTTACTTCCTTCTGCAACAGTCTGGTCATGGGCTTGGCTATCTTCGAGAAATTCTCGATGAATCAGCGGTAATACCCGGCCAATTCGAGAAAACTCCGGATCTCGATCACGTTCGTGGGTTGTAGCCAATTGGTCACTGCTTCCACGGTGGTTGGGTCCACTGCTATCCCTCCAGCAGATATGACATGATAGAGGAACTTCACCTCAGACGACCAAAACTCACACTTGCTGTATTTGGCGTATAATTGCTGTTCCCTTAGCTTTCCGAGGGTCAGCCAGAGGTGGGTCTCATGTTCTTCCTTGGTCTTGGAGTAGACGAGGATATCGTCGATGAATACCATGATGAACTAATCCAAGAACTCCATGAATACATTGTTCATCATGTTCATGAAGAAGGCCGGGGCATTCGTGAGTCCAAACGACATCACAGTATACTCGTAAAGTCCGTAGCGGGAGGTGAAGGCAGTCTTGGGGATGTCTTCTTCTCTAATCCTCAATTGGTGATAACCTGACCTGAGGTCGATCTTGGAGAACACCGAGGATCCTTTCAGCTGATCGAACAGGTCGTCGATCCGAGGCAGTGGGTACTTGTTCTTGATGGTCACGTCGTTCAGGGCTCTATAGTCCACGCACATCCTTTTTATCTTGTCCTTCTTCATGGTGAAGATAACCGGTGCACCCTAGGGTGAGGTACTCGGTCGGATATATCCTTTTGTTCTAGGTCTTCAATATTGCTCTTGACTTCGGCTAGTTCATTGGCGGCCATCTGGTATGGGCGCTTGGAGATTGGGGTGGTCCCGGGGACAAGTTCGATTGTGAATTCGATGTCCCGCTTGGGAGGCATTACTGGTAGGTCTTCCGGGAAGACGTCCATGTATTCCTTGACCACGAGCATTTCCTCTAGGGCCAGCGAGTGAAGGGACACCTCGTGAGGTCCACGGTGGGTCATCCAAAAAGTGACGGCTTCGCCTTCGGGGTTGGTCACAGTTACAGACTTGCTGGCGTAGTCGATCACTCCCTTGTGCTTCATCAACCAGTCCATCCCTAGGATGAGGTCGAGTCCGGTGCACTCGATGAGGACATGCTCGGCGCAGAATAATACTCCTTGGATCTCTATCCTTACCTTAGGGCTGAACATGTTAGCTAAGGTTTTCTTGCCGGGGTTGGCAATCACCATGGGGCGGGTAGAGGGAGTACTTCCAAGTCATTTTTTTTCACAAAGTCCTCCGAGATGAAGGAGTGTGTTGCTTCAGAGTCAAACAGTACTATAGAAGGTATGGAATTTGCGGTGAACATACCGAGTACGACTTCAGGAGCTTCCTGAGCTTCCTCCGCACTGATGTGGTTGACGTGGGCACGAACTGCCTAGTTGGGCGCTGCGCCTTGGGGCTGCTTGGGGTGAGGACACTGGTGCGAGTAGTGCCCTTCCTTCCGATAGTTGAAACAGACGACCGGCTTTCCGTGGCGGTCCCTCATGATCGCGGCCTTAGCAGTGGGCGTAGGTTTAGCGGCCGGAGCTAGTGGAGCGGGGCGGGGATGCCCGACGTTGGATCCACTAGCGGCGTGAGGCGGCCTGTAGACGGGCCGAGGATGGTAAGCGAGTGCCGGCGGCGGAGGGACGAAGCGGGGCCTCTAAGGGTTCGCCTGATTATGCTTGAACGCAATCATCTTCCTCTTCTTGAGGTTCAACTTATTTTGCTCAGTCTCTTGGATGAGCGCTTTATTCACCAACCGTTGAAAGTCGGCGTAGTCGGTGGCGACGAGCTGAATGGACAGCTCATCCTTAAGTCCATAAAGGAACTTGGCCTGGAGGAGGGTGTCGGTTCGCACCTCTTCTGGCGCGTAGTGGGCCAGACAGTTGAATTCATAGAGATACTCCATGACTGTCCGACTTCCTTGCTGCAGATCACAGAACTCCTGCTGCTTGACCACGATGACTCCGGCGGGGACGTGGGTGGCACAGAAGGCGATGGTGAACTCCGCCCAAGTCACCACGCGGTCCTTCGGCTGGGACTCACAGTAGTTGTCCCACCATTCTGCGGTGGGACCCTGGAGCTGATGAGTGGCGAACGCCACTCTCTCCCAATCGGTGTAGGGGAGGAGGTCCAACTTCTTCCCGATGGTCCGAAGCCAATCTCCGGCCTCCATGGGGTTTGTTGTGTTGAAGAAGATAGGGGGTCGTATGCACAAGAACTCCGAGAGTTGAGGCGCGGGTGCAGGGGCTGGTGCACGTGGGGCGGGCTCCATGTTCTGTTGTTGCAGCCGGTCCAACTGTGCCTGTTGGTGCTGCATCCGGGTGAGAAGGGTGGTGATCAACTAGTTCTAATTCGCCATCATCTCCGCCAAGGTAGGATGGTTGGCGGATGGTGGCCCAGTCTGATGTTGCACCGTTGCGCCCCAGTTGGGCACAACACTTCCGGGCAGGCCGTTACTTGCCCCTTCTCCGTTGTTAGACCCGGCGTTCTGGTTATCGGCCATCTTCTGAGCACACAAAATTCTTAGTCATAAGAGAAAAGCCTTAAGACCAATTTTAACCAAAGATAGCCAAGAGGGGCTCACATGTATATAGAAGTGGTAAAGAATGTTCATTACATTAATGTTTTTATTTAATCCACCCACAACACAAGCCGTTGCAGGTGGTACCACAATCACAAAATTTATTCAAAGCAATCGTCGAAATCTAGCGCCTACTCGCCATCGGGGGCGGTCTCCGTGCTTTCGGAACCACGAGCGTCCTGTGGGACGGTGGGCTCGAGAAAAGTCTCGATGATGGGGTCAGCGACGATGGCGGGGCGCGAGGCAGGAGCACTGGAGCTGGATGGTCCGGCGGCCGTGGGGTGTGGCGGGATCCTCTTGGGGTGAGGGACAGGCTCGCGGATGGGCTTCTTCCTCCTCGGAACGAGGGGAACCATCTTCTCTATTTCCTTCTGCAGCTGTATTATCTTACGCTACAGCTCGCCATTTTTTGGATCAAGCTCTTCGTCTCCTGACGAAGGAACTCGACCGTCTCGTGCTGCTCTTCGGCATCAAGCACGGCCTCAGTATGGAGATCATCCATGGCCTGAAGAAGACGCGTCTGCCGGGCCATGACCGGATCATGATCGGAGTGGACTCCGATGTAGATGCTGCGGTGGGCACCGGGAGTGCACTTCGGCACGAGCTGAAAGGATGAGTTCTGAAGACGATCATCGTAGATCATCCTCAGCTCCATGAGGGCTTGGAGGGCGATGCGTTGGCACACGACGTCAAAAGTTGGGCCCCCAAGCGCTGCCGTGAAGAACGGCAGGTGCTCGCCGGATCCATGGATGGCGAGGGCGACATCGCATGGTCCCGCAAATTCTTCCATGTAAACACCATGGAACTCGGGCTTGAAGAGGAACCCAAGGAAGGTGACCATCATTCGGAGCTCCCTGACGAAGCCCTCAAAGTGGCGGCAGAAGCTGTGGACTTGATAGACTGGCATCTACAAAAACAACAAGTTGAAGAAAAGTGAGGGAAGGAACAAAGTTATAAAGTAGGTTTTCGTGTAATAGGTTTTATCCAACTAAGTGCTAGGCTGGTCTGTTTGGCTTCCTACAGTCAAGTCGGCTCTGATACCATCTTGTGGCGCCCCGATTTAATAAATCGGAACATTATTGAATTTCCAAAGAAAAACAATAATACAAGAGGTTCATCAAGCGACAACGTACATACGACAATCATTCGTGGTACGCATACCACATTATTACATAAGAGTAAAAATAAAATAAACAATAAAAATAAATAGCATGACGAACACCCTCTTCAAGATCTTCTTCTTGACTGGGTCGCTACTCCAGACCATCCTCCTCATAGTATGCAGCCTCTAAAGTGTTTGTCCACGGGTATGAGTACAAAAGTACTCAACAAGCCACCACAAATGCAATAGTAATGCAAGATAATAACAAAGGGAGGATAATGGCTAAAAGTGCGGAAAAGTACATTTTTCAGTTATTACATTTAGTGTAGTCAAATTTAATTATGCGGAATATTAAACATGAACATCATAATACCATCTAACTCGAGGAGTACGTTTTCCCTCCTCGCACAACAGTCCTTACATGCCAAGTCATCATGCACATACATTAAGAGTAAACTAACTGTGGGATGTCACGCAACCCGCCCTTGACCGTAGGCTCGACTTTTCGAAAAGATTTAAGACTCTGATCAGAGGTGTACCACTGTACCCACAAGGCACACACTCATCCCAAACACCAAAGTGTAACGAGATGACCCATACCACGAGAACTCAAGCCAAAACCTCAACATGAAATGCTACAAGCGATAATCACCCGCTCTAGGTTTCCCCGGCGCGCCAGGCCGCATCCCGGCTAATGTCGCACCCCATTTTGCGCCACGTTGGTACAAGCCACCCGCAGGTGCTACTTGACCCATCTCCAAGTGGTGCCTCGGATTGGAACACTCCATACCTTAGTTAGGACTTACCCACTAGACTTGTGGTTAGTACGGAAATGTATTGCAACGGATCCCACAGACCGGTCCTTATAGTGGCCCGAGTGCTACAGACCAATGCCCTAGCTTGCACCCGGAACCCACCATGCATACACTCTTAACCATAACTCTATCACCAACAGAATTCCAGAGATGAGAATAACATGGATCATATAGTAGATTCCAAACGCTACGACTCATTTTTAATCCTATAGCAATCGTGTTGATACATTGGACACTAGCTAATAATACTAATAATATGGTGACAGGGAGTTTAGGCTAGATAGCATGGCTTGGGTTGCACATCAAGGTCGGGGGATCTAAATAAATATATTGTAAGGCTTTCATTTGACTAATGCATGTATATCCTATGTGTTTTAGCGATAGTTTAATAAAACATGGGTTCAATATGCTCAAAAGTTTAGTTTGGTGACTTGCCTTGTTCACTGAAAGGCGACGGGGGAACCTCCGGGTAATATTCCAGCTCCTCGGTGGCGTCGTAGTCTTCTCGATATAAATAAATTAAATGTAACATTCAATTAAACAATTCACAAATCACACAACAGGTATATAAGTTTTGATTGGTTTGAACCAAGGAAAATAAAGTTGTTAAGTTTCTGAATTTTATTTTATGAATATTTAAATGAACTTTAATGGAATAATGGCCTTTCTAAAAAGGAATAAAAACGTAAACTAATGTATTTTAAATTTCTAACTAATTTAAAATAAGAAGTTCAGTGTAAACCTAGTGGTTCTATTGCACTAATATGGAGAGAATAAAATATAATTTTTTTCTGAAATGGGAAATGAACAAATTTTGGGTTCATCCTAAAGTGCATTTGAATACTTTATTAAATAAACATAAAATACTCAAAATAAACCTACTGTTTATATTGCATTAACATGTAGAGAATAAAATTATACATGTTCTGGAATTGAAATGGTAAATTTTGGAGTTAAAATGAGCAAGATATGAATTTCCAAAGTTTAAAACAATTTCTGGTTTTTTATTTAAACAGAAAATGGTCTCGGGTCCACGGTGAACCGGATCCACCGTGAACCCGCGCACTGTGCCTGTGGTCTGGCCTATCTTGGACCGTTAGATCCAGATCTAACGCTTGAAAGCGAGGCGGGGACGTTAAGTGGCGATCAATGGCCCACGACGCTCGATACCCCTTTGACCAGATGGATGGTCGGGATTAAACCTCGCAAGGGCATTAATCCATGCCACCGGATCAAGATCGTGCGGCCAGTACAGAATCCGACATGGCACGCGTCGGGAGGGGTAAAGTACCCATCTTCCTCGACTCTGGCGGTGCGACGACGAGTGATTCCGGCGACGGCGAGGGCTACCCGACCTAACTAGGGATAAAAACGGAAAGAGGAGGCCACAGGGAACACGAGGGTACCGGCGGTGATGGCGACGGCGAGCGGATGGTGACCAGCGACATAGAGGGGCGATGAAGCTCCTTGGGTCCTCGTCGGCGGTGGGGTTCCGACGGGGTTCATCGACGTTGAAGTGGTGGCCGAGGTCGGGGTGGAACCTGCGGTCACAGAGGTGCGATCGTCGAGGATGGAGGGGGACTCCGGTGACGGCGAGCGGCGATTGGAGTAGGGGCAGCGGTGTGGCGTTAAAAAGGGTGTCGCGAGCGCTCTGTTCGCTCTCAAGGCAAAAGGACGTGCGGGCTGGACGAGGGGGTGGCCGGGGGTTTAAATATAGGCACCGGCTGGGGTAGAGGCGGCGCAATCAGGGGAGGCCGAGAGTAAAACCTGTCTTCAACGCCGGTGAGCTCTTTTCGTGCATGCATGCGCTTGATCCGGGACGACGACACGTGAAATAAAGGGGGAAACGGTCAGCGGGGTGCGGGGGTTTGAATGCCAGGCTTAATTCAGGGGTCGGGGGTAGCGGATCCGAGGAGAGGTTAGGGTTTCGGCCGGCAAGTGGGGGGCATTTGGGGGCGGATCTTGCGGAGATGACGGATTCGACAGGTGGGCCAAGGCGGTCAGCGGGCGCTGCCGTACAGGCGTGGCGGCTAACGGGTGGGCCAAGGCGTGCAGGGGTGATGGCGCCGACAGGTGGGGCCAAGCCGTCGGGTGCACGCGTGGAGGGAGGGGGCCTCTGACAAGTGGGGCCTGCTTGTTAGTACGGGGCGTGGGGAGGAGTGGGCTGGGCCGTCCGGTGGAGGGAGAAGAGGGGGAGGGGGCCCATTACTGTTAAAAATACTTTTCTAAATAAATTTAATTGCTTAAATTTGTTTAAAATATTTGGGCTACTTCCAAGGGTGATAAAAATTTGTAAAAATTCTCAAAAATATATCTTGGCCTTGGGATCATATACAAAATTTTCTAGCCCCTGGTTTGAATATTCCATCAAGGTTCTAGTACATTTAAGCCTATAAGGGTATTAGAGGTATTTCAAAATTAATTATTTCCAAAAAATATAATAAATGGTATTTTTATTTCTCTAAAAATTTGGGGTGTTACAGCACCGATGTGACCACCGTGACCTCCCCAATCTCGGCCACCCCTCCCTCACCGATGAAAGCCACCGGAGCCCCGCCGCCGACGAGGACCCGAACGACTTCGCCGCCCTCGCTCCACGCCGACCCCAAAACTCACCGACGGTACCCTCTTGACCGCCGCACTTTGCTTGTCCCATTTTAGCTTTCGGAACCGACCGCTGGTCATCGCCGTTGCCGCTAGCCCGTCGCCGTCATCGGAGAAGATGACCGGCACTGGTAAAGTACCCGTGCCGTGTCGGATTCGTCCGCGACCGCGCGATAGCGATCCGACGGTCGGGATTAAACCGATCGCTCGGTATAATCTAGCCCATCATATCTCGGCGAAGTGGTACGTTTTAATCTGGATCATCCATTTGTATTTAAAACCCGTATTAAATCTGGGCCATCCATCGCGTACCATTTCAATCTTTTAATCTCAGCCGTCGGTTTTCATTTAAACCGCCCGCCTCGCCCTCGCGCGTCCGATCGTGATCTAATGGTGATCTGCGATCCGGCTCACATGCACAGTGCGTAGGTTCACGGTGAACTCGGCTCACCATGGACCGGCGACTGTTTTTTGTTTAATTTAAATTCCAGAAAATGTTTTAAACTTAAAAAATTCATATCTTGCTCATTTTAACTCCAAATTTGACCATTTCAATCTTAGAAAATTTATATTTTTATTCTCTTCATATTTATGCCATAAAAACCGTAGGTTTATTTAGAACTTTTTATTATTTATTAATGGGAGATTTAAAATACATTAAGATACACTTATATTTCTTTTTAGAAAAATTTATAACTTCTTCATAAATTATTTTAGAAATTTAAATATTAATTTTAGAAGCTTAATAACTTTATTTTCCTTAATTTAACCCAATCAAAACCTATATGCTTGTTGTGTGATTTTGAATTGTTTAATTGAATGTTCTATTTATCTTATTCGTATCGTGAAGACTACGATGCCGTCGAAGAACCGGAGTACTACCCCGAGGTTCCACCGTCACCTTTCGCCGAGCAAGGCAAGTCACCAAACTAATTTTTGAGCATATTGAGCCTAGTTTTCTAAAACTATCGCTAAAACACATAGGTTATACATGCATTAGTCAAATTGAAAGCCTTACATTATATTTATTTAGATCCCCGACCTTAAAGTGCAAACCCAAGCCATGCTATTGAGCCTAAACTCCTTGTCACCATACTACTAGTATTATTAGATAGTGTCCAATATATTGACACAACCACTATAGGTTAAAAACGTGTCGTAGAAACTTGGAATTCTATTATATGACCCCCGTGATTCTCTCATCCCTGGAATTCTGTTGGTTATGGAGTTTTGGTTAAGTGTGTGAGCATGGTGGGTTCCGGGTGCAAGCTAGGGCATTGGTCGGTAGCACCCGGGGCACTATAAGGACCGGTCTGCGGGATCCGTTGCAATACATTTCCGTACTAACCACAAGTCCAGTGGGTAAGTTCTAACTAAGGTATGGAGTGTTCCAACTCGAGGAACCACTTAGAGATGAGTCAAGTAGCACCTGCGGGTGGCTTGTACCGACGTGGGGCAAAAGGGGGTGCGACGTTAGCCTGGAGTTGCCGGGCGTGCCGGCAAAACCTAGAGCGGGTGTTATCGGATTGGAGCATCTCATGCTAAGGTTTTGGCATGAGTTCCCATGGTATGGGTCATCTCGTTACACTTTGGTGTGTGGGATGAGTGCGTGCCTTGTGGGTATAGTGGTACACCTCTGATCAAAGTTTAAATCTTTTTGAAAAGCCGAGCCCATGGTCAAGGGCGGGTTGCGTGACTACTCGCAGTTTGTTTATGATTATGAGTGTTGCATGATGACTTGGCATGTAAGGACTGTTGAGCGAGGAGGGAAAACATATTCCTCGAGTTAGATGATATTACATTGCTCATGTTTATCATTCTGTATAATTAAATTTGACTACACTAAATGCTGCAACTGAAAAACGTACTTTTCCGCACTTTAACCATTATCATTCCTTTGTTATTACCCTGCATTAGTATTGCATTCTCGGTGGCTTGTTGAGTACTTTTGTACTCATACCCGTTGGACAAACACTTCAGAGAATGCGTACTATGAGGAGGATGGTCTGGAGTAGCGACACAGTCAAGAAAACGATCCTGAAGAAGATGTTTGTCATGTAGTTCTATTTTCATAGTTTCCTTTAAATTTTATACTTATGTAATAATGTGGTCTGTGAACCACAGATTATTGACCGTATGTACGTTGTTGCAAGATGGACATCTTGTATTATTGTTTTTCTATGGAAATTCAATAAAGTTCTGATTTCGTTAAATCGGGGCGTTACATCAAGTGACTTGGATATATAGAAGTATCCATACTTCATATGTTGATCAACATCAAGATGAAATTCAAAAGAAAACATTGCTTAAGGAAAAGCTCTATATGCTTTGGGACTAACATGTTCAACTAAGTGTGTGCAGGAGAATAGTCCGAACTAAGGTATAAATGGATTCAACCTTGTCATCAGTGATGAAAAAAATCGGCCGATCAACCGATTAATCGGTGATCAGACCAAATCCAGGTAATTTATAGCAAAATAGGGCAAAAAATTGGTGGACCAATTAATCAGTTGGTCAACCTGATTAATCGGTCAGGTATAAAGCTAGGAAAAATTTAGGTTTCCCTCCTCTCTAGCTCTCCCCTCTTGCTCTATTCTCGTGCACATTTTCCCCTTTCCCTCTCCCGCGCACAACTCGATCTATTCGCCGCCTAGCCAGATCACACGTCATCGAGCCAGAGCGTGCGCCGTGCCTGCCGAGCTCACATTGTCCGCGTGTCATCCCCGCCGAGTGCGTGTCGTCCCCGCGCCATCCCCTACTGAGCTCGTGCTGTCCCCTACCGAGCGTGCACCGTCCATGATCTGAGCGGGCATCGACCACGTGTTGTCGGAGCTGCCTTCCTAGAAGCTGCTGCCAGAGCCTCCTTTTCAGTGGAGAAAAATGGAGAAGAAATAAGCTGGGAGATAGGATATCATGAGCATGGGCAGTCAAGTGAGCATGGGCAGCCAAATGAAATAACTGAGAGAAAAAGAGAGTCCGGACATAACGGGTAGTGGGTAGTGGGCACTAGGCAGCACAACAACAGGCAGATGGACAGAACAATAGTGGGAAGCATGCCAACATAGTAGATGGGAAGCACAACAAATGAGAAAGGCAGAACATGCAGGGCAGCACGGGCAACAAATGAGGGCAACAAATGAGAGATTCTAAGAAAAAGATAAAAAATAGAAGGTATAGAGAATATTAGTATATGTTATAAATACTCTAATATATTATTTAATTATTTGATTGACTGATTATTTAGTTAATCTCCAATTAAATGATTGTTGGCGTAAAAGATTACGCTAATAGGTTCTTGAATGTTTAAGAACTAACAAATAGGAAATTTGTGTTGAGAACTATTCCAAGCCTCCGAATAGGATAATAGCTTGAAGTAGTCCGAAAGTATGTATTGAATAGCTGAGTATTCGATGCCTATTACAGGGTAAGAAGGAGGGTATTTATAGGCAAAAAGTCTTAAGGAAAAGACCTATATACCCCTCAATTACAACCAACATAGTGGAAACTATTCGGTACCCCGAATAGGGCTAAAATAATAAAATCCACCCGAAGAAGGTAGATAAGGCAAACGTCTTATTAGTCTGGCTGTTTTCCACTGCAGATTCGGGGCCTTCGGAGGATGCCTTCGAATCATAAGATGAAGCATCCTTCGGCTTAGAAACTTCATCACCTTCGGAGGTGAGTGTAAGCTTTGATGCTGATTAGTTATCTTTGACTGTCAACCTCTAAAGTCCTGAGGATGAAGTATTTTCCCCCAACAGTAGCCCCTCGAATACGCTTCTCTGATTTAACCTGTATGACAGGAAAGAAGTATGTGCAAGTAATATTTTCATATTCAGGGACTTAGAGAAATTTGAAGGTGTTACATCTATTCGAAGGGTATTTGACACCGAAGTATTCCCGATGAAAGCTTCGAACTGGGACTGCTGTGTGAACACTCTGCAGGAAAGGGAACCGTTACGGAAGTGGAACGTCATGGCGAACCATCAAATTTGAGCCGTTACCCTTCAAGTAGCCGTTACGCTCCCGAAAAAAAGGTAACAGTCGAAATTTTACTGGGGGTTCACACCTTTTCACTCTCTGGTCCCACCCATCAGTGGCAGAAGTCGAACCTGCAATGTGAACGTGATCGAAGCGCAACATCTAGCAGGAAGGATATAAAGGGGGGGGGGGGTCGAAGCCCACCGAAATTTTTTACAGAACTTGTCTTTCGGAGTTCACTTTCTTCAACCTCTAAATCTCCTCTTAACTTCTTGAGCGATTGACTCATGGCGAGGACCAGCAACACCATGCCAACGGCTGCAAGTACTCTAGCGTAGAGGTAAGCTTGGGTGGCTTCGGTAGCAGCGACCATGGCGGGGGCTCCAGGAGATTCGTGGCCCAAGAATCCTCGGGAGCTCCGCCCTCCATGTAATAAGAAGATCCCTCAAAGCTTCCTCATTGGCCAGCCTACAAGCACCACAGAATCCATTGAAGAGGCAGCGGCTGAGAAGTTGGGCCCTGGAATGAGGACTCGGGTCCCTGGAACAGAGTCGACACCAAGGCCGCGGAGCGGAGAAGTAGTGGTCTTCGAAGCATTCTTCGAGGCTGGTCTCAGGCTCCCTACCATCAAATTTCTATCAGAGGTATTAGAAATGTTTCACATTACCTTGCCTCAATTGTCCCCCAACGCTATCGCAAGGCTGGCGATCTTCGAATGGGCCCTTCGGGCCGAAGGATGCGAAGGGAGATCGGAGGTCTTCGCTGCCACCCACAAAGCCATCTGCCAGCCGAAGCCACAAGATGGCCCCGGAGACACCAAGGTGATAACAGCCTTTGGAAGCGTCAACTTCTAGCTGCGGAAGGAGAATGCTCAACACTTCCCGGTGAAGGCCATCAATGACTGGTGGTACACCAACTGGATCCTCCGGTGGTTCTACGCCGAGGTCGGAGAAGACTCCAGCTTCGCTGGGCCTCTTCAAGAAATCTGGTTCCGAAAGGAGGCAGAAGTCACTGCGAACCCAAGCCTGCTCTCAACGCGGCTTGGGTTACTCTCTTCGATAGCCAGCTGCATGAGCATGCGGGACTTGGCCGAAGAGTTCATTGCCCTCCGGATTCCACCTCTTGGAGCCGACTGGCCGATAGCATTGCAAAATGCTTCGGAGGGAGATCTCCGAAGTCTAGGTAAGCCTTCGATCCTCCTGCAGTAATATATTAAGAAATAAATAACATACTTATAATATGCTACCTTTTTTCAGCGGCCCCTTTGGCGCTAGCTTCGGAGTAGATAGCGAGAGCCACCGAATGGGTGCTTGGAGCCCCTATGGTGGCAGAGAGGCAGAAGAGAATAGAGTTGGTGGGAAGCTGGGAACGCTTCAACAGAGTGTGGAGAGCCCTCAGAATGGTGCCTCCACCTCTGCCATACTTCAGCCCGACCAGAGCGGCCCCTCGAAAAAGGAAAGCCACCGCCGAGCCTTCGAAGAAAGCCGTCAAGACCCCAATCAAGAAGGGGAAGAAAGTGGCAAGACCTCCTCCTCAGCGGACTCCGGCGTCCTCTGCTTCATCCTTGGGCATTCAGAGCTCATCTTCGGAAGACTCCAGAAACGAGGGCTCCGAAAACAAGGGCTCCGATGTTCAAATGGGAAAGGCCCTAGAAAATTATCTGCCCAATGATAGCGAAGATGAAGCCGTGGGCACAGCCGGAGTTCCTACTCGAGAGACTACGGAGGCAGACTCAGCGCGCTCTCCTGAGCCCGTTGCCACCAGTTCGGAGCCAGAGACGGTTATCCCCAACTCACCCGTGGCTGCGGTGATAGTGCCGGAGGTCGACCTCGACGAGTACCTCCGGATGTACGAAGTTTTGGAGGACCCTGCAATTTTACCTCAAGGCACCAACGAAAGTACACTTCGAAGCTTTTGCCTTTACCATCCTTGTAATGGTTATTACCCACAAATATTCATCGACTACCTTAATGTTGTAGGTGCGTCGAGGAGTAGCGCAACTCCGGTCACAGATGGAGCTCCGTATTCTCTCGGAGTTGAGGCGACGATGGACACAGTAGCTCCAACGACTGGAGCCATCTCAGGCAAAGCGGTTCTGGCCGAGGGGGCATCGGTTGAAGGAGGATCTACCTCCGCCGGAGTCGCTCCTCCGGCTTTCATGCCAGGGAGGGGGAAGAGCATGACGAGCCTTGGACTCCTCCCTACCTCGACGATGACGCCTTCCTCCAACGACCCTTCGGCAAGCAACTCGGAGGAGGAGGCGACCGCAGATGATCGCCAGGATTTGTCCTGGCTCCCTTCTTGGATCAACGAATGGGCCTCCGGGCGCTTCTGGAGCCCTTGGCGAAGAAGGGCCAAGAAGTCATAAACTCTGACTTGGTCTCCGTCTTGAGCGAGGCCAGAGCCCCGGAGCTCAATCTAGCCCTCGAAAGGGCTGCCCTTCAGGTATGCAACGTACCACAAGTGCATTCAATTAATAAATGGAATTACTTAGTACTTACTTGCTCTTTTTTGCAGCAATTTGTCCTTGCTAGAGCGGCAGCGACTTCCAATGAAGTCAAAACTAATCGGCTCAAGAGGAAGGTCACTACCCTCCAGTCTGCACTTAAGAGTTCTGAAGATAAATCACTTTGACTAGAGGAGGAGCTCTTTGAAGAACGGAGGGCTAAGGCCGCCACCGACAAAGCACTCCGGATCGAGCGGTAGAGCAGCACTACACTCCAGACTTCAGCCCAAGAGGCTGAAGCCGAATGTGTGGTGCTCCGAGCGGAGGTGGAGAAGCTCCGGCAAGCGGCAGCCACTTCGAGCGCACAACTTGTAGAACTCCAAGACTCACTTCAGCAAGCCATGGCTCAGAAAAGCGCTCTGCTATCCAAGATGGTCGAAGTGTCTGCTGCTGCTAGGCTGGAGGCAGCAGAAGCGAAGAATGCTGAAATAGCCGAGCGTACCTTTGATGCCCTTCAGGGTACCTTGGAATACTTCAGCACCATGTGCCCTTCATCTTCGACTATGGTCAGCGAGCCCCTCGACCGGAAGCTCAAGATGATTCAAGTGGCGATGAAGCTGATGATGGGCTCTGGCATCCGGTACGGAGAGATCTCCGGACAAGTTGCTGGAATTGGAGTCCTCCGTCATATCGAAGCTCTGGGGATTTCAGTTGCTCTGGTTGGGGGTTCAATGCCAGCAAGTTTTGCCGACGAGGGCTTGTTGCGTCCTTCGCAGGATGTAGCTTCTGCCTGAGAAGCTTTCTGGTCGATCTGGAAAACAGACCACAAGGTTGCCGCCAAAACTTGGATCGACGAGGCTCGCCGGCAAAATCAAGCGCAAACAAGGCCTCCGCTTCCAGCTTCACCAGCTCCGACGCCTCCTGCTCCGCCAATCGACCCGCAGGTCTAGTCTTATAGGGCGCTCAAGCATGTACAAGAAATCTTGTAAAGCCCCTTACATTAATGAATGAAAAGTTTATAAATGAGGAACTTGTTTGTATGTTTATTCTTTTAGGTTTTGCCATGCACTTCGGAGCTTGACTTCAAGGTGTTGGAACTTAACGAGGGGCTTCTTCGGCAGTGGTCTCTCCTCGAAAGCTTAAGACCTTATCGATGCTCATGCTTTTCTGTTCCTCGCGGAGATCAAGGAGAGATAGCTCCCGAAGTACACCGCGAAGTCTTGGCTTATATCAAAGAAGAGGAAAAGGAAGAAGCATCTTTGCCATCCGAGTACGTAAACTGGTCTGACTCGGAGTACCAAGCCAAGGATCCCGAGGAGGCTGGCTCCGAAAGGCTTCTGTCTTGGGCTGAACTTCAAGAGGAGCAAAAAAAACTACAAGCTTCGAAGAAGAGAAGCACTCGGACTAAGAAGAAGGTTCCGAAGGCTTCGAGCTCCGAAGATCAAAGTGGTCTTAGAAGTAGCTCTAGAGGTCGGAGGGGTCTCCGTTTTTATCTAGGCTTAGACCAAAACTTCTCTTGATATAAAAATAGGATTATCCAATTAATATGAATTTCTTCGAAAGCATCTTTTGTTGTTCCTTACTCCCCTGCCCCTCCTTGTGGGTGGGGGACCGTACGCGTTGCGATAGGGTCCATCAGACACAATGATTTATATAATAATCTCATGCTTCACACAACACTTGGTAATCATACTTTACTCTTTCGTAGAGTTCTTCGAACTATACGTTCGTATTATGATGTTTATAAGTTTCGGAGCTAAGTTTATACTTGTAAACTCCCTTAGCTGTCACTTAGGACTTTAAAAGTGTTTCATTGGCCGGAGCCTTGAAACCTTATTGCGTGGTCACCTTCGACTCTTTTACAGATGCTTCGAACCCGGAGGCTGGAAATCTGTTCTTTTAAAGTCCTTAGACTCTTCTACGGATCCTAACAAGACGGAGCCTGGAATCCGTAGGCTGGCCACCTATGGCTCTTTTACAGATGCTTCGAACCCGGAGGCCAGAAATCTATTCTTTTAAAGTCCTTAGACTCTTCTACGGATCCTAACAAGCTAGAGCCTAGAATCCATAGGCAGGCCACCTATGGCTCTTTTACAGATGCTTCGAACCCGGAGGCTGGAAATCTGTTCTTTTAAAGTCCTTAGATTCTTCTACGGATCCTAACATGCCGGAGCCTAGAATCCATAGGCTGGCCACCTATGACTTTTTTATAGATGCTTCGAACCCGGAGGTCGGAAACCTGTTCTTTTAAAGTCCTTAGACTCTTCTATGGATCCTAACAAGCCGGAGCCTGGAATTCGTAGGCTAGCCACCTACGGCTCTTTTACAGATGCTTCAAACCTAGAGGCCGGAAATCTGTTCTTTTAAAGTCCTTAGACTCTTCTACGGATCCTAACAAGACGGAGCCTAGAATCCTTAGGCTGGCCAACTATGGCTCTTTTACAGATGCTTCGAACCCGGAGGCCGGAAATCTATTCTTTTAAAGTCCTTAGACTCTTCTACGTATCCTAACAAGCTAGAGCATAGAATCCATAGGCTGGCCACCTATGGCTCTTTTACAGATGCTTCGAACCCGGAGGCTGGAAATCTGTTCTTTTAAAGTCCTTAGATTCTTCTACGGATCCTAACAAGCAAGAGCCTAGAATCCATAAGCTGGCCACCTATGACTCTTTTATAGATGATTCGAACCCGGAGGCCGGAAATCTGTTCTTTTAAAGTCCTTAGACTCTTCTATGGATCCTAACAAGCCGGAGCCTGGAATCCGTAGGCTGGCCACCTACGGCTCTTTTACAGATGCTTTGAACCCGGAGGCCAGAAATCTGTTCTTTTAAAGTCCTTAGACTCTTCTACAGATCCTAACAAGCCGGAGCCTAGAATCCGTAGGCTGCCAACGGAATCCTTGAACCAATGGTTCGAAGGCCGTTGACTGGGTTCCTTGGAAGATGTTTGACTCCGCAAGCATCTCCATTCTCCTAATGCGTCCACTAGGAGTAAGGGATATTTGAAGAGTAAACAAAATTCGAACCTCCATCTTTATTTAGAAAGGTACTTTTGCAATTGATTACAAGGAGCCCCTAAGCGTAATAATGTTTAAGGTGCTCCGCATGCCATGCATGCTTCAACTCTTCCCCTTCTAAATTAGCTAATTTAAATGAGCCGGGGCGCCCTGAGCGTAGGATAATATATGGTCCTTCCCATTTATTTCCTAGCTTCCCCGGAGCTATTACACTTCGCAATACCAAATGACCTGGTTTAAGCTCATTTAGTTTTATCTTCGGGTCATACCATGTCTTTGTTTGGTCTTGGTACTTCGTTGGATTGGCGACAGCTCGAAGCCTTGTTTCTTCTGACAAGTCCAGCGAAGTGTTTCTCTCATCTTCATTTCCAGGTTCTACTACGCGAAGGGATCCAGCCTTGAGCTCCGTAGGAGTCATGGCCTCATCTCCGAATAGCAGCCTGAATGGGGTGAAGCCTGTGGACCTGGCTTGAGTGGTCCGAATGGACCATAGAATCTTAGGAAGTTCTTCGGTCCACAACCCTTTGGACAGCCCGACAATCCTTCGATTTAGACCGGAGAGAATATTTCTATTGGCTCGCTCGACGGCTCCGTTGGATTGTGGATGGCGAACTGCTGCGAAGCATAACTTGATGCCCAGTTCTTCACAAAATTCTCTAAAGGGTCCGGCTTCGAACTGGGTTCCATTATCTACAGTTAGCTCCCTTGGCACTCCGAACCTGCATATAATATTTTGCCAAAAGAATTTTTGCACATTTCTTGAAGTGATATTAGTTAGGGGTTCAGCTTCGACCCATTTAGAAAAATACTCAATTGCTACCACTGCAAACTTCAAGCTGCCTTTTGCCATTGGAAAAGGGCCGATGAGATCCATTCCCCATCGTGCCATTGGCCACACCGGGGCAATAACTTGAAGTGGTGCTGGTGGACGGTGGCTCCGTCTACCCATCCACTGGCATCCTTGACAGGTTCAAACCAATTCCTCTGCATCTCTTACAATTGTTGGCCAGTAGAGCCCCTGCCGAAGTGTCTTTCCTGCTAGAGCACGGGGGGCCAGGTGGCTTCCACATAAACCTTCATGAATGTCTCGAAGTATATCTTGGCCTTCGGGTTGTGAGATGCACCAGAGTAAAGGGGAACAGACTCCGGCTTTCTATAATATCCCATTGATAAGCTCATAATTTCGAGCCCTTGCTTGCAACCTTCGAAAATCCGGACCTTTTGACAAGACTGTGCTGTTTTGCAAGACATCCATTATCAGGGCCCGCCAGTCTGTAGCTGGGATGCAAAGGACTTCTGCGGAGGGTAATTGATCTACTGCAGGCTTGACAAGTTCTTCATAGAAAGCACCCTTCGGGAGGTCCAATGCTCCGGCTGCAGCCTTCGCTAGAATGTCTGCAAGTTGATTATCTGCTCGAGGTATACTTCGAACAGAGAATCCTTTGAACATTGCTTCTGTCTTGCGGATTTCTTCTAGATACTTTGCAAGATGCGGGTTCCTTGCTTGAAAGCTTTTGTCAACATGCCCTGCGATGACTTGGGAATCTATTTTAATTATAATCCTTGCTGCTCTAAGTGCCTTTGCCTTTCGGAGGCCTAGCGGGATTCCTTCGTATTCTTCGATATTATTGGTGGTCTTAAAGTTGAGCCTCGCAGAATACATGGATTTTTTCCCTGACGACGATATTATCACAGCTCCAGCTCCGACACCAGATGCTTGATAGGCTCTGTCAGAAAAAATTGTCCATAGACCTTCGGAGGTTTCTTCTGGAGCCCAAACAACAGATGGAGTCCACTCTGCTACGAAGTCAGCTATGATTTGAGATTTGATAGCTGTTCTCGCCGTGAAGGAAATACCAAAGGGGGCTAGCTCGACAGCCCATTTTCCGATCCTACCCGTGGAATCTTTTCTCCGAAGCATATCACCAAGGGGATACGAGGTAGGAACAGTTAGGTTATGTGCTAGAAAGTAATGCCTTAGCTTTCACGAGGCCATTACTAAAGCATAAGAAATTTTTTCAAGCTTAGAGTATCTTGTCTTTGCTACGGACAAAGCTTCTGAGACGAAGTAAATTGAGTTTTGCACCATCTTTCCTTTAAGCTCAACTTCCCTGACCAATACTGCACTTACTGTGGAGCCCGTTGCTGCAAGATAAAGAAGGAGAGTTTCTTCCAAGAGGGGCACAGTAAGTTTTGACAGGCTTCCGAGGTATTCTTTAATATCATCGAAGCTCTTTTGGCACTCCGGCGTCCAGTTGAAACTTTCGGACTCTTTTAGAGCTTTAAAAATTGGAAGGCTTCGCTCGGCTGATCTAGCCAGGAATCTGCTGAGAGCTGCGAGCCGTCCTGTTAGCTTCTGGACCTACTTCAAATTTTCTGGTGGATCCATTCTTTGTAATTCACTTATCTGCGTCGGGCTAGCTTCGATTTGCCTACTCGAAACTAAATACCATAGAAGTTTCCCTACTTGCGCCCCGAATATACATTTTCAGGGTTGAGGTGAACTCCACATGTTCGGAGGCTCTCAAATGTTTTAGCTAAGTCTAGGCTATGATGGTGCTTTACAACACTCTTTATTACAATATCATCCATGCAGGCTTCGATATTTTAGCCTATTTGATGACCTAGAGCCTTAGCTATCAAACGTGAGAAGGTGGCTCCGGCATTCCGCAAGCCAAAAGGCATCCTTACATAACAAAATACTCCGGATGGGGTTATGAAACTCGTCTTGTCTTCGTCTTCACGCTTTAGCCAGACTTGATGATAACAAGAGTAAGCATCCAGGAAGCTCAGTAGTTCGGAGCTAGCCGTAGAATCCACCAGCTGGTCTATTCGGGGCATAGGGTAGGGGTCTCGCGGGCATGCTTTATTTAATGATGTGAAATCAATGCACATGTGCCACTTGTTGGAGCCCTTTTTCCTGACAAAAACAGGGTTAGCTAGCCACTCCGCATGGGCTACTTCCCTGATGATGCTAGCCCTTAACAATTTTTCCACTTCTACCTTGGCGAGGTCTGCCCTCTCTGCTGATAACTTCCGGAGCCCCTAGCGCACTAGCCTAGCCTTCGGGTTGACAAGCAAACTATGCTCGATGATACTCCGGTCAACCCCGGTGATGTCTTCGTCTATCCAGGCAAAGATGTCCAAATTTTGCTTAACCACTTCCTCCAATGAAGTGGCTATCTCCGGAGGTAGCCCCTTGCTGAACTGTATTGGGTACTCCTTGCCCTCTTTTAGAATTATCTTTGTGATGACATCACCTTCCGGGCTTGGCTTTAGGGAAAGGCCCTTCAAGGAGTTTGAAAACTCCGAAGCCTCCTCTGTGTGCTCCGACACACTGTGCACTTGCCGAGGGTCCAATGGCTGACCGTGGCCATACTCCATTCTTCGGGCTACAACTTAGTCTCCTGAGATATTGAGAACTCCACCTTGTGTCGGCATCTTGAGACATAAGTAGTTGTGATGTGCTATAGCCCTGAACTGGTTCAACATCCCCCACCCAAAAATTGCATTATAGGCATATGGGGCGTCTACGACGTCAAAGATCACTTCTTCCACCCTGGCCAAGGGCCCCTCTCCGAAGGCGACCTCGAGGCCTATCTGGCCGAGGGCATCGAGAGGCGGACCTGTGAAGTCTTAGAGTGGGCGGGCCGCCGGAAGTAGATGCCTCTGAGGAATGCACATTTGATCGAAGGCCTAGACAAAAAGTATATCTGCGGAGCTCCCGCCGTCCACCAGGATCCTTCGAACTTCGACCCCTACTATATCCGCTGAAATGACCAGGGGGTCAACATGGGGGAACTTCACCCCCACAATATCATTGGCAGTAAAGGAAATAGGTACATGGGACCACTCGGGCATTCCTGCCGCAGAATTCGAGGTCCCTATGTGCCCTACTTCGTGGACATATTCTCGCCGCTACCTTTTTGACATGTTTCCGAGTGTCCCCCCTCCGGAGATGGGCAGGACCACCTGCTTGCCATGATCTTGGGGATCTTCCTGCTTCGGTGGTGGCATAATATTGGCCACCGATAGTTGCATGGGTGCTTTGGGGACACTGGCTCGGGCCACGGTTTGCACGGGCTCTGAACGTGCTGCTGGAGGGGCTCAATCCAAAGTACCTCGCCCAGTACTTCATCCTAGGTATTCACCCCGAAGGGTTAATACAGACTTACAATCCTTCGTGTCATGACTTCTATTCTCGCCATGTACACAACAAAAAAACTCTGGTGCCTGCCATATTCTTTCTTGGGGCTTCGAAGCTACAGCCTTGAAGCCTTGCGCCTGCTGGAAGTTGGCAGGTGCCTTCGGGGCAGAGGGCGCAATGTTCAACACCTCTGAGCAGAAGTGCTTCTTTCCCCGCCTATGATCATTGAAACGATTGTCATGGGGGGCTTGCTGAGAGGTTGGGACTTCGGGCTCCGTCTTCACTTCTCGAAGGGTTGGTGCAGGTGTTGCAGTTCTTCGGAGGCAGCCTTCCTCTGCCTTAGCATACTGTTCGAAGTATGCCATCAGCTGTGCCACGGATGACACTGGTTTCCGATGAAGCTTGCTGAGGAGATCTGGGTTCAACACCCCTTCACGTGTGGCATCGACTACCGAAGAGGTAGATAGGCCCTTGATCTGAGACTTGGTGTGGGCGAAGCACATGAAGTATTCCCAAAGTGTCTCCCTCGCTTGCTGCTTCACCTGAAATAAACTCCCCATCGACATTGGGGCCACAAATGTACCATGGAAGTTTCTTACAAACTTCCTCTTCAGCTGCTCCCAGGACTTGATCGATCCTGGCTTCAGAGACCAAAACCATCGGAGAGCTACACCTTCGAGAGAGAGGGGGAAGCACTTTGCCATAGTGTTACGCACCCCTCCACTGGCTTCTATCGCCAAAGCATACGAACGAGAAAATTCTCTGGGGTCAGACCCACCGGAATACTTGTGCAGCTTTGAGGCTTTAAACTTGGTATCAAAGGGCAGTTTTTGCAGGGCTGGATGCAACAGAGACTCGTCATCAAAGGATGCATTCTCAGCCTCCTCTGGGACTTGGACAGCTTCGGGAAGGTCACCAACACCACCGTCTTGAGACCCTTCGGGAACATGAGTGGAATCTTGAGAACGGGGTCGATCGGCGGCATCTTGCCTCCATCTTGCCACTTCCTCCTGAAGTCGCGCTACATGGGTAGCCTTGTCCTCAGGAAGGTATTCGTCTCCTTCGGAGGGGAGCTCCGGGTCTCAAGAACTGGCGTAGTTGGTTCAGAGCACCGTGGGAGCGGTTCAGGGGCCTTTGGGTGCTCGACGTCCGGCGGCCGCTTCGGGGGTTACCGGGATGACAGAAGGTCCTACTCCGTTGGTCCGAGGGGACCTTCGGGGAGGATCGGAGGCTAGGCTCTGCTTGGGAGGCATAGATAATGAAGATGAGGTCCGAAGACCGTGGACTTCGATTGGATTGGGAAGGCGAGGAAATGCCTTTGAGCTGTACTAGGAAGCCCCTTACCGAAGGATGCGCGGAATCTTGAGACTCCAAAGCTCCCTCCGCAAGTGCTCTTCGAAGCACAATCAGCAGTAGAGAACTAGCTTTTAGAACTAGGTTCCCCACGGACGGCGCCAACTGTTGGTGTAAAATATTACGCTAACAGGTTTTCGAATGTTTAAGAACTAACAAACAGGAAATTTGTGTTGAGAACTATTCTAAGCCTCCAAATAGGATAATAGCTTGAAGTAGTCCGAAAGTATGCATTGAATAGCTGAGTATTCGATGCCTATTACAGGGTAAGAAGGAGGGTATTTATAGGCAAAAAGTCTTAAGGAAAAGACCTATATACCCCTCAATTACAACCGACATAGTGGAAACTATTCGGTACCCCGAATAGGGGTAAAATAGTAAAATCCACCTGGAGAAGGTAGATAAGGCAGACGTCTTATCAGTCTGGCTGTTTTCCACTGCAGCTTCGGGGCCTTCGGAGGATGCCTTCGAATCATAAGCCGAAGCATCCTTCGGCTTAGAAACTTCATCACCTTCAGAGGTGAGCGCAAGCTTTGATGTTGATAAGTTATTTTTGACTGTCAACCTCCTACTCAGTGGTCGACCGATCAGCTACCAATCACCGATTTTTTTAACACTACTTGTTCCCTCAAACCTGGAGAAACAATGTTTTCGATTGAAACAAATTTGGAGACAAGCTCCACTTTAGTCCACATAGGCTCAAAGGTGAATTATGTTGTATTTCTTTAGTCCGCAGATGGAAGATAAATATCTTTCGTTGGCTAGATTAAGTCGACGGAAGATAAGTTCAGCTAATGGAAGGTAGTCTAACTTCCGTTGGCTATGGTTAACCGACGGAAGTTATTTTTTCTTTTTTTTTTTGCTTTTTTCACATCACATTATGCACTGCTCATTCATGCAGTTTCAAAAAGGCAGGAAATATAGATGCATAACTAGTTAATTTCGATTTTACTAACTACAGTAAGCTACCAAACTTTATACAATGAGAAAACATATTATACGTCCGAAGCAACACATGGGTATAATAAAATGAAATTATAAATTATACACAAGACTAAATATATATGATATCCACTGTCCAAAACTCAGCAGCATAGTTTTAATGATACCAGCTCAGAAAAAAAGAGATGCTCTTGAGGGCTGCAAAGGAGATAGGTGATGTGTCAGAAAAAGAATAATAGTATTAATGGAAACAATATTTTCTTAGAAAAGATTTGGAGGGCTAACCATTTCTCTATTAGCAAGGTGGTTTCTTATTATCTCACACAACCTACGGAATTCAGTGGTTCTCTTGTCCTACTTAATAAATAGAAAAGCCTTGTGTTCAGTCATCTGCATATTGAGAGGTAGAAAAAGATATCCAGATTAGCAAGACACAACGTGCAAGGAATCAATTCTGCACTCCGGAAGTATATGAAACGTGCAAGAAAAACAAACAGAAATCTAGAGAAATATAAACTGATGCACTCAAAAAAAGTAAGTACTTTGTAATTGAGCAACGAGGTTAAATTTCTGGTACCATGACTAAGTTAATGGACAACTATTTTAGTATTTCACTAAAATAAATAGGAAGAGCGTGGACATGAAGCCATTACAGTAACACTCCCAAACGAGAGTATCTGAAATTATGATGACAAGAAATGATGATTAAAGAACAACACTACCATGAAATCAGATCAACACTCCCAAAAGACTTGAAACGAAAATAAACTAGGGCAGCAAAGACTTGTAAGATGAAGAAAATGCTTGTCTCTACCACAGAAACTGTCTTTAGTGACGAATAAAAGACGCACATCAGTAATATACTTTTAGTGACGGGTTATTTCATTCACACACGTCAGTAATATTGCCTTATTAGTGATGGATCGCAATAGGACCCGTCACTAAAGACGAGGCTGGCAAGGGCGCCTAAGTTAGTGACGGGTTATACAGTGACCTGTCACTAAAGGTTGCCCCTATAGTGATGGTCTATGTTAAGACCCTGTCACTAAATGTAGGGCACTACATTAGTGACGGTTGATAGTACCACCCATCACTAAAGAGTGTTGTTATATTGCATTGTACGAAACCCTAAGGCCACTTTTAATGACGTCCTTATATGAATAATTGTTATTGATGATATGTATATAAGTACCTCATGCACAGATTGAGATCCACACTTATTTCTCCCAAGTCCCAACCATCATCGTCTTCGCCGGCCATAACTCCCGACCGATAGTGCAGTTGCTGGACGGGCCGATGACGACCCACACCATTACGTGCTCCGATGGACCAACCCACACCACAACTAGCATCAACGTCGTCCGACCCAAGGTATATATATAATTATCCAATATATTTTAATCCAAAATTAAATCATATTTTTGTATGACACAATACGTGAAACAATTAGAGTCGTATCTTTATTGTTTTATTATTTATAGATTGCAACAATACGGAGCTGGATGTATCTTGATTTTCATACTTGCAATGAATACTTAAGTGGGGTGAAGTTTTCATGAGTAGTGCTAGAGATGACATGGAAGCTAGTGGAAAGACTACAATATGGTGTCCATGTTATGACTGTAGGAACGAGAAGAAGTTTATAAATTCAGAATATGTGTATGACCATTTGCTGAGACGTGAATTTAAGAAGGCATCTCATATATGGAACAAGCATGATGAAGGAGGAGAAAATGATGGTGAAGTAGATCATATTGGTAGTAAAGATGAAGGCGGGGCCATTGATACATATTACATGAGCGACAATAACATTTTAGGAATTCTAAAAGAAAAGTATATTGATATTGTGGATAATGTTGATCAGATGGTGCGTGATGTGGAGGAACAAGTTGCATATTCTAAAGGGGAGTTTGCCTAATTCCAAAAACTTATACAAGACTCAAAAACACCGATATATCCTGGCTACAAAGAAAAGTACCTGGTCTTATACATTGTCTTGACAATGCTACAAATGAAGGCGACATATGAATGGTACGATGTGATTTTCAAAGCATTACTGAATTTGCTGAGTGACCTGGTACCAGAAGAGAATAATATTCCTACCACCGTGTATGGTGCTAAGAAGATCGTATGTCCTCTATGGTTGGATATAGAGAAAATTCATGCATGTATGAATGATTGTGTTCTATTTCGTGGAGAGTATGCAGACCTTGTCAAATGTCCAACATGTGGGACACATCGATCCGAGAATAGAAAAAATGATGATGAATTGGACGATGGGTGTAATAGAAGGAAAGTTCCGGGAAGTATGATATGGTATTTCCCTGTAATCCCTCGTCTGAAGCAAATGTTTGCAAATTCCAACGAGTCAAAACGATTGTAAGTGTCTCCATATATCGTTGAGCACAATGACATCCTCTATGTAGAGAACCCATCTCGTACTGAAGCTTGGATCACAAAACAACACATGAAAAGGTTTAATACTTGGTTTTAGGATCAGACCGCACGATCGAAAACCTTAGTGGGCAAATTGATCAAGCAGCTAGCAATAGGACCTATATACACTATTACAACATATCGAGGTTATCATATAAATGGTTATACATTCTATATAGTTGATTAAGATAGTAAGAGCACAAACCAGAACAGTGGTGTTCGTATTGATGCATATGACAACAACAATGTAAACAACACTTATTACAGTTAGATAGAGGAGATTTGAGAAGTTAACTACCTAGGATTCAAGGTACCTATGTTTCGATGCCGCTAGGTCAATAGTACAAAAGGCATAGTAGACAAGTACGGATTCACAAGTGTAAATCTAACTCAGGTCGGCTATAAAAACGAACCTTTCGTGCTCGCTAAACAAGTTGCTCAAGTTTTTTATGTGCCTGATATGACAAATAAGAAACTTCATGTTGTCCTAGCTAGAAAGAGATAGATTGTGTGTGTTGAAACTATGGTTGATGAGGATGAGTACAATCAGTTTGATGAGATACCACCTTTCACCACCTCGATTATGCCACAAGTTAAACCAGATGAGCAAACTCCATACCTACGCTCCGACCATTGTAATGGATTGTACGTTAAGAAAGTGAGAAAACAAAGACGTAGATGTATTGAACAATGTAAAGTTTAAATTGTATATATACATACAAGTGTTGTACATTTAGTGTTCAAATACTGAGATATATTTGCAATCTGTGTCATAACTTGAAATCTAGAAGTACTACTGATTTAGGTATGTAATATATATATATATATATATATATATATGTGTGTGTGCAATGTATGCCATAACTTGAATTCTGGAAGTACTACTCATTAGTGATGGGCAACAACTACTGTCTGTCACTAATGAACATTACTGACGAGAAACAACAACTGCCCATCACTAATGAGCATTACTGACGAGGAAACAATACTGCCCGTCACTAAATATTATTTTGTAAAAATAATACTTTGATCTCATTACTGCTGGCAGTTAGTGGAGGTAAGTAGTTGGCACATTAATTTCTATTGCCATACTTTAAATACACTGGCTGCTTGCATTTGGACTTCAAAAAATCATATTTTTGCTCTTACTCTTCTTGCTTCTTTCTTTGCCATGGGGGTTTGTAGTGGATGTTGCCTGGCTCGATGCATCCATAGGCATGTGGAAGCATTAGACCAGGCTTCATTCCTCACAAACTATGCCATGGCTTTATTTACCATAAGCATAATACTTGTGTGGTCACATTAGTAATACTAGTATCACAAACACTTGTGCGATCGCTTTTATATGTGACCGCACAAGTGTTTTGCTCTCTTTGATCATCAGTGATGGGTGGTAGTTACCACCCGTTACTGATGACTCCCCGTAGTGACGGGTGGTAGTTACCACCTATAGACGGGCCCCAAAGTGAATCAGTACACTTTCAATTCTTCCAACCCTAACCCTACCATCTAGCATCTCCTCACCGCCCCCACCATTCTTCGTTCCGTCATGCTTGGCTGTCTGTTAAATCCCACGTGGCCTTCGCCTCGCCATCCATTTCATCGCACGTGGCCTCTGCTCCGTCGTTAGTTCCATCATATGTGGCCTCCGCTCCGCCATCTCTATCCGTCGTGTGCCACCTCAGTTGCATCCTTCTCCTCCGAAGGTCCTCAATTTTGTGCTCAATTTTTTTCTCTTTGATGGTTAATTAATTTGCTCAATGAAGATAATGCTATTAATATTTGTTATTTGTGGATGTGTGTGACAATTTAGTTTAATTTTGTTGTTTTCACAAATTTATTAATGGAATGCAATGATCTTTCATTAATTTGTGCTATATGATGCTTTGTTCATTTTTGTGCTCAATATTTTCTCTATAATGGTTAATTAGTTTGCTCAATGAAGATAATGATATTAATTTGTGCAATTTTATTCATGCTGTTGATAGCGAAAAATGGCATTAATGACTAGTTTATCAAAATATCAATTTTTGGTGATTTTGGCTGAAAATACACATGTCCAGGGTCTGTCTGAAGCCCTACAGGGCCAAAGCCCATCAAGCTATGGGCTCCGAAAGCCTCCAGCCAACCCATGGGCTTCCGCTAGGAAGCCTTCGGAGGCCCACGCTGCCGAAGCTTCGGAAGCCTTCAGAGGCCTACGCTGCCGAAGCTTCGGAAGCCCACGTTGTCGAAGCTTCGGCCCGAGAGCAAGCCTCGATGGGCCTGGCTGAAGCCCACGCTGTCAAAGCTTCGGCCCAAGGAACAAGCCTCAATGGGCCTGGCCGAAGCCCACGCTTTCGAAGCTTCGGCCCGAGGAGCAAGCCTCAACGGGCCTGGACGAAGCCCACGCTACCGAAGCTTTGGCCCGCGGAGCAGGCCTCGACGGGCCTGGTCGAAGCCCACCTCGGTAGAGATAGAGCTGTTTGCAGTGCCAGCTCAATCTCTATCTCTATCCGGCCGGATTAATAGCAGATTAGATTGGGGGTTAACCCCCTATAAATAGAGAGGCATGGCCGGCGTGGAGAGCCCCCCAACACAAACCAAACCAAAGCCATGCTTTGATCGTACCTTTACTTTTACCTTTTACTTTCCTGTACCTCTTCGTGGGTTTGCCTGGAAGCCCTCCGTCCACCACTACGGAACACTGGTAAGCCTTGGTACTTCGCCCGTGAAGTCTCCGTTAATCTACGTAACAGATTGCTATCGCCTTGTTACTTCGCCTGTGAAGTATCTGCTAATCTGCGTAATAGATTGCTACCTTCGCCACCCGTACAACACCTCGCAAATTCAGTCCTAAGGCCAAATTGGCACTTTGCATCATCCCTGTTGCAGGTTCGCACGTTCGGAGCCCCTTCGCCGGAGGTGTTCGGAGCTGAGAGATCGGTTTCGGAGGTCCCTAGGACACCCTTCGACAGGACCGTAGGCTTCGACAACAGGCTTCGCCAGCATACTTCATCGTGACAGGCTTCGCCACGACTACACTCCGGACCGGACGAAGTTGCACCCGCGTGTGGCCTTCGCGTCACTACTCTGTAATTCACTGAGTCAGAGATCGCACGCCAAACCCCGCTGTTTGGAGGTGATCACTGTGTTCAGATCTGTTCGGAGTCTACCTCCAGTCGGATCAGTCCGAACGCCGAAGCACCCTTCGGCGGAGCACTTCGCACCGAGCGCTGAAGCACCCTTCGGCGGAGAACTTCGCACCGAGCACCGAAGCACCCTTCGGCGGAGCACTTCACCCCAAACACCGAAGGTACCCTTCGGCGCACCCTTCGCATTAGACTTCGAACCAGGAGGACTCCGACTGGTTTGCTGATTTTAACTTGTTTAACCTATTTCTTTTGGCTAATTGGATTATTTTGTGTAATCTGGTTGCCTGGCGACTCCACCCCCTTGTCACTATTAAGGGTAGTCGGAACGCGGCATCGGTGCTACGTCACGCTTAGGCCTATCCCTAAGTATTCGTGCACTTTTGGATCGCCGGACTGACCCAAGTGTGGGGGCACGTTTCCGTGTCAACACACTTTTTGGCGACTCCACTTGGGAAAAGTGTAACACCCCAAGAATTAAAAGGAAATAAAATAAAAGGGAAAATATTATTAAAGAAATTTCTGAATTTTGTTATTAAAGAAAGTCCTAAAAGAGACCTATTAAAGCCAAACATGGAGAAATAGTCAAACTTTGGACTTGAGAAATTTATGGGGGAATCCAGAAGCCAAGAAATATTTTTGAGAATTTTTACTAAATTTTAACAACAGTGTTTCAAGCCTTAAGCAAATATTTGAATTTCTGGAATTTAATTTAATGGAAAATACATTTTAAAGGTTAGTGGGCCGCAACCCCCAATACCTCGCCCAAAGCCTTTCGGCCCAGCCCAGTCCAGCCGCTCTCGCTGACAGGCGGGGCCAGCCTGTCGGCACCGACCCCCTCTCTCTCCTCTCCCGCGCACTCGGCCGGCCCCACCTGGCGGCCACCAGCGCTCCCTCCCTCTTGCTGCCCAGCCGGTCCCGCGCGTCAGCCTCCCACATACGACCCCTGTCGCTGCCATCCTTGGCCCACTCGGTAGCCACACCCCGCGCCCCGAGCCTCTGCCATCGATGGCCCACTAGTCGGCGCCAAAGCACTCCCTCACGCCCGCGCCTCGCTCTGGCCCACTTGGCAGCCTCTCGTGCTCCCTTCGGCCGCTGCCAAGCCTAGCCCACATGTCGGCCCTCTCTCACCCGAGCCCGCCCGCTGATAGGTGGGACCCACCTGTCAGGTTCTTCTTCCCCGACGGAAGGGGATCCCCTCCTTCCGATTCCGGCGCCCCTTTCCAATCTCAGCCGACGGCACCACCGTGACCCCCGTCATCTCCCCGTCCCCGGCCCCACCTCCGTTCAGCCGGACCACCGTCAGAGCGCCTCGCCGTCGTCGGACCCGAAGGCCTCCTCCGCCTCTTCTCGCCACCGACCGCCGCCACTGTCCTGCCGTTGCCACCTCCGGTACGGATGCACTCCCCCCTGTCCATTTTTGCAGTCGCCCGGTGCCATGGGCCATCCAGCCACCGCGCACCACTCGCCACCGCTCGGCCGGAGTTGGGGACGAAGCCTCCTGGCTCCCCCGTGCCGCCACCATGCCGGATCGGTTTATGGCCGTCGGATGACACGTGGACGGTTGTGATTAAGACCTGAGATCGAGGGCCCAGATGGCCTTGACCTGGGTTGACCGGTATCGGTCAATCCGAGCCCTCCGATCTCACTTAACCGCCCCGCATCGCATCCAACCGTTGGATCCAGATCCAACGGACCAGATCTGGCCGGTCCAGCGCACAGTGTGTGGGTCCATGGTGGACCTGGCTCACCGTGGACCGACGCAGGTTTTCTGTTTAAAAAAAATTCAGGAAAATAGTTTAAACTTCCAAAATTCATATGTTTCTCAAATTAACTCCAAATTTGACCATTTCAATTCTAGAAAATTTGTATTTTTAATCTCCACACTTTCATGCAATAAAAACAATATGTTTATTTGGCACATAATAATCTTATTAAATAGTAAAGAAAAGATCCCTTTAGGATTTAATTAATATTTCAATTAAATAATTCAGAAAAACCCTTAAAAATTTATAAATTAATTTCAGAAGATATAATGGCTCCATTTCACTGTTATTAATACAATAAAAATGGAATGACCATTTTGTCCATGACATTTTTATTAAATAACATTCCTAAGACACTTTAGGATGAGTAATTAATTCATATAATGTAAATACAACACTTTACAAAAATATTAAGAAAACTTATATAATAAGTTCAGAAGACCTAATAACTTAAGTTCACTAATTTTTACTACAATTAAAATAATAATGTTATTCTATACCTTTTTAATTCATCTCTAAAAAGGGAAAATAAAAACCCCTAGGAAAAATAATTACATCAAGTCATAAATTCAGAAATCCCATTAGAAATCAATCTTAAATATTTCAGTAACAATTCCCTAAATTCTAAGACTCTATCTCCTTTACTTAATCCAACAAAAACATGTATGTTAGTATGGTTGCTTTGTTTTGGATTGTTTATTGAATGTTTTATTTACTTTTCCGTATCGAGAAGACTACTACGCTGTCGACGATCCGGAGTTCTATCCCGAGGTTCCACCATCACCCTTTGCTGAGCAAGGCAAGTCATCAACCCCTCTTGTAGAAACAATTGATCATTATTGAGCCCATGTTTTAATAAATTATCACTATAACTCATAGGTTAATATTGCATTAGTCAAACATCAAGCCCTACACTTATATTTATTAGATCCCCGTCCTTGTGTGCAAACCCAAGCCATGCTTATTGAGCCTTAACTCCTTGTCTGCGGGACCGGTCTGCGGGATCTATTGCAAAGCACTTCCGTACCAACCACAAGTCTAATGGGTAAGTCCTAACTGGAAGTGTGGAACACTCCGACTCTCGGCACCATAGTGGAGGGGGCAAGGGGCTAGACCTCAGGGCGCCTTGTACCGACGATGGCTCAAGGGGGGGGGGTATGGTGAGAACTCGACGCGTCGAGACACGATACGAAACCCATAAGAGGGTGCTGTTGAGTCGGAGGGGACCATATGGAAGGTTTTGGCACGAGTTCCCGTGGAATGGGTCATCTCGTTACACTTTGGTGTAAGTGATGAGTGCGTGCCTTGTGGGTACAGTGGTACATCTATGATCAGAGTAATTTAATCTTTTCGAAAAGCCGAGCCCACGGTCAAGGGCGGGTTGTGTGACTACTCGCAGTTAGTTTACAATTGTTTGAATGGTTGAGTTATTCATGGCATGTAAGGACTGTTGTGTGAGGAGGTAAAACGTACTCCTCGAGTTAGAAGATGATGATGCATACCCATGTTTACATTTCAGTACTAATAACTTGCTCACAGTTAATGCTTTACAATTATGCTTCTTCCGCAAAATTAGCCACTATCTCCCTTGTTATTACCTTGCATTATATTTGCATTCGGTGGCTTGCTGAGTACATCTGTACTCACCCCGTTGACTTACACCATCAGAGCTCGTCTACTACGAGGAGGATGAAGGTCTGGAGTAGCGACCCAGTCAAGGTGAGACTGGAAGGAGGCGTTCATCTAGGACCCTTTGATTTATTAGTTTCTCTTCATATTTATTCACTTTTGTACTAATACGGTCTACGAACCGTGAATGATTTGCTCGTATTGTACGTGGTCACATGATGAACGTCTTGTTTTTATTGATTTTCTATGGAATTTCAATAAAAGTCCTGATTTAAATCGGGGCGTGACAAGATGGTATCAGAGCCGACTTGACTGTAGAAAGCCAAACAGACCTGACCCTAGGACTTATGTTTACTATATTTTCTTACAAAATTCCTTATCCTCTCATCTTCCGAGGTTTTCACAAAAAGTTTCTCTCTTTTGTAGATGTCGGTCCATACCATGAGCGGGACCCTTCGTGACGAGGCCGGATTCATCCGCGAGCTTTGCGTGCTCGTCGACTTCTTGGGATTCTCCCATGAGCCCGTGTTCCACGGGATCTTTCCCGATGCGAGCGAGAGCTACTGCGAGGTCGCGGTTGTCATCCGCTCCTCCCCCACGCAGCCACCCTTCTACACCCATGGAGTCGGAGGACCCTCATTCGTGGTGGCCAGTCAGCGCGCCGCACTTCAGGCCCTCGCCGAACTTCGACTGGTCTACGATTGCCACCTCCGCGATACCGTCTACCGCTTCATGCCCATGCGCACACCAGGGAGTCACCGCAGCATCTACATTAGCTCCCTCACGCAGAGCAACTCCGCCATCGCCCGCACCATGAGACTTTTGGAGTCCATGGACAACCTTCACACAGAGGCCGTTCTCGACGCAGACAGCTAGCACGACACCATCGACTTCTACCGCCATACCTCGGAGAACTTGACCCGCGAGAATGCTGAGCTCCGTCGACAAGTCCAGCAGAACCCCCAGCTGACCCTCGAGGTAGAAGAGTTGAGGCGTCAGAACGAGCTCCTACGCCAAGGCGCCATAGTCAACACCCAGCTCCGCCAGCAGCTCAAGGAACTAAAGAAGGATCTCGAGGAGATCGCCACTCTTCCGCCTCGCAAGCGGAAATCGCTTCGGTTTCCCACAGTGAAGCCCAAGAGGATTTCCCGCAGCGCACCTCCCGCCGGACCCTCCAGTTCCACCACCCCGACCATTTCTGTCGAGCCCGTGGTCGAGTCGTCCCCTGAGCTACCGTAGACGTAGTTTTTATGATTGATTGTTTTCTTTTACTTGTTTGTATTGCCACCCATGTCAAATATAAGACATGAGTGAAGATTAAATAAAAATAAACATAAATGTAATCGCAAGAACGATACATTTTGAAAAAAAGCTTAATACCATTTCCCTCTTCCTCCTATACCTATTAGGTCATAATCCCAATCTAAAGGAGAGAATCAACCTCTAGTTTCAACTCAACATAATTCGCTCGTCGCCATTCTGCAAGATCAACTCTAATCATGAAGTCAAGAAAAGTTGTCAAGAAAGCCCTAACTTAGCCAAGCCCAATCTATGAAAATGTAGACTTAAAACCTCTAGTGTAAAGAAGTGATTCATAGCTGAAGCATATCCATGACTTTCTATTTCTAGCCTTTCCGAATCTCGGGACGAGATTCTTGTTAAGGAGGTTAGGATTGTAACGCCTTGATTTTCTTCAGGCGTTAAAATAAAATAAAGTAATTAATAAATAAATTTCAAGAAAAGGATTCAGTATGAATCAAGAAAGAGGAAAGCTAAAATACAAGCCTAGAAATTTCATTTAAAAATAACAATTAGCTAGAGTATTTTCCTAAAAATTCTCCTAAGCATTAATTTGATTTCCAACAATTTTCCGAAAATTTTGGGTACCAAGAAATTCAATAAGAAAGAATCAACGTCATTTCATCTAAAACCTCTAACACTAATTAATAAAATATATTACAACATAAATGTTGTGTGAATAAAATACATGATAAATCATTTATATTAAAAATGATATAAGGCATGAGTGTGAAAGTTAAGAAGGGACTAAAATAAAACATGTAAGCATCTAGGTCAAACTATTCATCTAGGGCAATAAAACCCATAACAAATTCCCCTTAACTATGGGCACCTTCTTTTTGAACCCTTCAGGATGGCCAATGACCAAGGATCAAAAGCCCCACGTGACGGAAACACCTCAGGCAATCTGCATAAGTGGAGTGCAGCTGGACAACAGCAGACCCCCGTTGCCTATCATCCCACACTAGCGGAGATGATGGCAAAACAAAACCAACTGATCGCCACGCTGCTTATCTAGATGCAACAACAACAAAAACAGATGCAAGAGCAGCAGACACAGTTGTTCCATCTCCAACAACACCAACACGAGCTCTCTCTTCAGTTAATCTACGGGGACTTCGCCAACTTTCAAAGATTGGTGAACGAAGCAATTATGCCGGAAACCAGAGTGATTCCACCTCAAGCCCCAACCCCTGCCAAGCCACAGACCACCCTGGGAGGACCAAACACAGGCATCCCACCCCAAGCACCACCAGCCAGAAAGACACCAGCACAATCTACCGGAGACAAGAGGGACAGGAACGACAAGCCGATTGTGTGCTTCAACTGTCGCCAAGAAGGCCACTACGCCTACAAGTGCTCCTACCCCAAGCGGGTGCCATCCTCCGTTCCAAACCCAGAGGGACATACCCTAGTTCACCACAAAGAGAACCCAGATGCAACCGAAGACACTCCTAATTTGATCTCAACCAACCCAGTTCCGGAGATCGCTTTGCCTATTTCTGATGTAACACCATCTCCTAATCCGGAGCACCAGTAGAACCCCATCCCCTAGTTTTCCAGAGGTTCGCTTCGAATCTCGAGGACGAGATTCTCTGTAAGGGGATAGGATTGTAACACCCCAAGAATTAAAAGGAAATAAAATAAAAGGGAAAATATTATTAAAGAAATTTCTGAATTTTGTTATTAAAGAAAGTCCTAAAAGAGCCCTATTAAAGCCAAACATGGAGAAATAGTCAAACTTTGGACTTGAGAAATTTATGGGGGAATCCAGAAGCCAAGAAATATTTTTGAGAATTTTTACAAAATTTTAGCAACAGTGTTTCAAGCCTTAAGCAAATATTTGAATTTCTGGAATTTAATTTAATGGAAAATACATTTTAAAGGTTAGTGGGCCGCAACCCCCAATACCTCGCCCAAAGCCTTTCGGCCCAGCCCAGTCCAGCCACACTCGCTGATAGGCGGGGCCAGCCTGTCGGCACCGACCCCCTCTCTCTCTCCTCTCCCGCGCACTCGGCCGACCCCACCTGGCGGCCACCAGCGCTCCCTCCCTCTCGCATCCCAGCCGGTCCCGCGCGTCAGCCTCCCTCATACGACCCCTGTCGCTGCCATCCCTGGCCCACTCGGCAGCCGCACCCCACGCCCCGAGCCTCTGCCATCGATGGCCCACTAGTCGGTGCCAAAGCACTCCCTCACGATCGTGCCTCGCTCTGGCCCACTTGGCAGCCTCTCGTGCTCCCTTCGTCCGCTGCCAAGCTTGGCCCACATGTCGGCCCTCTCTCACCCGAGCCCGCCCGCTGATAGGTGGGACCCACCTGTCAGGTTCTTCTTCCCCGACGGAAGGGGATCCCCTCCTTTTGATTCCGGCGCCCCTTTCCAATCTCAGCCGACGGCACCACCGTGACCCCCGTCATCTCCCCGTCCCCAGCCCCACCTCCGTTCGGCCGGACCACCGTTAGAGCGCCTCGCCGTCGTCGGACCCAAAGGCCTCCTCCGCCTCTTCTCGCCGCCGACCGTCGCCACTGTCCCGCCGTCACCACCTCCAGTACGGATGCACTCCCCTCACTCCCCCCTATCCATTTTTGCAGTCGCCTGGGGCCATGGGCCATCGCAGCCACCACGCGCCGCTCGCCGCCGCTCGGCCGGAGTTGGGGACGAAGCCTCCTGGCTCCCCCGTGCCGCCACCGTGCTGCATCGGTTTGTGGCCATCGGATGCCATGCGGACGGCTGCGATTAAGACCTGAGATCGAGGGCCCAGATGGCCTTGACCTGGGTTGACCGGTATTGGTCAATCCGAGCCCTCCGATCTCACTTAACCGCCCCGCATCGCATCCAACCGTTGGATCCAGATCCAACGGACCAGATCTGGCCGGTCTAGCGCACAATGTGCGGGTCCATGGTGGACCTGGCTCACCGTGGACCGACGCAGGTTTTCTGTTTAAATAAAAATTCAGGAAAATAGTTTAAACTTCCAAAATTCATATCTTGCTCAAATTAACTCCAAATTTGACCATTTCAATTCTAGAAAATTTGTCTTTTTAATCTCCACACTTTCATGCAATAAAAACAATATGTTTATTTGGCACATAATAATCTTATTAAATAGTAAAGAAAAGATCCCTTTAGGATTTAATTAATATTTCAATTAAATAATTCAGAAAAACCCTTAAAAATTTATAAATTAATTTCAGAAGATATAATGGCTCCATTTCACTGTTATTAATACAATAAAAATGGAATGACCATTTTGTCCATGACATTTTTATTAAATAAAATTCCTAAGATACTTTGGGATGAGTAATTAATTCATATAATGTAAATACAACACTTTACAAAAATATTAAGAAAACTTATATAATAAGTTCAGAAGACCTAATAACTTAAGTTCACTAATTTTTACTATAATTAAAATAATAATTTTATTCTATACCTTTTTAATTCATCTCTAAAAAGGGAAAATAAAAACCCCTAGGAAAAATAATTACATCATGTCATAAATTCAGAAATCCCATTAGAAATCAATCTTAAATATTTCAGTAACAATTCCCTAAATTCTAAGACTCTATCTCCTTTACTTAATCCAACAAAAACATGTATGTTAGTATGGTTGCTTTGTTTTGGATTGTTTATTGAATGTTTTATTTACTTTTCCGCATCAAGAAGACTACTACGCCGTCAACGATCCGGAGTTCTATCCCGAGGTTCCACCTTCACCCTTTGCTGAGCAAGGAAAGTCATCGACCCTTCTTGTGGAAACAGTTGATCATTATTGAGCCCATGTTTTAATAAATTATCGCTATAACTCATAGGTTAATATTGCATTAGTCAAACATCAAGCCCTACACTTATATTTATTAGATCCCCGTCCTTGTGTGCAAACCCAAGCCATGCTTATTGAGCCTTAACTCCTTGTCACTCTACAAATATTATATTAGCTAGTGCCCAATGTACCGGCACAACTGCTATAGGAAATAAAGAATGAGTCGTAGATAGATGGATTCTGATATATGAAATTCCCCGTTATTCTCGTCTATGGACTCTGAAGGAGTTGGCTAAGTAAGTATGGTGGGTTCCGGGTGCAAGCTCGGAAATTGGTTGGTCGCACCCGGGGCACTATAAGGACCGGTCTGCGGGATCTGTTGCAAAGCACTTCCGTACCAACCACAAGTCTAATGGGTAAGTCCTAACTGGAAGTGTGGAACACTCCGACTCTCGGCACCATAGTGGAGGGGGGGGGGGGCTAGACCTCAGGGCGCCTTGTACCGACGATGGCTCAAGGGGGGGTATGGTGAGAACTCGATGCGTCGAGACACGATACGAAACCCATAAGAGGGTGCTGTTGAGTCGGAGGGGACCATATGGAAGGTTTTGGCACGAGTTCCCATGGAATGGGTCATCTCGTTACACTTTGGTGTAAGTGATGAGTGTGTGCCTTGTGGGTACAATGGTACATCTATGATCAGAGTAATTTAATCTTTTCGAAAAGCCGAGCCCACGGTCAAGGGCGGGTTGTGTGACTACTCGCAGTTAGTTTACAATTGTTTGAATGGTTGAGTTATTCATGGCATGTAAGGACTGTTGTGCGAGGAGGTAAAACGTACTCCTCGAGTTAGAAGATGATGATGCATACCCATGTTTACATTTCAGTACTAATAACGTGCTCACATTTAATGCTTTACAATTATGCTTCTTCCGCAAAATTAGCCACTATCTCCCTTGTTATTACCTTGCATTATATTTGCATTCGGTGGCTTGCTGAGTACATCTGTACTCACCCCGTTGACTTACACCATCAGAGCCCGTCTACTACGAGGAGGATGAAGGTCTGGAGTAGCGACCCAGTCAAGGCGAGACTAGAAGGAGGCGTTCATCTAGGACCCTTTGATTTATTAGTTTCTCTTCATATTTATTCACTTTTGTACTAATACGGTCTACGAACCGTGAATGATTTGCTCATATTGTACGTGGTCGCATGATGAATGTCTTGTTTTTATTGATTTTCTATGGAATTTCAATAAATGTCCTGGTTTATTAAATCGGGGCGTGACAAAAAGCTACGCCAACATGATGAGTACGTCTACATCGGCCGCCGGTACATCTACTTCGACTACTAAGTCTACATCGCCGATGGACACAATAGGAGGCACGGATATCGACAACCGCAACATAATGTCACCTACACTTGAAGATATTCCCACAGAAGACCGAAACAAAAATCGAGGCGAGGCTAAAGGCGCTCCAAGACATGATGCTTGGAGGCTACATCAAGACAAGCGTGGGCTTCGTTAAGCGCGACATCATGAACCCTGACCCCGCTCAGGTCTAGGTAACACTGGTATCGCCTCGTTTATCTTCTTTAGAAATTGAGCAAAAAATAGCTGCATCAGTAGATCAGGCCATTAGCGCTTCGCTAGCCAACTGTTTAGATTCAGCAGTTAGCTCCCAAGTAGAGGCGACTCTTAGAAGGTTCAGCTTCACTGAGGCCACACCCCCGGTTCCTATAGCTAGTGCACCTCCAACAAACATGTCTTCGGCCTCATCACTTATGGCCGAGACCAATCATTATGCCTATGGTCAAACTAATACTGCATATCACACAACGCCCGCGCCAATACCCGCGCTACCCGCACCACACACGCAGGCGCCCGGACACGAGCACGTTATACAAATAGCGTGTAGGGAAGAAGCACATGGCCGACACATCGATATCCCACCACGTGTCGCGCCCCCACATGAGAGGCGCACGCAAACAAACTACCAAGATGATTTAGATGAGCGGATCCGCGTACTGTTTAGGGAGTGTGCCAGCTTCGTGCCCAAGGGACGGGTTAGGGTTTACCGCAAACCATACCCCGATCATCTTGATACAGTACCCTACCCCCGCGGCTATAGGATCCCTGAGTTCACTAAATTCGATGGCGAGGGTAGCAGGACCAAACTAGAGCATGTTAGTCAATTTTTGGCGCAGTGTGGAGAGGTTAGTGGGATAGATGCCCTAAAGGTTAGACTATTTTCTCTCTCGCTATCCGCACAGCTTTCACTTGGTTTTCGGCGCTCCCGCCGAACTCCATCCACACGTGGGACGATTTAGAGCGGAAATTCCATGATTATTTCTACGCGGGTGAAACAGAACTTAGGCTTTCGCATTTGACATCGGTTAAACAAATATCTAGTGAGAGCGCTTCTGAGTATATCAAGCGTTTCAGAGATACCAGAAACCGATGTTTTAGTCTCAATATTTCAGAAAGGGACTTGGCGGAATTAGCTTTTAACGGGTTGCGTTCCGAACTTAAAGAAAGGTTAGATAACCAGAACTTTTTAGAAGTTAGCCAAGTCCTACAGCAGGCTCTGGTCCAAGAAGGCCGAGCCAAAGATAAGAAATTCATTAAGATGTTTAGCAAGCCTAGGGCCGAAATCCACATCATGGAACACTCTGATGAGGAGGAGTCAGAGGAGGAGGATTCAGCCGACATGTACGCGGCCGAATGGGTTACAAATGCTAAAAACAAACCTGTCACTTGCTCCGAACTGCGACCATCCCCCACAAAGAATAGAATTAATGAGGTCAAGTACTCGTTCGATGTGACTAAATGTGATAAAATATTTGATTTCCTCTTAAAAAGTCAGCTTCTCAGGTTACCTAAGGGTCAAGTTATCCCACCTGCCGACGAGTTAAAGAAGCATCCATACTGTAAGTGGCATGATTCACATTCTCATAATACTAATGATTGCAATGTTTTTCGATGGTAGATACAATCAGCCATAGAAGAAGGACGATTGAAGATAGACCATGATCCAAAAATGAAGCTGCATAAAGATCCTTTTCCAGTCAACGCCGTCAGCCTCGGTGAGAAGAAGGTGTTGATTCAGCCAGAACAGGCCGAGTCTGCTAAAGGAAAAGATGTGATTGTTGGAGAACCGCGTACTCGCACACTCGTGCCGAAGAAGCCCAATGTAGGAGTGTGGAAACAGAACGTCAATACCCCTTCGGCTAAGGCTCGTAAGAGGCCGAAGGTAACATATAACATGTTGTTGAACAAGCATCAGAAGAGGGCCAAAGAAGCAGGCCCATGCGCTCAGCTAAAACAGCCGAAGGGGTCGAGACCTTCGAAGGGTGGCTTCGGACCGAAGGGTGCGAACTCTCCGCACGAAGGCTTCGGGCCACAGTATCCTGGTACTCCGCACGGTGGTTCTGGGCCACAATGGCCGAGCCCCCCACGTGACAACTTCGAACCCCAGTGGTCGGGTCCCCCATGCAACAGCTTCGACCCCCAATGGCTGAACCCCACACCATGGTGGACTTCTCCAATGGGAGGCTTCGGCCCGCACTGGGCAAACATACCTCCGGCCTGGCGGGATCCTTCGCTGGTGTGGTCGGAGACACCTTCGACCTGGCCGAACCCCCCTCTGGGTGACGGGTTTGGCTCGCAGTGGCCAAGGCCACTAGAGCCGCCAATGCCTCCCCCATATGACTAGGCGAGAACCCCGTGGGCTCCACACGTATCTGGGTCGGGGTACCCTCCGCAGACTAACCCTATGCCTTGTTTTCCCTCGGAGTATTATGGATGGCAGGGGCAGACAGACATAGCGGAGGGGGGCATCGTCCACAGACTGTCTGTGGTACCTCCGAATCAGACCCTGTAGAGCGAAGCCGAAGGGTGCGAGCACGCGGAGGCCGAAGTCAGGGAGTCCGAAGCCATAACTATCAGAGTTGGGTCTTAGGAAGTCCCAATCCTAAAGGCTTTGTCACCGAAGGCTGACGGAGGTAAGCCATATGCTTCGGCCGAGCTCCGCGCCGAAGTTTGGTTCGATCGGCCGAACGAGGCCGATCCATTCGACGGGGTTCGCAGTGAAGCCCCCTTCGAACACAGGGCGCCCGAGCCCGAAGGGCACACTTTGGCCAGAATTAATAGGGGTCAAACAGTAGCTCCAGGCACCAAGCCGAAGCCATCTTGGGCTCCTCCGGGCATGTCCAAATCACAGAAGAGACGCCTACAAAGGCCGCGGGCACAAGAGATGCGCGAGAAGGTAGCTGAGGCCGAGCGTGATGCTATCTTCGAAGAGATCCGCCCTCGGCCAGCCACAAAGCAGGTATGGAGAGAGAAGCCGGTTGAGATAACCAACCTGGCTCCCAGTCCAAGCGACGACGAGGACGACATGCTTGACGATGATTACTCGCCCGTCTCTGAGGGGCCCGCACCTTAGGTGATGGACATCAACATCGTCACATTACCCGCCGAGTTTGCACCACCACGGGACGAGGCCGAGGTCGCTCAATTGAACCTCGGTCCACGCAACGCCATCTTTGAGAAGCCCGAGGACTCGGCTCGCCATCTTAAGCCCCTCTATGTCAGGGGTCACATCGATAGGAAGCCGATTTCCCAGATGCTCGTCGACGGCGGCGCCACAGTTAATCTAATGCCTTATTCATTGTTGAAGAAACTTGGCAGGGACGAAGATGAGCTGAAGAAGACTAACTTGATGCTCAACGGCGAGAGCTCCGAAGCCAAGGGAGTACTCTCTATGGAGTTGACAGTGGGCAACAAGACGTTGCCAACAGCGTTCTTCGTCGTCGACGTACAAGGTAACTATAGTGTGTTACTCGGACGCGACTGGATCCATGCGAACTATTATATCCCCTCTACCCTACACCAGTGCTTGGTACAGTGGGACGGTGATGAGGTGGAGGTCGTCCCAGCGGATACTTTGGCCCAAGTAGCTTTGGCCGATGTGTCGGTTGACGCCGTCCATAACAAAGTAGAGTGTCTATCTGGTAGAGACCTTTCGGACTATGACTTTGTACTAGTGTATGTAAAGCCGGCTGGAGTAGCATGGCTATTTTTGTATTAGTAGTCATGTCTAGCAAGAGTAATCTAGATTGGCTAAAGTCTCGCGTGGAGCAGTATCAGTCTAATAAAGACGGTATTGCTGAAGCCATCGAAGACTTTAGCAAAATAGAAAAATTAGGGCAAGGTTTTGCGTCGACCGATCCCTTGGAGGAAGTTGATATATGTAATGGTAGCGTCCCAAGGCCGACTTTTGTAAACCAACATTTGCAGCCCGATGAAAAGGCTGAAGTAATAAAGTTACTTCGGTCGTATGTTGATTGTTTTGCATGGGAGTATAGAGAAATGCCAGGGCTAAGCCGCGAGCTCGTAGAGCATCGACTGCCCATCAAGCCTAGGTTTAGGCCTTATAAACAGCCTCCCCGCCGCTTTAATTCGGCCGTCTATGACCGAGTTAAGGAGGAAGTGGAACGACTACTTAAGGCTGAATTTATTAGTCCATGCAGCTACGCGGAATGGGTTGCTAACATTGTACCTGTAGAGAAGAAAGGGAGCGACAAGATACGAGTATGCATCGATTTCAGGGATCTGAACAGAGCCACGCCAAAAGACGAGTATCCAATGCCAATAGCCGACATGCTGATCAACGATGCTTCAGGACATAAGGTACTAAGTTTTCTTGATGGTAATGCTGGTTATAATCAAATCTTTATGGCCGAAGAGGACGTCTATAAGACTGCCTTTCGATGCCCTGGTTTTGTCGGTTTATTCGAATGGGTCGTCATGACTTTTGGGTTGAAAAATTCCGGCTCTACGTATCAGCGCGCCATGAACTTTATCTTTCATGACTTGTTAGGAGTCATGTTAGAAGTTTACATCGATGACGTCGTGGTCAAATCGGATGCTATGGGAAACCATTTAGCTGATTTGAAGGTTGCTTTCGATAGGATGCGATAGTATGGGTTGAAAATGAACCCACTCAAGTGTGCTTTTGGCGTGTCGGCAGGTAAGTTCTTAGGTTTCATGATTCATGAGAGAGGTATAGAGATTGATCCTAAGAGACTTGAGAAGATTAGAAACGTTGCAGCGCCGACATGCAAGAAGGATGTGCAAAAGTTGCTAGGCAAGTTGAACTATTTGCTTCGCTTTATATCCAACTTGTCCAGCAAGATTGATGCCTTTGTCCCCATACTCCGGCTAAAAAATGAAGCCGAGTTCGCTTGGGGGGCAAGCCAGCAAAGTGCTTTTGAGAAGATCAAGGAATGCTTGTCATCACCGCCCGTGGTGAGAGCACCCAAGGTCGGGATTCCGTTTCGGCTATACATCGCCGCTGAAGACAGCGTGATTGGAGCCGTGTTAACCCAGGAGGTGGAAGGGAAGGAGTACATCATCACATTCTTGAGCCGCCACCTGCTGGACGCCGAAACCAGGTACGCGTTTGTGGAGCGATTATGTTTATCACTTTATTACGCGTGCACCAAGTTACGTCATTATCTTCTCCCCACCACATGTGTTGTCGTTTGTCAAACCGATGTTATAAAGCACATGTTACAGAAGCCGATTCTAAGTGGAAGAATCGGAAAATGGGTTTACGCGTTGATTGAGTACGATTTGGCCTACGAGCCCCTAAGAGCTTTAGAAGCCATAGAGGTAGACAAGAAAAGAGTAGCTAGAACATACAATAAGAAGGTTAAACCAAAATCGTTTCCCAAATTCGGCAAATGGTCACCTAGTTGGGAGGGTCCTTTTAAGATAGTCGAAATCGCTCCAGGCAACGCATACATGTTGGAATCCCTGCAGGGAGAGTGGTTTCGAAGGGCTTTGAATGGTAGGTACTTGAAAGGGTATTTCCCGAGTGTGTGGCAAACGTCATAAAAGTGTCGAAAAGGCCGATATGAACAGTATCGCCTCAAGCTCATTGTGCTTTTAGTTCACTAATTCACTAAAAGGCAGGGGGCATGTGTTGATAGCGAAAAATGGCATTAATGGCTAGATTATCAAAATATCAATTTTTGGTGATTTGGGCCGAAAATACACATGTTCAGGGTCTTTCCGAAGCCATACAGGGCTGAAGCCCATCAAGCTATGGGCTCCGAAAGCCTCCAGCCAGCCCATGGGCTTTGGCCAGGAAGCCTTCGGAGGCCCACGCTGCTGAAGCTTCGGAAGCCCACGGTGTCGAAGCTTCGGCTCGAGAGCAAGCCTCGATGGGCCTAGCCAAAGCCCACGCTGTTGAAGCTTCGGCCCAAGGAACAAGACTCAATGGGCCTGGCCAAAGCCCACACTTTCGAAGCTTCGGCCTGAGGAGCAAGCCTCAACGGGCCTGGCCGAAGCCCACGCTACCGAAGCTTCGTCCCGAGGAGCAGGCCTCGACGGGCCTGGTCGAAGCCCACCTCGGTAGAGATAGAGCTGTTTGCATCGCCAGCTCAATCTCTATCTCTATCCGGCCGGATTAATAGCAGATTAGATTGGGGGTTAACCCCCTATAAATAGAGAGGCATGGTCGGCGTGGAGAGCCCCCCAACATAAACCAAACCAAAGCCATGCTTTGATCGTACCTTTACTTTTACCTTTACTTTCCTGTACCTCTTTGTGGGTTTGCCTGGAAGCCCTTTGTCCACCACTACGGAACAGTGGTAAGTCTTGGTACTTTGCCCGTGAAGTCCCCGTTAATCTACGTAACAGATTGCTATCGCCTTGTTACTTCGCGTGTGAAGTATCCACTAATCTACGTAATAGATTGCTACCTTCGCCACCCGTACAACACCTCGCAAATTCGGTCCTAAGGCCGAATTGGCACTTCGCATCATCCCTATTGCAGGTTCGCACGTTTGGAGCCCCTTCGCCGGAGGTGTTCGGATCTGAGAGATCGGTTCCGGAGGTCCCCAGGACACCCTTCGACAGGACCACAGGCTTTGACAACAGGCTTTGCCAACATACTTTGTCGTGATAGGCTTCGTCACGACTACACTCTGCACTGGACGAAGTTGCACCCGCGTGTGGCCTTCGTATCACTACTCTGAAATTCGCTGCGTCGGAGATCGCACGCCGAACCCTGCTGTTCAGAGGTCAACACTGCATTCAGATCCGATCGGAGTCTACCTCCGGTCGGATCAGTCCGAACGCCAAAGCACCCTTCGGCGGAGCACTTCGCACCAGATGCTGAAGGTACCCTTCGGCGCACCCTTCGCATCAGACTTCGAACCATGAGGACTCCGACTGGTTTGCTGATTTTAACCTGTTTAACCTATTTCTTTCGGCTAATTGGATTATTTTGTGTAATCTGGTTGCCTGGCGACTCCACCCCCCTTATCACTATTAAGGGTAGTCGGAACGCGGCGTCGGTGCTACGTCACGCTTAGGCCTGTCCCTAAGTATCCGTGCACTTTTGGATCGCCGGACTGACCCAAGTGTGGGGGCACGTTTCCATGTCAACACATGCAATGGAATGTTCTCTCATTAATTTGTGCTCTATGATGCTTTGTTCATTTTTGTGGTCAATGTTATTAGTTGTCACAGACACCTATGATTTAAATTGTAGCCTAGTGGTGAGGAGTCCATTAATTTGGTAGCCCGACATCTAAGAGCAATCATGTTCGACTAAATTTTATGATATTTGTTATTTTGTTTTTATTTAAGTTATAACATTGTGCTCATTACATTATTTTTATTTCACTTTATAATCTAATTATATTTGTGACATTTTTTATTTTAGTTGGTTGTTCAAGAGTCTCTTGTTTCTTGCCTTGTTCTAAGAAATATTGAAAAATAAGTTAGAGTTGTGCAACCGATTACGTCGTCTCCCATTAGAGAGTGTTGTATTATAAATATGAATGGGCAACTGGTCATATTTATAGGAAGACACTCTCGAATTGTCCACGCTTGGACAGTCCGGGTATGTGCAGTCTGCGTAGCTGGATCACATGGTCTCGTATGGTTCTAGAGAGAATTTCAGTTGTGTCTGTCTCCCTATTGTTCTCCGGATACACAACTCTCTCGACCTCGAGTCGAGACGTGCATTTATAGAACAGCGGGGAGATGCTGCCAAAATTCTCTCTAGAACCATACGGGACCACGGGGTCCAGCTACACAGGCCGCACATCCTCAGATGGGATTTAGGACATATCCTTGCCTATTAGTGCCCAAATCCTAGCATCGTACATTCGTTCATTTTTTACTGAAACAATAAGTGAATGAACAATGCCCAAGAAAATTTTAGTTGGATCAGAAGTTCCGATTTGGAATCGGAAGTTCTGATTATTTTCTGAATTGGAAACAGAGAGCTCAAATCAGAAGTTCTGATATGGTATTGGAAGTTCCGATAATTTATTGTTTATGAAACAGAGAGCTCTAATCATAAGTTTTGATATGGTATCGGAAGTTCCGATAATTTCTAATTTAGAGACAAAGATTTGAAACTAGAAGTTTCAGTGCGTATCGGGAAAAATTGCACTGATCAGAAAATCTGATAGGGGTATCGAAAGTTCCAATGATTCCTAGAATTGTAGTCCGAGAGCCCTGATTGGAAGTTTCGATCTATGGATCAGAAGTTCCGAAGTGGGTGTAACAAATTGGATCTATTGGGTCTCGAATTGTTTGAGGCCGATTTGTTGGGTCTCGAATTGTTGGAGACAAGGGCTCTCACCTCTATATAAAGAGAGGCGGAGGAGGTCTTGGAATTAAAGTTATTCATAGTTTAGATGAGATCTAAACCCTAGCCACAAAGAACTCCTCCCCTATCTTTCTTGATCTCAAGAGTTGAGATTGAGGGTTCTCTCATTTCTTATGAGCGGTGCTAGCACGCAGGTGCGGGAAGGATCTCATCCCTATACGTGTGGATATCGTGGAGGCGCTGTCCAATAGCGGCGCTCGTGGGCTTCTTCATGTGAACACCGTCATCGTCTTTGTTGATTGGATCGCCGGGGAATGGCCAGAGTGAGGCAAGGATTAGCAAGGACACGCTTCCCCAACATCTTCTTCCGCTGCACCTAGCACGTCTCATGCTAGAAGGTACCGACTCATGATCCCTCACGTGCATGGTTCTAGGGCTTGGGGCAAAATTTTTGAAATTACCAGCTAGCGCAGCTTCCCCATTCCCCAACAATGGTATCAGAGCCTACGTGCATAGTGTTCGATCTTGATCCCTCATGTATGGTGATACTTGGTGGAAAAACAGATTAGATCTATTTTCTGTCCGTAGAAAATTTGAAGTTTTGATGCCATATCGGAAGTTCTGATGCCAGATCAGAAGTTCTGATATTGAATACGATTAAATACAGAGAGCAATTTTGCTACCAAGAGTTCCGATATTGGATCGGAAGTTCTGATGTCGGTTTTAATTGATAAAAAGAGCAATATTGCAGTCGGAAGTTCCAATCCAGTTTAGTCACTTTTAGATTCTTCACCTAACTTTGTTTTGTAGAGAATGTTGTGACTGGTATGGCCTTGATAAATGTGATGTATGAGATGCATGAAATAAATGTAAATTAAATATGACATGCATGTCATTAATATTTACAGCTAAGGTTGGTGTACATTTGTGACCAACTTGGCAAGAAATGATGCTTCGGCTCATGTCACTAGTATAGGTGCTATAGTGATAGACTAGTATAGTTCTTGGAGGCCAGAAGGACACAATCAATGACGGGAGTCATGAAGATGGAGATCGCCATGTGAAGAGGGCCATGCTGTATCACAGTTAATATGATTGTCTGTGATGCTTTCTTATATTCCTGGTATACTAATCTTGCATGTTTTGTGCACGCTAGGGTTGTAACCTTGCTAGAATAGTTTTCCCTCAAAGAATTAAGTATTGATGCTCTTTCCAATAGCTGCACCCACTAAGGATCTTAATCATCTATAGTGGGTCTGCCAAAGCAGGGTGCTATCTTTTATCTTGACCAGTTGGGGTGAAAGTCGGACTTCCGCACGTATAGTATTGGTTTGCTTAACAGGGCTATCAAAATGGTTTTGGGCCTTAGGGCATAGAGTTGGCATAGAGTATTGGATGCTTCTCCAATGACAAGAGTCACATACGATGTGATTAGAAAAGTGTTGCTTACCTATGTCACCTAGCTTCTAGCAGTGATGCCAAAGCTTACTAGGAGTTAGAATAAATATGGATCTTGCGCCACTATTAGTCATTAGAGGGAAAGTGACTATTTTTACATAGTGGAACATTTTTTATTGGATAGAAGATAAACATTGCATAGTGTTAAACCTTGCATTTAATCTCTATAGATCATGGCACCAACTGTTAAGAGCACTTTATTTTTGCGATTAATTCTTTTTGGATCATTTTTATTGACTGGTTGAGAAACTTGAGAAGTGTTCTCAAACAAAAGGAAAAATAAAATGTTCTAGAGGAGTCACATCATGATGAACTAGTTGACCTTAGGACTTGTGAGAAGCACTCGAATGAGTCACTTAATGTAAGCTGTCTCATACCTGCCTGTTTGTCCTCTGAGCTTTGTAAGCAAGATGAAAACAAAATGTCCATAATTTGATTATGGGACACCAAGGAATTTTTGAAAGCCAAGTTTAGGCTAAGAGGTATGGTACCTCAGTGTCCTTATTTGCCTGTAAAACTGGTCAATGGTTCAGGAATTGCAAGTTGGATTTGGAAGAAATTTGGAAGAAGAAGGGAAGTAGGACTTCCGCTTCTACTTCAAGTATAAATGTTATTGAAATTAATCTTACTACTCGTCCAAATGATTCATGGGTATTTGATATTGGGTCGATGATTCATACTTTCAAATTGTTGCAAGGACTGAGAAGGTCAAGAAAGTGTGCAGTAGGTGAGCCAGATATTCGTGTCGGCAATGGTGCAAAGGTTGCAGAATTGGCTGTCAGCATTTATTCTTTGTCACTACCCTCAGAATTAGTTCTGGAATTGAATAATTGTTATTATATTCCAGCATTGGGCAGAAAACATTTTCTCTGCTTCATGTTTGGAGGAAGAAGGTTATGAGTTCATGATAAAGAACAAGTGTTGTTCGATATTCTCGAATGTATGCTATATGGTGTTTGTCCATTGTGAATGGATTATATATTCTAAGTTTTGAAGATGCACACATTTATAACATTAGTATGAAGAAATAACAACTCAATGATTTAAATCCTACCTACGTCTCACATGGTCGTTTGGGTCATATAAATGAGAAACACGTGCAGAAGCTCCATAGTGATGGACGTTTGGAGTCATTTGATTTTGAATCATACGACACATGTGAGTCTTGCTTACTTGGCAAAATGACAAAGACGCCAGAGTGAGAGGGTGAATGAGCTATTGGCCATAATACATATTGATGTGTGTGGACTAATGAGCCATCTCGCAAGAGGTGGTTTTTAGTACTTCATCACTTTTACTGATGAATTTAGTAGATATAGTTATGTATACTTGATGAGGCATAAGTGGGAGTCCTTTGAAAAGTTCAAGGAGTTCCAAAATGAGGTACAAAATCATACGGGCAAGACAATTAAATTTCTACAATTCAATCGTGGAGGTGAATATTTGAGCCATGAGTTAAGTGATCATCTGAAGCAGTGTGGAATTGTTCCAAAACTGACTCCACCTGACACACCCTAGTGGAATGGAGTGTCCGAGCGAGGAACCACACCTTGTTGTACATGGTTCAGTCTATGATGAGTCACGTTGATCTTACATTATCCTTTTGGGGACTCGCTCCAGAAACTGCCGCTTTCACGATAAATAGAGTTCCATCTAAGTAAGTAGAGAAGACACCATATGAGATGTGGTTTAGGAGGTGTCCCAGTTTGTCTTTTCTAAAGATTTGGGGATGCGAGGTTTATGTCAAACATTTGACGTCTGACAAGCTAACTCCTAAATTCGACAACTGCTTCTTTGTGGGGTATCCTAGGGAAAACTAAGGATACTATTTCTATAATAGAAAAGATGGCAAAGTGTTTGTCGCTCGAAATTGTGTATTCCTTGAGAAAGAGTTTCTCTCAAAAGGAGTTAGTGGGAGAAAGGTGCAACTCGAAGAGGTTCGAGAGCCACTAGAAAGTGTTCCAGATCCCACTAAACCACAACAGGATATGCAAGGTCCAGGAGGGTGAGTCACGTGTCAGAGTGGTTCATGTTTTTGACCACTGGGCAGAACGGCGTGTTGTTGTTGGACAACAATGAGCCCAAGACCTATGCGGAAGTAGTGATGGGACCAGACTCTGAGAAATGGCTTGGAGATATCAGGTCCGAATTGAAAACATATTAGATCTATTTCTTTTTGCAGGATTTCAGAAGTTCTAATTCTTGATCAGAAGACCTGATGCTTGTCGAATCGAAAGTTCTGATGGTTGACTGGAAGTTCCGATGCCAGACAAGTTTTGTGATAGAGAAGGCATATCGGAAGTTCTAATGTCAGATTGGAAGTTTTGATATAACCAAAATTGGAGTCCATGCGAGAAAGCCAAGTTTGGAACTTGGTCTATGCACCTGATGGTGTAAAAACTATTAAGTGTAGATGGCTCTTCAAGGAAAGATAGATGTTGATGGAAATGTTAACATCTATAAAGCACGATTGGTGACAAAAGGTTTCAAACAGATTCAAGGTGTTGATTATGATGAAAAATTTTCAACCGTCGCTATGCTTAAGTCTATTCGGATCATCTTAGTAATTGCCGCATTTTATGATTGTGAGCTATGTCAAATGGATGTCAGGATGGATTTCCTGAATGAAACCTAAGTGAGGATGTGTGCATGACACAACCTGAAGGTCTTGATGATCCGGAAAATGCTATAAAAATGTGTAAGTTGCAGAAGTCCATTTATGGACTGAAGTAAGCTTCTAGGAGTTGGAATCTTCGTTTTGATGAGGTAGTCAAAGGGTTTGGCATCATCAAGAACAAAGAAGTGCCTTGTGAGAAACCAAGGGTTGGTTTCAGTGTTTGTGATGAGTGATTGACAGGCTTTTACCCTCTGTTTCGAAGGGGTACCTCCGGAGGGTGTTCGGAGGTGGTTTCACCGAAGGGTGTTCGGTGGGTTGGTTGCTGCAGCTGTTGCAGCGGAGTGTGCGTGTCGGAGGGGGTCCAACAGTACACGATGACTGGGTTTATACCGAAGGCTTCGGTATTTTGGGCGGTACACCAGAGTGTGTGTACCGGAGGTTGCTAACCCGGAGAGGTCTTCGGAGTACTAGACCCACTTGTCTGTTTGTCTGTGGTGCGCAGGGACTTCGGAGGCGACGGACAGGTTCGCGGCAGGTGAACCTGGGTCAAGCGGGAGGCTTGATGCCAGGGGAGCAGGGAGCTCCGTCACGGTGGCTGCGAAGGGGTTTGGGTCGGTCCTCGGGTCGAGGTGCGCCAGGTGAAGGCAGAGAGTGCGGAGTGTGGCTCCGGGTGAAGGTACTCCGAGACAAAGTCCTCGGAGGTGAGGCACTTCGAAGGTACTCCGGATGGAGTAACTTCGGAGTTGGATGGATTAAGTCCTCTATGGAGGCAAGGAGTTCGAAGTGTGCTCCAGAGGGAGACATTCGAAGGTGCCCGACGAAGGTCTCAGAAGTCGAGGCGCATCGAAGGCATGGTCCGGGTGAGGCTCGTCGAGGAGTGTGCTCGGGGAGAGACACTGAGACGGAGTGCTCATGGAATGCTTCGTGCGGAGGCCTTGGACGAAGGAGGGACTTCGAAGGGTGGTACTCCGAAGGTGGGGCTTCGGAGTGTGGTTGTCTTGTGGTACTTCGGCCTGCATGGCTTCGGTACACGGACTGACGGAGTTCGAGCTGGGGGAAGCTGCGAAGCCGTGGTGATCCACTCGGGAGGTGTTGGTGCGAAGGCCCAAGGGCTTTGACGGCTTCGGCTCAAAACCGTCACTGTATCGAAGGCTGACTTCGGTGAAGCGAAGGCCATCTGGCTCAAGGCTTCTCACCGAAGCTATCGCACCCCTCGCGTGCGAAGGGGGCTTCAGAAAGGTCAAAGGCTGCAAGTCTGACAGTGTCTGCTCTGCAAAAGCTGGCGCTGTCCCCTCTGCAAAGGCTGACAGAGAAGCCTCCAATAAAGTGACTACCTTTTGTACCCCTCAGTTCTGTTGAGACAAAACCAATGTAAACTCTAGGGGTAAAGTAGTCAATTCCTTTGGGTGAATAGTGGCTATAAATATGGGGGCCTGGTAGGTAACATTTAACACTTTGAGCATTTACTGTTGAGCTCCTGTACCAGCCACACTCCGTTGTAGTCATCCAGAGTTCAATTTTATTGTGTTCCTTGTTCAAGTGGCGAAGCCCTGCTTCTGTGTGCTTTTCGCTTGAGCTCGTTTTACATACCTCGCTAGTTGTAGTGCACCGAAGCCTGTCTAGGCAAGGGTGTTTTGTGCGAAGTGTGTTTTACAGTGTGCGTTCGCTCTGTGTAACAGGAGGCAAGACCTCACTGCTTACTAGCGAAGCCCTGTTCGAAGCCCGTGCTTTTATCGTGTCTGTGACTCTAGCAAAGTCTGTCAGTGTGTGTTTAAACCTTCGTGTACGAAGCCCAGCACCAGTTGCTGTTGCCAAGTACTTGGTCGAAGTCCTCAGAGGGCTGTCCACTCTTGCGAATGGTGAATTGTGAAGTCTGCTCGAAGCACCCTGTGTGCGGAGCCTGCACTGACTTAGCAGAGTAGATTTTCGAGGGTTGTGAGTAGGAGCGAAGTCTTCTTGGCTTCGAACTTATTCTCCTGCGAAGCCTGTATTCGGAGCTGTCAAAACACCACCGAACCAGTTCTTCGAAGGTAGTGTTCGAAGCCTGTTCCGCAGTAGACTGTATTAAAACAGAAGGCTAGTTCTAGCCCAAAATTTTAAAAGCTCCCATTCACCCCCCTCTGGTCGCCGTTTCTGGTCCAACAATTGGTATCAGAGCGGGTTAAGATCACTAGTTGACCTTAACCGGTTTTGTGATCTGTTGGCGACTTGGATAGAGGCAGTAAAATTCCTTTGTTCGATGGGACAGACTTTGCATACTGGAAGGTGCGCATGGAGGCTTACTTGTTAAGCCAAGGAAATGCAATTTGGGATATTGTGGACTCACAATACTCCATCCCTGATACTCGCACTACTCAAACAGAAAAAGATCAGTATAATGCCAACTCCAAGGCTAGGAATATACTGTTCATTGGTTTGAGCCGAAGTGAGTTTGATAGGGTGCAGCACCTTAGGACTGCTAGGGAAATTTGGACAACACTCACTATTTTTCATGAGGGCTCTACACAGATTAAGGTCAGGCGCCAAAACACATATAATCAACAGTATCAGCGGTTTGTGCAGGCACCTGGTGAATCTATAGATGCCATGTTTTCTCGCTTTGATGCGATAGTGAGTAACTTGCGGTCCAACGGGACGCTTGCTTACAATGATCACGATAGGGCTATCAAGCTTCTCTATGCTCTGGACCATAGCATATAGGAAGTAAAGATATCCAGCATTGAGGAGTCCACAGGTTATGACACATTGACCTGTGATGAGCTCTTTAGCAAGCTGAAGTCCACAGAGATTGCCAAGGCATCTCTTGCGGTGCATAGAAGCTCTTTGCCACAACCGTTGGCATTGGTTTCTAGCACTAGCCGTGGCACCGCTGCAGAACCGAGCACATCTGGTACTTGTGTTCTTGCAGATGGTTTTGCTTTTTCCTCCTTGGTCTCCGTCACAAAGGAGCAGGTGGACACTCTGGATGATGATGAGCTTGCTCTCATTGCCAGAAGGTTCACCCGTTTCCACCATGAGAGACGGGATCAGAGGAGAAGTGGTTTTAGTGGTTGCTTTGAATGTGGCGACACCTCTCACATTAAGGCCAATTGCCCTAAGCTCAAGAAGAGAGATGAGAGTGAGCGCCCCAAATACCACAAGAAGGAGAGGAAACCCTTTGTGAAGGGCAAGCGCGGCAAGGTGGCTAAGAGAGTAGCCAAAGCCGCTTCCAGAGCTTTTGTTGCTGCTCTGAGCGACATTGACACTTCCTCAACTGAGGAGTTGAGCTCTGAGGAGGAGGAGTCCCCAAGGAAGGAGGACAAGAAGGACAAGAAAGGACGAGACTTCACCGGCCTTTGCTTCATGGCCGACAGCGATCACAGCGACGATGAGCTTGACTCATCTGAGGTAACTCTATCATCTGACCAGCTATTGATTAAATTAGATGAGCTGAATGAAGTAGTTCTAGGTCAGGATAGATTACTTGTGCAAGCCACTAGAGAAAGAAAAGACCTTAGACTTAGGCTAGAATCTGTATTTACTGAATATGCCATGCTTAAGTCTAAAGTTAACAATGCTGAATGTGAATCTTGTACTGTAGTCATGAGTGAGCTTGCTCAGTTGCGTTCTGTACATGCTCAAACTCTTTCTGAGCTTGAGACTGCACAGAAGCAGCTTTTGATGGTGGATTCTAGACCTCATGATGTTATTGAATGCATGAACTGTTCTTTATTACGCGAAAGCATTAATTTACGTGATAAGCATGTTCATGATTTAGAGGCTAGATTGGAGAGAGCCGGTAGTTCTAAGGATGTGCAGCCTGTTTGTGACACATGCATTACCCCTAAGGACCAGCTAGGCACCGATAGAGAGCGAGCTGAGAACCTCATGTCAGAGAATGAATACCTTCTTTCCGTGGTTAACAAATGCACCAAGGGAAAGGGTAGGATGGATTTGCTCTTGGCCAAGACCAAGATGTGTGCTGACAGAGCAGGGTTAGCTCTAGGTTTGGGTTTTGAGAGGATACCTTCAGAAAATGAAAACAAAACCGTTTTTACCTCTCCCACTACCTTAGAGAAAGAAAGAGCTCTGTTAGACACTCCACCAGCCAAGAAACTTACCCGAGCTCAAAAGAAGACCACACCTCCTGCCAAGAAAATCCCTCCCAAGAAAACCACTCAGCAGAAGCCCAAGGAGCCTGTGAGAGTTGCTCCTGTGACCCATGAGAGTGTCCCCAGGAGAGTTTTTCACTGTTCCTACTGTCAGCGGGCGGGTCATTTGGTTGGGTTCTGTTTTCGTCGCATCAAGGATGAGCGACGCTCTCAGGCGATGAGTTACCAGGACATGCACTACCCATCTTTAGGTATGCATGAGTCTGTGTTCTACTCTCGTCCTGTTTTCGAGGCTCCTCGTGCCTCTCGGAGAGGTTTTGCTCCTCGAGGTGTTCACCATGTTCCATATGGTGTTAGACCTCGGGCGACTAGCTTTGTACCTCGTCAGAGTAGGAGACCTCGCCATGCTTTTCGATCACTGCATGTAGGTAGACCTCGCACTTTACATCATGCTGATTTTCCTGTGCGTAGACAGTGTACTTGTTGGCGTAAAAGATTACGCTAACAGGTTTCTGTAGAAGAGAAACTAACAAACGAAGTGTTTGCGAAGAGAACTGTTCTAAGCCTCCGGAAGGATAATAACTTAGAATAGTTCGAATGTGTGTATTGAATAACTTCTATTCGGTCCCTATTACAGGGTGAAATGGGGGGTATTTATAGGCCCAAACATTAAGGAAAAGACCTATTTACCCCTCTATTACAACCGACATAGTGGAAACTATTCGGTTCCCTTAATAGGGCTAAAATGGTAAAAGACTAATCTAATGAGAAAGAAGATAAGTCTTCTATCTTAGCTGGCAGAAAAGATCTTGAAAAGCCTTAGTTCGAAGATGTACTTCGAACCAATGCCTATCTTCGTACTTCGAACTGGGTTTCGAGTATCTTCGAAGATGATCGTCTGGGAACCTTCGAATCCGCTGTCTGCCTTTATGTTGCTTCAGCAATAACCCCGAAGATGAGATATTTTCCCCAACAGTACTTTTACTGTGCCTACTACTCGTGTCACTCAGTGCTGGATGCCTCGTCATTATTTCACTCACCCCAGCACTGAGCGATCGAGATATTCTTATCATGTGTAGACAACAGATCGAGGCTTGGAGGGCACGTGGATCATGGACTCCGGTTGTTCGCGCCACATGACCGGAGATGCAGCATGGTTCTCCAGCCTCACCACAACCAAGCAAAGGGAACATATCACCTTCGAAAACAATCGAAGGAGTAGAGTGAAAGGTAAAGGTGTGGTAAGAATTAACTCGAATTTCACTCTCAAAGATGTTGCTTTGGTTGAAAACCTGGGATACAATTTGTTGTCTGTATCTCAGTTGCTTGATGAGGGCTTCGAAGTGCGATTTCATCGCGATACTTCGCAAGTGCTCAATTCTGATGGCGTTGTGGTGTGTAAGATCTTTAGAGTTGGGAGAGTTTTTGGAGCTAATTTTTCAGAGTCATCTGGTTCTTCTCATTGTCTTGTTGCACATTCGATTTCTGAACTTTGGAAGTGGCATAGGAGACTAGGGCATATGAGCTTTGAGTTGCTCGCTCGACTGAGTGCCCTAGGTCTGATCCGAGGATTGCCCAAGCTCAAGTTTGAGAAGAATTTAGTTTGCGCTCCGTGTCGACATGGAAAAATGATTGTTGCTTCGCATTCGCCAGTCACCACAGTGATGACTGAACAACCCGGAGAACTTCTCCACATGGACACTGTAGGTCCTTCTCGGGTCAGTTCTTTAGGCGGCAAATGGTATGTATTAGTCATTGTCGACGATTTCTCTCGCTACTCTTGGGTCTTCTTTCTTGCCAGCAAGGATGAAGTGTTTTCACACTTTCGGAGCTTGGCTTTGAGACTTTTCACTGAACTCCCAGGTGCATTGAAATTCATTCGAAGTGATAATGGCACCGAGTTCAAAAATAGTCTCTTTGTTGACTTTTGCATGGAGCATGGCATAGAACATCAATTCTCTGCTCCGCGGGTTCCTCAACAGAACGGTGTCGTTGAGAGGAAGAACCGCACTTTTGTTGAGATGGCTAGGACGATGCTCGATGAGCATAGGACTCCTAGGAAATTCCGGGCTGAGGCCATGAACACTGCATGTTACATCTCAAACCGAATCTTCTTGCGCTCAATTTTAAACTTAACATCTTATGAGCTGCGTTTTGGGAGACAGCCCAAGGTTACTCATCTTCGAGTTTTTGGCTGTCGGTGCTTCATCCTAAAACGTGGTAATTTGGATAAATTTGAGTCGCGATCTTCTGACGGGATCTTTTTGGGTTACACTACACATGGTCATTCTTATCGTGTTTATAACTTGGAAACTAACACTGTCATCGAGTCATGTGATGTGACTTTTGATGAATCAACCCCCTCTGTTAGTTCTGCATTTGAATAAGCAAATGAACACGACATGGAACAGACCATCTTCGAAGACGAAGATCCCGGAGAACTCGAGGATGAACCCCTACTACCCTCGACATCAACCCCGAAGCCGACCCCACTTCAACCACTTCGGCATGAGGTCCCGAAGCAACTACCTCGACATCGGTCATCTTGGACCACTCCAACGCACAAGTTGAGGGGGAGACTGCATCCCGCCGCGAGGCTCCACATCATGTTCAAAGGATGCACCCTCCCGAGCAGATCATTGGTGAGCTTGATCAAAGGGTAACACGTTCTCATGCTCATTTCATTGATTCCGCTTTTGTTGCTTCTTTCGAGCCCTTAGATGTTAGTCATGCACTTTCTGATTCTAGTTGGATCAATGCCATGCATGAAGAGCTTGAAAATTTTGAGAGAAACCAAGTTTGGTCATTAGTTGATCCTCCACCAAATGTTCATTTCATTGGAACAAAATGGATTTTCAAAAACAAACAAGGGGAGGATGGGACTATAGTCAGAAACAAGGCTAGACTTGTAGCTCAGGGTTTTTCTCAACTAGAAGGGATTGATTTTACTGAAACTTTTGCACCTGTTGCTCGCCTTAAGGCCATTAAGATTTCGCTTGCCTTTGCGACATCCCGGGGATTCAAACTCTATCAAATGGATGTCAAAAGTGCTTTTCTTAATGGCTTCATAGGTGAAGATGTTTATGTAAAACAACCCCCTGGTTTTGAAAACCCCAAGTACCCACATAAAGTCCTTAAACTTCATAAGGCTCTTTATGGGCTCAAGCAGGCCCCTCGGGCTTGGTATGACAGACTTAAGTCTTTTCTGCTTGAGCGAGGGTATTTGATGGGCTCTGTTGATAAAACCCTGTTTACTCTCAAGCATGGCAAAGATTTCCTTCTAGTGCAGATTTATGTGGATGATATCATCTTTGGTGGCTCTTCTCATGCTTTGGTTGCCGAGTTTGCAGATACCATGAGCAGGGAATTTGAAATGTCCATGATGGGTGAACTCACCTTTTTCCTTTGTTTGCAAATCAAGCAAAGCAAACAAGGTACTTTCGTCCACCAGACGAAGTACACCAAGGACCTGCTCCAGAAATTTGACATGGCTGATGCGAAGCCCCTCGCTACTCCAATGGCTACATCTGTAGCATTGGATCCTGACGAAGATGGAGAAGCCGTAGATCGGAAGGAGTTCCGAAGCATGATCGGCTCCCTCCTCTACTTGACTGCTACGAGGCCAGACATACACTTCGCAGTGTGTCTGTGCGCTCGTTTTCAGGCTTCACCACGAGCTTCGCATCGCCAAGCGGTAAAACGCATACTCAGGTATCTCAAACATACCCTCGAATTTGGCATATGGTATTCAGCATCTTCATCTTTATGTCTTCGAGGTTATTCCGATGCGGACTTTGCTGGGTGTAGGATTGATAGGAAGAGTACCTCTGGTACTTGTCATTTTCTGGGTACTTCCCTGGTTTGCTGGTCTTCCCGCAAACAGTCTAGTGTTGCACAATCGACGGCTGAAGCCGAATATGTTGCTGCAGCTAGTTGTTGCTCTCAGATTTTGTGGATGGTTTCCACTTTGCGGGATTTCGGGTTAGATTATAAGAGTGTTCCACTTTTCTGTGATAACACTAGTGCTATTTGTATTGCAAACAACCCAGTTCAGCACTCCAAAACCAAACACATTGATGTGCGATATCATTTTCTCAGAGATCACAATGAGAAGGGTGATATTGAACTTCAATATGTTGATACCCAACACCAGCTAGCCGATATTTTCACGAAACCCCTCGATGCTTCTCGATTTGCCTACTTGCGTGGGGAACTTGGTGTTTGTCACCCTTACGACATTTTGTGAGGGGGAGAAGATTTAGATTGGTGTGCATTAGCTAATTGTGTTGAAATTGCATTTACATCTTTTGCACTTATATGCCTGATTATAATTCATGAACTCATGACAGCTCAGCTCTTTTTAATTTATCTGAAACATTCATGTGCATGATGTTTTCTTTCCAAAATCAAATTGTGCTCACTGCTTAGTCTTTAATCTAACATGTTTAGGCAGGACTGCTTTAGCTATCTTTTATCTGCTTGATAGCAAGACAATTTTCTTTGGATGCTAAAAATTGCAACTTGAAAAATTGTTCTACTTACTCATGGATGTTCATCAAGGGCTAAAAAATTGGTTCACTTAATTAAAATCAAAAACTTCATGATTTGCATGCTTTAAGTGACAAGATCCAGGTGGGTTTGTTTGTCGCACTACTCTATTCTAGACTGCTTTCCATTGCACATTGGTCTGAACTGGAATAGTGTAGTGTATGCCATAATCATTACCTTAAGCTTCTTATGGCTTTCATGCCTAGGCTTGGCTTGATTGGTCAGTATAAGGTGGACAAACAAATAACCACTGGCATTATAAAAAGAACGACTAAATTCATTGCTTATCAAGTTTGCTGTTAATGCTCCACTTGAACTGGACTTGTCTGTCTACAGTAGAACTTGCTAGCTTTGCGCAATCCTTGTTTTCACCTGTCTAGTTTCCTTGATTAAGTGGTGATGCTTTTATTTCAAAATGACAAAATCACATGCCATCATCTTGTTTCAAAGAATGTTAGATTGAGCTGAGCCCATGATAATTGGTATTAATGATTGGCATATTTTTGCTTTATATGTCTTTGCAATTCTGCTCATTTCGAAGCTTTGCATCTTTTTGAATGCTCCTTGATGCTTGCATTGCCAAAGGGGGAGAAATTTGAGTTCTTTGTTGCCAAAGGGGGAAAATTAACTCAGGGGGAGATTTTATCTTAAAAAAGGGAAATTTGCCGAAGGGGCTTTTACTCTTTTGAAAGGAGGAGGAAAATTCTTTTATCAAGTGACATGTTTTGGCTCGTTTCTGAGTTTTTATGGTCACTTGTGTGCTGAAAGTCTTTTAATTTTTCTTGGACTTAAAGTTGGTTGTCAATGCACTCATCAAGGGGGAGATTGAGAAACCAAGGGTTGGTTTCAGTGTTTGTGATGAGTGATTGACAGGCTTTTACCCTCTATTTCGAAGGGGTACCTCCGGAAGGTGTTCGGAGGTGGTTTCACCGAAGGGTGTTCGGTGGTTTGGTTGCTGCAGCTGTTGTAGCGGAGTGTGCGTGTCAGAGGGGGTCCGACAGTACACGATGACTGGGTTTGTACCGAAGGCTTCGGTATTTTGGGCGGTACACCAGAGTGTGTGTACCGGAGGTTGCTAACCCGGAGAGGTCTCTGGAGTACTAGACACACTTGTCTGTTTGTCTGTGGTGCGCAGGGACTTCGGAGGCGACGGACAGGTTCGTAGCAGGTGAACCTGGGTCAAGCGGGAGGCTTGATGCCAGGGGAGCAGGGAGCTCCGTCACGCTTGCTGCGAAGGGGTCGAGGTCGGTCCTCGGGTCGAGGTGCACCAGGAGAAGGCAGTAAGTGCGGAGCGTGGCTCCGGGTGAAGGTACTCCGAGACAAAGTCCTCGGAGGCGAGGCACTTCGAAGGGTACTCCGGATGGAGTGACTTCGGAGTTGGATGGATTAAGTCCTCTGTGGAGGCAAGGAGTTCGAAGTGTGCTCCGGAGAGAGACATTCGAAGGTGCCCGACGAAGGTCTCAGAAGTCGAGGCGCATCGAAGGCATGGTCCGGGTGAGGCTCGTCGAGGAGTGTGCTCGGGGAGAGACACTAAGACGGAGTGCTCATGGAATGCTTCGTGCGGAGGCCTTGGACGAAGGAGGGACTTCGAAGGGTGGTACTCCGAAGGTGGGGCTTCGGAGTGTGGTTGTCTTGTGGTACTTCGGCCTGCATGGCTTTGGTACACGGACTGACAGAGTTCGAGCTGGGGGAAGCTGCGAAGTCGTGGTGATCCACTCCGGAGGTGTTGGTGCGAAGGCCCAAGGGCTTTGACGGCTTCGGCTCAAAACCATCATTGTATCGAAGGCTGACTTCGGTGAAGCGAAGGCCATCTGCCTCAAGGCTTCTCACCGAAGCTATCGCACCCCTCGCGTGCGAAGGGGGCTTCAGAAAGGTCAAAGGCTGCAAGTCTGACAGTGTTTGCTCTGCAAAAAGCTGGTGATGTCCCCTCTGCAAAGGCTGACAGAGAAGCCTCCAATAAAGTGACTACCTTTTGTACCCCTCAGTTCTGTAGAGACAAAACCAATGTAAACCCTAGGGGTAAAGTAGTCAATTCCTTTGGGTGAATAATGGCTATAAATATGGGGGCCTGGTAGGTAACATTTAACACTTTGAGTATTTACTGTTGAGCTCCTGTACCAGCCCACACTCCGTTGTAGTCATCCAGAGTTCAATTTTATTGTGTTCCTTGTTCAAGTGGCGAAGCCCTGCTTCTGTGTGCTTTTCGCTTGAGCTCGTTTTACATACCTCGCTAGTTGTAGTGCACCGAAGCCTGTCTAGGCAAGGGTGTTTTGTGCGAAGTGTGTTTTACAGTGTGCGTTCGCTCTGTGTAACAGGAGGCAAGACCTCACTGCTTACTAGCGAAGCCCTGTTCGAAGCCCGTGCTTTTATCGTGTCTGTGACTCTAGCAAAGTCTGTCAGTGTGCGTTTAGACCTTCGTGTACGAAGCCCAGCACCAGTTGCTGTTGCCAAGTACTTGGTCGAAGTCCTCAGAGGGTTGTCCACTCTTGCGAAGGGTGAAGTGCGAAGTCTGCTCGAAGCACCCTGTGTGCGGAGCCTGCACTGACTTAGCAGAGTAGATTTTCGAGGGTTGTGAGTAGGAGCGAAGTCTTCTTGGCTTCGAACTTATTCTCCTGCGAAGCCTGTATTCGGAGCTGTCAAAACACCTCCGAACCAGTTCTTCGAAGGTAGTGTTCGAAGCCTGTTCCGCAGTAGACTGTATTAAAACAGAAGGCTAGTTCTAGCCCGAAATTTTAAAAGCTCCCATTCACCCCCCTCTGGTCGCCGTTTCCGGTCCAACACCTTGTGTTTACAAGAAGGCTAGTAGGAGCTCACTTGTGTTTCTAGTCTTATATGTGGATGACGTATTATTGATCGGAAATGACATTCCTTTATTGAATGTTGTCAAGACTTCATTGAAAAATAGTTTTTCGATGAAAGATCTTGGAGAGGCAGCATACATTTTGGGCATAAAGATCTATAGAGATTGATCAAAACGACTAATTGGATTAAGCGAGAGTATGTACATTGAGAATGTTTTGAAACGGTTTAAAATGGAGAATTGTAAGAAGAGATTTCTACCAATGTCACATGGTATTTCTCTCAGTAAGACTTAGTGTGCTGTGACACCTGATGAGTTAGAGAAGATGAGTGTGATCTCGTATGCCTCCGCAATCAGATCCATCATGTATGCCATGTTGTGTACACGGCCAGATGTTTATATACTCTAACTGTTACGAGAAGGTACCAATCAAACCCGATTGAAAGTCATTGGGCTGTAGTAAAAAGTATCCAAAAGTACTTGAGAAGGACTGAGGAAATTTTCCTAGTTTACGGTGGTGATGAGGAGCTCATTGTAAGTGGTTACACCGATGCTATCTTTTAGACCGATAAAGATGATTCTCAGTCACAATTTGGTTTTGTGTTCTGACTCAATGGAGGCGCGGTGAGTTAGAAGAGTTCCAAGCAAGCGATGGTGGCCGATTCTACAACAGAAGCTGAGTATATCGCAGCTTCAGAAGCTGTGAAGGAGGTTGTTTGGATCAGAATGTTTGTTTGTAAGCTGGGTATTGTCCCTAGTGCGTCCAGTCCAGTAGACTTCTATTGTGATAATAGTGGTGTCATTGCACAAGCCAAGGAGACAAGGTCACACCAGAAGTCAAACATATACTTCTGCTATATCACCTGATCCACAAGATTATAGAGAGAGGTGACGTGAAGATTTGCAAGGTGCACACGAATTTAAACATGGCAGATCCATTGACAAAACCTCTTCCACAACCCAAGCATGAGGCGCACCTAAGCTCCATAGGTATTAGATACTTGCGTGAGTGAGTCATGTGTATGTGGAAGATGTTAGTGGTGTCGATGCTAATGTAAGAGGATAATTGTTATCTTGTTCCTTGAACAAACGTCATTTACATTGATTGATGAGTTGATGACTTATTTGTCAGACTCTTTGTTTTATAATGATGTTGTTCAAAATGGATCCCTAATCTTATCGTCATGTGGGATAGTGATGATACATAGATTAGCTCATCTAGTTGATTGATGATCATGTTTCATGGATCATAGATATAGGGATGTCAAATCAGAGATGTGGACACATGTTGCTGAACATGGTGTTGAATAGACCCACTTGAGATACTGTTGGGATTGTTATTGTAATGTGCCATCAGTTGTCATCTCAAATGGTGTACCAACAGAGTCCTCTGACCTGAGATCATTATTTGATTCCAGAATGCGTAGCGACACACCTAGATGCTTCCTAACGCTATTCCGTAACAGGATAGTAATAAGGGATGTTGTGGGATGTGAGCGGTCAAGATGGAATTTATCCCTCCTAATAACGCGAGAGACGTCTCTGAGCCCCTCGAGGTAGTCGAATTGAAAAAGTGCATGGCCATGCCACTATGACTAAAGAGTTAGTTATGATTTGAATCTGTTACTTGATCAAGTGAAATGTCAAACTGTCCAACAAGGGTGGCACGAATCTCGCCTTAAGCTTGACTGATGTCTTGTGGTAAAGGGACTAGTGCGTGCATATATCAAGGTTTAGTGAAAATTGATTTTGTACGCTTTCGGGGGTCAATATGTGCTACTAGGTACCGCTATTGATCAGTGAGTCGGAAAAGGTTTCCGGTGAATAGCCATCGGTGTATGAACCTATCGGGTCACACACTTAATGGGATGGATTAAGAAAATTGCAAAGAATTGGTTCTTGTGCAAGTGGGAGATTGAAGGAACACCGCCTAAGAAAATTTCGATTGGATCGGAAGTTCCAATTTTGAATCGAAAGTTCTGATTATTTTCTGAATTGGAAACAGAGATCTCAACTCATAAGTTCCGATATGGTATCGGAAGTTCTGATAATTTCTAATTTAAAGACAAAGACTTGAAACCAGAAGTTCCAATGCGTATCAGGAAAAATTGCACTGATTGGAAGTTCCGATAGGGGTATCGAAAGTTACGATGATTTCTGGAATTGTAGTCCGAGAGCCTTGATCGGAAGTTTCGATCTGTGTATTGGAAGTTCTAAAGTGGGCATAATAGATTGGATCTATTGGGTCTCGAATTATTTGAGGACGATTTGTTGGGTCTCGAATTGTTGGAGACCGGGGCTCTCACCTCTATATAAATAGAGGAGGTGATCTTGGACATCAAGTTATTCATAGTTTAGATGAGATCTAAACCCTAGCTACCAAGAACTCCTCTCCTCCCTTTCTTGATCTCAAGAGTTAAGATTGAGGATTCTTCCATTTCTCATGAGTTGTGCTAGCACAACGACGTGGGAAGGATCTCATCCCTATACGTGTGGATACCGTGGAGGAGATTCTCTAATAGCGGCACTCGTGGGCTTCTTCATGTGAACACCATCATCGTCTTCGTCAATTGGATCGTCAGAGAACAACTGGAGCAATGTGAGGATTAACGAGGACACGCTTCCCCAACATATTCTTTTGCTGCACCTTCATGTCTCGTGCTAGAAGATTGAGAAACCAAGCGAGGCTTGCACTGTGGTTTTATCTGGATGATGAGTGATTGACAAGATTGTCTGGTTGTATGAGTTATGGTATGGGTTGCATGGATGTGCATGTTTTGCTTGTATCATGTGTGCAGGGTTGAGATGCTAGTCAACTGTTGATGGCGGGTGATCAGGGTCAGGCAAGGAACCTGATGCCAGATGGTCAAGGAAGCCAGGGGAAGTTGAAGGTGATCTCAGGCGTACACATGGAGATGAGGGAAGACATAGATGAACTAATGATCAAGACAACGTGTTGACCAAGTCAGCGAAAGGGAGGCCAGTGCAAGTGACAAGGCGACTCGAGGGATCGAGAGCGGGAGAGACTTGCTGGCAGTCGAGTTCGCAGACGGGTGACACATGTCGAAGATCTAGAAGACTTTGTCGGTTTTAGCTGAAAACCGTCGTATCAGAGAATGTTTTTAAATTTCAAGAAATATGAGTTTATTTTTTTATTTAGTTGTCTAGATTAAGTGTAATCTTTTAGTATTTTTCTGATTTTTTAATTCTGAAAAATTACTAAAAGAATAGGTTAAATGATGTAATAAATTAGTTGTAAACTTTTGTGTATTTTCCATAATTATTAATTCTGAAAATACACAACAGCATTTAGGTAATTTCTTGGTAATTAAACTCTAATGGCATTTTGGGAAATGTCTTGATAGACTTTCCTATATAAAGGACTCCATGCCTAGGGGTTTAGGAGAACTTTTTGGCTGAACTCTTTGGGGATGAAACTTTTAGAGAATATATTCATTTCACTAAATTTCGGTTCTCTCTCTAGTTTCGATCTGGTTTAGTTTGAGTTTGCTTGATTCAATTTGTTCGGCCAGATTTACTGCTTCAACATTCTTCCTATTCTTTTTGCCGGCGATTGTTTCCTCACTGCTGAACAAAAGTTTCGGTATCTGTTGCCTGTTTCTGGTTCTTCTTCTTCAGTTGAATGTATGTGTTCTGGTGGCTGAGATCATTGAGTTTTCCTCTCTACTCTGAGTTGTCGCCATGACTACTTTCTGCAATACAGGTGTACTGTTTCGATTTTTGTGAGTTCTTGATCGAGTTTTCACTGAATCCTTCTGTTTTTTTGCTAAGGAAGCTCTCTGAATCCTTCAGGCTATTTCCGCGAGAAGCTATTTGTTGCGTTGAAACTTTCCTGGTTCATCTTCTGTCTGTTTTCTCTTACACCAAATGCTTCATTGCCAGAGAGTGCTATGGCCACTGCTCGCTGAGTATCAACATATAGAGCACTGCCTAGGACTCGTCACCAGGTCTGATTTAGACAACCAGGTGCACTACACTGAATCCTTTTACTCTCTGAAAAAATTTGAGCTGTCGTTTTCTCTTTTAAACTGTATCTGGATAGTGTACTATTCGATCTTGCTGTGGGATGCTGTTGTGCATATTTGACACCAGCAAGCACTGTTGCTTGTAATTTGTTAAAGTGCCAGTTCTATAGTGATTCATTGGCAGTAGATTTCAAAACATCAGTTCTTGTGTTCTTCCAATCCTGTTTTGAGTGCTTGAGCTGAAGCACTGTCCATCAGATCAGTAAGCTAGTATTCTTTTGGTTGGTAATTTCTTGGCTACCAGTATTTGGAGCAATTCTAGATTGAATATATCCTTGTTAGCAGTTCAAAGTGAACAGTAAACATTTGATTCAATTCATATGACTTTTTCTTGTACACCATGAACTAAAATTGCAGTATTTTCAATCAGCAAGTTTACTGTGTTTTCAGTTTTAGTGCTGAAGTTGTTTCTTAAGTAATCTGAATTCTACATGACTGATTGCTCTAATGCGTTGCTTCTGATCATAGATTAAGTATTGATGTACACAACTCTTGCCTGAATTGATACAAGAGTATTTGCCAAGCCCTTGAATTGGAACAGAGTTTTCGGTCCTGGTTATTTACTTTGGAAATTTCATGGTACTTTTGTTCTCAGTTAGTTCTGGTTTTACAGTTTGCGAGCAAATACTCTTGTGAGCAAGTATCTGCTGTTTTGTGTGAATATCGGTGAATCAAAGATCAACTGAAAGAGTGGGTGATTCAAAGTCCGACTACTTCCCTTAGTCGGTCTTTTAAACGCCGACAGAAACAGAATTGTTTTGAGAAAATTGTTTCAACAAGATACTCAAGCTTTGTTGCTGTTCTAAGTGCATTTGCTCATTAAGAGGAACATTGGGTGTTTAGAAAAGGCCATCAATTTACGAGAATTTGTTGAGTCACCTATTCACCACCCTCTAGTCGCCTATTCTGATCCTACAGTTGGTATTAGAGCCGGTTAGATCACCAGTTGACCTTAACCAGTTTTGTGATACATTGGCGACATGGACAAGAATACCAAGATTCTGGTGTTCGATGATCGTGATTTTGCTTATTGGAAAGTGCGCATGAAGGCTTATTTACTAAGCCAAGGAAGTGCTATATGGGACATTGTTGATTCCCGATATGTGATTCCTGAAACTCGCATCACTCAGGCTGAAAAGGAACAGTACGATTGTAACATCAAGGAAAGAAACATGCTGTTCATTAGTCTGAGTTGCAATGAGTTTGATAGGGTCCAGCACCTATGAACTGCACAAGAAATTTGGACGACTTTGAAGACTTTTCATGAGGGAACTACTCAGATTAAGGCTAGACGCCAAAGCACATATAATCAAGAATATCAAATGTTTGTGTAAGGCCCTAGTGAATCTGTAGATGCCATGTTTGCTCAATTTGATGGGATTGTGAGCAACTTGCGTGCCACTAGGACTTTAGCTTATTCAGATCATGATAGATCTATCAAACTTCTCTATGCTCTTGATCATAGCATAAGAGAGGTGAAGATCTCTAGTATTGATGAGTCAGAAAGCTACGACACATTGACTTGCGACGAGCTCTTCAATAAGCTTAAGTCCACCTAGATTGCCAAGGCATCTCGTTCTGAAATTGGGAACTCTTTTCCACCATCCATGGCACTAGTTTCTGGTTCTAGCAGTGGCACCTCATCTAGAGGTAAATTTTCTGGTGGTTCTAGAGTTTGTGCTTTTTCTGGAGGTTTTTCCTTGTCTTCTTTGGTCTTTGGCACTAAAGAACAGGTGGACACATGGGATGATGAGGAGCTTGCTCTCATAGTCAAAAAGTTCACTCGATTCTATAATGATATACGGGATCAAAGAAGAGGAGGGTCTCGAGGATGTTTTGAGTGTGGAGATCTTAGTCACATTAAAGCTAATTTCCCAAAACTAAAAATGAAGAATGAAAATGAGCACAAACACTAGAAAAGGGACAAGAAACCTTTCTTCAAAGGGAAGCGTGGAAAAGTGGCTAAAAAGGTAGACAGAGCTTTTGTGGCTGCCCTCAACGACATCTACAGTTCATCAAGTGAGGAGCCAAGCTCGGATGAGGAGGAGCCTCCCTAGAATGAGGAAAACAAGGAGAAGAATACAAAAGACTTCACCGGCCTTTGCTTCACGGCCGATGACATTCATAGCAATGATGAGCTAGATTCTTCTGAGGTATATCTATAACGTGACCAACTCCTTGTTCAAAATGATGAATTACATGATGCTATCATTTCTCAAGATAGATTACTTAAACAAGGTGCTAAAGAACGAAAGGAACAAAAATTCTGTGGGATCGGAATGGCGACTAAAGGGGGGTGATAGGCGTCTCGACACTTTCTTTCGAATGTGATGGCCTAATCAAATCACCCAACACACCTCCAAGGACTCAAATTCAAATTTCTATCAAAATAGTACCAAAATCGAGCTCAAACAAATTCAAAAAACCCAAAACCAACTTTGTTTCAAGTTTTTAATCAACTAGTATCAATTCACTCACACAACCAACCAATTCAAGTTTGTAGTAGCCAATCAACTTGACTCAAATCAATCACAAATGAAATTCAATCATTTCTGAATTTTTTTCATACGATGAATAGTAATGGTAACTTCACAAAGTTCATTTTTCATATTCTGATTTAGATTGCAATTGTCAATTTCAAACACATTTCAGATTAGCAAATTATAAATCAAATCTTGTCAAAACTTGCTAAGATCTGAATTCCAATCAAGCGTAACAATAAAATCAGGATTTGGTAGAAAACTCAACACAACATTTACTGTTGCAGTTCTGACAATATTGAAATTGCTAACATCAGAACAGGATGAGTACTTTTAGAAACCATATCTCAATTTTCCAGATTAAACATGTTGAACAGAATTTTAATCCAACAGATTACACACTGATTTCAGGATCCTATTTCAATAACACATCTGAGAAGAAAACTGAAACACTAACCAAATCACACAGTTTATCTTAGAGCACAACTTTAAACTTCAAAATTACTGTTCTGAACCACAAACTTCAGCAGCAAAACCAGTACAAACAAAACTATGAGCTGAGAACTTCTATCACTCCCTATACCACTGAACATTCAAGAGAACAAGAACCAAAATTCAGAGTGAATAAAAATGAAGGAACAGAACATATGCTATAGAAATTACTCTGAAAACAATAGTGAAAATACTGTTCAGCAAATTAGACCAGGTACTTTTGTAGTTCTAAACATCAACCAAAAATTTTAGTGCTAGAGACAAGACATGAGAGTATTCAACCTTCAAAAACAGTCTCAAATAACACATGGAATCAGACTGAAAATGACTCAACCACTAAAATTTAGTGACTGAAATTTTTGACACAAAATTGATAGCACATCTTTTCAAAATAGTAAACCAGTTGATCTCAGGAAATAACCCTTCATTCTTTTAATGATCTGAAGAAGTAACTCAGAACTAAAACCCAAGATCACCAAACAAAAACTGATCAGACTAAGAAATTCAGAGAAGAAGTACAAGATCAATCAACCAAAAATATTCAGATCAGGTGATACATGTTTCAGCAGAAACCTAACCAAAAATGACACTAAAACCTCTAAACAGCAAGAGTAAAGAGCAATTTTATCTGCTTCAGTTCAATCAACACATCAAATAAGTTCACTCAGATCTATTCCAAACATATACACATGATTACTTATAGAGAACAGAACTGCAATCACAAGACAAGATGAACAGGATATAAATCAGTGTCTAAACCAGGAATTTTGATTAGAGTTACACTGATTCAAGATTTGAATGTATTCAGTAAAAAACACATCCAGTTCTAACTACCATCTCACAAGTATTCAACTTAGATCAACAAAATACATCACAGAAAGTTATAGATGAACTCACATGTTTCATTCGCTAGCTTCAGGGAAAGAGCCTGATGATGAACAACATTATCGGCATGTCTGTAGCAAAATCGGCACACATGGAAGAGCTCTGTTCACGGTCATGCGATCGCAACAGGAAAATACAGTTCTGTTGTTCGAACAAATTGCTGTGGAAAATTTTTGATTCTCATTGCAGCCCGAATGTTCTGGATGAATGATGTTCGGCCAAGGGAGGAGATATATATCTCCTACTTGCCCACATTCTAGAAGGGCCTCTTTTACAATCAGCCCCCTAGAAAAACACAAATTACAATTCTGAAAATAAAAACTAGAAATACCCTATGTTACTCTAGATGAAAATTACAAATGACCTCTCTTTAGAATATTTTCAGAATATATATACTCCAAAAATACTCTAAAAAGTACAAACTATGACACTAAAAAATTAAACTAAAACTTGACACTATTTTATTGAAATAGTAAAAACATTTAAAATTTCGACGGTTTTCAGCAAAAACTGACAAAGCCTCTCCCGATCGTCGACGCCCATCATCGGTCCGCGACCTTGACCGCCAGCAAGTCTCTCCCGCTCTCGATCCCTCAAGCCGCCTTGTCACTTGCACTGCTTCCCTTTCGCTGACTCGAACGATGCTTCGTCTCGATCAATCTCCAACTCGACGTCCCGTTTGATCTCCATGCGTACATCCAAATCCACTCTCGACTGACACTCTTGACCATCTAGCATTAGACTTCCCGTCTAACCCTGATCCCGTGCCATCGACAGTTGACGAGTAACTCCAGCCTGCACACACGAGACAAACACAGACACACACACCAACTCCAGTACATCCAAACTCAACTCATGAACTCAGCCTGTCAATCACTCATCATTCCTTTGAACATTAGTGACACACCTCACTATGTTCCTCAAATTCAAGCTAGAATCTATTTCCATTGAACTTGTCATGCTAAAATCTAAGTATGAAAATGTTGAATGTGAGTCTTGTCTTGCTGTAATGAATGAACTTGCTCAATCACGTCTGATTCATGCTCAAATTATTGAAAAACTTGAAATTTCTTAGAAGTAGCTTTTGGAGGTGGAGTCTAGTCCTGTTGTCATCAATGAATGCATCAACTATCCTTTACTCATTGAAAGCATTAAATTGAGGGATAAGCATGTTGATGAACTGAAGGCTAGATTGGAGAGTGTTGAGTGTTCTAAAGATGTGTAGCCGACTTGTTCCATCTGCATCACCCTTAAGGATCAACTCAACTTTGCTAGAGAGCAAGTCGAAAAACTCAAGTGTGAAAATGATTATCTTATTTCCATGGTGGATAAATGTACCGAAGGGAAGGGTAAACTGGATTTGCTTTTGGCTAAAACAAAAATGTGTGTTGACAGGACAAGGTTAGCTATAGGGTTGGGTTATGAGATAACCACATCAAACACTTAGAGCAAAACTGTGTTCACTCCACCTACTACCCTTGAGAAAGAGAGAGCCCAGTTAGACACCACTCAAAAAGCTAAGAATCCTACCCAACCTACAAAGAAAACTATACCACCACCAAAGATAGATCCTAAGCAGAAACCTAGAAAATCTGTGAGGTTTGCACCTGAAACCTATGCACCTATTCCCAAGAAAGTGTATCATTTCTCCTATTGTCAACGAGTAGGTCATTTGGTTGTGTTTTGTTATCACCGTATGAAGGATGAACGACGTGCTAAGGAGATGAACTTTCAGGACATGTATTACCCATCTTTAGGTATGCAAGAGTTTGATTATCGCTTTCATTCTGATTTTGAGGCTCACCATGATTACATGAGAGAAATTTCCCATCATGGTGTACATCATGCTTCATATGATGTTAGACCACGTGTTAGTGGTTTTGGTCCGCGTCAGTTTGGGAGACCTCGTCGCTTTGCAGGCTCACGCTTTGAAAATAGACCTCACTTTTATCATTATAAATCATATTCTACATAGTCTTTTGTTTTGCCTGACTCTCGAGTTTTTCGGTGCTGGATTCCTAAATAATTTGTTACTAACCCCAGCACTGAGCACTCGAGATCTTCTTGTTTTGTGTAGGAAATGGACGAAAGCCTGGAGAAAAAGTGGATCATGGATTTCGGTTGTTTGCACCACATGACCGGGTAATCATCATGGTTCTCCAGCTTCACTTTGACCCAACGAAGGGAATTCATCACTTTCGGATACAATCAAAGGAGTAGAGTGAAAGGCCAAGGTACGATTATAATTAATGAAAATTTCACTCTCACAAATGTCGCTTTGGTTGAAGATTTGGGATACAATTTGCTTTCCGTATCTCAGTTTCGTGATGAGGGTATGGAAGTACATTTTGGACATGATTCTTCTCAAGTACTCGATTCTTCTAGCGCTTTTATTTGCAAGATTTTAAGAGTTCAGAGAGTTTTTGGAGCTAATTTCTCTGAGTCATTTGGTTCTTCTCATTGCCTTATTGTTGAACATCTTCTGAGCTTTGGATGTGGCATAGAAGACTAGGGCATATGAGCTTTGATTTTCTTGCTCGTTTGAGTGCCCTAGGTCTGATCCGAGGATTGCCCAAGCTCAAATTTGAAAAGAACCTTGTTTGTGCTCCTTGTCGACTTCGAAAGATGGTTGCCACCTCTCATTCACCAATCAATATGGTGATGACAGAATATCTCGGAGAGCTTCTTCATATGGATATTGTAGGTCCTTTCCGGGTTAGTTCTTTAGGTGGTAAATGGTATGTTCTTGTCGTGGTAGATGACTATTCCCATTACTCTTGGGTCTTCTTTCTTGTAAGCAAGGATGAATTGTTTTCACACTTTCAGAGCTTAGCTTTGAGACTATTCAATGAACTCCCCGGTGCATTGAAATCAATTAGAAGTGATAATGGCACCGAGTTTAAGAATGGTTTCTTTATTGATTTTTGCCTTGAGCATGGCATTGAACATCAATTTTCTGCTCCCCGGATTCCTCAACAAACTGGATTTGTTAATAGAAAGAACCGCACACTTGTGGATATGGCTAGGACGATGCTCAACGAGCATAGGACTCCTAGGAATTTTGGGCTAAGGCCAGGAGCACTGCTTGTTACATCTCCAACATGATCTTTTTGCACTCATTTTTGAATTTGACATCTTATGAACTACGTTTTGGAAGGAAGCCCAAGGTTACTCATTTGAGAGTATTTGGATGTCGGTGCTTCATTCTAAAACGTGGTAATCTTGACAAATTTGAGTCGTGTGCATCTGATGGGATTTTTTTGGGCTATTCTTTGCATGGACATACATATCGTGTTTTCAATTTTGATACTAACACTATTGTTGAATCATGCGATGTGACCTTTGATGAGTCATCTCCATGTGTTAGTCCCTCTTTTGAACTTGCAAGTGAGCATGATATGAGTAAAACAATCTTTGAGGAAGAATGAGAAACCAAGTTGAGATGTGCCTTAGTTTCAAGTCTATGATGAGTGATTGACAAGTTTCCTTCTAGACGAAGGGGTCCCTCCGAAGGGGTTTCAGAGGTGTTTCACAGAAGGGTTCAGTGCCTGTTTGATGTACAAGTGTGCAGCGGAGTATGTCTATCGGAGGGGTTCGGCAAAATACATTTCAGAGATTTTACCAAAGGGTGTTTACCCAGAGAGGTCTCCAGGGTATTGAATACACTTGTATGCTTGTCGTTGATGTGCAGGTAACGTCGGAGGCGACATATGGTTCGTAGTGGGCGAACCTAGGTCAAGTAGGGAGCTTGATGTCAGGTGAGCGGGGAGCTCGGTCAGGGAGGCTGCGTGGAGTCAAGGTTGGTCCTCAGGTCAAGGTGCACCAGGCGAAGGCAGAAAGTGCGGAGGGTGGCTCCAGCTGAAGGTACCCTGAGGCAAAGTCCTCAGGAATGAGGAAAAGCTCCCAAATGTGCTCCAGACGGAGACATTTGGGAGGACACCTGACGAAGATCTCAAAAGTCGAGGTGCATCGAAGCCATGGTTCAGGTAAGGCTCTTCAGGAGTGTGCTCTGAGTAGAGACACTACGAAGGAGTGCTTATGGAAGTGCTTCAGGCCTTGGACGAAGGAGGGATTTCGGAAGGTGGTGAAGGTACTTCGAAGGTGGGGCTTCGGAGTGTGGATGACTTGATGTACTTTAGCTATGCATGGCTTTGGTACACGGATGGGTGGAGTTCAAACTTGGTGAGAAACCAAGGGTTGGTTTTGAAGTCTGTGATGAGTGATTGACAGATATTATCCTCTGATTCGAAGGGGTCCCTCCGAAGGGGTTCGGAGGTTGTTTCACCGAAGGGTTTGGTGGTTCTATTTGCTGCAGCTGTTGCAGCGGAGTGTGCCTGTCGGAGGGGTCCGACAGTACACAATGACTTGGTTGTACCGAAGGTCTCGGTATTTTGGGTGGTACACCGAAGTGTGTGCCGAAGGTTATTTACCCGAAGAGGTCTCTGGGGTACTGGATACACTTGTTTGTTTGTATGTGGTGCGCAGGTGACTTCGGAGGTGACAGATGGTTCGCAGCAAGTGAACCTAGGTCAAGTGGGAGGCTTGATGCCAGGTGAGCGGGGAGCTCGGTCACAAAGGCTGCGTGGGGTCGAGGTCGGTTCTCGGGTCAAGGTGCACCAGACGAAGGCAAAGAGTGCGGAGTATGACTCCGGCTGAAGGTACTCCGAGACGAAGTCCTCGGAGGCGAGGCACTTCGAAGGGTACTCCGAATGGAGTGACTTCGAAGTTTGGTGGACTAAGTCCTCAGCAATGAGGCAAGGCATTCAAAGTGTGCTCCGGAGGGAGGCACTCGAAGGTATACCCGATGGAGGTCTCAGAAGTTGAGGTGCATCGAAGGCATGGTCCGGGTGAGGTTCGTCAAGGAGTGTGCTCGGGGAGAGACACTACGACGAAGGGCTCATGGAATGCTTCACGTGGAGGCATTGGACGAAGGAGAGACTTCGAAGGGTAGTACTCCGAAGGTGGGGCTTCGGACTGAGGCAGACTTGAGGTACTTCGGCCATGCATGGCTTCGGTAGACGGACTGACGGAGTTCGATCTGGGAGAAGCTGCGAAGCCGTGGTGGTCCACTCCGGAGGTGTTGGTGTGAAGGCCCAATGGCTTTGACGGCTTCGGCTCAAAACTGTCACTGTATCGAAGGCTGACTTCGGTGAAGCGAAGGCCGTCAGGCTACCGCACCCCTCGCGTGCGAAGGGGGCTTTAGAAGAATCCAAGACTACAAAGGCTGATCGTGTCTGCTCTACAAAGTTGATGTTGTCTCCTCTACGAAGCTGACAAAAGAAGCCTCCAAATAAAGTAGACTATCAGCTGTACCCCCTGTTCTAATGAGACAAAAATAGTGTAAACCCTAGGGGTAAAGTAGTCTATTCAGAGGGCTAAATAGTGCCTATAAATAGTGGAGGCTAGCCTAGGTCACAACAACACTTTGAGCAGCCATTTTTGAGCTCATGTGCTAGCCACCACATACTCTTGTATTCAGTCTGTGAGTTCATTTTGTGTTCCCTTTTCAAGCAATGAAACTTTGATTCTATTTTCATTTATTGTTTCAACTTGTATGCCTAGTTTGCACTGCATGTTTTGATTTCTCTGTGCACCATCTTCTTCTGGCTTGAGTTTGTGCATTGGATCTCTTCTGGAGAAATGTGTGAGAGGTCTGTTCGTGTGAAGTGTGTGTTTTTCATTGTCTGTTCGCTCTGTGTAAACTGGAGGCTAGACCTCTCTGATTACTAGCGAAGCACTGTCCTTGGGTTGAATCGAAGCCCGTTTTCTTCCCTTGTCAAAGTCCTCGGCGAAGTGTGTTCTGTGTGCATTTAGACCTTCGAAGTACGAAGCCTAGTACTAGTTGCTAGTGTTGAGTGTTTGGTCGAAGTCCTCAGAGGAAAGTCTGCTCTTGCGAAGGATGAAGTGCGAAGTCTGCTCGAAGGCACCTAGTGTGCGGAGCCTGCAATGACTTAGCAGAGCTGAATTTTCGGAGTTGTGAGTGGAGCGAAGTCTTCTAGGCTTCAGACTTTTGCTCCGTGCGAAGCCTGGTTTCAGAGCTGAGAAATATCTCCGAACCAGAACTTCGAAGGGTGTGTTCGAAGCCTGTTCCACAGAAGACAGATTTAAAATAGAAGGGCTATTTTTAGTCTGAAATTTTAAAAGCTCCCATTCACCCCCCCTCTGGTCGCCGTTTTCGGTCCAACAATTGGTATCAGAGCGGGTTAAGATCGCCAGTTGACCTTAACCAGTTTTGTGATCTGTTGGCGACATGGACAGAGTTAGTAAAATACCTCTGTTCGATGGGACAGACTTTGCATACTGGAAGGTACGCATGGAGGCTTACTTGCTAAGCCAAGGAAATGCAATTTGGGAGATTGTGGACTCACAATACTCCATCCCTGAAACTCGCACCTCTCAAACAGAGAAGGATCAGTATAATGCCAACTCCAAGGCTAGAAATATACTGTTCATTGGTTTGAGTAGAAGTGAGTTTGATAGGGTACAACACCTTAGAACAGCTAGGGAGATTTGGACTACACTCACTATTTTTCATGAGGGCTCTACACAGATTAAGGCCAGGCGCCAAAACACATACAATCAATACTATCAGTTGTTTGTGCAGGCACCTGGTGAATCTATAGTTGCCATGTTTTCTCGCTTTGATGCAATAGTGAGTAACTTGTGGTCCAATGGGACGCTTGCTTACAATGATCATGATAGGGCTATCAAGATTCTCTATGCTCTTGATCATAGCATATGGGAAGTAAAGATATCCAGCATTGAGGAGTCCGTAGGTTATGACACATTGACCTGTGATGAGCTCTTCAGCAAGCTGAAGTCCACAGAGATTGCCAAGGCATCTCTTGCAGTGCATAGGAACTCATTGCCACAACCATTGGCAGTAGTTTTTAGCACTAGCCGTGGCACCACTGTAGAACCAAGCACATATGGCACTTGTGTTCTTGCAGATGGTTTTTCTTTGTCCTCCCTGGTCTCCATCACTAAGGAGCAGGTGGATACTCTAGATGATGACGAGCTTGCTCTCATTGCTAGAAGGTTCACCCGTGAGAAACCAAAGGTTGGTTTCGGAGTGTGATGAGTGATTGATAGAGTCTATCCTCTGGTTCGAAGGGGTACCTCCGAAGGGGTTCAGAGGTTGTACCTCCGAAGGTGTTCGGAGGCTGTTTCACCGAAGGGTTCGGTGGTTTGGTTGCTGCAGCTGTTGCAGCGGAGTGTGCCTGTCGGAGGGGTCCGACAGTACACGATGACTGGGTTTGTACCGAAGGTCTCGGTACTTTGGGCGGTACACCGGAGTGTGTGCCAAAGGTTGCTAACCCGGAGAGGTCTCTGGAGTACTGGATACACTTGTCTGCTTATCTGTGGTGCGCAGGGGACTGCGGAGGCGACGAAAGGTTCGTAGCAGGTGAACCTGGGTCAAGCGGGAGGCTTGATGCCAGGGGAGCAGGGAGCTCCATCACGCTTGCTGCGAAGGGGTCGAGGTCGGTCCTCGGGTCGAGGTGCACCAGGAGAAGGCAGTAAGTGCGGAGCGTGGCTCCGGGTGAAGGTACTCCGAGACAAAGTCCTCGGAGGTGAGGCACTTTGAAGGGTACTCCGGATGGAGTGACTTCGGAGTTTGGTGGATCAAGTCCTCAGCAGAGGCAAGGCATTCGAAGTGTGCTTCGGAGGGAGACACTCGAAGGTACCCGATGAAGGTCTCAGAAGTCGAGGTGCATCGAAGGCATGGTCCGAGTGAGGCTCGTCGAGGAGTGTGCTCGGGGAGAGACACTGCGACGAAGTGCTCATGGAATGCTTCGTGCGGAGGCCTTGGACGAAGGAGGGACTTCGAAGGGTGGTACTCTGAAGGAGGGCTTCGGAGTGATGCAGGCTTCGGAGCGAGGCTAGCTCTGGAGCGAGGTTGACTTGTGGTGCTTCGGCCATGCATGGCTTCGGTACATGGACTGACAGAGTTCGAGCTGGGAGTAGCTGCGAAGTCGTGGTGGTCCACTCTGGGGTGTTGGTGCGAAGGCCCAAGGGCTTTGACGGCTTCGGCTCAAAACCGTCATTGTATCGGAGGCTGACTTCGGTGAAGCGAAGGCCGTCAGGCTAAAGGCTTCTCACCGAAGCTACCGCACCCCTCGCGTGCGAAGGGGGGCTCCAGAAAGGTCAAAGACTGCAAAGGCTGACATTGTCTGCTCTGCAAAAAGCTGACGCTGTCCCCTCTGCAAAGCTGACAGAGAAGCCTCCAGAATAAAGTTGACTACCTTTTGTACCCCTCTGTTCTGTAGAGACAAAACCAATGTAAACCCTAGGGGTAAAGTAGTCAATTCACTTGGGTGAATAGTGGCTATAAATATGGGGGCTGGGTAGGTAACATTTAACACTTTGAGCATTGACTGTTGAGCTCCTGTACTAGCCACCACACTTTGTATTCATCCTGAGTTCATTTATTGTGTTTCTTGTTCAAGCAGCGAAGCCCTGCTTCTGTGTTCATTTATTCTGCTTGAGCTTGTTTGCATACCTCGATAGTAGTAGTGCACCGAAGCCTGTCTAGGCGAAGTGTGTTTTGTGCGAAGTGTGCTTTTCAGTGTGCGTTCGCTCTGTGTAACAGGAGGCTAGACCTCGCTGCTTACTAGCGAAGCCCTGATCGAAGCCCGTGTTTCTTATCGTGTCTAAGCCCCTAGCGAAGTCTGTTAGTGTGCGTTTAGACCTTCGGTGTACGAAGCCCAGCACCAGTTGTTGTCGCAAAGTACTTGGTCGAAGTCCTCAGAAGACAGTCCACTCGTGCGAAGGGTGAAGTGCGAAGCCTGCTCGAAGCACCTTGTGTGCGGAGCCTGCACTGACTTAGCAGAGTAGATTTTTCGGGGTTGCGTGTTGAGCGAAGTCTTCTAGGCTTCGGACTTTTACTCCTTGCGAAGCCTGTGTTCGGAGCTGTGAAATACCTCCGAACCAGAACTTCGAAGGTTGTGTTCGAAGCCTGTTCCGCAGGAGACTAAATTAAAACAGAAGGCTATTTTTAGCCTGAAATTTTAAAAGCTCCCATTCACCCCCCTCTGGTCGCCATTTCCGGTCCAACAACCCGTTTTCACCATAAGAGGCGGGATCAGAGGAGAAGTGGTTTTAGTGGTTTTTTTGAGTGTGGCGACACTTCTCACATCAAGGCCAATTGTGCTAAACTCAAGAAGAGAGATGAGAGTGAGCGCTCCAAATACCACAAGAAGGAGCTTTGATGAGGATGAGTCTCCAAGGAAGGAGGAGAAAGACAAGAAGGGACGAGACTTCACCGGCCTTTGCTTCATGGCCGACAGCGATCACAGCGGCGATGAACTTGACTCATTTGAGGTACCACTATCCCATGACCAGCTCTCAATTAAATTAGATGAACTGAATGAGCTAGTTCTTGGTCAGATAGGTTGCTTGTGCAAGCCTCTAGAGATAGAAAAGACCTTAGACTTTGGCTAGAATCTGTTTCTAGTGATTATGCCATGCTTAAGTCTAGAGTTAATGATGCTGAATGTGAATCTTGCACTGTCGTTATGGGTGAGCTTGCCCAGTTGCATTATGTGCCATGCTCAAATTCTTTCTGAGCTTGAGACTACACAGAAGAAGCTTTTGATGGTTGATTCTAGTCCTCATGATATAATTGAATGCATGAACTGCCCCTTATTACGTGATAGCATTAATTTACGTGATAAGCATGTTCAGGACTTAGAGGCTAGATTGGAGAGGGCCAGTAGTTCTAAGGATGTGCAACCTATGTGTGACACTTGCATAACCCTTAAGGACTAGCTAGGCACTGTTAGAGAGCGAGCTGAAAACCTTATGACTGAGAATGAGTACCTTCTTTCTATGGTTAACAAATGCACTGAGGGAAAGGGTAGGATGGACTTGCTCTTGGCCAAGACCAAGATGTGTGCTGACAGGGCAGGGTTAGCTCTGGGTTTGGGTTTTGAGAGGATTCTTTCAGATAATAAGAACAAAACTATTTTTACCTCACCCACTACCTTAGAGAAAGAGAGAGCTCTATTAGACACTCCATCGGCAAAAAAGCCTACCTGAACTCCAAAGAAAACCACTCCTCCTGCAAAGAAAATTCTTCCCAAGAAAACCACTCAGCAGAAGCCCAAGGAGCCTGTGAGGATTGCTCCTACGACCCATGAGAGTGCCCATAGGAGAGTTTTTCATTGTTCCTACTGTCAGAGTGCGGGTCATTTGGTTGAGTTCTGTTTTCATCGCATCAAGAATAAGCGACGCTCTCAGGCGATGAGGTTCTAGAACATGCACTACCCATTTTTAGGTATGTATGAGTCTGAGTTTTACTCTCGTCTTATTTTCAAGGCTCCTCGTACTTCTCTAAGAGGTTTTGCTCCTCGAGGTGTTCACCATGTTCCATATGGTGGTAGACCCCGGGTGAGTAGCTTTGTACCTCATCAGAGTAGGAGACCTCGTCATGCATTTGGGTCACAGCATATAGGTAGACCTCGCACTTTGCATCATTATGATTATCATGTGCGTAGACAGTTTATTTTTACTATGCCTACTACTCGTATCACTCAGTGTTGGATGTCTCGTCATGTATTCACTTACCCCAGCACTGAGCGATCGAGATTTTCTTATCCTGTGTAGGCGCCAGACCGAGGCTTGGAGGGCACGTTGATCATGCACTCCAGTTGTTCGCGCCACATGACCGGAGATGCAGCATGGTTCTCCAGCCTCACCACAACCAAGCAAAAGGAACAAATCACCTTCGGCAACAATCGAAGGAGTAAAGTGAAAGGTAAAGGTGTGGTAAGAATCAACTTAAATTTCACTCTCAAAGATGTTGCTTTGGTTGAAAATTTGGGATACAATTTGCGTTCTATATCTCAATTGCTTGATTAGGGCTTCGAAGTGCAATTCCATCGAAATACTTCGCAAGTACACAATTCGGGTTGCGTTGTGGTCTGTAAGATCTTTAGAGTTGGGAGAGTTTTTGGAGCTGATTTTTCTGAGTCATCTGGTTCTTCCCATTGTCTTGTTGCACATTCGACTTCTGAGCTTTGGAAGAGGCATAGGAGACTAGGGCATATGAGCTTTGAGTTGCTTGCTCGTCTGAGTGCCCTAGGTCTGATCCGAGGATTGCCCAAGCTCAAGTTTGAGAAGAATTTAGTTTGCGCTCCCTGTCGACATGGAAAAATGATTGTCGCTTCACACTCGCCAGTCACCACAGTGATGACTGAACAACCCGGAAAACTTCTCCATATGTACACTGTAGGTCCTTCTCGAGTTAGTTCTTTAGGCGGCAAGTGGTATGTGTTAGTCATTGTCGACGATTTCTCTCGCTACTCTTGGGTCTTCTTTCTTGCCAGCAAGGATAAAGTGTTTTCACACTTTCGGAGCTTGGCTTTGAGACTTTTCACTGAACTCCCTAGTGCATTGAAATTCATTCGAAGTGATAATGGCACTGAGTTTAAGAACAGTCTCTTTGTTGACTTTTTCATGGAGCATGGCATAGAAAATCAATTCTCCGCTCCGCGGGTTCCTCAACAGAACGGTTTTGTTGAGAGAAAGAACCACACTTTGGTTGAGATGGCTAAGATGATGCTCGATGAGCACAGGACTCCTAGAAAAATCCGAGCTGAGGCCATGAACACTACATGTTACATCTCAAACTGAATCTTCTTGCGCTCAATTTTAAACTTGACATCTTATGAACTGCGTTTTGGGTGACAGCCCAAAGTGACTCATCTTCGAGTTTTTGGTTGTCGATGCTTTATCCTAAAATGTAGAAATTTAGATAAATTTGAGTCGCGTTCTTCTTACAGGATCTTTTTGGGTTACACTACTCATGGTCATTCTTATCGTGTTTTCAATTTGGAAACTAACACTGTCATCGAGTCATGTGATGTGACTTTTGATGAATCAACCCCCTCTGTTAGTTCCACTTTTGAACAGGCAAATGAACACGACATGGAGCAAACCATCTTCGAAGAAGAAGATCCCGGAGATTTCGAGGATGAACCCCTACTACCCTCGACATCGACCCCCGAAGCCGACCCTGCTTCGACACAAGGTCCCAAAGCAACTTCCTGGACATCGGTCATCTTGGACCACTCCAACGCACAAGTTGAGGGGGAGACTGCATCCCGCCGCGAGGCTCCACATCATGTTCAAAGGATGCATCCTCCCGAGTAGATCATTGGTGAGCTTGATCAAAGGGTAACAAATTTTCATGCTCATTTCATTGATTCCGCTTTTGTTGCTTCTTTTGAGCCCTTAGATGTTAGTCGTGCACTTTCTAATTCTAGTTGGATCAATGCCATGCATGAAGAACTTGAAAATTTTGAGAGAAACCAAGTCTGGACTTTAGTTAATCCTCCACCAAATGTTCATTTTATTGGAACAAAATAGATTTTCAAAAACAAATAAGGGGAGGATGGGACTGCAGTTAGAAACAAGGCTATACTTGTAGCTCAGGGTTATTCTCAGTTAGAAGGGATTGATTTTATTGAAACTTTTGCACCTATTGCACGTCTAGAGGCCATTAAGATTTTACTTGCCTTTGCGACATCCCGAGGATTCAAACTCTATCAAATGGATGTCAAAAGTGCATTTCTCAATGGCTTTATAGGTGAAGATGTCTATGTAAAACAACCCCTGGCTTTGAAAACCCCAAGTACCCAAATAAAGTCCTTAAACTTCATAAGGCGCTTTATGGACTCAAGCAGGCCCCTCGGGTTTGGTATGATAGACTTAAGCCTTTTCTGCTTGAGCGGCGGTATTTGTTGAGATCTGTTGATAAAACCCTGTTCACTCTCAAGCATGGCAAAGATTTCCTCCTAGTCTAGATTTATGTGGATGATATTATGTTTGGCGGCTCTTCTCATGCTTTGGTTGCTGAGTTTGCAGATGCATGAGCAGGGAGTTCGAGATGTCCATGATGGGCGAACTCACTTTTTTCCTTGGTTTGCAAATCAAGCAAAGCAAACAAGGTACTTTTGTCCACCAGACGAAGTACACCAAAGACCTGCTCGAGAAATTCGACATGGCTGATGTGAAGCCACTCGCCACTCCAATGGCTACATCTGTAGCATTGGATCCTGACGAAGATGAAGAAGCCATAGATCAGAAGGAGTTCCGAAGCATGATCGGCTCCCTCCTCTACTTGACTAATATGAGGCTGGACATACACTTCGCAGTGTGTTTGTGTGATCGTTTTCAGGCTTCACCATGAGCTTTGCACCACCAAGCGATAAAGCGCATTCTCAGGTATCTCAAACATACCCTCAAATTTGGCATTTGGTATTCGGCGTCTTCCTCTTTGAGTTTTTGAGGTTATTTTGATGCGGATTTTGCTGGGTGTAGGATTGATAGAAAAAGTACCTCTGGTACTTGTCATTTTCTAGATACTTCACTGGTTTACTGGTCTTTCCGCAAACAGTCTAGTGTTGCACAATCGATGGCTGAGGCCGAATATGTTGCTGCAGCTAGCTGTAACTCTCAGATTTTGTGGATGGTTTCCACTTTGTGGGATTTTGTGTTAGATTATAAGAGTATTCCACTTTTCTGTGATAACACTAGTGCTATTTGTATTGCAAACAACCCGGTTCAGCATTCCAGAACCAAACACATTGATGTGCGATATCATTTTCTTAGAGATCATAATGAGAAGGGTGATATTGAGCTTCAATATGTTGATACCCAACACCAGCTAGCCGATATTTTCACAAAACCTCTCGATGTTTCTCGTTTTGACTACTTGCGTGGTGAACTTGGTGTTTGTCACCCTTACGACATTTTGTGAGGGGCAGCGGATTTTGATTGTCTTCCATATGCTCATTGTGTGTGAAATTGCATTTACATCTTTTGCACTTATATGCCTGATTTTAATTAATGAAATCATGTCAGCTCAGCTCTATTTAATATGTTTGAAACATTATGTGCATGATTTTTCTTTCCAAAATTTAATCATGCTCACTGCTTAGTCTTGAATCTAGCATGTTTAGGCAGGACTCCTTTATCTATCTTTTATCTGCTTGATAGCAAGACTCCTTTTCTCTGGATGCTAAACATTGCAACTTGAAAAATTGTTCTACTTACTCATGGATATTCATCAAGTGCTAAATAAATTGTTCACTTAATTAAAATCCAAAACTCCATGATTTGCATGCTACAAGTGAAAAGATCCAGGTGAGTTTATTTGTCACACTACTCTATTCTAGACTGCTTACCATTGCACATTGGTCTGAACTGAGATAGTGTAGTGTATGCCAAAATCACCGTCTTAAGCTTCTGATGGCTTTCATGCCTAGGCTTGGCTTGATTGGAAAGTATAAGGTAGACAAACAAATAACTCCTGGCATTATGAAAAGAACAACAAATTCATTGATCATCAAGTTTGCTTTCAATGCTCCACTTGAACTGGACTTGTCTGTCTAGAGTAGAAATTGACTAGCTTTGCACAATTCCTGCTTTTACTTGTCTAGTTACCTTAATTGAGTGGTGATGCTTTTATTTCAAAATGATGAAATCACATGTTGTCATCATGCTTTTAGAGAATGTTAAATTGAGCTGAGCACATGACAATTGGTATTAAAAGTTGGTATATTTTTGCTTTATATGTCTTTGCAATTCTGCCCATTTCGAAGATTTGCATCTTTTAAATGCTCCTTGATGCTTGCATTGCCAAAGGTGGAGAAACTGTTGAGTTCTTCTTTGCAGCAAGGGGGGGAAATAACTCAGGGGGAGTTGTTATCTTGCAAAGAGAAGATTTTTCCAAAGGGGCTTTCTATTTTAAAAAAAAGGGGAGGAAAATTCTTTTGTCAAGTGACATGATTTGGCTCATTTCTGAGTTTTTATGGTCACTTGTGTGCTGAAATTTTTCAAATTTTTTTGAAACTTGAATTTGGTTGTCAATGCACTCATCAAGGGGAGATTGAGAAACTAAGGGTTGGTTTCAGAGTCTGTGATGAGTGATTGACAGATATTATCCTCTGATTTGAAGGGGTCCCTCCGAAGGGGTTTAGAGGTTGTTTCACCGAAGGGTTCGGTGGTCTGGTTGCTGCAGCTGTTGCAGCAGAGTGTGCCTGTCGGAGGGGTTCGACAGTACACAATGACTTGGCTGTACCAAAGGTCTTGGTATTTTGGGCGGTACTCGAAGTATGTGCCGAAGGTTGTTTACCCAAAGAGGTCTCCGGGGTACTGGATACACTTGTCTGTTTGTCTGTGGTGCGCAGGTGACTTCGGAGGCGATGGACGGTTCGCAGCAAGTGAGCCTGGGTCAAGCGGGAGGCTTGATGTCAGGCGAGCGGGGAGCTCGGTCACGAAGGTTGCGTGGGGTCGAGGTCGGTCCTCGGGTCAAGGTGCGCCAGGCGAAGGCAGAGAGTGCGGAGTGTGACTCCGGCTGAAGGTACTCCGAGACGAAGTCCTCGGAGGCGAGGCACTTCGAAGGGTACTTCGAATGGAGTGACTTCAAAGTTTTGTGGACTAAGTCCTCAGCAATGAGGCAAGGCATTCGAAGTGTGCTCCGGAGGGAGGCACTCGAAGGTTTAGAAGTCGAGGTGCATCGAAGGCATTGTCTGGGTGAGGCTCGTCGAGGAGTGTGCTCAAGGAGAGACACTGCGACGAAGGGCTCATGGAATGCTTCATGCGGAGGCCTTGGACGAGACTTCGAAGGGTAGTACTCCGAAGGTGGGCTTCGGACTGAGGCTGACTTGAGGTACTTCGGCCATGCATGGCTTTGGTAGACGGACTAACAGAGTTCGAGCTTGGAGAAGCTGCGAAGCCATGGTGGTCCACTCTGGAGGTGTTGGTGCGAAGGCCCAAGGACTTTGACGACTTCGGCTCAAAACCGTCACTGTATCGAAGGCTGACTTCGGTGAAGCGAAGGCCGTCAGGCTCAAGGCTTCTCACTGAAGCTACCGCACGCCTTGCGTGTGAAGGGGGGCTTCAGAAGAATCCAAGACTGCAAAGGCTGACCGTGTCTGCTCTGCAAAAGCTGATGTTGTCTCCTGTGCGAAGCTGACAAAAGAAGCCCCCAAATAAAGTAGACTACTAGCTGTACCCCCCTGTTCTGATGAGACAAAAACAATATAAACCCTAGGGGTAAAGTAGTCTATTCATAGGGCTGAATAGTGCCTATAAATAGTGGAGGCTAGCATAGGTCACAGCAACACTTTGAACAGCCATTTTTGAGCTCCTGTGCTAGCTGCCACATACTCTTGTATTCAGTCTGTGAGTTCATTTTGTGTTCCCTATTCAAGCAATGAAACTTTTATTCTGTTTTCATTTATTGTTTGAACTTGTATGCCTAGTTTGCACTACTTGTTTTGATTTCTCTGTGCACCATCTTCTTCTGGGTTGAGTTTGTGCACTGGATCTCTTCTGGAGAAGTGTGTGAGAGGTCTGTTCGTGTGAAGTGTGTGTTTTTTAGTGTCTGTTCGCTCTGTGTAAACTGGAGGCTAGACCTCTCTGATTACTAGCGAAGCACTGTCCTTGGGTTGAATCGAAGCCCGTTTTCTTCCCTTGTCAAAGTCCTCGGCGGTGTGTCTTGTGTGCATTTAGACCTTTGAAGTACGAAGCCTAGTACGAGTTGCTAGTCCTGATTGTTTGGTCGCAGTCCTCAGAGGGAAGTCTAATCTTGCGAAGGATGAAGTACGAAGTTTGCTCGAAGGCACCCAGTATGCGGAGCCTGCACTGACTTAGCAGAGCTAAATTTTCGGAGTTGTGAGTGGAGCGAAGTCTTCTTGACTTCGAACTTTTGCTCCGTGCGAAGCCTGGTTTTGGAGCTGAGGAATACTTCCGAACCAGAACTTCAAAGGGTGTGTTCGAAACCTATTCCGCGGAAGATAGATTTAAAATAGAACGACTATTTTTAGTCTGAAATTTTAAAAGCTCCCATTCATCCCTCTCTGGTCGCCATTTTCGGTCCAACACTTGGAGTAGCTTCGAAGCCGTGGTGGTCCAATCCGGAGGTGATGGTGCGAAAGCTCAAGGGATTTGACGACTTCGGCTCAAAACCGTCAATGTATCAAAGACTGACTTCAGTGAAGTGAAGGCCTTTGGGTTCGAAGCATATTACCGAAGCCTCTACACACTTTGTGTGCGAAGGGGTCTCTAGAAGATTCTGCTTTTGCAAAAGCTTATCGTGTCTGTTGGACCGGAAACGGTGATCAGAGGGGGGTAAATGGGAGCTTTTAAAATTTCAGGCTAAAAATAGCCTTCTGTTTTAATTATGTCTTTTGCGGAACATGCTTCGAACATGTCCTTTGAAGTTCTGGTTCAGAGGTATTTCATAGCTCCGAAACCAGGCTTCGCAAGGACAAAAGTTTGAAGTCAAGACGACTTCGCTCCATCCACAACACCAAAAACTCAACTCTGCTAAGTCAGTGCAGGCTCCGCACACTAGGTGCCTTCGAGCAGACTTCGCACTTCACCCTTTGCAAGAGATGACTTCCCTTTGAGGACTTCGACCAAACACTCTACACTAGCAAGTGATACTAGGCTTCGTATTCTAAAGAACTAAACTCACACAGAGCACACTGTGCTAAGGACTTCGACAAGGGAAGAAACAGGCTTCGAGTTAAGCCAAGAACAGTGCTTCACTAGTAATTAGAGAGGACTAGCCTCCAGTTTACACAGAGCGAACACACACTGTGAACACACACTTCACAGGCACAAATCACTAACACACTTCTCCAAAAAAAACACCCCAGTGCACAAACTCGAACTAGGAAGAAGTGGAGCTCAACAAAATCAAAACATGCAGTGCAAAACAGGCATACAAGTCCAAGCAAAAATGAAAACAGAATCAAAGTTTCATTTCTTGAACAGGGAACACAAAATGAACTCACAGGTCTGAATACATGAGTGTGACGGCCAGCACAGGAGTTCTAAAAATGGTTGCTCAAAGTGTTAGTGTTGCCTAGCTAGCCTCCACTATTTATAGGCACTATTCAGCCTTGTGAATAGACTACTTTACCCCTAGGGTTTACACTAATTTTGTCTCATCAGAACAGGGGGTACAAATGGTAGTCTACTTTATTTGGAGGCTTCTTTTGTCAGCTTCACAGAGGAGACAACATTAGTTTTGCAGAGCAGACATGATCAACCTTTGCAGTTTTGGAGTCTTGTGAAGCCCCCTTCGCACGCGAGGGGTATGGTAGCTTCGGTGAGAATCCTTGATCCCGATGGCCTTCGTTTCACCGAAGTCAGCCTTCGATACAGTGATGGTTTTGAGCCGAAGCCGTCAAAGCCCTTGAGCCTTCACGCCATCACCTCCAGAGTGGACCACCACGGTTTCGCAACTACTCCAAGCTCAAACTCCATCAGTCCATGTACCGAAGCCATGCATAGCCGAAGTATCTCAAGTCAGCCACACTCCGAAGCCCCACCTTTGAAGTACCACCCTTCGAAGTCCCTTCTTCGTCCAAGGCCTCCGCATGAAGCATTCCATGAATACTTCGTCGTAGTGTCTCTCCCCGAGCACACTCCTCGATGTACCTCACGCGAACCATGCCTTTGATGCACCCCGACTTCTAAGACCTCCGTTGAGTGAACCTTCGAGTGCCTCCATCCGGAGCACACTTCGATCGTCTTACCTCATTGCTGAGGACTTTGTCCACCATACTCCGATGTCACTCCTTTCAGAGTTCCCTTCAAAGTGCCTCGCCTCTGAGGACTTCGTCTTGGGGTAGCTTCAGCTGGAGCCATGCTCTGCACTCTGTCTTCGCCTGGCGCACCTTGACCCGAGGACCAACCTCGACCCCTCGCAACCTCCGTGACCAAGCTCCCCGCTCGCCTGGCATCAAGCCTCCCACTTGACCCATGTTCACTTGCTGCGAACCGTCTGTCGCCTCTGAAATCACCTGCGCACCATAGACAGACAAACAAGTGTATCCAGTACCCCGGAGACCTCTCCGAGTAAATAACCTCCGGTACACACTCTGGTGTACCTCCCAAAGTACCGAACCCTTAGGTACACCTAGATCATCGTGTATTGTCAGACCCCTCCGGCAGTCACACTCTGCTGCAACAGCTACAGCAATCGGACCCACCGAACCCTTCAGTGAAACAACCTCTGAACCCCTTCGGAGGGACCCCTTCGAATCTAGAGAATAAAATCTGTCAATCACTCATCACAGACTCCAAAACCAACCCTTGGTTTCTCAGTGTCTGCCCTGTGAAGCTAACAAAAGGAGCTTCCAATAAAGTAGACTACTACATGTACCCCCGTGTCTGCTAGAGACAAAAACGATGTAAACCCTAGGGGTAAAGTAGTCTATTCGCAGGTCAGAGTAGTGCTTATAAAAGGAGAGGCAGGCTGAGGTCTAGGGCAACACTATGTACTCCACTTTTAGAACCTTTTGTTTTCCCTATAGCCTTGGCCAGCCGCCATGAAGTGTTCTCTGAACTTGTGAGTTTTGTGTTCCCCGTTCTTGCAATGAAATTTCTATTCTATTTTTCATTAATTGCATGAACTTGTATCTATGATATTTGCACTGCGTAAGTTGATTTTTGTGCATTTAACTTCGTTCTGTGTCAATCAGATTTCTTGCTCAGTGTCAATCAGATTTCTTGCTCAGTTTCAATTCCAACGAAGTATTTTTGTCTCTCATGTGTGCGATTCTTGTAAGTAAATCTGGTGTATGTTCACTCTGTGTTAATCAGAGGCTAGAACTCACTGATTACTAGCGAAGCACCTTGTGAAGTATGGATTCGAGGCCTATTCTCTTCTCGTAGCCGAAGTCCTTCTTTCTGTCAGTTTGCTGGTTCCTGTTTAGTGCACTCCGAAGTGCGAAGCTTAGTACCTATTACTAGTGTGGAGTATCAGTTTGGAGCTCTCCGGGGGAAATATACTAGTGCGAAGTACGGAAGTGCGAAGCCTGCTCGAATGCACCTCAGTGTGCGGAGCCTGCACTATCCTTACAGAGTATTGTGCATTTTTGGGTTTTTGAGTGTGAGCAAAGTCCTCTGAACTTCGAACTTTTACCCCATTCGAAGCTATGTTCGGAGTGTGTTCGATACCTCAGAACCAGACACTTCGAAGGGTGTGTTCAAAACCTGTTCAGAATTTCAAAAGCTCCCATTCACCCCCCTTTGGTCGCCTATTTCGGTCCAACAATTGGTATCAAAGCTTGGTTAAGATCACCTGGTTACCTTAATCGGTTTTGTGATCTTTTGGGGACATGGACAGATTTAGTAAAATACCCCTGTTCGATGGAATTAATTTTGTATACTGGAAGGTGCGCATGGAGGCTTATTTGCTAAGTCAAAGAAATGCAATATGGGAGATTGTGGATTCACAATACTCCATCCCTGAGACTCGCACTACTCAGGCAGAAAAGGATCGGTATAATTCTAACTCCAAAGATAGAAATATATTGTTCATTGGCTTGAGCAGAAGTGAGTTTGATAGGGTTCAGCACCTTAGGACAGCTAGAGAAATTTGGACTACACTCACTGTATTTCATGAGGGCTCTACTTAGATCAAGGTTAGGCGCCAGAGCACATACAATCAATAGTATCAAATATTCGTGCAAGGCCCTAGCGAATCTATAGATGTCATGTTTTCGTGATTTGATGCGATAGTGAGTAACTTGAGGTCCACTAGGATGCTTGCTTATAATCACCATGATAAGGCTATCAAGCTTCTCTATGCTCTTGATCGTAGCATATGGGAAGTGAAGATATCCAGCATTGAGGAATCCATAGGGTATGACATATTGACATGTGATGAACTCTTCAGCAAGATGAAGTCCACAAAGATTGCCAAGGCAACTCTTGTAGGGCACAGAAACTCTTTGCCAAAGCTTGTGGCACTAGTTTATGGCTTTAGTCATGGCACCACTGCAGAACCAAGCTTATGGCACTAGTTTCTGGCTTTAGCCATGAAACTTCTCACATCAAGTCTAATTGTCCTAAGCTTAAGAGGAGAGAAGAGAGTGAGCGCCCACAACACCACAAGAATGAGATAAAACCCTACACAAAGGGTAAGCATGGCAAGATGGCTAAGAGGGTAGCCAAAGCAGCTTCCAGATCTTTTATCGTGGCACTCAACGACATTGACACTTCCTCAACTGAGGAGTCGAGCACTGATGAGGAGGAAAAGAAGAAGGCAAGAGATTTCACAAGCCTTTGTTTCATGGCAGACATCACTCACAGCGGCGATGAGCTTGACTCATCTAAGGTACCATTATCCTATGACCAGCTTTCCATTAAAGTAGATGAACTGAATGAGGTAGTTCTTGGTCAGGATAGATTACTTGTTCAGGCCGCTGGAGATAGAAAAGACCTTAGACTTAGGCTAGAATCTGTTTCAACTGATTATGCCATGTTTAAGTCTAAAATTGATGATGCTGAATGTGAATCTTGCACTGTTGTCATGGGTGAACTTTTTCAGTTGCGTTCTATGCATGCTTAAACTATTATTGAGCTTGAGACTACACAGAAGCAACTTTTGGTTGTGGAGTCTAGTTCTCATGTTGTTAATGAATGCATGAACTGTCCTTTACTTATTGAAAGTATTAATCTGAGGGATAAGCATGTTCATGATTTAGAGGCTAGATTGGAGATAGCTGAGTATTCTAGGGATGTGCAGCCTGCTTGCCCTACTTGTATCACCCTTAAAGACCAACTCAGTATTGTTAGAGAGCAAGTTGAAAAACTCATAAAAGAAAACAGTTACCTTTTTCTGTTGTGGCTAAGTGCTATGAAGGGAAGGGTAGAGTGGATTTGCTTTTGGCCAAAACCAAGATGTGTGATGACAGGGCAGGGTTAGCTCTAGGAGTGGGATTTGAGAGAAACACCACAAACATTCATAGCAAAATTGTGTTTTCCTCACCCACTACCTTAGAGAAAGAGAGAGCCCAGTTAGACACTCCTACAAAAACCAAGAAGCCTACCCAGCCTCTCAAGAAAATTCCACCTCCTCCACCCAAGAAAAACCCTCAACAGAAACCCAATGAACCTATGAGGACTGCTCCTATGACCCATGTGAGTACCCCCAAGAGATTCTTTCATTACTCATATTGCCAGTGGGTGGGTCATTTGGTTGGGTTCTGTTTTCGTCGCATCAAGGATGAGCGACGCTCACAAGAGATGAGTTTTCAGGACATGTGTTACCCATCTTTAGGTATGCATAAGTCTGTTTATCACTCTCGTCCTGTTTTTGAGGCTTCCTGTGGTTACATGAGAGGTTTTTCCCCTCGTGGTGTACACCATGTCTCATATGGTGATAGACCACATATTAGTGGTTTTGTACCTCAATAGGTTGGGATACCTTGTCATTTGTCGGGCTTGCATCATGTAGGTAGACCTTGCTCTTTGCATCATTCTACTTTTCCTGTGCGTAGAAGGTCTACTATTACTTTTCCTACTCCTCGCATCTCTCAGTGTTGAATACCTTGTCATTTTCTTACTTACCCTAGCACTAAGCTATCGAGGCTGTCTCATGTTGTGTAGGCGCCAGACAGAGGCTTGGAGATCACATGGATCATGGACTCTGGTTGTTCGCACCATATGACCTGAAACTCATCACGATTCTCCAGCCTCACCACAACCAAGCAAAAGGAGCAAATAACCTTCGGCAATAACCGAAGAAGAAGAAGAGTGAAAGGTAAAGGTGTGGTAAGAATCAACTCAAGTTTCACTCTCAAATATGTTCCTTTGTTTGAAAATTTGGGATACAATTTGCTCTCTATGTCTCAGTTGCTTGATGAGGACTTCGAAGTGCGTTTTCATCATAATACTTCGCAAGTATTATGAGTCATCTAGAGTTTTTGGAGCTGATTTCTATGAGTCATCTGGTTCTTCTCACTACTTAGTTGCGCATTCTACTTCCGAGCTCTAGAAGTGGCATAGGAGACTACGACATATGAGTTTTGAGTTGCTAGCTCGCTTGAGTGCCTTAGGTCTGATCCGAGGATTGCCTAAGGTCAAATTTGAGAAGAATTTGGTTTGTGTTCCTTGTCGGCATGGAAAAATGATTGTTGCTTCGCATTCACCAGTCAATATGGTGATGACTGAACAACCCGGATAACTTCTCCATATGGATACTCTAGGTCCTTCTCGGGTTAGTTCTTTAGGCGACAAGTGGTATGCCCTTGTCATTGTCGACGATTTCTCTCACTACTCTTGGGTCTTCTTTTTAGCTAGCAAGGATGAAGTGTTTACACACGTTCAGAGCCTAGCTTTGAAATTTTTACTTAACTTCCAAGTGCAAATGGCACCGAGTTCAAAAATAGTCTCTTTGTTGACTTTTGCATAGAGCATGGCATAGAACATCAATTCTCTGCTCTGTGGGTTCCTCAATAGAATGTTGTTGTTGAGAGAATCACACTTTGGTTGAGATGGCTAGGACGATGCTCGATGAGCATAGGACTCCTAGAAGATTTTGGGCTGAGGCCATGAACACCGCTTGCTACATCTCAAACCGAATCTTCATGGGCTCAATTTTGAACTTAACTTTTTATGAGCTGCGTTTTGGGAGACAACCTAAAGTTACTCATCTTCGAGTATTTGGATGTCGATGTTTTATCCTAAAACGTTAAAATTTTGACAAATTTGAGTCATGTTCTTCTGATGGGATCTTTTTGGGTTACACAACCCATGGTCATTCTTATCGTGTTTTCAATTTGGAAACTAACACTGTCATCGAGTCATTCGATGTGACTTTTGATGAATCAACCCCCTGTGTTAGATCTTCTTTTGAAGATGCAAGTGAACACGATATGGAACAAACGATCTTTGAAGACAAAGATCACAAATCCTTCGAGGATGATCCCCTACTACCCTTGACATCAACCCCCGAAGCCGACCCCGCTTTGACCAATTCGGCAAGAAGCCCCGAGCTACTACCTCGACATCAGCCATCTTCGACCACTCCCCGACACAAGTTGAGAGGGAGACTGCATCCCGCCATGAGGCTCCTCACCACATCCAAAGGATGCATCGTCCTGAGCATATCATTGGTGAGCTTGATCAAAGGGTAACATGTTCTCACGCTCATTTCATTGATTCTGCTTTTGTTGCTTCTTTTGAGCCCTTAGATGTGAGTGATGCTTTATCTGATTCTAGTTGGATCAATGCCATGCATTAAGAACTTGACAATTTTTAGAGAAACCAAGTCTGGAGATCCCCCTCCTAATGTTCATTTTATTGGAACAAAATGGATTTTCAAAAACAAACAAGGTAGGATGGGTTTGTGGTTAGAAACAAAGCTAGACTTGTAGCTCAGGGTTTTTCACAAATTAAAGGGATTGATTTTGCTGAAACTTTTGCACTTGTTGCTCGTCTAGAGGCCATTACAATTTTACTTGCATTTGCGGCATTCCGTGGTTTCAAACTTTTTCAAATGGATGTCAAAAGTGTTTTTTTAATGGCTTCATAGATAAAGTTGTTTTTGTAAAACAACCCCTAGCTTTGAAAACCCCAAATAACCCCATAGAGTTTTTAAACTTCATAAAGCTATTTATGGACTCAAGCAGGCCCCTCGGGCATTGTATGATAGACTTAAGTCTTTTCTGCTTGAGTGAGGGTATTTGATGGGATCTGTTGATAAAAATATTTTCACTCTCAAGCATGGCAAAGATTTACTCCTACTTCAAATTTATGTTGATGATATCATCTTTGGTGGCTCTTCTCATGCTTTGGTTGTCGAGTTTGCAGATACCATGAGTACAGAGTTCGAGATGTCCATGATGGACGAACTCACGTTTTTACTTGGTTTGCAAATCAAGCAAAGCAAATAAGGTACCTTCGTTTACACCAAGGACCTGCTCAAGAAGTTTGACATGGTTGATGCGAAGCCCCTTGCCACTCCGATGGCTACTTCGGTAGCATTGGATCCTAATGAGGATGGAGAAGCCATAGATCAGAAGGAGTTCCGAAGCATGATCGACTCCCTCCTCTACTTTACTGCTACAAGGCTGGACATGCACTTCGATGTGTGTATGTGCGCTCATTTTCAGGCTTCGCCTAGGGCTTCGCACCGCCAAGCGGTAAAGCGCATACTCAGGTATCTCAAACATACCCTTGAATTTGGCATTTGGTATTCTGCATCTTCTTCTTTGTACCATCGTGGTTATTCAGATGAGGATTTTGCTGAGTGTAGAATTAATAGGAAAAGTACCTCCAGTACTTGCCATTTTATGGGTACTTCCCTTGTTTGCTGGTCTTCCCACAAACAGTCTAGCATTACGCAATCTACAGCTGAGGCTGAATATGTTGCTGCAGCTAGTTGTTGCTCACAGATTTTGTGGATGGTTTCTACTTTGCGGGATTTCAGGTTAAATTATACAAGTGTTTCACTTTTCTGTGATAACACTAGTGCGGTTTGTATTGCTAACAACCCAGTTCAGCATTCCAGAACCAAACACATTGATGTGAGATATCATTTCCTTAAAGACCACAATGAGAAGGGTGATATTGAACTTCAATATGTTGATACCCAGAACCAGCTTGCCGATATTTTTACCAAACCCCTTGATGCTTCTCGATTTGCTTATTTACGTGGGGAACTTGGTATTTGTTACCGTTATGACATCGTGTCAGGGGGAGTTGTGTGTCATTGCATAAGCTTTTGTCATATGATTAACTGCTTTTTAATGTACTTGTCTGTATATGCCTTTGAATAATTTCCTTTAATCATGATGATTTTTCTCTGTAGAAAATATCTGATATTTGTCATGAGCATGGCTTTTATTTCTGAAAAATTAAAACATGGTCACTGCTTAATCTGGTAACTAGCATGAATAGGCTGAGTGCTTTTGATATCTTTTACATGCCTGGTAGCTAAGTGCTTTACACTTGGATGCAAACATGCAACTTGAACATTCTAATGCTTTACATGAACAGCTTGTACGGAAAATTGATAAAAATCATGAAATTGATATCCATGTATTTTGTACTAACATTGAAAAATCTAGGTGAGTTTGCCTTGTCGCACTGCTTTGTTCTAGACTACTTACCATAGCACTTAGGTATGAACTAGAACATTGTAGTATATGCCATGACTAATGCTTTAAGCTTCTGATGGTCTTTGCTTGACTTATGCTTGGCTTAGTCGATTAGCATAAGGTTGACATGCAAATAACCCGTGGCATTAAGATCAAAAGAAAAAGGATAAAAGGCTTGAAAATATTGAATAATTACAAGTTTGCTGAAGCTCCATGTTATTTAACTATGCATGTCTCGGTAGTATTTGCTAGCTTTTGCATTCCATGCTTTACCTTGTCTAGTATGCTAGTCCGAGTGGTGATGCTTTTATTCGCTAAATTCTGGAAATGTTTTCTCGTGCTTTTACTTGGATATGATTCATATGAGCTTACCATGTAGTACTTTTAGACAATATTCAAGGCAAATGCTAGTTTTGTACTATAATTGCTGCTAATCATGTTTCAGAAGCTTGCATCTGCACTCTTTGAATCCTGCATTGCCAAAGGGGGATAATAATATGTTTGTAATTCAGGGGGAGTTTGTAATTCAGGGGAAGTTGCTGCTGCCAAAAAGGGAGAAATATGCTTGTATGCTTTGCCAAAGGGGCTCTTTTTATTTGAAAAGTGGAGAAGTTCTTTTATCAAGTGACATGATTTGGCTCTTTTCTTAGTTTTCATGGTCACTTGTATGCTAAAAAGTTTCAATTTTTCTTGAACTTAAATTTGCTTGTCAATGCACTCATCAAGGAGGGATTGAGAAACCAAGTTGAGATGTGCCTTGCTTTCAAGTCTGTGATGAGTGATTGACAAGTTTCCTTCCGGACGAAGGGGTCCCTCCGAAGGGGTTTTGTAGGTGTTTCACCAAAGGGTTTGGTGTCTGTTTGTTGTACAAGTGTGCAACGGAGTATGTCTGTTGGAGGGGTCCAGCAGAATACATTTTGGAGATTTTACTAAAGAGTGTTTACTCGGAGAGGTCTCTGGGGTATCGAATACACTTGTATGCTTGTCGTTGGTGTGCAGGTGACTTCGGAGGTGACATACGGTTCGCAGTGGGTGAACCTGGGTCAAGTAGGGAGCTTGATGCTAGGTGAGCGGGGAGCTCGGTCACGGAGGCTGCGTGGAGTCGAGGTTGGTCCTCAGGTCAAGGTGCACCAGGCAAAGGCAGAAAGTGCGGAGGGTGGCTCCGGCTGAAGGTACCCCGAGGCAAAGTCCTCGGGAATGAGGCAAGGCACCCAAATGTGCTCTGGATGGAGACATTTTGGAGGACACCTGACGAAGGTCTCAGAAGTCGAGGTGCATTGAAGGCATGGTTCGGGTAAGGCTCTTCGGGAGTGTGCTCTGAGCGGAGACACTACGGAGTGCTTATGAAAGTACTTCATGCGGAGGCCTTGGACGAAGGAGGGACTTTGGAAGGTGGTGAATGCACTTCGAAGGTGGGGCTTCGGAGTGTGGATGACTTGATGTACTTCGGCCATGCATGTCTTTGGTAGACGGACGTGCGGAGTTTGAACTTGGAGTAGATTCAAAGCCGTGGTGGTCCAATCCGGAGGTGATGGTACGAAGGCTCAAGGGCTTTGACGACTTCGGCTCAAAACCATGAATGTATCAAAGACTGACTTCGGTGCAGTGAAGGCCTTCGGGTTCGAAGCATATTACCCAAGCCTCTGCACACTTCGTGTGTAAAGGGGGCTCCAAAAGATTTCGCTTTTTCAAAAGCTGATCGTGTCTGCTCTGTGGAGCTGACAAAATGAGGTTCCAATAAAGTAGACTACCACCTGTACCCCCGTGTCTGCTAGAGACAAAAACGATGTAAAGCCTAGGGGTAAAGTAATCTATTCACAGGTCAGAGTAGTGCCTATAAAAAGAGAGGCAGGCTGAGGTCTAGGGCAACACTGTGTACTCCACTTTTAGAACTTTTTGTTTTCCCTGTAGCTCTTTCCAATCGCCATGAAGTGTTCTCTGAACTTGTGAGTTTTGTGTTCCCTGTTCTTGTAATGAAATTTATGTCCTGTTTTTCATTAATTACATGAACTTGTATCTGTGATATTTGCACTGCGTAAGTTGAGTTTTCTGCATTTCACTTCGTTCCGTGTCAATCAGAGTTCTTGCTCAGTTTCATTTCCAACGAAGTATTTTTGTCTCTCATGCGTGCGATTCTTGTGAGTAAATCTGGTGTATGTTCACTCTGTGTTAATCGGAGGCTAGACCTCACTGATTACTAGCGAAGCACCTTACAAAGTATGGATTCAAGGCATATTCTCTTCTCGTAGCCGAAGTCCTTCTTGTTGTCAGTTTGTTGGTTCCTGTTTAGTGCACTCCGAAGTGCGAAGCCTAGTACCTGTTACTAGTGCAGAGTATCGGTTCGGAGCTCTTCGGGGGAAATATAGTAGTGCGAAGTACGGAAGTGCGAAGCCTTCTTGAAGGCACCTCCGTGTGCCGAGCTTGCACTATCCTTGCAGAGTACAACACATTTTTGGGTTTTTGAGTACGAGCGAAGTCCTCTGAACTTCGAACTTTTACCCCATTCGAAGCCTGTGTTCAGAGTGCGTACGATACCTTTGAACCAGACACTTCGAAGGGTGTGTTTGAAGCCTATGCAGAATTTCAAAAGCTCCCATTCACCCCCTCTAGTCGCCTATTTCGGTCCAACAAAGAAGATCCACCAGATGTTGAGGATTATGAAAATACATCACATCCACCTACTGCGGCATCCATAGAAGCAGACCTTGCATCATCCACTTCAGCAAGCGGACCTAAAGCATCGACTTCAACAAGCATTGATCAAACTCCAGCAAGAGTTGAGGGGGAGATTCTATCCCAACAAGAAGCACCACTTCAGATTCATAGAATTCATCCTCCTAAGCAGATCATCGGTGAACTAAATGAAAGGGTAACTCGATCTCATGCTCACTTTGTTTATTCTACATTTGTTGCTACTTTTGGGCCGTTAGATGTTAGTCATGCTTTATCTGATGCAAGTTGAATTAATGCCATGCATGAAGAGTTGGAAAATTTTGATAGAAATTGAGTCTAGGTTCTTGTTGATCCACCCCCTAACATTCATATCATTGGCACAAAATGGATTTTTAAAAACAAACAGGGGGATGGGTCTATAATGATAAACAAGGCTAGACTTATGGCTCAAGGTTATACTCAAATCGAGGGGGTTGATTTTGGAGAAACTTTTGCTCCGGTAGCTCGACTTGAGGCCATTAGGATTTTGCTTGCTTTTGCATCGTCTCAAGGGTTCAAGCTTTATCAAATGGATGTAAAAAGTGCTTTTTTTAATGGTTTCATAGGAGAAGATGTGTATGTCAAACAACCCTCAGGCTTTGAACATCCCAAGTACCTCCATAGAGTCTTTAAACTTCACAAAGCTTTGTATGGGCTAAAGCAAGCGCCTAGGGCTTGGTACGACCGTCTTAGGAACTTCTTGATTGAGCACGGGTACAAAATGGGCTCTGTTGATAAAACCTTGTTTACTCTAATGCATGGCAAAGATTTCTTACTTGTTTAGATATATGTTGATGACATATTTTTTTGTGGTTCATCTCATACTCTTTTGGCCGAGTTTGCTGATTCTATTAGCATGGAATTTGAGATGTCGATGATGAGCGAGCTGTCTTTCTTCCTTGGTTTGCAAATCAAGAAAAGAAAACAAGGTACTTTTGTGCATCATACAAAGTACACCAAGGACCTGCTAAAATGCTTTGGCATGGCCGATGCGAAGCCACTTGCCACCCCAATGGCTACTTCAGTTGCGCTAGACCCGGATGAAGATGGAGAAGAAGTGGACCAGAAGGAGTTTCAGAGCATGATCGGCTCCCTCCTGTACTTGACGGCTACAAGGCTGGACATACAATTTGCAGTATGTCTTTGCGCTCATTTTCAGGCTTCTCCAATGGCTTCACATCGTCAAGCTATTAAGCACATAATAAGGTACCTCAAGCATACTCTTGAATTTGGCATTTGGTATTCTGCATCATCTTCCTTATGCTTGAGAGGTTTTTCAGATGCTGATTTTGCTTGTTGTCGAATTGACCGAAAAAGTACCTCTGGTACTTGTCATTTTTCGGATTCTTCTCTTGTGTGTTGGTCTTCTCGCAAATAGTCTAGCGTTGCACAGTCTACAACAGAGGCTGAGTATGTAGCTATGGCTAGTTGTTGCGCACAAATTTTGTGGATGGTTTCTACTTTGTGGGATTTTGGGTTGGATTTTAAGGGTGTTCCATTGTTTTGTGATAACACTAGTGCGATTAGCTTAGCAAACAACCTAGTACAGCATTATAGGACCAAACACATTGATGTGCGTTATCATTTCTTAAGAGATCACAATGAGAAAGGAGATATTGAATTGCATTTTGTTGATATCTAGAACCAGCTTGCTGATATTTTTACCAACCTCTTGATGCTTCACGCTTTGCATTTTTGAGAGGAGAGCTTGGTATTTGTCATCCTTATGGCATCTTGTGAGGGGGAGTTGTGTATCATTGCATAAGCTTTTGTCATATGATTAATTGCTTTTACAAGTACATGCTTTATTATGCTTTTGAAGTATTGTCTTTAATACTATTGATTATACTTTGCTTGAATACATCTGATATCTGTTATGAGCATGGCTTTTATTTGTGAAAATTTAAAAATGATCACTGCTTAGTTTGGAAACTAGCATGTATAGGTTGAATGCATTTGCTATCTTTTACATACCTGATAGCTAGGTCCTTTACATTTGGATACAAACATGCAACTTGAACATTTCAAAAATATTGTGCTGAAAATTAAAAAATGAAAAAAATGAAAATGATTGATATTCATTCTGTTTTGTGCTAAAATTGAAAAGATCCAAGTGGGTTTGCGTTGTCGCACTACTTTGTTCTAGATTGCTTACCATAGCACTTTGGTATGAACTGGGACATTGAAGTGTATACCAAGACCAATTCTTTAAGCTTCTGATGGTTTCAACCTAGGCTTAGCTTGGTCAGTTAGCATAAGGTTGACATGCAAATAACCCCTATCACTAAAATGAAAAATATAAAAAATCATAAAGCTTGAATTAATTGCATAACAAGTTTGCTGAAGCTCCTTGTGGTGGGATATGCTTATCTCGTTAGCATTTGTTATCTTTTGCATCTCATGCCTTGCCATGTCTAGTATGCTAGTCTGAGTGGTGATGCTTTTATTTGCTAAAACCTGAAAATGCTTGCTCATGTTGTTGCTTGGATATTATTCACATGAGTTTATCATACATTACTTTTAGACAATATTCAAGACAAATGCTTGTTTTGTACTGTAATTGGAGTCAATCATGTTTTAGAAGCTTGCATTTATAATTCACTCTCACACCTCTCTTTTCCTCGTGTTATTATCTTGATGTTTGCATCGCCAAAGGGGGAGAATTCATAGCCTGCTTTTGATTTTTCTATTTTTCTGCCGCTTGTCAAGATCTTTTATCAAGTGACATGCTTGTTTTTGCTCGTTTCTGAGTTTTTATGGTCACTTGTGTGTTGAACTTGCATTTTACTCTGTTGTGTCTTAGAGTTGTCAGTGCACTCATCAAGGGGGAGATTGAGAAACCAAGTAATGCTTGCACTGTGGTTTTATCTTGATGATGAGTGATTGACAAGATTGTCTGTCTGATTTGTCTGGTTGTATGAGTTATGGTATAGGTTGCATGGATGTGCGTGTTTTGCTTGTCTCATGTGTGTAGGGTTGAGATGTTAGTCAACTGTCGATGGCGGATGATCAGGGTCAGGTAGGGAGCCTTATGCCAGATGGTCAAGGAAGCCGGGGGAAGTTGAAGGTAATCTCAGGTGTACACATGGAGATGAGGCAAGACATGAATGAACTGATGATCAAGACAACGTGTTGACCAAGTCAACGAAAGGGAGGCCAGTGCAAGTGACAAGGCAGCTCGAGGGATCGAGAGCGGGAGAGACTTGCTAACAGTCGAGTTCGCAGACGGGTGACACATGTCGAAGATCTGGAAGGCTTTGTCGATTTAAGCTGAAAACCGTCGTATCAGAGAATGTTTTAAATTTCAAGAAATAAGAGTTTATTTTTCTATTTAGTTGACTAGATTAAGTGTAATCATTTAGTATTTTTCTAAATTTTTAATTCTAAAAAATTACTAAAAGAATAGGTTAAATGATGTAATAAATTAGGTGTAAACTTTTGTGTATTTTTCATAATTATTAATTCTGAAAATACACGAGGGCATTTAGGTAATTTCTTGGTAATTAAACCCTAATGGCATTTTGAGAAATACTTTGATAGACTTGCCTATATAAAGGACCCCATGTCTAGGGGTTTAGAAGAACTTTTTGGCTGAACTCTTTGGGGATGAAACTTTTAGAGAATATTTTCATTTCACTAAATTTTGGTTCTCTCTCTAGTTTCTATCTCCTTGCTGCCAAATCAGTGTTGCCGGAATTGCTACAGGAGCGATGCTATACGTTTGAAGCGATACTGGAGTTTAGTTTCTATTTATCTTCATTGAAAATTCCTAGTATATTCGATTTCGATCTGGTTTAGTTTGAGTTTGCTTGATTCAATTTGTTCGGCCAGATTTACTGCTTCAACATTCTTCCTATTCTTTTTGTCGACGATTGTTTCCTCACTGCTAAACAAAAGTTCCGGTGTCTGTTGCCTGTTTCTGGTTCTTCTTCTTCAGTTGAGTGTATGTGTTCTGATGGCTGAGATCAAGGAGTTTTCCTCTCAACTATGAGTTTCCGCCATGACTACTTTCTGCAATGTGGTGTACAGTTCCGATTGTTGTGAGGAGTTCTTGATCGATTTTTCACTGAATCCTTCTGTTTTTTTCTAAGGAAGCTCTCTGAATCCTTCAGGCTATTTCCTCAAGAAGCTATTTGTTGTGTTGAAACTTTCCTGGTTCATCTTCTATCTGTTTTCTCTTACACCAAACGCTTCATTGCCGGAGAGTGTTATGGACATTGCTCGCTGAGTATCAACATATAGAGCACTGCCTGGGACTTGTCACCAGGTCTGATTTAGACAACCAGGTGCACTGCACTGAATCCTTTTACTCTATGAAAAAATTTGAGCTGTCGTTTTCTCTTTTAAACTGTATCTGGATAGTGTTCTGTTCGATCTTGCTGTGGGATGCTGTTGTGCATATTTGACACCAGCAAGCACTATTGCTTGTAATTTGTCAAAGTGCCAGTTCTATAGTGATTCATTAGCAGTAGATTTCAAAACATCAGTCTTGTTTTGAGTGCTTAAGCTGAAGCACTGTCCATCAGATCAGTAAGCTAGTATTCTTTTGGTTGGTAATTTCTTGGCTACCAGTATTTGCAGCAATTCTAGATTGAATATATCCTTGTTAGTAGTTCAAAGTGGATAGTAAACATTTGATTCAATTCATATGACTTTTTCTTGGACACCATGAACTAGAATTGCAGTATTTTCAATCAGCAAATTTACTGTGTTTTCAGTTTTAGTGCTGAAGTTGTTTCTTAGGTAATCTGAATTCTACATGACTGATTGCTCTAATGCGTTGCTTCTGATCACAGATTAAGTATTGATGTATACAGCTCTTGCCTGAATTGATACAAGAGTATTTGCCAAGCTCTTGAATTGGAACAGAGTTTTCGGTCCTGGTTATTTACTTTGGAAATTTCATGGTACTTTTGTTCTCAGTTAGTTCTGGTTTTACAGTTTGAGAGAAAATACTCTTGTGAGCAAGTATCTGTTGTTTTGTGTGAATATCGGTGAATCAAAGATCGACTGAAAGGAGTCGGTGATTCAAAGTCCGACTACTTCCCTTAGTCGGTCTTTCAAACGCCGACAGAAATAGAATTGTTTTGAGAAAATTGTTTCAACAAGCTACTCAAGCTCTGTTGCCGTTCTAAGTGCATTTGCTCATGGAACATTGGGTGTTTATAAAAGACCATCAATTCGTGAGAATTTGTTGAGGCGCCTATTCACCCCCTCTAGTCGCCTATTTCAATCCTACAAAGGTACAAACTCATGATCCCTCACGTGCATGGTTCTTGGGCTTAGGGCGAAATTTTTGAAATTGCCAGCTAGTGTAGCTTCCCCATTCCCCAACAATAAGGTTTCCCTTCTCGTAATGTTTAGATGTCTAAACATTCCTCTACCGGGTGTTCTAGCTCCGCTGACGAGGTTGATCTAGCAATCAAGGAGCCATGGACGCAAGCAAAGTGGCCAACAGACAAGATAACCGTCAAGGAGATTGATAGTAATGGCCTGCCAAAAGAGAAAGTAGCCTTGCAATGCCTGACGAAGCTTACACATTGCATGGGAGAGGGTCTCGTTGATCCTGAGGAAGTTCAACGATCTCATTCGAGAGCAGAAGGCTACACTCTACAATGACAAGATCAACAATTACATCGAGTTTCCTAAAACCTTAAAGGCAGCAACAGAAACGATTGCTATGAAGATGATATCCAAGCTATAGAGGTCTTTTAAAAGCAACCATGTTGTTGATAGCAAAAAATGACATTAATGGCCAAGATTGTCAAAATATCAATTTTGGTAATTTGGGCCGAAGATATGCAATACCTGGTACAGGCCGAAGCCCTGAAGTACTGGAGGCCCATCAGCATAGGGCCTTGGTGGCCTTTCAACGTCCTGCTTCGTAGGTTGGCTTCGGTCCGAAGGGCCCTTCAGAGGCCTGCTCCGCCAACAGGCTTCGGCCCGGTGGGTTGGCTTCGGCGAGTCCTACGAAGGCCCACTCTGGCCAGCAAGAGTCTGAGCCTGATTAACATAGCTCAGATGTTTTTATCTCTTATCCAACATTAATTGTTTCTGGTTGAACTCTTAGTAGATCAGAATTAGAGATAAGAAGACTAGCCCCTATAAATACAGGGGTGAGGTCGGTTCATAGGACCCCCCAACACAGATCAATCGCAAAGCCCTACCTTTGAACCGTACCTTTCCTTTCATCTACTTTACACATTAGATTAGTATACCTTCGTGGGTTTGCATTGGAATCCCTCCGTCGGCAACGCCGTAATTGTGGTAAGCCTAGTTGGTTCGCCTGTGAATCATCTGTTAATCTACTTAACAGATTGCTATCACCTTGTTGGCTCGCTTGTGAACCATCTGTTAATCTACGTAACATATTGTTACCCTTCATTCTATCTATTTCCTACGACTACACTTGGTAATTCGGTCTCCAGTCCGAATTGGCACTTGATCATCGTGTTCTGCAGGATTCACGTTCGGAGCCCCCTTCGCCAAGGATTTTCGGAGCTAGGAGGCTAGTTTCGGAGGCTACCAAAGCACCCTTCGGTGGGACTTCGCTCCATTCGTCCATGCCGGATCCGTCACGCCGTTGTCGATTTGGTCAGATTCTGCGTGCCTGAGCCACTTCACATCGGGGTTGCTTCACGTTGGGGTCGCACCAGAACGCTCCGCACCGGACTTCGTCGCACCGGAGCTACTCCCATGGGACTTCATCGCACCGGAACACTCCGCAGTGGGTTTTGTCACGCTAGAGGCTTCACATCGAACCCTGTCGTTCGGAGGCGATTTCATGTCGCGATCTGTTCGGGGCCTACCCTTGGCTAGATCAATCCGAACGCCGAAGGTTACCTTTGGCGCATACTTCACACCAGATGCCGAAGGCTTCCCTTCGGTGACCCTTCGCACGGTACACTTCGAACCAATCTGGCTTTGTTTGGCCAATTGGATTATTTTATCTATATATTTCGGCTAATTGGATTATTTCTGTGCAATCTGATTACATGGCGACTCTATTCCCCTTGCCACTATTAAGGGTAGTTGGAATGCGATGTCAGCGCTGTGTTACGCTTAGGCTTATCCCTAAGTATCCGCGTGTTTTTGGATCGTCGAACCGGCCCAAGTGCGGAGCACGTTTTCGTGTCAACACACTTTTTGGCGACTCCGTTGGGGAAGCATTACGCCAACATGACGAGCACATCTACATCGGCTGCAAGTACCTCTACGACGTCTACTACGTCTACAACGCCGATGGATCCCATGGGGGGCGCAAAGATCGACAACCACAACATCATGATGCCCACCCTTGCAGATATCCCCGAGGAAGGTCGTGCGGAGATCGAGGCGAAGATGAAAGAACTTCAAGATCTCATGCTCGGGAGTTACATCAAGACACGCGCGGGCTTCATCAAGCACGACGTCAATATCCCTGACCTCGCCCGGACTCAGGTAACACCAGTGTTGCCTCCTTTATCTTCCTTAGAGATCAAGCAGAAGATAGTTGCATCTATAGATCAAGACGTTAGCGCTTCGCTAGCCAACTTCCTAGATTCAACAGTTAGCTCTCAGGTAGAGGCAATGTTTAGAAGGTTCGGATTTACTGAGGCCATTCCTCCAACTCCAATCACTAGTGTACCCCTGGTAAATCGCATTTATAGCAGAACCGACAGTAGTACTAGCAAAGCTATCGTGTCTTTGGCCTCGACATCTACGGCCGAGATAAGCCACTACACTTACGGCCAAGCTGGCCCTGCTTATTATGCACTGCCTCCACCTATGCCCGCGCCATCTTTTCCCGCGCTGCCTGCGCCGCACGCTCCTATGCACCCGCATAGGCCCGAGCATGTCATGTACCCTGAGCCAGCACGAGAGGAGGAACCCCGTGGCCGACACGCAGACATACCACCGCGTGTCGCGCCCCCGCATGAGAGACGCACACAGGCAGGAGGCCAGGATGACATTGAGGAGCGGATCCACGCACTGTTTAGAGAATGTACCAGCTTCGCGCCTCGGGATCGGGCCAGGATTTACCGAAAGTCGTACCCCGATCATTTTGATACCATACCCTACCCCCGCGGCTATAGAGTTCCTAAATTCACCAAATTCGATGGCAAGGGTAACAAAACCACACTAGAGCATGTCAGCTAATTCTTAGCACAGTGTGGAGAAGCTAGTGGGTCGGTCATATTAAAACTTAGACTGTTCTCTCTTTCGCTATCCGACACCGCTTTCACTTGGTTTTCGACGCTGCCACCGAACTCCGTCCAAACGTGGACCCAATTAGAATAGAAGTTCCATGACTATTTTTATACAGGCGAGACAGAACTTAGGCTTTCATACTTGACGTCGGTCAAACAGAAATCTAGTGAGAGTGTCTCTAAGTACGTCAAGCGCTTTAGAGACACCAAGAACCAATGTTTTAGTCTCAATGTTTCAGAGAGATATTTGGCAAATCTAGCTTTTAACGGACTGCGTTCCGAAATTAAAGATAGGTTAGACAACCAAAACTTTTTAGAGGTCAGCCAAGTCCAACAAACTCTGGTCCAAGAAGGTCGAGCCAAGGATAAAAATTCATTAAGACGTTTAACAAACCTAGAGTTGAAGTTCATATCATGGACCACTCCGATGAGGAAGGGTCAGAGGAAGAGGATGATTCAGCCGATATGTATGTGGCCGAATGGGCCTAGAACACTAAGACCAAACCCATCACCTGTTCTGAGCTACGGCCGTCCCCTACTAAGAGTCGGCCCAACGAGGTTAAATACTCTTTTGATGTGACTAAATGCGATAAAATATTTGATTTCCTCTTAAAGAATCAACTTCTCAGGTTACCCAAGGGTCAGGTCATCCCGACCGCCGATGAGCTAAAGAAACGCCCCTACTGTAAGTGGCATGATTCACATTCTCATTATACTAATGATTGCAATGTCTTCCGTCGGCAGGTTCAATCGGCCATAGAAGAAGGACGATTGAAAATATATTCTAGTCTAAAGATGAAGCTAGACATAGACCCATTCCCCATGAACACCGTCGACCTCGACGAGAAGGTGTTAATTCGGCCAGAACAGGCCGAGTCATCTAAAGGGAAAGCGGTCATTATTGGAGAACCCTGCACGCGCACACTCGTACCCAAGAACCCTGAAGTAGGAGTGTGGAAAAAGAACACCAACACATCTTCTTCGGCTAGGGCTTGCAAAAAGCCAAAGGTAACATACCAGATGCTGCTGAAAAAACACCAAAAGAAGGCCGAGAAAACAGACACCCGACCGAAGGTGCCAAAACAACCGAAGAGGCCAGGGCAGTCGGACCCTCCGAGGGGTGAGTCCAGACCTCAACAGTTGAGCCCCCCAAAGAGTGAGTTCGGACCCCAATGGCCGAACCCTCCGCATATACAAATAACCTCCTAGCTACTCTTAAGGAAATGTGACACTTAAGGAAATAGGACTCCTAACCCTAAACCTAATACAATTCTTAAACCTAATCTATTACAGTACTTAGTGGTACTATTCACATGGATAGCTGAGATAGGCCCAAAACCCTAGCCCATGACTTCTACACCCCTCTTTTTGAGCAGCTCACCCTCAAGCTTCCTGACAACATTAAACCTAACTCAAGTACCTAACACGAATATGACTCAAGTATTTTACATATCAGCTTGAGGCGGACCCCATCCTATCCCTCATAGAGATAGGACAATTCCAAACCATGGCCTAGCCCGCTTGCACTTGACGTCTCCTCCACTGTCGAAAAGCAGCTCATCGTCGAGCTGGTTAGTGTGGTATCATTGCTTGAACTCATTGCGGGAGAAACATGATGTTGGCGGCGCACAATGATCTCCTCGGCCTTGCCATGTCTGGTTTAGCGCGCAGTGCTCCTAGACTTTCTCAAAATTAAGGCTTGTAGCGCCTGTACCTTATCCGTCAAACTATCCAGCACCTTGACATTGTCATTTGGTGTAGAAGATGGTGACGCCATGGACGGGAATGAACCCAAGCAATCTGAAAATTGTGGCGTCGGCTTTGGTAAGTCGGCAACAAGTGAGGCAAAATCGTTGGCACGATTGGATAGGGGCAGGTCGACAGGAGGTGGCGGTGTCATCTTGTGGTGTGGGCTGCCTTGACTCCCCTTGCATGTGATCCCAGTCGGTAGCACCCGCCTTTCCCTAGCTCGAGTTGACGAATTATATCATCCATCCGCTGATTGGTCATCTCCTGAAATGCATTCAAGTCGCGACGGAGGTCATGCATCTCCTAGAGAACTTCTCGGAGGAGGTTCCCTACTAGTGGTGGCATGACGACCGATCTATCGGTAGCCATCGCCGGCAGACAACGAGAGTGCCCGAGGATAGTTGGCTCTAATACCAAATTGTCACGTGCAACAATCAAGTTGTCATGTGCATGATAATTTCTATAACACATGGCTGAATTGGCCCCTAGCCTTGTCGGCACGACAGCTGCGTCGGCGAGGTAGGGCTCCAACCCGACCTAATCTAATCTAATCTAATCTAATATTTCTTAACTAATTCTTCTCTGCTTTATTTCTTTCGCCTAGGGACATATTTATAATACAAATAACCTCCTTTCTACTCTTAAGGAAATATGACTCCTAACCCTGAACCTAATGCAACAATTAAACCTAATCTGCTACACTACCCTGTACTACGCGGCTGGCAGGGCTAGGCCCAAAATCCTAGTCCATGATAATATATATAACATTACCTGCTTACACTATTCTCAGGTCTCTGCGGAGTCTGCAAACCAATTTGGTGAGTTTGTTGCTGATCCTGAAACAAACGAATTGTTACATTATACAGAAAAGCCAGAGACTTTTGTGAGTACAAGGTCTGATCGAGTGTAGTTCTCCTTGTTCTTCTATTTTTCCTCTCCGGACTATGCATGCCTTATTTGGTTTTGAATTGTGTTGGCACTTTAGCACATCAATGGTTCCTAATTGATAATTAGCATAGCTCTGCTGTTGTATGTCTATATATTTACGCCCAACATCTTTAACACCATCGAGGATGTCTTAAAACAGAAGAAAGACAGAGGTATTATGCTCATTTATATCATTATGCCATGCAAATTGATGTTATGATTGAAAAAATAATCACAGTTAATAACTTTGGATGGCAACTTCTCTGGTATACTCAGATAAGTTATCGATGTTCTAAACTTTTTCATATAAAAACAGAATAATCATTACAAACAACCATTATTGAGACCAGGTGTGAAATGCCCTCTTTACTGTGGTACAACTGTACAAATCAATTGGAAACTTAGTTCATAAAAATTAAATAAATATTTCTGCTAGAATCTTAACTTGGATGCCCCCTTAAATGGGAGAAACTATTTCCCCTAGTCAGTTAAGATTTCTGCCTTTCCCTTCTTTTGTCCAGTATTGATTCTTCATATTTACAACATAAAATGTATTCCCTTTCAATACTAAATTTCAGCTAACCTGCGCCGTGTATCAAGCTTTGAAGCTCTTCACTCAGCAACAAAGTATGTGTCATGATATATTCTTCTATTCATGTCCTACATATTTTTATTTACATTATTTTTGAAAACTTTTATATGCATTCCTAAGAATAAGAAGTAGAGTAACCTATAAGTATATCACCAGGAAGTTTAAAATGGACTGTGAGAAACTTGTGGAGTTATTATATTTCCATTATAATTTTTTATACTGATGACCTCTAGCAAATCAGTTTCTCGTTAGATATATGTAGAATCCAGGAACAAGAAGCCAACACTGTGACTTCCCAGTGTTGACACCACACTAGCAATCACTGCCACTGGAGTTTGTTCTTATCAAAGATTTTTTTTCTTGTATTATTGTCCTTAATGACTTGAAAATGAAGTGTGTAACATGTATTTTTTCTGTAGCTAGTCATTTGTGGTATCTGTAATAATTTATGTTTTGTGTTTTAAGTTAATTTTGGAGAATATGGTGTGTAACTTTGCTATAGCTTTTGATAAACACTTTCTTTCAAAAGAGACAATCTCATTTAGCGATCTTTAGTAGTGGCCAACACTCTAGCCAGATCAACTTTGTCCTAACAAGAAGAGAGGATAGACGATCATGCTTGGATTGTAAGGTGATACCTAGAGAGAGTGTTGTTTCTCAACATAAGCTTGCAGTGCTTGATTTTCACTATGAGATGTGTCCGTAGGGATAAACAAGCTAAGTTTGCAAGACCAAAGTGGTGGAAAGAGAGATGGAAAAGGTCTTCAAGGAAAGGTTATTGATGAGGGCTCTTGAAAAGAAGAAGACGACACAAGCAACATGTGGGATAAGATGACAACCTGCATTCAAAAGGTGTCTTTAGAGGTACTTGGAGTTACCAAAGAGAGTGGATGTGAATCTAAATATACTTGGTGGTGGAACGAGGACATCCAAAGTACTGTTAAGGAGAAAGAATGCTATAGATGCTTATACCATGATAGGAGTGCAGACAACATAGAAAAGTACAAGGTGGCAAAGAAAGCTGCAAAGTGTGTTGTGAGTGAGGAAAAGGACTAGGCTTATGAGTACCTTTACTAACGACTTAGTACCAAAGGAATATAGCGCGAGGGTCCTGAGGAAGCTACACCTTCGGGTCTGGCTGGCGGACCGAGGCCGAAGGCTTCGAATAAGCCGGAGGACCGCCGGAGCGAAGCGCCTCCTCCAACCAGGTCTTGATCGCTTCGGGGCCCTCGGTCTGCCAGATCGCCTTAAGCGCCCTCCAAGATTGGATCACCGTCGGGCTCGGCGATCGGAGGTGGTCCCCTACGAAGGTGACTGGATGTGGACTCGAAGGTGAAGGAAGAGGGAGCCCAGAAGCCTCGAGGTGTTGAAGAAGTCCGAAGGCGGCTACCCGAGCGGACACCTCACCGTACTTCGACACGGTGAGGTGTATTTGCCGAACGGTGGCTTGGATAAACTTTACCCGGCGGACCAGGGGCTCCCGGGCGATGTCGAACGCGCCGCACCCGGTGCCATAGCGTGCTAGCACCCTCCTGAGGGACACCGCTGTGTCAGCCACCGTCTTCTCCGCCTCCATGAGCGCCTCGGTTATCTCCCCGTTCCGGGCAACGAGGTCCACCTCAGCCCGCTCCAGATGAAGCACTCGGGCCCCGAGGGCCTCGGCGTTAGCTACCGCCTCTCGAAGATTGTCTATCTCAGAGACTTGAGCCCGGAGTGCAGAGACTTCTCCTTCGAGTCGCTCCGCTTCTGCGGCCCGAGCCCGAAGCCTTTCCGCCTCGGCGGCTCGGACCCGTAGGGCGTCAACTTCCGCCTCCAGCTCGTCCGCTCGAGCGGCCCGAGCCCGGAGCCCTTCCAGCTCCGCAACGCAGGCTTTGAGGGAGTCCATCTCCGCCACCTGGGCCTCGAGCGCTTCGACCCTAGCGGCCCGGAGCCGAAGGTTTTCGATCTCCGCCACTCGCTCACGGGCCAGCCTCTCGGCGGCGTCCGCTCAGGCAGCAAGCCCCGAGGAATCTACTTCGCGGCGATGGCGTTCGGAGAGCATGGAAAGCAGCGATCCCTGCGCCAGCGCGACTAACTGCGCACGAAGAAGAGGATCAGAAAGAAGAAGGGCTAGGGGCTTGTCGAAGGGCGCTCCAAGAAAATACCTGGCCCGCAGCAGTCTCGATGGCCCTACCGAGCTCCAGTCCGTCTGTCAGCCCTAGCTCATCTATCACCGGAGCCTCGCGCAAGCGCAGGTAATAGTCGTGGACTGGAGCCACCTTGGACGCGAAGTCCTCGTCGACCGACAAGTAAGGGCGCAAGAGGGGCACGCTAGAGCGCGCGCCCCGAGGGCCGGAGGGGGGCCGGGGTCGAACCCCTTCGTCTTCTACGGCCTTCGGAGAGGCTCCTTCGGAGGCTCCAGACTCCGTCCTGCCCCGCGGCCCCGCGGCCCTCGTCGTGTTAGCAGGGGCTCTGGACCTCGCATCCGCAGCGTCCTCGGGGGGTGGAACAGTTGGATTGACGTCCTGGACGGACGTGCCTGCGCGAAGCAAACAGGGGCTGAGGACGAGAAGGCCCGGCGTTCGGGAAAAGGGTTGGGCAAGTTAGTGTACCTTCGTTCGCGACCTCGGCAAGGTCCCCCAAAAGCTGGGCGTGCCCCGAAGGGCTCGGGCGATAGAACAAGTTGTCTATCGAATTCACCGGGGAGCCCGCCGCCGTTGCAGCGAGCTCGGCCTCCACATCGGCGCTCCCCTCGATGGCACCGAGCAAGTCGGCCAGCCCTCCTCTGTCCAGGCTGTCTGTCTCCTTGCTCCCCCGGGAGCTGGCGGAGACCCCCTCCGAAGCCGGCTCGCGCGGGGGAGCAGTCTTGGGAGGCGGAGTAGTTTCGGTGGCTGGCGCCTCCTACTCGGTCCTCGGCACGGACGTCGTAGGGTCCGGACGAGGGAGAGCGTCTCTAGCCCTTCCGGCGCCCAGCCGGACTGATTGACTCGGGTTCGGAGCTATCGGGGGGTCCTCAGACTCCGACCGGGCCCCATCGCTGGAGCACCCCCACTCGGAGTGGGAGGCGGAGGAGTGGCTCGAGGAAAGCCGCTTCGGGCCCTTCACCACCTTTTTCTTCTTGGAGGGGCGCCGGGGGGAGAGGCCACCGTCGGGATCAGCCACCTTCCTCTTCGAGATGGCCCGGAGGGCCTCCCCCTCTGGGAGAGGCGGAGGCGAGAGCTCAAGTGCCCCCCACACTCTGTTAAAGCGCTCCCAGGAGCCCACCAGCTCCAGCCGCCAGGTGCATTCGGCCAAGGTAGGGGCTCCAAGGATCCGCTCCGTTGTGCAGGCCACCTCCTCGGGAGTCCGGGCGACAAGCGACCCTGTATTCGAGGATCAGGGCCGGAGTACTTTTCGAAGCACAGAAGAAGGAAACAAGGCTAAGGAGTGCAGAAGCTTACCGAGCTGGCGGGAGAGCTCTGTCGGTGTCGATTCATCCTGGCTGCTCCGCAGCGACGCTGGCCACTTTTCCTTCAGTGGGGGAATTTCGAGGGCCACGAACTCCTCCACCAGGTCCCGCATGCTCATCTGGTGGGTAACGATCTGGAGGAGTTGGATCCTTGCGGAGATCGAGCCGGCGTTGGCCCCGACGCGCGCCTCCCTCCGAAACCAGATGTGGCGCGGAGGCCCGGCAAGACCGGAGCTGAGCCCCACGTGGACGTAGAACCAGCGGTTCACCCATTTGGAGTACCATCTTTCGTTGATGGCCTTCGCCGGGAAGGAGTCCGCATACCTCCTCCGGAGCTGGAAGTTGATGCTCCCGAAGGCCAGAATTCGCCCCCCCTTCTTCTTCGGTTGGCAGAGAGCTTCGTGCATCTGCGTGAAGACCTCCGCTCTCCCCTCGCAGCCTTCAGCGCGCATGGCCCACTCGAAGATGGTGAGGCGGGCCACGGCGTTCGGGGATAGCTGCGGGAGCTCTAGGTGGAAAGCGTCCAGCACCCCGACGAGGAGCTCCGAAGCGGGGAACCCCAGTCCCGCGTCGAAGAAAGCCTCGAAGACAACGACTTCGCCCTCTCGCGGCTACGGGACCATTTCCCGGCCCGGCTTCCTCGCTAGTGTTTCAGGGCCGAGGCGGGCCCTTGTCACTTGCTCGATCGACGCGTCCGTGCACGCCGACGGACCAAGCTCCAGCGTCTGCTCCCGAAACCGCTCCGAAGGGGGACGGAGCTCTCGTGAGTCACGCACCTCTCCTGCACCAGGCGCCGTCGCAGCCGCTGCAGCCGCCGCCGCCATCTGGCGTTGCAGAAAGCGGGGGTCCATCGCCACAGCTGGGGCTGCATTCTCCATCATGGCGAAAGGAGGCGAGGAAGAAGCAAGGAGCAAGCGCTTAGAGAGCCGGCGGTTGCTGCCGAGAGTGGGGAGAAAGAGTGCGACAGGTGGGCGGGGGAAGTGTAGGCCGTGCGGCGGGGGATATTTAAGCGCAAGACCGCCGCCGGTCCATCTTCCGTTCGCTCAGCGCGTGCGTGCAACGGTCGCGCAGCGCCCGCATTTAAGATTCAACCGGCGCCTCGGGCGCGCCAGTTCCTGACGGTTCGCCTCCCCGACGCCGCTTGCGCGTGCACGGCATTAACTGCCCCAGGCGGCGCTTGGCCGCCTCCTCGGGCTCGGAGCCAGGCAGTCAAAGGCGCGTGGGGCGGTTAGCGGGCCCGGTCGAACTCCCACCTCCGAGAAAGGGGGGAGGGGACGATCAACTTGCCAGAGGGTGCCTCGAAGTGGCTCCCAGCCACTGAATCCTCAGGCGCCCGGCGGTCTCGAAGCATCTCTACACCAGCCGGGGAGGACCGCATCGTGGTCGGATACAGTATCTCCACGTAAGTGATTTCCCTTATGAAAGCTATCGGAATTATCATGTGCGCTTCCACCCTCTCTTAATGCAGGGCTCTCGAGAGGAAAGAAGCGAGGGGCTACTGTTGGGGGAGATAATCCCGATGGCTGAAGAGGGGGCCACCACCAGAGGGTCCGAAGCCCAGCGCCGGAGGGCCAGAACCTCCGGGCGACGGAGCCGGAGGCTTTGGACCGCTCCGGAGGAGGTTCCCGGGCAAGAGGTCGTTGGCCGGAGGCCGGAGGCCACCCTCCGGACCGAAGATGCCGGAGGCCACCCTCCGGGGAGGACTGCCGGAGGTCGTCCCCCGGAGCAAGCTGCGGTCCCGGAGGGAGCTTAGGCAGAAAGAAAACCAGTCAAGCCTACAGGGGGACAGGATCGCGATCCTCTGCGCCGTGTCAGGCGGCGCGAGCAGCGCCCGACACGGCTGATACGATGTCAGAGTCGAATCTTCTTGTCTGTACTGCGCGCAGCTCGCTTTGTCTGTACTATTGGCCTGTGCCAGGCCCGGTAGCGGTTAGCGGTCCAGGGGCGCTTGGCCCTCAGGACGGGGGGCCCTATAAATACCCCCCAACTACAGTTGTAATGGACACACGATTTGAAAATATAGAGCACACAACATTCATTATTCCCATCCACCACAGAAACCTGCTGGATCGATCCGTCGTTCCAACACCGATGGAGGCCAATGCCGATGGTGATCTGAGGGTGGCCGATGCCGATGGGGGTCGCAGTTGGCAATCGACCGATCCAGAGCTTCTTCTCCCATGTTCCCGAGTATAATACAATCATAACTGTAACTTAGTAATCCATTCATTGGCATATCGGCCTAAGTAACAAGGAGTGAATTCACCGGATCATTGAGTTGATGAACTCGAGCACGAGTCATCGGTCCTTGGTACTTAGGTGTGGGTGTATCCGATGTAGGGATGTCCTCATCATCCTCTCCTTCTTGAATTAGAGTCATCCTCGACTCATCGTCAAGATCGTCACCCAAGTAGCGGTTAAAATTAGTGACATTAAAAATGTTGCTGACGCCATAATCTGTAGGTAATTCAACATTGTATGCATTATCATTTATCTTGGTAAGAACTTTAAAAGGTCTAGCAGCACGAGGCATCAACTTAGATTTTTCACAAATCAAGAAATCTATCTTTTCGTAAATGTAGCCATACCAAATCTCCTGGTGCAAAAATAACTTCCTTTCTACCATGGTTACCCGACAGTTGATATTTGGCATTCATACGCTCTATATGCTCCTTAGTTGTTTTATGCAGTTGGAGGACAAATTTAGCACATGTTTGGGTATCGACATTCATCTTTTCAACATATGGTAAAGGTAATAAATCAATCGAAGCATGATGGTTAAAACCATATACCACTTGGAATGGACTTAGCTGCGTGGTAGAGTGTAGATATCGATTGTTGGTGAACTCTACATGAGGTAGACACTCTTCCCACATCTTCAAATTGGTTTTCAACATAGCTCGTAGCATTGTGGATAAGGTTTTGTTCACCACTTTAGTTTGACCATCAGTTTGAGGATGACAGGTGGTACAAAATAGAAGCTTGGTTCCCAATTTGTGCCATAATATTCTCTAGAAATGGATGAGAAACTTGGTGTCTCGATCAGCAAAAATCGTGCGTGGCACTCTGGGCCCTGAAAAATAAATCAACAACTATTGTAGCATCATCGCTCTTGTGACACGGAATGAAATGTGTCATTTTAGAGAATCTATCCACAACCACAAAGACACTATCCCTCCCCTTCTTAGTTCTAGGTAGTCCTAAGACAAAATCCATACAAATGTCTTCCTAAGGGATGCTAGGGATAGGTAAAGGCAGGTATGACCCATGAGGATTAAGGCGGGACTTAGCTTTGTTGCATGTGGTGCATCGGGCTACGTAGCACTATATGTCACGCCTTAACTTGGGCCAAAAGAAATTGGCGGTCAGTACATCCTCTATTTTCTTCACGCTGAAATGCCCCATTAATCCTCCACCGTGTGCTTCCTGTAAAAATAGAAGACGAACAGAACTGGCAGGGACATAGAGTTTATTAGCACGATACGATAATCCATCATTCAGAACGTAGTTGTGCCAAGTTCTTCCTTCTCCGCATTGACCATGTGAAACCAAGGGTAGTTTCAGTCTGAATGATGAGTGATTGACAAGGATAAACGTTTGAGCAGTTGAGCGATGGAGTGTTGGTTTGAGTGCATCGAGGGGTTCGATGTGAAATGGAGGATTGGTTGCTGAGGTTTTGGTGGTGCGTCGCATTCTTGTTTTGGCTTGTCTTGGATGTGCAGGGTGGAGATGTTGACCGACTGTCGACGGCGAGTGATCAAGGGTAAAGTGGGGAGCTCGATGCCGGAGGATCAGGGAGGCCAGGCGAAGTTGGAGAAGATCTCAAGAGTGCACGAAGAGACTGAGCAAGACTTGGACGGATGGTTGATCGTGATAGTGTGACGAACGGGTCTACGAGAGGGAGGCCAGGACAAGCATTCAAGCGGCTCAAGGGGATCGAGGGCAGAAGTGGCTTGCTAGCGCTCGAAGCCGCAAAGCGGTGTCATGAGTTGAAGGGTTGAGAGGCTTTGTCGGTTTTTGCTGAAAACCATCACAAATCTAGTTTTGTTAATTTTAATAGTTTGGAGTCATTTTTGCTTTGAGTCAATGTGTAATAAAAAGTTGAGAGTCTAGAGTAATTGTACTCCTTTGGTATATTTTTTAGAATTTCCTAATTCTGAAAATATATTACAAGGAATAGGACTTTTGTGTAATTTTTAATTCTAGAGGGTTCTTTTCAGAAAATACCCCCCATGGTTGGCCTATAAATAAGGGTCCCATATCCATGGGCAGGTGGGGGATTTTTGGTTGTTCTTTTAGCTGAACCAAATATCAATTTTATACAAATTCCTGCTGCTTTTGTGTTTGGATCAATTCTGAGTATTCCTGTTCACCATCTGGCAAGGGAAACAGTGCATGACACTGGATCTGAAACAATCCTGGCGCAGGTATGAGTTTGAACTGAAATCGATTTTGAGGGCTGTTTTCTAGTGAATCTAGTACAGAAGTTGATATTGATGTTTATACATCTTTTGTTGAGGATGATTTGAACATTCCATTTTCGAAAGTTGCAACAAGTTTCTGTGATTCTTTCTTGCTTCTTTTGCTGATCAAAAGAGGCACCACATCTGTGAAAAATTCTCTCGAGAAATTATTTAAGTTTTTGGTTTAGCCTTCTACATGTTTGATGAAATGGTTCTTCAATTGTTCATCAGCATCTTGGCTGATCGTTGGGTTGTTTCTTGAGTTATTTCATGGTAGAAGGATGAACTAATTATTTTGGTGTGAGGATCAAGGTTTTATTACCGTGATTCAATTAGAAAATCTGAGAAGTTTGTCTCTGTTTTGAAACAATGATATGTGGTTCAGTTTAGTGCCTAGTTAACTCATTCTTTGTTTTGATGTGTGAAACTAATTTGGAACAGAGTTTGAGTTGGAAATGTTCAAGACAAATTTCTGTGAACCTTGTTTTTTATTGAGTTTATTCTTAAAAGAGGAGTATTCAGAGTTTATATTTTCAGTGGTAGCAGTTTTTATTCTGTAGAAGACTGAATCTCTTCAAAGTCTGAAAATTATGTTCTAAACTTGATTGATATGTGAAGAGTTGAATATGAAATAGCTCTCCGAAGTTAATTTGTGATCTATCTCATTCTGAGTAGCAAGTTTTGGTAGAAGGGACAAGATTTCAGAAGTGACAAGAACTGTTTTAACTGAAATTTAAATCTGTGTTCAGTTATGTTTCAGATTTCATATCTGTTTCTGTTTTGTTTTATCTGAGATTCTGATGATGCAGACTAATTGAGATGTAATACAAATTGAATTAAATACTGATTCCTAACTGCTGTTTGATTGCCTGAAATGCTTCAGTAAATTTTATCAGTTCTAACACCTGCCAATCTGAACTAAGTGATATTTACAATCTGAATTTGTGTCACTCATTCAGGTCTATGTTTGAGTGTTTATTTGATAACCTTGCAAATCTGTTCAGAACTGGTTCATCATCTGAAAATAATTGTTAAACTTCAGCTCTGAGTTTATTTTGAATACACAGTACTACTTCTCATCAAGTTTGTGCCATTCCATCTGATTTGTTAGTTGAGGCTATTTTCTGAAAATCAGATTTGAAGTGAAATGTTTTCAGTTTACTGACTATACCAATCTGATCCATTTCAGCTTTGAATTTCAGCAGTGCATCTCTGTGGTTTAAAGTGTTTAACTCAGAATTTTAAATCTGAAACTGTACAGTCAATTTTCAGCATTTATAAGTGTTCAGATTTGTTAATTTCAGCTGAAATCAGTTTGTGTTAATCTGAATAGGTTTGGTAGACTTAATTGAGTCTAGTTAGGTGCTGTTCAAAATCTAAATAGTTTCAGATTGTGTATGTTCAGCTGAGTTCAGTTTTTATTACTCTCAAATTCTGATTTGAGGCAATTTATGAAGAATACTGAAATTCAAGTTATTTGAAATTGTATTTAGGTTTGTTTTTAACTTGTGAATCATTCTGGTCTGCAGTTGAATAGTTCTTACTATTTTTTTATTTGGTTCAGGTTGGATCATCAATACAGTACTGTTTTTAGTTTATATCAAGTGTCTAGTGCATTTTGCTGATTATAATTATAGAAATCTGTACTCTGATTTTATATTGAAGTCTGATTTCTTAAACTCAGGATGAAATGTATTGTACTCTGAATACTGTTTTCTAGAACTGAACAAAATTTTATTCAGGGCAATCTTGTTTTGAAACATCAAGAATGGTTCAGTTTTAAAGTGGTTGTGCAGTTTACTGTTTCTAATCAGGAAGAATTCAATACTGTTTTAATTTGCCTGATTGGGTGTTGCTCAGATTAGTTCTGAAATTGCCACTGCTGTTCTGTCTGGTTGAGAAGAAAAGTGATCTCTGTTCTATGTCAAAGTGATTTATTATTGTGAGACTTATATTCAGTTTTCAGAATAGAGTGTTTTCAGTTTTGCAGGATTGGTCTGAAATTACTATTCCAGTTCAGAATTTTGTAAGTTGATTGTCTAGTTCTGAGTTCAAGCATTGGGTTTGAATCTGAATTAGTTTTTGAAGTAATTTTCAGGTTTGAATGTTACTGTTCAGAACAAACTCATCATCTAGAATTAGGTTTCAGTTTCAGTTCTGAATTGTTATGAAAACACAGAATTGTTTTTGAGATATGAATTCTGATTCATGGTTCAAATTGAGGACTGATTGAATACGTTGCAAGCTGATTAGGTGATATATTTACCTTTAAGTATTGTGTCCATTTTCAGCAAAAGTGTTCAGATAGAAAGTGTTATTATAGTTTCTGATCTGATCACTTAGAGCTAAACTTGCTGTTGTATGAGTGTCAAGTCACAGTGTAAATCAAGTTTTGAGAATTAAGAAGTTTCTCTTGCTCTGGTTTGTTTGATTGGTATAAATTGAGTTTGCAATGTTTTAGAGGTGCGTTGGGTGATTTGACTAGGCCATCAGATTCACGAGAATTTGTCGAGGTGCCTATTCACCCCCCCTCTAGTCGCCATTCTGATCCCTACAGACCAAATGTTTCTTTAAAATAAGGGTCAATAGCATATAATTGCTTAATTGTCTCTAATCCAAAAATTCTATGATCAAGTTGAGACAACAAGGTGTATCGGCGAGACAAGGCATCAGCATTTATATTATCTTTTCCCTTTTATGCTTAATGATGTACGGGAATGATTCAATGGATTCTACCCATTTGGTATGTCTCCTGTTCAAATTAGTTTGACTTCTAATGTGTTTCAAAGACTCATGATTGGAATGAATGATAAATTCGTTCGGCCATAAGTAGTGAGAAACCAAGATGAAAATGTGCATTGGTTTCAAATCTGTGATGAGTGATTGACAAGTCTTACCTTCTGTTCGAAGGGGTTCCTCCGAAGGGGTTCAGAGGTGGTTTACCGAAGGGTTCGGTGTTTGCTGGATGTAGCTGTTGCAACAGAGTATGTCTGTTGGAGGGGTTCAGCAGAATACGATGAGAAGGTTGTACCGTAGGGCTCGGTACTTTGGGTGGTACACCGGAGTGTGTACCAAAGGTTGTTTTTTGGAGAGGTCTCCGGGGTACTAGAAACACTTGTTTATTTGTCCGTGGTGTGCAGGTGACTTTGGAGGCGATGGGACGGTTCGCAGTAGGTGAACCTGGGTCGAGCAGGGAGCTTGATGTCAGGTGAGCGGGGAGCTCGGTCACGAAGGATGTGTGGGGTCGAGGTCGATCCTTGGGTCAGGGTGCACCAAGCGAAGGAAGAAAGTGCGGAAGCTACCTCCGGCTGAAGGTACCCCGAGGCAAAGTCCTCAAAGGTGAGGAACTTCGAAGGGTGACTTTGAAGGATGGTGGACGAAGTCCTCAGAAATGATGCAAGGCTCTCAAGTGTGCTCCGGTCGGAGATACTTGGAAGGACACCTGACGAAGGTCTTAGAAGTCAAGGTGCATCGAAGGTTGGTTCGAGTAAGGCTCTTCGTGAGTGTGCTCTGGGCAGAGACATTGCGAAATAGTGCTTATGGAAATGCTTTGTGCAGAGGCCTTAGATGAAGGAGGGACTTTAGAAGGTGGTGAAGATACTTCGAAGGTGGGGCTTCGGAGTGTGGATGACGAAGTACTTCAACCATGCATGGCTTCGGTACATGGACAAACGGAGTTTGAGCTAGGAGTAGCTTCGAAGCCTTGGTGGTCCACTCCGGAGGTAATGGTGCGAATACTCAAGGGCTTTGACGGCTTTGGCTCAAAACTGTCAAATGTATCGAAGACTGACTTCGGTGAAGCGAAGGCCTTTGGGTTCGAAGCATGTTACCGAAGCCTCTGCACACTTTGTGTGTGAAGGGGGCCCCAGAATATTTCGCTTTGCAAAACCTGATCATGTCTGCTCTGCAAAAGCTAATGTTGTCTCCTCTGCAAAGCTAACAAAAGGAGCTTCCAATAAAGTAGACTACCATCTGTACCCCCGTGTCTGGCTGAGACAAAAACGATGTAAACCCTAGGGGTATTGTAGTCTATTCACAGGTCAGAGTAGTGCCTATAAAAGGAGAGGCAAGCTAGGGGCTAGGGTAACATTGTGCACTCCATTTTAGAACCTTCTGTTTTCTCTGTAGCTTTGGCCAGCCATCATGAAGGGTTCTCTATCTGTACTTGTGAGTTTTGTGTTCCCTATTCTTGCAATGAAATTTCCATTCTGTTTTTCATCTATTGCTTAAACTTGTATTTTTGTTTTGCACTGCATGAGTTTAGTTTTTTGGACTTCACTTCGTTCTGTGCCATCTAGAGTTTTTACTCTGTTTCATTTCCAACGAAGTGTGTTTGTCTCCTGTACGTGCAATTTCTATGAGTAACGATTGTGTGTGTTCGCTCTGTGTAAATTGAAGCCTAATCCTCACTATTTACTAGCGAAGCACCTTACGAATTGTTCATTCGAGGCTTGTTCTCTTCTCATAGCCGAAGTTTTCATTGTAGTCAGTTCTCTTTTCAGCACTCCGAAGTGCAAATCCTAGTACCAGTTACTAGTATGGAGCATCTGTTTGGAGCTCTCTGAGGAAAACGTACTTGTGCGAAGTACAGTAGTGCGAAGCCTGCTCAAAGGCACCTTGTGTGCGGAGCCTACACTATCTTTGAAGAGTTCAGTGTGTTTTTGGGGTTTTGAGTGCGAGCGAAGTGTTCTGAAATTCGAACTTTTACCCTATACGAAGCCTGTGTTCGGAGTGTGTTCGATACCTTCGAACTAGACACTTTGAAGGGTGTGTTCAAAGCCTATTCAGCATAACAGAATTTTAAATGCTCCCATTCACCCCCCTCTGGTCGACTGTTTCGGTCCAACAATTAGTATCAAAGCTTAGTTAAGATCACCTGTTGACCTTAACCGGTTTTGTGATCTTTTGGCGACATGGACAGAGTTAGTAAAATACCTCTGTTCGATGGAACTGATTTTGCATACTAGAAGGTGCGCATGGAGGCTTACTTGCTAAGGCAAGGAAATGCAATATGAGAGATTGTGGACTCACAATACTCCATCCCTGAAACCTACACTACTCAGGCAGAAAAAGACCAGTATAATTCTAACTCCAAAGCTAGAAATATACTGTTCATTGGCTTGAGCAGAAGTGAGTTTGATAGGGTTCAGCACTTAAGGACAACTAGGGATATTTGGACTACACTCACTGTCTTTCATGTGGACTCTACATAGATCAAAGCTAGGCGCCAGAGCACATACAATCAACAATATCAACTATTTGTGCAAGGTCCTGGCGAATCTATAGATGCCATGTTTTCTCGCTTTGATGCGATAGTGAGTAACTTGCGATCCACTAGGACACTTGCTTACAATGATCATGATAGAGCTGTCAAACTTTTCTATGCTCTCGATTGTAGCATATGGGAAGTGAAGATATCCAGCATTGAGGAGTGCACAGAAACTCTTTGCCTTAGTCCTTGGCACTAGTTTCTAGCTCTAGCTGTGGCACCACTACAGAACCAAGCTCATCTAGAACTTGTGTTCTTGCAGGTGGTTTTTCTTTGTCCTCCCTGGTCTCAATTACAAAGGAGCATGTGAATACTCTGGATGATGAAGATCTTGCTCTCATTGCCAGGAAGTTCACCCGTTTTCATAATGAGACACGGGATCATAGGAGAAGTGGTATTACTGGGTGTTTTGAGTGTGGTGACACTTCTCACATCAAAGCCAATTGTCCTAAACTTAAGAGGAGAGAAGAGAGTGAGCGCCCCAGACACCATAAGAAGGAAAGAAAACCCTATGCAAAGGGTAAGCGCGGCAAGGTGGCTAAGAGGGCAGCCAAGGCCTCTTCCAGAGCTTTTGTCACGGCACTCAGCGACATCGACACTTTCTCAACTGAGGAGTCGAGTTCTGATGAGGAGGAAGAGTATCCAAGGAAGGAGGAGAAGAAGGCAAGAGATTTCACCGACCTATGCTTCATGGCCAACAGCAGTCACAACGACGATGAGATAGACTCATTTGAGGTACCACTATCCTACGAACAACTTTCCATTAAAGTTGATGAACTGAATGAGATAGTTCTTGGTCAGGATAGATTACTTGTTCAGGCCGCTAGAGATAGAAAAGATCTTAGACTTAGGCTAGAATCTATTTCAAGTGATTATGCAATGCTTAAGTCTAAAATTAATGATGCTGAATGTAAATCTTGCACTATTGTCATGGGTGAGCTTGCTCAGTTGCGTTCTGTGCATGATCAAACTATTGACGAGCTTGAGAGTGCACAGAAGCAGCTTTTGGTGATGGAGTCTAGACCTATTTCTTCTGATGCTTGTTCAAATTGTCCTTTATTAATTTATAACATTAATTTGAGAGACAAGCATGTTAAGGAGTTAGATGCTAGATGGGAGAGTGTTGAGTGTTCTAAGGATGTGCAACCTGCTTGTCCCACCTGTATCACCCTTAAGGACCAACTCAGTTTTGCTAGAGGGCAAGCTGAAAAGCTCATGACTGAAAATGAATACCTTCTTTCTATGGTGAACAAATGTACTGAGGGAAAGGGTAGGATGAACTTGCTCTAGGCCAAGACCAAGATGTGTGCTGACAGGGCAGTGTTAGCTCTAGGATTGGGTTTTGAGAGAATTCCTCCAGACAGTGATAACAAAACTGTTTTTACCTCACCCACTACCTTAGAGAAAGAGAGATCCCAGTTAGACATTCCACAGAAAGCCAAGAAACATACCCAGCCTCGAAAGAAAATTGCACCTCCTCTACTCAAGAAAAACCCTTAGAAAAAACCCAAGGAGCCTGTGAGGATTGCTCCTATGACCCAGGCGAGTGCCCCTAGGAGATTGTTTCATTATTCTTACTGTCAGCGGGTGGGTCATTTGGTTGGGTTTTTCTTTTGTCACATCAAGGATGAGCAACGATCTCAAGCGTTGAGTTTTCAGGACATGCATTACCCTTCTCCAGGTACGCATGAGTCTGACTTTTACTCACGTCCTAATTTTGAGGCTCACCGTGCTTCCCAGAGAGGTTATGTCCCTCGTGGTGTACACCATGTCTCATATGGTGCTAGACCACGTGTAGGTGCCTTTGTACCTCGACTGGTTGGGAGACCTCGTCGTGTGTCTGATTTGCATCATGTAGGTAGACCTCACACTTTGCATCACGCTACTTTTCCTGTGCGTAGACCGTCTACCTTTACTTTGCCTACTGCTCGTATCTCTCAGTGCTGGATGCCTTGTCATATTTTCACTCACCCCAACACTAAGAGATCGAGGTTTTCTTATTTTGTGTAGGCGTCAGACCGAGGCTTAGAGGGTACGTGGATCATGGACTCCGGTTGTTCGCGCCACATGACCAGGAATGCAGCATGGTTCTCCAGCCTCACCACAACCAAACAAAAGGAGCAAATCACCTTCGGCAACAATTGAAGAAGCATAGTGAAAGATAAAGGTGTGGTAAGAATCAATTCAAATTTAACTCTCGAAGATGTTGCTTTGGTTGAAAATTTGGGATACAATCTGCTCTCTGTGTCCCAATATCTTGATGAGGGCTTCGAAGTGCGATTTCATCGCGATACTTCGCAAGTACTAAATTCTGATGGCGTTTTGGTTTGTAAGATCTTTAGAGTTTGGAGAGTTTTTGGAGCTGATTTTTCTGAGCCATCTAGTTCTTCTCACTACTTAGTTGCACATTCTACTTCTGAGCTCTGGAAGTGGTATAGGAGACTAGGTGTTGGCGTAAAAGATTACGCTAACAGGTTTCTGTAGAATAGAAACTAACAAACGAAGTGTTTGCGAAAAGAACTGTTCTAAGCCTCCGAAAGGATAACAACTTAGAATAGTTCGAATGTGTGTATTGAATAACTTGTATTCGGTCCCCATTACAGGATGAAATGGGGGGTATTTATAGGCCCATATAATAAGGAAAAGACCTATTTACCCCTCTATTACAACCGACATAGTGGAAACTATTCGGTACCCTTGATAGGGATAAAATGGTAAAAGACTAATCTAATGATATAAAAGATAAATATTCCATCTTAGCTGGCAGTAAAGATCTCGAAAAGCCTTAGTTCGAAGATGTACTCCGAACCAATGCCTATCTTCGTACTTCGAGCTTGACTCAGGGTATCTTCGAAGATGAACGTCTGGGAACCTTCGAATCCGCTATCTGCCTTTATGTTGTTTCGGCAATAACCCCGAAGATGAGATATTTTCCCCCAACAGTAGCCCCTCGAATACGCTTCTCCGTTTAACCTGTAATGTTAGGAGAGCAGTATACGAAAGGAAAAAAATAACCAGACATAGGGGTTATTAGATTTCAATTTATCTCCGAAATGTATGAAGATATAAACTCCGAATCAGTCTTAAGATAATTACTTTCGAACTATCTTAGAACCGACTCAGGAAGTTCGAAAGTCTCTTAGACTTAGAGAAAATAGCCGTTAGCTTTCTGTTCCTAACGGAAACCGTAGAATGCGTTAATTTCGGAGAAAAGTAACGGCAGGAATGCGAAACGACATGGACTAACGGTAAAAATGTAAAGTCTAGGCTATAAATAGATGGCCTAGAACTCACCCGGTTACCTTTTCACTGCTCTCTCGCAAACAAACACCTTCCGAGCCCTTTGAGCCCTAGCCTCCATTTCCCCCAAAGCAACCTAGCGACTGCAATGGTGAAGACCAAGGGTTCTGGAGCCCCGTCGACCTTGGCTCGGCAGCAGGCGGCTGCAGCAGCAGCGGCTGCGGCATTGGCGACGGCACCTCCGGCATCGGCAACGACATCCATGGCGGCAGGAGGGAGAAATCCCCAAAATGTCGATGATCAAAGTCTCTGCCCGCCATCAACGAAGTACCTGGACCAGTCTTTCCAATTGGGATCTTCTACCTGCAAAAGGGAATCACTGGATATCGCAGTAGAGGGAAAGATTAGCACCGGATTTATGATTCGTAAGCCCGGAAAAGAACTCATCCCGTCGCCAAGGCCCGGAGAAGTGGTTGTCTTCGAAGCCTTCTTCGAAGCCGGTTTGGGCCTCCCAGCAGTTGACTTCCTGGCGGAGGTACTCGATTTATTTCATGTTACCCTCCCTCAATTATCTCCGAACACAGTAGCTCGACTGGCTATCTTCGAATGGGCACTGAGAGCCGAAGGCTGTGAGGGGAGGGCAGAAATCTTCGCTGCGCTTCATAGGGCTTCGTGTCAACCGAAAACCTTCGTAGGTCCCGGAGGTGAAAAAGTAGTGGTAGCCTTCGGAAGCATCAATTTTAGGCTTCGGGACGAATATGCTCTTCAATTTCCTGCTAAGGCCATCAATGCAAGATGGTACACAGACTGGGTCATGAGGTGGTTTTATGCCGAAGTTGGGGCGAGCAATCCTCTGGCCGGACCTCTGAAAGAAATCCAATTCCGGAAAGAAGCCTTAGTGCATCCGGGCCAAAGTCAGCTCGAAGCTCGCCTCAACCTACTTCAGAGGATCAGCCGAAGGTTGAGCATGTGAGACTTAGCCGAAGAATTCCTCGGGTTACAAATCTCTCCACTGATGGCCAACTGGCCTATCATCTTCGAAGAGGATTCGGAAGGCGGTCTCCGAAAAATCACCTTGACTTCGAGCCCTACAGGTAACTTCGAAGACAACATGTATTATGCATATTCATTCGAAGAAAAACTAACTTGATTTATTTTTTTATCTTCTTCAGCCCCTGTTACTTCAGAACAAATCGTAAGGGCTTCGGAGAAGATTTTGGGCGCTCCAACTCCGACTAAAAAAGAATGGAGAATCAAGTTGGTCGGGAGTTGGGAGAGATTTAACAGAGTATGGGGAATGCTGGAAATCACTCCGCCCCCTTTGATGGATTGGGTGCCTTCAGAGAAAGGACCCAAGAAGAGGAAAGCCAAAGCTGGGACTTTGAGCTCGGCCAAGACTCCGGTGAAGAAGGTGGCTCGGAAGCCAAAAAATCTTACACCTTCGAATCCTGCGCCTTCGAGCTCAAGGGCTTCAGTCTGACTCCCAAGAGGATGAAGGGAGATTGCTTGTGCATCTAATAGATGAAGATGAAGCTCAAAGGACTGCACAAGCCGAAGTACCTGCGAACATGTCGGAGTCTCAAGATAACCTTGAGCAACCAAGGACTTCGGAAGTTCAAGGAGATATACCTCCGGACGAAGTTCCTGTGAATGAGAGTGGGGTCGAAGCTACTATGGCTTCAATTCCTGAAGAGGCAACAAGGACTGCTCAGGACGATGCTCCTGCAGTCGAAGACTTAACGGCTGATTCGGATGAAGATCTAGCCTTCGATCCGCCGAACAGTCCGATGATGACTCCTTTGCAAAATGTCGAAGGTAGACTTCGAATAACTCTTTCATGTTTATTTTGTGTATTTATACAATGTATAATATTTTGTATATATATTTTTTACAGAGTCCACTCCTATGAAGGAGGTCCGCCAAGAAGAAATAATTCCTGGACCTTCGACGACTTCGGAGCCAGCCCAAAGAGTTACTCAAATGGGACCTGGAAGAGGCAAAAGACATATAGAGCCCCTCCCTGCTGCGAGTTCCGGATCAACTCCGTCTGATTCAACAGACGAGAGCCAATCTTCCGGGGAGGGCCAGTCTCCAGTGGCTTCGAAGACCACAAGCCAACGCTCCGGTCCTTCGCTGGACGAAGATGACCAAGAGGCAATAAGCATGCTCCCCTTGCTGGCTCCTTTCTTAGCGCAAACAACTGGTCTTTGGACTTTGCTCGAACCTTTGGATCGAGCTAGTCGTGACATAGGGGAGACCAACTTAGTGGCTATTCTGAGCAAGGCGGACAGGACGGAGCTTAATGCCTCTATAGAACGTGCAGCCTACCAGGTACGAAGCACCTGCGAAATAACATAGAATTCATCTACGAATAAATATTTACCTTAGTTTTTTATTTTTGCAGCAAACTGTCTTGGCCCGAGCTGCAAATATATGCAATGACAAAGAGATCGCTCGTCTTCGGGAGGAAAATAACGTCCTTCAAAGGAATCTTAACATCTCCGAAAGTCGGGTGGCTCAAATGGACAATATAGTGTCAACAGAGCGAAGGGCTTGACAAGGTTTGGAGGCTGCGAATAAAGAGCTTGAAGAAGAAAGAATTGTGCTTCGAGGGGAAGTTGAAAAATTGCGGGCGGAGCATGCTACTGCGGGGTCCGAGCTTGTCAGACTCTAAGAGGAAGCTAGCCAGCTATTAAACCAAAAAAATATTTTGACCACTGAAAATGCTAGACTTTCTGGGGTTCTGGGCGAAGTCACTTCGACGAAGGACGCGTTGAACGAAGACAAGCTGAAGTCTGAGAAGGTGGCTGTGGAAGTTATGAATCAGTTGTTAGGTGTCCTGGAGTACTTCGGTACTACTGGGATACTTCCTTCTGACGATAACATCACTCTTCTGCGCCGGTTGAAAAGGATCCAAGGAGTGGTGAAGCAAATGAAGACAGCGGGCATTAGATACGGAGAACTCTCCGGACAAGTGGCTGCTGTCGGCTTACTTCGCTACTATGAAGATCTGGGCCGATCGATAACTCTGGACGCAGGAGGGGGCCCAATTACCTTCGACGACGAGCGACTTCTGACTCCTTCCGAAGGTGTGGCTGCTGCCGGGTGAGCCTTTCAAACTTCATGGAGAGCCGAAGGTCATTCCACGATCAAGGCTTGGATCGACGAAGGCCAACGCCAGAAGCAAGTTCGGACCCAAGCTTCAAGCAGTCAGCATCCTCCGAACCCGCAGGTTTAGAAATACCTTAGGATTTTTGGCCATGTAAAGCTTTATGCTTATAAACATTTATCAATGAAAATTTGTTTGTCATATTTTTAGGCTTTGCCTCATACGGAAGATATCGAAGTGTTAGATCTTAACGACGAAGTTCGCTCATTATGGACCACCTTCGATCTTCTAAAAGCTTATAAACGTCCTCGATTTCTAATTCCTCGAGATAGCTCCGGTGTAATTGCGCCCGAAGTAATCAAAGATATACTGTCTTATATTAAAGAGGAAGAAAAAGAGGTTAACTTAAACACTTCGTCTTCTGAAGACATTATATGGTCTGAAGACGAAGATGAAGTCCGAAGTAAAAAACCTGAAGAACTTGGAAGCTGGGAAAGAAGCCCCGAACGTCTTCGAACTTGGGCCGAGCTTCAACAAGAACAGAAGGATTTTAGAGCTTCGAAGGGGGGCAAGAGAGTTAAACGCAAAGTTGTTAGAACTCCCGGCGCTGGAACTAGTCGTTCCAACCCTAGCTCTAGAGACCGAAGAGGTCTTCGATTCCTTCTTGGTATAGATACCAATTTTTCATGATGTAATCTGTAAACACATTCGTTTGAATAATGAATACCGATTTAAAATTGTCTCCATATTTACTAGCCCCTCTTTGGGTATAAGCAACTTCGAACTGTATTCAAAGATGGTTATGCGCAAAGAAAAAACTTCGGAGTACAATTTTTTGGGGGTTCGGAGCCCCTCTGCAATTTAAAGATCTTTTAAAATCTTATTAAATGTCTTCGACTATTTGTAGTCGAAAAAACGGCAACTTAATACCTTTGTTTTTTTGAAAGAAATCGCTTGAGATAACTTTCAAGATACCTTAGTATCTTAGATAATTTGTCACTTTGGACTATGTTAACAGATATTCGAAGCTCATGGTTCAAATTCTGTTTTGCTTTAGCCACCTTCGGCTCATTTTTGCGATCTCTGTCGAACCAATGGTTCGGAGTTTGCAATGGTCTCTTTGGACTCTTTTTACGGATGTCTACCAGCCAATGGCTTGGACTCCGTATATTTTGGCCACCTTCGGCTCTTTTTGCGGAAGTCTACCAGCCAATGGCTTGGACTTCGCAGGTTTTGGCCACCTTCGGCTCTTTTTACGGAAGTCTACCAGCCAATGGCTTGGACTCCGCATGTTTTGGCCACCTTCGGCTCTTTTTACGGAAGTCTACCAGCCAATGGCTTGGACTCCGTATGATGTGGTTTTGGGCTCTTTTACGGATGCCTACAAGCCGGTGGCTCGGACTCCGGATTATGTCAGCCCCCACGTCGGAAGCTTCGAACCAATGGTTCGAAGTCCGAAAATACAATCCAGCTTCATGACACTTCCCTCTCGGTCGACCCCGCGGTTCCAGTGCGTCCACTCGGAAGCTGGAAGTCTATGAGGGGAAGGCATTATCAGGATCATATGCTTTATTAATTTGGAAGATGATTACAAGTGAGTTACAAGGAGCCCTTATGCGAAGTATCGCTTTAGGTTCTCCGCATGCCAAGTATGTGCTAACTCTTCACCTTCTAAATTAGCTAATTTGAAAGAGCCAGGGCGTCCTGAACGAACAATTAGGTATGGACCTTCCCATTTATTTCCTAACTTCCCTGACGCTATAATGCTTCGTAGAACAAGATGACCCGGTCTTAGTTCATTGAGCTTAACCTTCGGGTCAAACCAAGCCTTCGTTTGCTGATGATACTTTGATAAATTTGCCACAGCTCGAAGTCTTGTTTCTTCTGATAAATCTAGCGAATCTTGTCTTTCTTCTTCAATTTCCGGTTCGGTGCTGCGAAACGATCCTCCTTTGAGCTCCGTTGGAGTCATAGCTTCATCTGCTGTTAAGGGCTCTGCTTCCACCCACTTAGAAAAATACTCAATAGCTACCACTGCAAACTTTAGATTTCCCTTGTCTACTGGAAAGGGGCCAATTAAATCCATACCCCATCTAGCCATAGGCCATACCGGAGCAATGACTTGAAGAGCTGTTGGTGGGCGATGACTCCGTCGACCCATCCACTGGCATCCTTGACAAGTGCGGACTAAGCTCTCCGCATTAGCTGTTATTGTAGGCCAGTAAAGCCCCTAGCGAAGTGTTTTTCCTGCCAAGGCTCGCGGGGCTAAATGGCTACCACAAAGGCCTTCATGAATTTCTCGAAGAATTTCTTGACCTTCGGCTTGAGATATACATTGTATTTTCTATTACAATTTATCTAGTTATATTTACCCCTTTAATATAACTAATATTAAATCTATTATAAATATTATAAATTCCCAGCCTTCAACAATTTCTCAACTTCGTCTTTCGCTAGAGCAGCTCTTTCTGCAGACATTTTCCGGAGTCCTTGCCGAACAGGGCGGGCCTTCGGGTTTACAAGTAAACTATGTTCAATGATATCCCGATTGACTCCGGTGATATCTTCGTCAGACCAAGCAAAGACATCCAAATTCTCTTTCACCACCTTTTCCAAGGAGGTTGCAACTTCTGGAGGTAAATTTTTACCAAATTGAAATGTATATTCTTTACCATCTTTAACAATGACCTTCGCTGCAATCTCTCCTTCAGGACTTGGTCTCAGAAAGGATTTCTTTGAAGCTTCGGAAGGGGCTGAAAAAATTTCTTCATTGTCTTGTACATTGTTTACTTGTCTTGGATCAAGAGGGGGACCATGACCATATTCGGCTCTCCGAGCAATAGCTTGATCTCCGAATACAGTAAGGACTCCTGCTTGTGTGGGCATCTTCATGCACAAATAATTGTGATGCGCCACAGCTCCGAACTGGTTTAGCATGCCTCTTCCGAAGATGACGTTGTAAGCATACGGGGCATCTACAACATCGAAGATTACTTCCTCAGTTCGGGCCAACAAACCTTCTCCGAAGGTAACTTCTAGGCCTATTTGGCCAAGTGCATCAAGCGGAGGTCCTGCGAAGCCTTGCAAAGGACGAGCTGCTGGAAGGAGATGCTTTCTGGAAATGTACAATTGATCGAAGGCTTGAACAAAAATGATATCTGCCGAACTACCTCCGTCAATCAACACCCTTCGAACTTCAGTGCCCGCAATATCAGCAGTGATAACAAGTGGGTCTGCATGCGGGAACTTAATGCCATCTGCATCCTCCGCAGAAAAGGATATCGGCACATGAGACCACTCCGGCATTGCGGCTGCAGACGACGAAGTCCCAATATGGCCTACTTCTCTGACGTAGTCTCTTCGCTGTCTCTTCGACATGATTCCGAGGCTACCTCCTCCGGAGATGTGGAGGACTACTCTTTTCCCTCGGTCTTGGCCTTCCTCTTGCTTCGGAGGTGGCATAACATTGGCCACTGGAGGGTGTCTTGCAGCATCAAAGTTTTCTATCCGCGCCACAGCTTGGACCGGCTCTGGGCGCGTTGCAATTGGAACTCGGTCGGTAGTACCTCGACCCGAAGTTCTTTCTAGATACTCTCCTCTTAGATTAAGTATAGCCTTGCAAGTATCAGTTGCATGGCTTCGATTTTCACCATGGATGCAGCAGAAAAGGGTCTGGCCCTTGCCAGCCGTTTTCCCTGGTGGCCTCCAGCCGCTGGCCTTGTTCCCCGAAGACTGTGGAGCTCTCTGTGTAAACTTCTGTGGGGGTGCAATATTCATGACTTCACAACGAGGGTGCTTTTGCCCTCTTCTCCGATTATGTTGAACTTCGAAGACTGGTTCTTGCGGCTGTGCCGAAGTTTTTACTTCTACTTTAACTTCTTGCAATATGGACGAAGTAGCTGCAATTCTTCGGAGCCAACCCTCTTCTGACCTTGCATACTCCTCGAAGTAAGACATCAGCTGAGAGACCGAGGAGATGCTTTTTCGATGAAGCTTATCCAAGAGGCCTTGATGAGTGACACCTTCCCGTGCTGCATCAACTACCGAAGATGCAGACAACCCCCAGATTTGTGACTTCGTATGAGCGAAGCGCTTGAAATATTGCCTCAATGTTTCTCCGGGGAGTTGTTTCACCTGGAAAAGGCTTCCTGTTGACATCGGAGGCACGAAGGTGCCCTGAAAATTGCTTATAAACTTCTTCTTCAGCTGCCCCCATGAATTAATTGATCCTAGCTTCAAGGACCAGAACCACCTTAATGCCACTCCTTGAAGAGCTAAAGGGAAACACTTTGCCATGGTATCTCGAACTCCTCCGCTAGCTTCAATTGCTAGGGCATAAGAACGAACAAACTCCCTGGGATCTTCATCTCTAGCATACTTACAGAGCTTCGAAGTCTTAAACTTCGGATCAAAGTGAACTTTCTGCAGCTCAGGATGCAGCGGAGATTCATTATCGAAGGAGGCGTTCTCCGGGGCTTCGGGATAATCGGGTTCGTCATCTTCGGGCACTTCTGGAATAGCTGGGATGGCTTGAGAACGAAGCCTGTTTGCAGCTTCCTGTCGCCACCTTGCTACTTCAGCTTGAAGGTTGGCCATTTGAGTGGCCATATCTCCAAGATTGTCTTCATCTCCTCCGGAAGGATCTTCCGGGTCTTGAGAACTAGTAGGATCAGTTCGAAGTGGAATGGAAGGTGGAAGAGGGATTCTAGGTGGTCGAAGTATGGAGGGATTTGGCGGAGAAGCTCCGTATGTTCGAGGGATGGAAACTCCTTCCGGAGTTTGTGGAGAGAAAGTTGAAGGCCCTCCGACTTCGACCGTGTCGGACGGGGTCTCTCCGGAGATCCGAGAAGACCTCCGAACAGGGTTACGAGGTGCGCTCCGCTTAGGAGGCATGATGTAAGAAGTTGGTAGAGAACGAAGTTTTTCGGACTAGGTTCCCCACGGACGGCGCCAACTGTTGGCGTAAAAGATTACGCTAACAGGTTTTTGTAGAATAGAAACTAACAAATGAAGTGTTTGCGAAAAGAACTGTTTTAAGCCTCCGAAAGGATAACAACTTAGAATAGTTCGAATGTGTGTATTGAATAACTTGTATTCGGTCCCCATTACAGGATGAAATGGGGGGTATTTATAGGCCCATATAATAAGGAAAAGACCTATTTACCCCTCTATTACAACCGACATAGTGGAAACTATTCGGTACCCTTGATAGGGATAAAATGGTAAAAGACTAATCTAATGATATAAAAGATAAATCTTCCATCTTAGCTGGCAGTAAATATCTCGAAAAGCCTTAGTTCGAAGATGTACTCCGAACCAATGCCTATCTTCGTACTTCGAGCTTGACTCAGGGTATCTTCGAAGATGAACGTCTGGGAACCTTCGAATCCGCTATCTGCCTTTATGCTGTTTCGGCAATAACCCCGAAGATGAGATATTTTCCCCCAACACTAGGGCATATGAGCTTTGAGTTGCTAGCTCGCTTGAGTGCCCTAGATCTGATCCGAGGATAGCCCAAGCTCAAATTTGAGAAGAATTTAGTTTGCGCTCCTTGCCGACTTGGGAAAATGATTGCCGCTTCACATTCAACAATCACTTTGGTGATGACTGAACAACCCGGAGAGCTTCTCCATATGGACACTGTAGGTCCTTCTTGGGTTAGTTCATTAGACGACAAATGGTATGTTCTTGTCATTGTTGATGATTTCTCTCGCTACTCTTGGGTCTTCTTTTTAGCTAGCAAGGATGAAGTGTTTTCACACTTTCAGAGCTTAGCTTTGAGACTTTTTACTGAACTTCTAGGTGCATTGAAATTCATTCGAAGTGATAATGGCACCGAGTTCAAAAACAGTCTCTTTGTTGACTTTTGCATGGAGCATGGAATAGAACATCAATTTTCTGCTCTGCAGGTTCCTCAATAAAATGGTGTTATTGAGCGAAAGAACCACACTTTGGTTGACGATGCCATGAACACTGCTTGTTACATCTCAAACCGAATTTTCTTGCGCTCAATCATGAACTTGACTTCATATGAGCTACATTTTGGGAGATAGCCCAAAGTTACTCATCTTTGAGTATTTGTTTGTCGATGCTTTATCCTAAAACATGGAAATTTGGACAAGTTTGAGTCGCGTTCTTATGACGGGATCTTTTTGGGTTACACTACCCATGGTCATTATTATCATGTTTTCAATTTGGAAACTAACACTTTCATCGAGTTTTGTGATGTGACTTTTGATGAATCAACCCCCTGTGTTAGTTCTTCTTTTGAACAGGCAAGTGAACACGATATGGAAAAAACTATCTTTGAAGATGAGGATCCAGAAGACTTCGAGGAAGATCCCCTACTACCCTCGACATCAACCCTTGACGCCGACCCCGCTTCGACTACTTCGGCAAGAGGCCCCAAAGCTACTACCTCAATGTCGGTCATCTTTGACCACCCGCTGGCACAAGTTGAGGGGGAGACTGCATTCCACCGCGAGGCTCCACATCACATCCAAATAATGCATCCTCCCGAGCAGATCATTGGTGAGCTTGATCAAAGGGTAACACGTTCTCACACTCATTTCCTTGATTCAGTTTTTGTTGCTTCTTTCAAGCCCTTAGATATGAGTCATGCTTTATCTGATTCTAGTTGGATCAATGCCATGCATGAAGAACTTGAAAATTTGGAAGAAACCAAGTCTGGACTCTTGTAGATCCTCCTCCTAATGTTCATTTCATTGGAAGTAAATGGATTTTCAAAAACAAACAAGGGGAGGATGGGTCTGTAGTTAGAAACAAAGCTAGACTTGTGGCTCAGGGTTATTCTCAGTTATAAGGGATTGATTTTACTGAAACTTTTGCTCCTGTTGCTCGTCTTGAGGCCATTAGAATTTTACTTGCATTTGCGGCATCCCGTGGTTTTGAACTTTATCAAATGGATGTCAAAAGTGCTTTTCTGAATGGCTTCATAGACAAAGATGTTTATGTAAAACAACCCCCTAGATTTGAAAACCTCAAATGCCTCCATAAAGTCCTTAACTTCATAAGGCTCTTTATGGAATCAAGCAAGCCCTCGGGCGTGGTATGATAGACTTGAGTCTTTTTTGCTTGAGCGAGGGTATTTGATGGGATCTATAGATAAAACCCTTTTCACTCTCAAGCATGGCAAAGATTTCTTCCTAGTTCAGATTTATGTTGATGATATCATCTTTGGTGGCTCTTCTTATGCTTTGGTTGCCGAGTTTGTAGAGACTATGAGTAGGGAGTTCGAGATGTCCATGATGGGTGAACTCACATTTTTCTTGGGTTTGCAAATCAAGCAAAGAAAACAAGGTACCTTTGTCCACCAGACAAAGTACACCAAGGACCTGCTCAAGAAGTTTGATATGGCTGATGCGAAGCCCTTCGCCACTCCAATGGCTACTTCTATAGCATTGGATCCCAACGAGGATGGAGAAGCCGTAGATTAGAAGGATTTCCGAAGCATTATCGGCTCTCTCCTCTACTTGACTGCTACGAGGCCGGACATACACTTCACTGTGTGTCTGTGCGCTCGTTTTCAGGCTTCGCCTAGAGTGTCGCACTGCCAAGTGGTAAAGAACATTCTCAGGTATCTCAAGCATACCCTAGAATTTGGCATTTGGTATTCTACATCTTCCTCTTTGTGCCTTCATGGTTATTCAGATGCGGATTTTGCTGGGTGTAGAATTGATAGGAAAAGTACCTCCGATACTTGTTATTTTCTGGGTACTTATCTTGTTTGTTGGTCTTCCCGCAAACAGTCTAGTGTTGCACAATCTACGGCTGAGGCCGAATAAGTTGTTGTAGCTAGCTCTTGCTCATAGATTTTGTGGATGGTTTCCACTTTGCGGGATTTCAGGTTAGATTATAAGAGTGTTCCACTATTTTGTGATAACACTAGCGCTATTTGCATTGCAAACAACCCGGTTCAGCACTCCAGAACAAAACACATTGATGTGAGATACCACTTTCTCAGAGATCATAATGAGAAATGTGATATTGAGATTCAATATGTTGATACCTAGAACCAGCTTGCTGACATTTTTACAAAACCCCTTGATGCGTCTCGATTTTCTTATTTGCGTGGGGAACTTGGTATTTGTCATCCTTACGACATTTTGTGAGGGAGAGCATGTTTTCATTATTTTGCATTGGCTTCTTTATGATTATTTGTTGATGCATTTAGTTGCCTTTATATGCCTTTGCATAACTGTCATTATCATGATGGTTTCAGCTCTGATTAATATATCTACTTTCATTATGATCATGATTTTAATTTACAAAATTACAAACTTGATCACTGCTTAGTCTTGTGTCTAGTGTGTGTTCTGTAGAATTGCTTTAACTATCTTTTATCTGCCTATTAGCTAGAATCCTTTACTTTGGTTGAAAAATTGCAACTTGAAAATAATACTGCTTTTCTTGGAATCATCCAACGATTGATACACAACAAAAATGAATATCCATGATTTATGTGCTAAAAATGAAAAGATCCAGGCGGGTTTGCTTGTCGCACTACTTTATTCTAGACTGCTTACCATAGCACTTTTGTATGAACTAGGATAACTTAGTGTTTGCCAAAATCACTGCCTTAAGCTTCTGATGGTCTTTTCATGACCTAGGCTTGGATTAGTTGGAAAGTACAAGGTGGACAAGCAAATAACCCCTGGCAATATAAAAAGAATTGCAAGTATGATTCATTTGATTATCAAGTGTGCTAAATGCTCCACAAAATTGGACTTGCTTTCCTGTATAGAAATTGATTAGCTTTAGCAGTTATTTCTTTCACTTGTCTATATGACTAGTCTAAGTGGTGATGCTTTTATTTTCAACAATCTGAAAAGTTCATGTCTCAAATATTGAATTTGGCATATGTTAACTTGAGCTGAACATCTGAGCCTAGCATTATGATTTGGCATATTCTTGCACTTTATGTCTTCACACTTTTCATCATTTCGAAGCCTTGCATCTTTTATTGCTCCTTGATTCTTGCATTGCCAAAGGGGGAGAGAAATGCCTTGTTGCCTACCAAAGGGGGAGAACAAGTGATAAAGTTCAAAGGGGAAAGAACTTTTATGCCAAAGGGGGAGAACTTGAACTACTTATCTGTGCCTTCATGCTTTGCCAAAGGGGGAGTTTTTGCCAAATGAATTTTCATGAGACAAGGGAAGAGATTATTTTATCAAGTGACAGGATTTGGCTATTTTCTGAGTTTTTATGGTCACTTGTGCGCTAAAAAAATTCAACTTTTCTCGAACTTGGATTTGGTTGTCAATGCACTCATCAAGGGAGAGATTGAGAAACCAAGTTGAAAATGTGCCTTGGTTTTAAGTTTGTGATGAGTGATTGACAAGTCTTACCTTCTGTTCGAAGGGGTCCCTCCAAAGGGGTTCATAGGTGGTATACCGAAGGGTTCGGTGTTTGCTGGCTGCAGCTGTTGCAGCGGAGTATGTTTATCGGAGGGGTATGGCAGAATACGATGAGAAGGTTGTACCGTAGGGCTTGGTACTTTGGGCGGTACACCGGAGTGTGTATCGGAGGTTGTTTTCCGGAGAGGTCTTCGGGGTACTGGAAACACTTGTCTGCTTATCCGTGGTGTGCAGGTGACTTCGGAGGCGACGAGACAGTTTGCAGTAGGTGAACCTGGGTCAAGCTGGGAGCTTGATGTCAAGCGAGCAGGGAGCTCGATCACGAAGGCTGCGTGGGGTCGAGGTCGGTCCACAAGTCAAGGTGCACCAAGCGAAGGTAGAAAGTGCGGAGGCTAGCTCCGGCTGAAGGTACCCCGAGGCAAAGTCCTTGGACGAAGGAGGGACTTCAGAAGGTGGTGAAGATACCTCGAAGGTGGGGATTCAGAGTGTAGATGACGAAGTACTTCGGCCATGCATGGCTTTGGTACACAGACTGGCAGAGTTCGAGTTGGGAGTAGTTGTGCAGCCTTGGTGGTCCACTCTGGAGGTGATGGTGCGAAGACTCAAGGGCTTTGACGACTTCGGCTAAAAACCATCAAATGTATCGAAGACTGACTTCGGTGAAGCGAATGCATTGGGGTTCAAAGCATGTCACCGAAGCCTATGCACACTTCATGTGTGAAGGGGGCTCTAGAAGATTCCTCTTTGCAAAAGCTGATCATGTCTGCTCTACAAAAGCTGATGATGTTTCCTCTGCGAAGCTGACAAAAGGAGCTTCTAATATAGTATACTACCAACTGTACCCCCGTATCTAGCTGAGAAAAATGTAAACCCTAGGGGTATTGTAGTCTATTCACAAGTCAGAGTAGTGTCAATAAAAGGAGAGGTAGGCTAGGGGCTAGGGTAACTTTGTGCACTCCATTTTAGAACCTTCTGTTTTCTCTGTAGCTTTGGCCAGCCACCATGAAGGGTTCTCTGTACTTGTGAGTTTTGTGTTCCCTATTCTTCCAATGAAATTTCCATTCTGTTTTTCATCTATTGCTTGAACTTGTATTTTGTTTTGCACTGCATGAGTTAAGTTTTCTAGCCTTCACTTCGTTCTGTGCCTTCCAGAGTTTTTACTCTATTTCATTTCCAACGAAGTGTGTTTGTCTCATGTACGTGAGATTTCTATGAGTAACGATTGTGTGTGTTCGCTCTGTGTAACTCGAAGGCTAGTCCTCACTGTTTACTAGCGAAGCACCTTGCGAAGCGTTCATTCGAGGCTTGTTCTCTTCTCATAGCCAAAGTTCTCATTGTAGCCAGTTCTATTTTCAACACTCCGAAGTGCGAAGCCTATTACCAGTTACTAGTGCGAAGCATTTGTTCAGAGCTCTCTGACGGAAATGTACTTGTGCAAAGTACAGTAGTGCAAAGGCTGCTCGAAGGCACCTTGTGTGCGGAGCCTGCACTATCTTTGCAGAGTTCAGTGCATTTTTGGGTTTCTGAGTGTGACCAAAGTGTTCTGAAATTCAAACTTTTACCCTATACGAAGCATGTGTTATGAGTGTGTTCGATACCTCTGAACCAGGCACTTCGAAGGGTGTGTTCGAAGCCTGTTCAGTAGAACAAAATTTTAAAAGCTCCCATTCACCGCCCTCTGGTCGCCTGTTTTGGTCCAACAAGTAGTGTTGCCAAGTTTTTAGTGACCGAACCAGGGCATATAATTTCTTATCATAAGTAGAATAGTTTAAGCTAGGGCCAGACAAATTTTCACTCGAGCTCAAAAATGTTACCAAAATCAGGTAGTTGGAGTAGTGGTGCGTGGGTCAGCATCTGCTTCACCCGATGGATGACATCTTCATGGGACTTTCCCTATTGAAAAGGGATGCCCTTCTTCATGAGTTCATTCATCGGGGTGGCGATAGTGCTGAAGTCACGCACAAATCTTTTGTAGAAGCCCTCCAATCTGAGAAAACTCTTCACTTGTGTGACCGTTTTAGGAGTCGGCCAACTCTGGATCGCCTCTATCTTGGTCTCAGTGACTTCAATACCCTGCGGGGTCACAATATATCCATGAAAAGAGACTTGATAGGTACAAAACATGCACTTCTCGATGTTACCGAACAATCGTGCATTACGTAAAGTAATGAAAACAACACATAAATGTTCCTTATGTTTTTCTATCGATTTGTTGTAAATGAGAATATCGTCGAAGTATACTACCACAAATCGTCGGATAAAGTTGCGTAAAACCTCATTCATCAATCGCAAGAAGGTACTAGGTGCATTAGTTAAACCAAAAGGCATCACCAAACATTCATACAACCCAAATTTGGTTTTAAACGCAGTTTTCCATTCATTACCCAATTCATTCTTATTTGGTGATAGACACTACGCAAGTCCACCTTTGGGAACATAACAGAGCCACTCAGTTCATCAAGAATATAATCTAACCTAGGAATATGATGACGATATCAAATAGTTATGTTGTTAATGGCTCTACAATCAATGCACATGTGCCATGATCCATCTTTCATAGGAACCAAAATGATGGGAACAACACATGGACTAAGACTCTCACGTATGTACCCCTTATTGAGTAGGTCTTGTACTTGCTGCTGGATTTCTTTTGTTTGTCCAAGGTTCGTCCTGTAAGGCGCATGGTTCAGTAGTGATGCTCCCGGAATCAAGTCGATTTGATGTTCGATTCCTCTCACCGGGGGCAGTCCTAGGGGTACCTCTGTGGGAAATACATCAGAGAACTCATGCAAGAGATTAGTAATGTCAGGAGGCAAGGAGGTCATTAGGTTTTCCAGTGTAAAGAAGACCTCTTTGCAAATCAAGGCATAACAAAGAGAATCATGAGTCAAGAGTTCAGACAATTCAGATTGAGTAGCTATCATCGAAACACCCTTCAGCTTAGCTATATTATTTTTTATTGGTGTTGCATTCTTATCCTGCCTTTTTGGATGGACAAACATCCTTAGCTACTTGCTGATTTTTGGTTTGTTATCCACTCGATTTTCTCGCACGTTCCATTCGTGCCATATCATCTTTTAAAATCAGCAGGAGTCATTGGTAGGAGTTCTATTTTTCTATCATTGTGAGTGAAGATGTAAGTGTTAGTCCTCCCATGTTGCAGAGCATCCTTATCATATTGCCATGGCCTACCCAAAAGTAATGAACACGCTTGCATGGGTATGACGTCGAAGCTGGCACTATCATGATAATTTCCTTCTAAAAATTGTATTCAGGCAATCTTACATACCTTCAACTTACCACAAGAATTGAACCATTACTTGGAATACGAATGTGGGTGGGGTTGAGTGGGTATGTTGAGCTTCTCAACCAAATCGAAGCTAGCAAGATTGCTACAACTTCTGCTATCGATGACGACTCGACAAGCTCTTTCCTGGACGACGAATCAGGTCTGGAACAAATTGTGGCGTTGATGATGTTCCATCGTCTCTAGAGCACTCAGCACTCGTTGGACCATGATGCTTAAGTATCTGCTGGCATCGGCAGCACCTATATGCTTCATTGCTTGCTCATCAGGTGAGTCGTGCTCTAATTAATCATAGAATATTCAACATGTAATCAAAACTAATGAGGAACAAAATTTACTGTGTTCGGCTACTATTGTTTCTTCTTCTAGCTTCCCCGTGCTACTCAACAAAACGTCCAACACCTCCCTTACGCAGTACACCACCGACCAATGCACGCTGTTGGGGGAAAATACTTCATCCCCAGGGTCTCTACAGTTATAAGACAAAGACAATTTACTAGACCGAAGTTCAAGTATTAACTCTGGCTTCGTATATGATCAAGCTCGGAGAATTCATGCAGGCTTCTGTTCGGAGTATGACTTCGAAGGTTCAATCTTCAGAGAGCTTATCTTCCAGTGAAGATGGAAGACTTATCTTCTTTCTAATTAGATTAGTCTTTTACCATTTTAACCCTATTAAGGGTACCGAAATAGTTTCCACTATGTCGGTTGTAATTGAGGGGTAAAAAGGTCTTTTCCTTAAGATTTTTACCTATAAATACCCCCATTCTTACCCTGTAATGAGGATCAAATACGCAGATATTCAATACACAACTTCGAACTACTTCAAGCTATTATCCTATCACTACTAGAAAACCCCCCTGTAGCTACGCCATAGTAGTAACGCCATGTAAAAGCATCTCTACAACCACATATAAAGATGCTTGTTGACACGATTTTGAAAGCATGTCAGATTGTTACGATAATAGACACACTTATACTGTTACGAATCATATGAAGACATTTTTTGACACGCTATTGAAGTCATCTCAAAATGACACGATGTTAGACACGATTTAAAGCGTCATTATCACATAGAGACGTTGTAAAGTGTATCAAACATTTGTTTATAGCTAGGTATAGATGCTTTATAACTTGATTAGAAAAGCGTATTGAGTTGATACAAAGTTTAACATTCTATCATTCGCGAATAGCATGTAGATTAGTCGTAAATCGTATCAAATAACCATCAATAGAAAATGACACGGACATAAACACGCTTTGAAGTGTCATTATCCTCTTGACACATTTTAAAGCATATTAAACAATTGTTTGTAATCGCGCCTCACTCTTTAGTCCCACCTCGCTAGTTTGAAGCAGTGTGAGTGGTGGGCTGCCTATAAAACCAGGGCGAGGGGCACACCTTAGCAGCACAAATCTAATGCGTTTTGCATTAGTATTATGTCAAGAAATAAAATTATGTTTGAAGTTTGATACACATATTAAGTAATGATTTATTTTATGGTTATTTTCTATAGATAACCATGTTGATTTTGGATATCCGGATAAGATTTTTTCAGATTCGGACGGAAACTATCCGATTCATTTTCATCCCTAGCCACATCACGTGCCACATCATCTGCCACGTCACGTTCCGCACTCTACAAATTCGTCTCTATACTTATTACTGCGCAATAAGGCGTCCTTATAAAACACATCTATATTATTAGACATGATTTGTATATGTATCTATAAATTGTATCTACATTTATTAATGTGAATGAAATGTCACAATACTACGTAACTACACCACTACAAACGTTTTATACATGTGTCTACTAAATTGTATCTAACTTTATAGATATGCAAATAACGTGTTTATAGACTGTCTCTTTCTTTGATAGCAACACATAAATAATTCATCTCTACAAGGTCTGACGCGGTACGTACGAAGACGCTCTAACACGCTTTATGAACGTGTGTCTATATTGACATAGAGATGAAATAAAGCATGTCTACACCCTAATTCTGGCATAGCTACAGGGGGAGTTTTCTAGTAGTGTATTCGGAGGCTTGAAATAGTCCGCTTCACAAACTCTCCGTTTGTTAGTTCTTAATCTCCGAGAACCTGTTAGCGTAATCCTTTGCGCCAACAATAGCAAAGTCTTTGAATTCACTAGTGGCTTGTCTAACCCGATGCTATTCTAGAACAAGATGGGAATTAAATTTTTGTTCAACAATCATTTCCCAATCTAAATATAGGTCAGGGTCATACTTACCAGCAAATGAAGGTATAGTAAATTTGACTTTGGCGAAAGGGTCAAGATTACCTTGATCCTGTGGCGGATTGCCATGGTGATCATTACCTTGCTGATTGTGGTGCACTCGGGGACACTGATGTCCTTGGTCGATAGCGTGGGCACTGCTATGATCGATGTTTTCTTCATCGGATTCAACCTCATGCACTGGGGTGGGAGGTTGCTGCAACATTAGCCCTGAGAGTAGCGATACTCCCGGCTAAAGCTTGCATGCTTAGATGCATGGATTTCATTCTAGCATCAAACTTTCCCTCGATTCATTGAAGTTCTTCATTGGATGTGCAATCTCCGAAATCAGTGATCTCACCTGCCATTGTTAGTAGAAAATAGAAGACAAAACAATAGTATTATCCCTATCGACTACCCTTGAAGTACCGGTGGATCACTATTTCTCTCACTTTCCACATCTTACCAAGTCCTTATGAAGTATTTACCGATTGAAGCAGTTGGTACGACCAAAAAGGTGGGATGTCCGATGACTTGTGATGCGCGATTACAAGGATCCAATATATTCTAAAAGGAAGTATGTGGATCTTGGAAGGCAAAATTTGGTAGGAAGGATTAGCACAAATTAATAACAGAATTAACAATGCTGAATAAAAGTACCAAACTTGTCAAAGTTGCTAGCCGAGACTGGTCCTTATGGTCTAGTCTAAGCAAGCGAAAGAGGGATACAAGGACTACAGGACGTGCACTTGGCCCGTGCAAATGGTCAAAGTTGTCAGAACATAAAACATGGATAGGACACTTTTGCTACCTGATACTTGCTCTTCCTTTCTTTTCTTTTGGATACAGAGCAGGCCAATTTTCCCTACCTACTCTTCTTCTTCTTTTGAGTACGGAGCAGGACACTTTTGCTACCTGCTCTTCCTTTTTTCCTTTTTCTCCTTCTTTCTTCTCTTGGGACCACTTTTCCCTTTTGATCTGTGGATGGAAAAAACTTTTCTTGTATGGATCTAGAAAGAGCTCTGTTGCTTGATTTTGAATCCATGGGCAGAGGTTGTGGCCAAAAAATTTGGATGGTATGCACAACAGAGAGTATGCACCTTCTTGCTTGCTCGGTTCTTGAAGAACCACTCAATTAGGTTTTCAATAAATCACAAGGAGGCTAGCGTTGCCGGCTATTAACACAAGGCTTGGGACGTAGTAAAGAAACAAAATGCGGTTGCAATCCAAAACCGAGACAAACTCGATCTCTCAAGGAAAGCCTCTCGCCACAACACAAGACTCAATCTAAACTCAAGAACGCAACTCTAAACCAGCAACAAGACTCGAATAAAAGACTCAAAATCAACAAAGAAAGACTGAAATAAATCTGGCAAAAAAGGGCTCAAGAGGGTTTGGAAACAATGGAAAAAACAAACTAATACAGAACAACAAAGTATTTTTGTGTGGCTTTTTCTGGACTCTAGGTAAATGAAAACACAAGGATAGATTGATGCCTAACGGGTAACCTTTGCTCTGATACCACTTGATGAGCATGGGGACGTGCAAAAGTATGGCCCGATATTCCGACAGGTACGATTGATGTGGTGAGTGGATGTTGATGCTTTAAGGCTTCCGATCAGGGACTGAAACCTTGTAATCGCTACACCCTCTCATCTAGTCGTTATCAACCACGCTTTCACGTATTCAACCTCACCACGAAGGTTTTGATCCTGCATATCAATCGTATAACTTTGCAAGAACAACGTAAATGATAATCTAAAGATTCAAGGTTTGGGGTTTTACAAACTGGTATAAGGCAAAACTGCAACGGTAGAATAATCTAAGCAAAACCCAACCCCAACAGTGGCGGCTGCCATCTATTTATAGGGTTTATAGGACCCGGGGCATGGGCCATGCCCTATCGGTATGGGCCATGCCCTAGGAGGACTCAATCCTAACAGACTCAGACTTAGCTTAGTCGGATGCCTGGCCCCTGATCGGTGTCTTGTACATTTATCGGCCCGATGACGAAAGGAGGACTTCGTTCGAGTGGTGGCTGATGTCGATAGATATCGACTACGGGTTGAGTGGTAGTTGTATGTTAGGAGCGATTGGCAGTCGGTGGTCAGTCGATCGGCTCGTTGGCTGATGGAGATTGGTCTAGATATCGATAGCGATCAGCCAATGGTGGTGGCAAAAGGCAATATAGCTTATGCCGATGGAGGCTGTTGCTAATGGTGATCCAAGTGGTGGCCGATGCCGATGGGGGTCGCAGTCAACAATCGGCCGATCCAACACTTCTTCTCCCATGTTCCTGAGTATAATACAATAATAACCGGAACTTAGTAATCCATTCATTGGCGTATCGGCCTGAGTACCAAGTAGAGAATTCACCTAATCATTGAGTTTATGAACTCGAGCACGAGTCATCGGTCCTTAGTACTCAAGTATGGGTGTATCGGCCGTAGGGATGTCCTAATCAGTATGTTGCATTATGAAGTAGAAGAAGAGGACGAGATGTTATGATTGTATGGGGGTTACGACGTGAAATTCAGGACATAGTTGATTATAAGGAGTATAATTCTATTACTCGATTATTTCACCTTGCTATGTTGGCTACGAAGGAATTGCATGGGAGAAAGCTGACGTCCAAGATCCATTTCAGTAGTACGCCGACCGCGAAGCCTTCCCTAGGATACGCCAAGATCCCATTGGCCACTTCTATCGGTCCTGCCCTTCATCCATCGATCGGGCATGGTCCACAGTATTGGCCCTGACTAAGCCAGTGTCCGATAAGGACAAATCGACCTCGACTCACACTCGTGCACCTAGTTCGTCATCAGTTGCTTCCACGGGCAGGACAATACACATCCAGTGCTTCAAATGCAAGGGCATTGGCCATGTGCTACGAGATTGCCCCAAAAAGTGAGTGTTTATTATTATGGAAAGTGGTGAGTACACTAGTGCTAGCAAAAATGAAGATGATAATGTACCTACCACTAACCATGCAGAGCACGAAGCCAATGACTTACCCGATAAGCAAGTAATGGAGCATATCAGCACTGTCAATAGCAGCCGATACTTAAGCATCGTGGTCCAACGGGTACTGAGTGAACAAGTAGAGATGACGGAGCACCATCAACACCATAATCTATTCCAAACCTGATTCATCATCGAGGAAAGAGCCTATCGAGTCATCATCGATAGCGGAAGCTGTATCAACCTTGCTAGCACCAATTTGGTTGAGAAGCTCAACATACCCACTCAACCTCACCCACATCCTTATTCCATTCAATGATTCAATTCTTGTGCTAAGTTGAAGGTATGTAAAACTGCCCGAATACAATTTTTAGTAAAAAATTATCATGATAGTGCCAGTTTTGATGTTGTGCCTATGCGAGCGTGTTCATTACTTTTGGTAGGCCTTGGCAATGTGATAAGGATGCTATGCACAGTGGGAGGACTAACACTTAAATTTTCACTCACAATGGTAGAAAGATAGAACTCCTACCCATGTCTCTTGCTGAAATTTTGAAAGATGATATGGCACGCATGGAATGTGCAAGAAAAACACCTGAAATACACTCTGAAAATCAGTAAGTAGCTAAGGATATTTGTCCATCCAAAAAAGTTAAGAATGCACCACCTGCGAAGAAGAATATAGTCATGTTGAAAGGTGTTTCCATAATAGCTACTCGATCTGAATTGTCTGAACTCATGACTCATGATTCTCTCTATTATGCCTTGATTTGCAAGGAGGTCTTCTTTACATTGGACAATTTAATGACCAATTTTCCTCCTGACATTACTCTTGTATGAGTTCTTTGATGTATTTCTAAGGAGCCATGATGAAGATCATGGGCCTCATGGCTCCAGATGTGATGAGTGATTGTCAACGTAAGTCAAAGAGAAGACAAAGAGAAGACGAGACCTACCGTGTCTGGCCGCGTGTGACTCAGGTACACGGGCGGAAGACGATTGCCGGGCTGAGGGAGCCGCGGAATCGGGCCGGCCTAATCTAGGTACCCGGTGCAAAGACGGTGGACGCTTTGTCAGTTTCGACGCAAAACTGACGACCGCTGATCTTGTATCTGACCATTCTAAAGCAAAGCCGTAGCTGCTACGAAAGCTCCACATTAGGACAAGTTATCTTTATTTAGGATTTTACTATTTTTCCTTTTAGGCCCATAGTCTGTGTTAGTCGAGTCTGTAAAAAACCTAAGGGCATGTTTGTCTTTTCAGTTTATTTTTGCGTCTGTGTAATTTACCCTAGGGGTAAATCTATCTTTTCCCTTCTTATTGGGCTGCCTGTAAATAGGCCCCAATCCCCTAGGGTTAGGGGTAACTCACTTTAATGAAAAATCAGAGTTCATTCCCTTCTTCTATGTTGTTGCGCTGCCGCCGTTTTCACACCATGCCTCCACTGCCAGAGTTTTCTTCTTTGGCCTGACTTCCTCCACTGCATGCTACCTCGATCCACATGCGAACAACCTGCCGTGTCCACTAGCCAAGTGCGGCAAGCGATGGAGCTGTAAGCAGTGTTTTTCGATAGGCACATGAAGTGTTTGATGTTTTGCGTATAGGCACATAGGCTTTGAGTGCCTAGTCTTCTAGGCTCTGCAGTACTGCATCTGCACGAGGCAGTTTTGGCTCCTTGACGCAACTACAGCACAGAGCATTGTCATGTCCGTGCGGAGTCAGACTTTAGTGACGAAGCTAGCTTCGGTTGCACTGCGTCTCTGTGAGGTGGCACTCAGTCAGCTGAGGCAACACATCGATGGGTTTGACAGGCTTCGGCACCATGGTTGTGCGAAGTCCCGTGCGGAGCCAGGTGTGCGAAGTCCCGTTCGAAGCTCGGGCTTTGGCTGCATACATTCGAAGCAGGCTTTGGCTTGCCGAAGTTTTGACTTCACTGTGGCTTCAACGAAGAATGCTTCGGAGAAAAGGCATACAAGCTCCGGCATAGGCTTCAACAATTACCTAACAGGAGACAAATTTGTGAATAGTAAACTTTCTTCTCGTTTTGCTTTCACTTGAATTAAATGCCTGTGTTGGTTAATTTTTATGATTCTTGAAATTCTTGTGAGTTGAATGCATTGTTGATCTGCCTTTGAACACTTTGTTGGTGTCTTTTCAATTAGGACACCTGTCATTTTTAGGCTAGATTCTTTTCACTTGTTTTGATCTGTTTGTTTCTGCTGACTATCTGTTGAGGTGAGTTGGGTGTTGGGAGAAGGCCATTGATTCTAAAGATTTTTTAGGCACCCATTCACACCCCCTCTAGTCGCTACTTTCGGTCCTACAATTTCCCACCAAGGTACCCCCGTGATTACCCCCGATGAGAGGGATCAAACACCAGACCGACTTGATTCCAAGTGCCTCACTACTAAACCATGCGCCCTATAGAAGAAACCCCGAAGAAACCAAGGAAATTTAGCGGCAAGTACAAGGCCTGCTCGACAAAGGGTACGTACGTGAGGGTCTTAGTCCTTGTGTTATTCCGGTTATTTTGGTTCCTAAAAAAGATGGATCATGGCACATGTGTGTTGACTGCAGAGCCATTAACAACATAACTATTCGATATTGTCATCCTATTCCTAGGTTAGATGATATGCTTGATGAACTGAGTGGCTTTGTTATGTTCTCAAAGGTGGACTTGTGTAGTGGCTACCACCAAATAACAATTAAATTGGGTGATGAATGGAAAAATGCATTTAAAACTAAATTTAGGTTGTATGAATGGTTGGTGATGCCTTTCGGTCTAACTAATGCACCTAGTACCTTCATGCGATTGATGAATGAGGTTTTACACAACTTTACGCAACTCGATTGGTGTAGTGTACATAAGAAACATTCACGTGATGTTTTTATTACTTTGAGAAATGCACGTCTATTTGGTAACATCAGGAAGTGCACATTTTGCACCGATCGAGTCTCTTTTCTTAGTTATGTTGTAACCCCATAGGGTATCAAAGTCGATGTGACCAAGATAGAGGCAATCCAGAGTTGGTCGACTCCTAAAACGGTTACCCAAGTGAAGAGTTTTCTCATATTGGCGGGTTTTTACAGAAGATTTGTGTCTGATTTCAGCACTATTGCCACTCTACTGAATGAACTCACGAAGAAGGGCACCCCTTTTCATTGGGGAAATGCACATGAAGATGCCTTCAATCGGCTGAAGCAGATGATGACCCACGCACCACTACTCCGTCTACCCAATTTTGGTAAGGTTTTTGAACTCGAGTGTGATGCCAGCGGGATCGAGATCAGTGGCGTCTTAGTACAAGAAGGTAAGCCGATCACCTACTTCAGTGCAATGTTGTCTAGCCCTATCATGAACTATTATACTTATTATAAGGAATTATATGCCTTGGTTCGGTCATTAAAAACATGGCAACACTACTTATGGCCGAAATAATTTATCATTCATTCCGATCATGAGTCTTTAAAACACATTAGAAGTTATGCTAATTTGAACAAACGACATGACAAATGGGTAGAATTCATTGAATCATTCGCTTACATCATTAAGCATAAAAGGGGAAAGTTAATATAATTGTTGATGCCCTGTCTCGCCGATACACTTTGTTGTCTCAACTTGATCATAGAATTTTTGGATTAGAGACAATTAAGCAATTATATGCTACTAACCCTGATTTTAAAGAAGCATTTGGTTAATGGATAGAAGGGAGAACTTGGCACAACTACGTTCTAAATGATAGATTACTATATCATGCTAACAAACTCTGTGTCCCTATCAGTTTTGTTCATCTTCTATTTTTGCAGGAAGCACACGGTGGAGGATTAATGGGCATTTCAGCGTAAAGAAAACAGAGGATGTGCTGATCATCCATTTCTTTTTGCCCAAGTTAAGGCACGACGTAGAGCGCTATGTAGCCCGATGCACCACCTGCAACAAAGCAAAGTCCCGCCTTAATCCCCATGGTTTATACATGCCTTTACCTATCCCTAGCGTCCCTTGGGAATACATTTCTATGGATTTCATTTTGGGACTACCTAGAACTAAGAAGGAGAGGGATAATGTCTTTGTGGTTGTGGATAGATTCTCTAAGATGGCACATTTCATTCCTTGCTACAAGAACGACGATGCTATAATAGTTTGTTGGACCGGAAACGGCGACCAGAGGGGGGGGGTGAATGGGAGCTTTAAAAATTACTGGCTAAAAACTTAGCCTTCGGTTCTGTTCTGTCTTCTGCGGAACAGGCTTCGAACACAACCTTCGAAGGTCTGGTTCGGAGGTACTTCGACACCTTCGAACACAGGCTTCGGAGAGGCAAAAGTTCGAAGTCAAGAAGACTTCGCTCCACTTACAACCCTCGAAAACCAACTCTGCTAAGTCAGTGCAGGCTCCGCACACAGGGTGCTTTGAGCAAACTTCGCACTTCACCCTTCGCAAGAGTGGACAGCCCTCTGAGGACTTCGACCAAGTACTTGGCGACAGCAACTGGTGCTGGGCTTCGTACGCGAAGGTCTACACGCACACAAAACGGACCACGCTAAGGGCTTCGACACAAGAAGCACTACGGGAAAAGAACAGGGCTTCGCTAGTAAGCAGCGAGGTCTTGCCTCGAGTTACACAGAGCGACAGCACACTGTAAAGCACACTTCGCGATAAAAACACCCTTCGCCAAGACAGGCTCCGGTGAACTAAAACTAGCGAGGTATGCAATACGAGCTCAAGCAAAAGCACACAGAAGCAGGGCTTTGCCGCTTGAACAAGGAACACTGAAATAGAATGAACTCAGAATGAATACAGCGAGGTCTGTCTACAGGAGCTCAACAGTAAATGCTCAAAGTGTTAAATGTTACCTACCGAGCCCCCATATTTATAGCCCACGGCTTCATCCTAAGGAAGTGACTACTTTACCCCTAGGGTTTACAACAGATTTGTCTCTACAGAACTAAGGGGTACAAAAGGTAGTCCACCTTTATTTTGGAGGCTTCTCTGTCAGCTGCAGAGGGGACAGTGTCAGCCTTTTTCAGAACAGACAGTGTCAGCCTTTACAGAGTTGACTTCTGGAACCTCCCTTCGCACGCGAAGGTGCGGTAGCTTCGGCGAGAAGCCTGCAGCCTGAAGGCCTTCGCTCCGCCGAAGAAGTCCTTCGATACAGTGACGGTTTTGAGCCGAAGCCGTCAAAGCCCTTGGGCCTTCGCACCACCACCTCCGGAGTGGATCACCACGGCTTCGCAGCTACTCCGAGCTCGAACACCGTCCGTCCGTGTACCGAAGCCATGCATGGCCGAAGCACCTCAAGTCATCCTCACTCCGAAGCCTCACCTTCGGAGTACCACCCTTCGAAGTCCCTCCTTCGTCCAAGGCCTCCGCATGAAGCATTCCAAGAGCACTTCGTCGCAGTGTCTCACTCCGAGCACACTCCTCGACGAGCCTCACCCGGACCATGCCTTCGATGCGCCTCGACTTCTGAGACCTTCGTCGGGTAACCTTCGAGTGTCTCCCTCCGGAGCACACTTCGAACACCTTGCCTCCGCAGAGGACTTGATCCACCAACTCCGAAGACACTCCATTCGGAGTACCTTCGAAGTGCCTCACCTCCGAGGACTTTGTCTCGGAGTACCTTCAGCCGGAGCCACGCTCCGCACTCTCTGCCTTCACCTGGCACGCCTCGACCCGAGGACCGACCCGGACCACCTTCGCAGCCACCGTGACGGAGCTCCCCCGCTCCCCTGGCATCAAGCCTCCCGCTTGACCCAGGTTCACCCGGCTCGAACCCTGTCCGTCGCCTCCGAAGTCCCTGCGCACCACAGACAAGCAGACAAGTGTATCCAGTACTCCGGAGACCTCTCCGGGTTAGCAACCTTCGGTACACACTCCGGTGTACCGCCCAAAGTACCGAAGCCATCGGTACGAACCCAGTCATCGCGTACTGCCGGACCCCTCCGACGAGCACACTCCGCTGCGCAGCTGCAGCAAGCAAACACCGAACACACTTCGGTGACACACCTCCGAACACCCTTCGGAGGTACCACCTCCGAAGCCCCTTCGGAGGTACCCTTCGAACAGAGGGTAAATAATCCTGTCAATCACTCATCACAAACACCGAAACCACCCTTGGTTTCTCAATCTCCCCCTTGATGAGTGCATTGACAACCAAATTGAAGTTCAAGAAAATGTAAAAAATTTCAGCACACAAGTGACCATAAAAACTCAAAAAGAGCCAAAGCATGTCACTTGATAAAAGAAATTTTCTCCCCCTTTGTAAAAGAGTAAAAGCCCCTTCTTGGCAAATCTCCCCTTGATAAGAACTCCCCCTGAGTTGAGCAAATTTTTCTCCCCCTTTATGTCAAAAGTCTCTCCCCCTTTAGAAATTATGCCTTCTTGCGGCAGAGAACATAGCAAATCTCTCCCCCTTTGGCAATGCAAGCATCAAGGAGCAGTTAAAAGATGCAAAGCTTCGAAATGAATAGAATTGTAAAGACATATAATGCAAAAATATGCCAACAGTAGCATCAATGATCATGTGCTCAGCTCAATTTAACAATCTGTGAGACAAGATGATGGCATGTGATTTTGTCATTTTGAAGGAAAAGCATCACCACTTAATCACAGCAGCTAGACATGTGAAGGCAAGGACTGCGCAAAGCTAACAAATTCTACCCTAGACAGACAAGTCTTGTTCAAAAGGAGCTGTTGAAAGCAAACTTGATGAGCAATTAAATTTGTTGTTCTTTTCTTAATGCCAGGGGTTATTTGTTTGTCCACCTTATACTTTCCAATCAAGCCAAGCCTAGGCATGAAAGCCATCTGAAGCTTAAGGCGGTGATTTTGGCATACACTACACTATCCCAGTTCAGACCAAAGTGCAATGGTAAGCAGTCTTGAATAGAGTAGTGCGACAAACAAACCCTCCTGGATCTTTTCATTTAAACCAGGCAAAACATGGATTTTGATTTTGATAGGTTAATTATTTTGATGAGTATCCATGAATAAAGAACACATTTTTCAAGTTGCAAATTTTAGCATCCAAGGAACAGTGTCTTGCTGTCAAGTAGATAAAGGATAGCTAAAAGCAGTCCAGCCTAAACAAGCTAGATACACGATTATGTGGTGAGCAAGTTTTGATTTTTAGAAAATAAAACATCATGCATAATCAATGTTCCAGACATATTTCAAAGAGCTGAGCTGTCATGATTTCTTTGAATTAAAAGCAGGCATATAATAGCAAAAGATGTAAATGCAATTCCATACATAATGAGCATATGCAAGACAATTAAAATCAGCTCCCCCTCACAAAATGCCGTAGGGATGACAAATACCAAGTTCCCCACGCAAGTAAGCAAATCGAGAAGCATCGAGGGGTTTTGTAAAAATGTCGGCAAGCTGGTGTTGGGTATCAACATATTGAAGTTCAATATCACCCTTCTCATTGTGATCTCTGAGAAAGTGATACCGTACATCAATGTGTTTGGTTCTGGAGTGCTGAACCGGGTTGTTTGCAATACAAATAGCACTAGTGTTATCACAGAAAAGTGGAACACTCTTATAATCTAACCCGAAATCCCGCAAAGTGGATACCATCCACAAAATCTGAGAGCAACAGCTAGCTGCAGCAACATATTCGGCCTCAGCCGTCGATTGTGCAACACTAGACTGTTTGCGGGAAGACCAGCAAACCAGAGATGTACCCAGAAAATGACAAGTACCAGAGGTACTCTTCCTATCGATTCTACACCCAGCAAAATCCGCATCAGAATAGCCTCTAAGACATAAAGATGAAGACAATGAATACCATATGCCAAATTCAAGGGTGTGTTTGAGATACCTTAAAATGCGCTTAACCGCTTGGCGGTGCGAAGCTCGTGGTGAAGCCTGAAAACGAGCGCACAGACACACAGCGAAGTGTATGTCCGGCCTCGTGGCAGTCAAGTAGAGGAGGGAGCCGATCATGCTCCGGAACTCCTTCTGATCTACGGCTTCGCCATCTTCGTCAGGGTCCAACGCTACAGATGTAGCCATTGGAGTGGCGAGGGGCTTCGCATCGGACATGTCAAACTTCTTGAGCAGGTCCTTGGTGTACTTTGTCTGGTGGACAAAAGTACCTTGTTTGCTTTGCTTGATTTGCAAACCAAGGAAAAAGGTGAGTTCACCCATCATTGACATTTCAAATTCCCTGCTCATGGTATCTGCAAACTCGGCAACCAAAGCATGAGAAGAGCCACCAAAGATGATATCATCCACATAAATCTGAACTAGGAGGAAATCTTTGCCATGCTTGAGAGTAAACAAAGTTTTATCAACAGAGCCCATCAAATACCCTCGCTCAAGCAGAAAAGACTTAAGTCTATCATACCAAGCCCGAGGGGCCTGCTTGAGTCCATAAAGAGCCTTATGAAGTTTAAGGACTTTATGTGGGTACTTGGGGTTTTCAAAACCAGGGGGTTGTTTTACATAAACATCTTCACCTATGAAGCCATTAAGAAAAGCACTTTTGACATCCATTTGATAGAGTTTGAATCCCCGGGATGTCGCAAAGGCAAGCAAAATCCTAATGGCCTCAAGGCGAGCAACAGGTGCAAAAGTTTCTGTAAAATCAATCCCTTCTAGTTGAGAAAAGCCCTGAGCTACAAGTCTAGCCTTATTTCTAACAATTGTCCCATCCTCCCCTTGTTTATTTTTAAAAATCCATTTTGTTCCAATGAAATGAACATTTGGTGGAGGATCAACTAAAGTCCAGACTTGGTTTCTTTCAAAATTCTCAAGCTCTTCATGCATGGCATTGATCCAACTAGAATCAGAAAGTGCATGACTAACATCTAAGGGCTCGAAAGAAGCAACAAAAGCAGCATTAGTGAAATGAGCGTGAGAACGTGTTACCCTTTGATCAAGCTCACCAATGATCTGCTCGGGAGGATGCATCCTTTGGACATGATGTGGAGCCTCGCGGCGGGATGCAGTCTCCCCCTCAACTTGTGCGTTGCAGTGGTCCAAGATGACCGATGTTGAGGTAGTCGCTTCGGGACCTCGTGCCGAAGTAGTTGAAGCGGGGTCAGCTTCGGGGGTTGACGTCGAGGGTAGTAGGGGTTCATCCTCGAATTCTCTGGGATCTTCATCTTCGAATAAGGTCTGTTCCATGTCGTGTTCATTTGCCTGTTCAAAAGCAGAACTAACAGAGGGGGTTGATTCATCAAAAGTCACATCACATGACTCGATGACAGTGTTAGTTTCCAAGTTATAAACACGATAAGAATGACCATGAGTAGTATAACCCAAAAAGATCCCGTCAGAAGATCGCGACTCAAATTTATCCAAGTTACCACGTTTTAGGATAAAGCAGCGACAGCCAAAAACTCGAAGATGAGTAACCTTGGGCTGTCTCCCAAAACGCAGCTCATAAGATGTCAAATTTAAAATTGAGCGCAAGAAAATTCGGTTTGAGATGTAACAAGCAGTGTTCATGGCCTCAGCCCAGAATTTTCTAGGAGTCCTATGCTCATCAAGCATCGTCCTAGCCATCTCAACCAAAGTGCGGTTTTTCCTCTCAACAACACCGTTCTGTTGAGGAACCCGCGGAGCAGAGAATTGATGTTCTATGCCATGCTCCATGCAAAAGTCAACAAAGAGACTATTTTTGAACTCGGTGCCATTATCGCTTCGAATGAATTTTAATGCACCTGGGAGTTCAGTGAAAAGTCTCAAAGCCAAGCTCCGAAAGTGTGAAAACACTTCATCCTTGCTGGCTAGAAAGAAGACCCAAGAGTAGCGAGAGAAATCGTCGACAATAACAAGTACATACCACTTGCCGCCTAAAGAACTAACCCGAGAAGGACCTACAGTGTCCATATGGAGAAGTTCTCCGGGCTGTTCAGTCATCACAGTGGTGACTGGCGAATGCGAAGCGGCAATCATTTTTCCATGTCGACAAGGAGCGCAAACTAAATTCTTCTCAAACTTGAGCTTGGGCAATCCTCGGATCAAGCCTAGGGCGCTCAGACGAGCGAGCAACTCAAAGCTCATATGCCCCAGTCTCCTATGCCACTTCCAAAGCTCAGAAGTCGAATGTGCAACAAGACAATGAGAAGAACCAGACGACTCTGAAAAATCAGCTCCAAAAACTCTCCCAACCCTAAAGATCTTACACACAACAACGCCATCAGAATTGAGCACTTGCGAAGTATCGCGATGAAATCGCACTTCGAAGCCCTCATCAAGCAACTGAGATACAGACAGCAAATTGTATCCCAGGTTCTCAACCAAAGCAACATCTTTGAGAGTGAAGTTCGCGTTAATTCTTACCACACCTTTACCTTTCACTCTACTCCTTCGATTGTTTCCGAAGGTGATATGTTCCCTTTGCTTGGTTGTAGTGAGGCTGGAGAACCAAGCTGCATCTCCGGTCATGTGGCGCGAACAACCGGAGTCCATGATCCACGTGCCCTCCAAGCCTCGACCTGTCGCCTACACATGATGAGAATGCCTCGATCGCTCAGTGCTGGGGTGAGTGAAATAATGACGAGGCATCCAGCACTGAGTGACACGAGTAGTAGGCGCAGTAAAAGTAGATGGTCTACGCACATAATAATCAGAATGATGCAAAGTGCGAGGTCTACCTACATGCAAAGAACGCAAAGCATGACGAGGTCTCCTACTCTGACGAGGTACAAAGCTACTCGCCCGAGGTCTACCACCATATGGAACATGGTGAACACCTCGAGGAGCAAAACCTCTCCGAGAAGCACGAGGAGCCTCAAAAACAGGACGAGAATAAAACTCAGACTCATGCATACCTAAAGATGAGTAATGCATGTCCTGATAGCTCATCGCCTGTGCACGTCGCTCATCCTTGATGCGACGGAAACAGAAACCAATCAAATGACCCGCCCGCTGACAATAAGAACAATGAAACACTCTCCTGGGGGCACTCTCATGGGTCACAGGAGCAACTCTCACAGGCTCCTTGGGTTTCTTCTGTGTGGTTTTCTTGGGAGGATTTTTCTTGGTAGGAGGAGTGGTTTTCTTTGGTGGATGGGTAGGCTTTTTGGCTGATGGGGTGTCCAACAGAGCTCTCTCTTTCTCTAGGGTGGTGGGAGAGGTAAAAACAGTTTTGGTCTTACTGTCTGAAGCTATCCTCTCAAAACCCAAACCTAGAGCTACCCCGGCTCTGTCAGCACACAACTTGGTCTTGGCCAAGAGCAAATCCATCCTACCCTTCCCTTCAGTGCATTTATTCACCACAGAAAGAAGGTATTCATTTTCGGACATGAGGTTTTCAGCTCGCTCTCTGACAGTGCCTAGCTGGTCCTTAAGGGTAATGCAAGTGTCACAAACAGGTTGCACATCCTTAGAACTACCGGCCCTCTCCAATCTAGCCTCTAAATCATGAACATGCTTATCACGTAAATTAATGCTATCGCGCAATAAAGAGCAGTTCATGCAATCAATAATATCACGAGGTCTAGAATCCACCTCCAAAAGCTGCTTCTGTGCAGTCTCAAGCTCAGAAAGAGTTTGAGCATGTACAGAACGCAACTGAGCAAGCTCACTCATGACAACAGAACATGATTCACATTCAGCATCATCAAACTTAGACTTAAGCATGGCATATTCAGTAGAAACATTTTCTAGCCTAAGTCTAAGGTCTTTTCTTTCTCTAGCGGCTTGCACAAGTAATCTATCCTGACCAAGCACTACTTCATTCAGCTCATCTAATTTAATTAGTAGCTGGTCGGATGATAGGTTTACCTCAGATGAGTCAAGCTCATCGCCGCTGTGCTCGCTGTCGGCCATGAAGCAAAGGCCGGTGAAGTCACGTCCCTTCTTGTCCTTCTTGTCCTCCTTCCTTGGGGACTCCTCCTCCTCAGAGCTCGACTCCTCAGTTGAGGATGTGTCGATGTCGCTGAGAGCAGCAACAAAAGCTCTGGAAGCGGCCTTGGCTACTCTCTTAGCCATCTTGCCGCGCTTGCCCTTCACAAAGGGCTTCCTCTCCTTTTTGTGGAATTTGGGGCGGTCACTCTCATCTCTCTTCTTGACCTTGGGGCAATTGGCCTTAATGTGAGAGGTGTCGCCACATTCATAGCAGCCACTAAAACCACTTCTCCTCTGATCCCGTCTCTCATGATGAAAGCGGGTGAACCTCCGGGCAATGAGAGCAAGCTCATCATCAGCTAGAGTGTCCACCTGCTCCTTTGTGACGGAGACCAGGGAGGACAAAGCAAAACCATCTGCTAGAACACAAGTGCCTGATGTGCTTGGTTCTGCAGTGGTGCCACGGCTAGTGCTAGAAACCAATGCCAATGGCTGTGGCAAAGAGCTTCTGTGCACTGCAAGAGATGCCTTGGCAATCTCTGTGGACTTCAGCTTGCTAAAGAGTTCATCACAGGTTAGAGTGTCATAGCCTGTGGACTCCTCAATGCTGGATATCTTCACTTCCCATATGCTACGGTCAAGAGCATAGAGAAGCTTGATAGCCCTATCGTGATCACTGTAAGCAAGCGTCCCGTTGGATCGCAAGTTACTCACTATCGCGTCAAAACGAGAAAACATGGCATCTATAGATTCACCAGGTGCCTGCACAAACAGCTGATACTGTTGGTTGTAGGTGCTTTGGCGCCTGGCCTTGATCTGAGCAGAGCCCTCATGAAAGACAGTGAGTGTTGTCCAAATCTCCCTAGCAGTCCTAAGGTGCTGTACCCTATCGAACTCACTCCGACTCAAACCAATGAACAGTATGTTCCTTGCCTTCGAGTTGGCAATATACTGATCTTTTTCAGTTTGAGTGGTGCGGGTATCAGGGATGGAGTATTGTGAGTCCACAATCTCCCAAATTGCATTTCCTTGGCTTAACAAGTAAGCCTCCATGCGCACCTTCCAGTATGCAAAATCTGTCCCATCGAACAGAGGAATTTTACTGCCTCTATCCATGTCGCCAACAGATCACAAAACCGGTTAAGGTCAACTGGTGATCTTAACCTGCTCTGATACCAATTGTTGGACCGGAAACGGCGACCAGAGGGGGGGGGTGAATGGGAGCTTTAAAAATTACTGGCTAAAAACTTAGCCTTCGGTTCTGTTCTGTCTTCTGCGGAACAGGCTTCGAACACAACCTTCGAAGGTCTGGTTCGGAGGTACTTCGACACCTTCGAACACAGGCTTCGGAGAGGCAAAAGTTCGAAGTCAAGAAGACTTCGCTCCACTTACAACCCTCGAAAACCAACTCTGCTAAGTCAGTGCAGGCTCCGCACACAGGGTGCTTTGAGCAAACTTCGCACTTCACCCTTCGCAAGAGTGGACAGCCCTCTGAGGACTTCGACCAAGTACTTGGCGACAGCAACTGGTGCTGGGCTTCGTACGCGAAGGTCTACACGCACACAAAACGGACCACGCTAAGGGCTTCGACACAAGAAGCACTACGGGAAAAGAACAGGGCTTCGCTAGTAAGCAGCGAGGTCTTGCCTCGAGTTACACAGAGCGACAGCACACTGTAAAGCACACTTCGCGATAAAAACACCCTTCGCCAAGACAGGCTCCGGTGAACTAAAACTAGCGAGGTATGCAATACGAGCTCAAGCAAAAGCACACAGAAGCAGGGCTTTGCCGCTTGAACAAGGAACACTGAAATAGAATGAACTCAGAATGAATACAGCGAGGTCTGTCTACAGGAGCTCAACAGTAAATGCTCAAAGTGTTAAATGTTACCTACCGAGCCCCCATATTTATAGCCCACGGCTTCATCCTAAGGAAGTGACTACTTTACCCCTAGGGTTTACAACAGATTTGTCTCTACAGAACTAAGGGGTACAAAAGGTAGTCCACCTTTATTTTGGAGGCTTCTCTGTCAGCTGCAGAGGGGACAGTGTCAGCCTTTTTCAGAACAGACAGTGTCAGCCTTTACAGAGTTGACTTCTGGAACCTCCCTTCGCACGCGAAGGTGCGGTAGCTTCGGCGAGAAGCCTGCAGCCTGAAGGCCTTCGCTCCGCCGAAGAAGTCCTTCGATACAGTGACGGTTTTGAGCCGAAGCCGTCAAAGCCCTTGGGCCTTCGCACCACCACCTCCGGAGTGGATCACCACGGCTTCGCAGCTACTCCGAGCTCGAACACCGTCCGTCCGTGTACCGAAGCCATGCATGGCCGAAGCACCTCAAGTCATCCTCACTCCGAAGCCTCACCTTCGGAGTACCACCCTTCGAAGTCCCTCCTTCGTCAAAGGCCTCCGCATGAAGCATTCCAAGAGCACTTCGTCGCAGTGTCTCACTCCGAGCACACTCCTCGACGAGCCTCACCCGGACCATGCCTTCGATGCGCCTCGACTTCTGAGACCTTCGTCGGGTAACCTTCGAGTGTCTCCCTCCGGAGCACACTTCGAACACCTTGCCTCCGCAGAGGACTTGATCCACCAACTCCGAAGACACTCCATTCGGAGTACCTTCGAAGTGCCTCACCTCCGAGGACTTTGTCTCGGAGTACCTTCAGCCGGAGCCACGCTCCGCACTCTCTGCCTTCACCTGGCACGCCTCGACCCGAGGACCGACCCGGACCACCTTCGCAGCCACCGTGACGGAGCTCCCCCGCTCCCCTGGCATCAAGCCTCCCGCTTGACCCAGGTTCACCCGGCTCGAACCCTGTCCGTCGCCTCCGAAGTCCCTGCGCACCACAGACAAGCAGACAAGTGTATCCAGTACTCCGGAGACCTCTCCGGGTTAGCAACCTTCGGTACACACTCCGGTGTACCGCCCAAAGTACCGAAGCCATCGGTACGAACCCAGTCATCGCGTACTGCCGGACCCCTCCGACGAGCACACTCCGCTGCGCAGCTGCAGCAAGCAAACACCGAACACACTCCGGTGACACACCTCCGAACACCCTTCGGAGGTACCACCTCCGAAGCCCCTTCGGAGGTACCCTTCGAACAGAGGGTAAATAATCCTGTCAATCACTCATCACAAACACCGAAACCACCCTTGGTTTCTCATAGTTGCTGACTTATTTTTCAAGGAAGTCATTCATCTTCATGGTGTGCCACACATGATTATTTCTGATTGATACACCATGTTTCTCAGCCATTTATGGAGAGTATTATGGAAGAAATTAAGGACCAAGTTGCTGTTCTCCACCACATGTCATCCTCAAACTGATGGTCAAACTGAAGTGGTGAATAGAACCTTATCTACAATGTTGCGGGCTGTGTTGAAGACCAATTTGAAGATGTGGGAAGAGTGTCTACCTCTTGTAGAGTTCTACTACAATCGATCACTACACTCTACCATGCAGCTAAGTCCATTCTAGGTGGTATATGGTTTTAACCCTCATGCTCCGATTGATTTATTACCTTTACCATTTGTTGAAAAGATGAATTTTGATGCTAAAACCGCACTGGATTTGTTGTCCAAATGCATAAAACAACTAAGGATCATATTGAGCATATGAATGCCAAATATCAATTGTTTGGTAGTCTTGGTAGAAAAGAAGTTATTTTTGCACTAGGAGACTTAGTTTGGCTACATTTACGAAAAGATAGATTTCCTAATTTGCGCAAATCTAAGTTGATGCCCCACGCTGTTGGACCTTTTAATGTTCTTGCCAAGATAAATGATAATGCATATAAGATTGAATTACCTACAGATTATGGCATCCACAACATTTTTAATATCGTCAATTTGAAGCGCTATTTGGGTGACCAGCTTAACGAAGAGTCGAGGACAACTCCAATTCAAGAAGGGGAGGATGATGAGGACATCCCTATGGCTGATACACCCACACCTGAGTACCAAGGACCGATGACTCGTCCTCGAGTTCGTCAACTCAATGATCAGGTGAATTCGCTCCTTGCCACTCAAGTGAAGTCTCCTATGAATGGATTACTAAGTTTCGGTTATTATTCTATGATACTTAGGAACATGGGAGAAGAGATGCTGGATCGGTCAATTGCCGACCACAACCTCCATCAGCATCGGCCACTACTAGGATCACTATCAGCATTAACCTCCATTGGCATAAGCCATCGGGCCGATTGCCTCCACCATCGGCCGATCGCTGATGACACCAGCTGTCATTCATATCTCCATCAGCCATCGGGCCAATTGACTGACCACCAACTGCTGACCGCTTCTGACCTACAACCACCATGTGGCCCACAATCGACAACCAACTTCTTCCTCTATCAGCATTGGCCACCACTCGGATGATGGAATCCCTCCATAATCAGGCTGATACGCTTGCTGAGCCATCGATCGGGAGCCAGGCATCCGACTAAGCTAAGTCTGAGTCAATTAGGATTGAGTCCTTCTAGGGCATGACCCATACCCCTAGGGAATGACCCATGCCTCGGGTCCTGTAAACCATATAAATAGTTGGTAGCCACCATAGTTAGTGTTGGGTTTTGCTTATATTATGTGATTGCAGTTTCACTGTATACCGGTTTGTAAAACACCAAACCTAAACTTTATATTATCATCTACAATTTCAGATTATGTTTACCTTGTTCTTGCAAAGTTCTACGATTGATTTGCCAGATCAAAACCTTCATGGTGAGGTCGACTATGTGAAAGCATGGTTGATAACGACTAGACGAGATGGTGTAGAGATTGCAATGTTTTTGATCCCTGATCAAAAGCCTTAAAGCGTGAACGTCCACTCGTCGCCTCAATCGTACCTATCGGAAGACCGGGCCACCCTTTTTCACGTCCCTGTGCTCATCATAGAGGGATTTGATCGACCATTGAAAGAAGCCGGTCATATTCCGAGGAGCTTTTGACTTCACCATGGTCCTGGATCTGGCTGATGAAGAAGAGGCTAATTGGTAGTTCACTGAAACTAAACTGTCGAGCACAAACCGTTGGATGGTAGAATTCGTATGATGGTTTGTGTGCATGGACAATTGTGAAATTGACTGGAAGGAGGCAAGGAGAGATAATAGCCGATGCTGATATTTATAGTCTGCCAAGGACCCGTATGCAAACCAGATTACGTGGTCGCTAGTAAAACTGCAGTAAAATGCCTTGAACCAGCGAGTCAAGAGGTCAATGGGCATTTTTCCCCTACTCGGCAAGCGACTGCCTCACCAAGCATCAGCGAGTGGTCAGTCGGGCAGACTCACGATAGTCAGAGGGGAATTGAAGAAGATCAAAGGAAGGGCCCAAAGAGATTTTGGTTGTATATACATTAAGCCAAAATTGGAGGAACCACCAAGGACCACCAAGATGACCCACTTCATTACTAGCCGATAATCGGACCGATATATGGTGGAGGCGATGATAGGTAGAGTCAAGGAGGCATCGTCCAAGAGGGATCTTGATGTTGGCAGCTAGTTGCTCCGCCAAGAATTGAAGATGATGGGTAGGCCCAAAGGTGGACCTATAGAAGAGAAACCTCTCGATTCAGAGGTTAAGAAAAGCAATGTACTCACACACAGTGATAGGGTTAGTCTGTTTATTGTGATTTGCAATGTATATTCCCAACCGCCACTAGATTTGATGTCGAAGCGGTGATAGGGTTTGGAGCAGAAGAAGGGATTGGCTTTAGCAGTAATATCAAGGCAGTGACATTGAGAAGAGTGGGGCTCATCGGCCTATGGATGAAAAGAAATGTGTTCAATGCATCGAACCAAAAGTAACATGAAGAAACTAGCATTGGCTCATTTTTATTTGGTGTGGCAAGAGAGAGTCTGATGTACTGTGCTATGCCAGTTTGCTCCTAGGAACTGCGCTCTGATGCGGCAACCCGAAGGTACTAGTTGCGACATCCGGGGAGTGGAGAAGGAAAATCCCGAAAGCTTTGGTTCCAGTCTGACATGAGTATTTTGGAGTTTTTAAAGGGGATTCGTTGTGTTTCGACATTAATAAAATTAGTGGGATCATAATCACTGATTGGACCTAGGAAGTAGCATGAAGGGTGTTGAGATATGGGGATGAGGATCTAGTTTTGCAGGTTCTACATAAAAGGAAAAAGAAATAAGAAGAAGCAATGAGGTGCTGAAAAAGCAAAGAGTCAAGAATGCTGCATCATTACGATCTCCTAGATTAATTTAGATTAGATGTTGTATTTTGATGCTTCATGAGTTAAGTTCGACATCTTGATCTATTGTATCTAATTTATTGTAATGCATCATTTATTTGAATAAAGTATGCCTGACATGTTGAAGTACTATGAATCATTCGTGATTTAGCAATTGTCTTGGTTAAGTCCGATCTTGCTGTTATGATAATTTAATAATATAGATGTGTTTTCTAGTATAGTAGATTTAGGTTCTATCAGAGTATGAGCCGGTAGGTTACCTTTAATTCCATGTGTCATCTCATCGGCATCGGGGATTACCAATTGGCCTGAGTGTATGGCGCATCGCCTGCCTGATCATCGACCTGATCGGTATGGGTCTTGCATATCGGTCGATTGCCTAATCAGCCCGATGGCCCTACTCTTGTCTTGCGGCACTCGATGGTTTAACGTATTGCATACCACATATTTTCTCACTCGATACATGTGACCCGATGCGTATCGTGGCCATCGACTCGATAGCTTATGGGCATTGCTACTAATGTTTTTTATACCTTATCAGTTGCAGGGTCAAACTGATTGGCATGCTCAGAACCCCAAGTTTTTAGGTCCTACACTGGAGTTAAGCAGATCTCCCAGGCCACGTGTGTGACCAAAAACAACACAAACAATATGCATACAGCCACTTACCGGAAACCCTTTCTGAATCATTGATCAATAGTGGTACTTAGCAACACATATTGACCCCCAAAAGTATAAAAAGTCAAAATCATACTTTCTTTGAACCTTGATGTACTCACGCATCGATCCCTTTACCACACAACATCAGTCAAGCTCAATGCGAGATTCGTGCCACTTTTATTGGTTAGCTCGACATTTCACTCGATCAAGTAGTGGATTCAATCATGACTAACTCTTTAGTCATAGTGGCATGACCATGCACTTTTCTAGTCCAGCTATTTTGAGGGGACCAAAGACGTCTCTCCCATCATTAGGAGGGGTAAATTTCATCTTAACCACTCACATCCGAAGACATGTCTCACAACACACCTAAAACCAACCTTTATGACTACCTAGTTATGTAATAGCATTTGGAAGCCTCAAAGTATGCCACTACGCATTCTAGAATCAATAACGAGTTTAGGTCTAAAGATTCTATAGGTACACCATTTGAGATGACAAGTAATGAACATTATAAGGACAATCTCAGCAATATCTCAAAGTCGATCTATCCAACACCATGTTCACTAACATGTATCTACATCACTGATTTAACATTTCCATGTCTATGATCTATGTAACACCCCAAATTTACAAAAGGTAAAAATATGAATTAATTATACTTTTCTGTAAAAGGAATTATTTTTGAATTTTCTATAAATCTGAAAATGCCCAAATAAATAGAAATCTAGAGAAATAACCCAAACTAGGGCCTGAGAAAATTTCTATGTGATCATAAGACCAAGACCTATTTTTGGGAATTTTTAAAAAAATTATCACCTTTGCAAGGAGCCCAAATATTTTAAATCAATTTCAACAATTATTTTTATTTAGAAATCCCTTTTAAACAGTACTGGGCCACATCTCCCTTTCTCCCTCCATAGGCCGGCCCAGCCTGCTCCACCCCACGCCCCTCGCTGCCTGGTGGGCCCCGCTCATCAGTGTCCCCCCCACATCTCTTCGGGCGCGGCCGAGCTCTCGGCCCCACCTGTCGGTGCCAAAGCCCAGCCCGACCCCACCCGTCAGACCTGACCGTTGCCACGATTGTGCCTTCATGCATCCACTGACAGTGGGCCCTCACTGTCAGCTTCGTCTTCCTCCTTGTGCCACCGCCCGAAGGTTTTCAGCCAAAACCCTAACCCGCCAAATCCGCCTTCACCGCACCCTTTCCCCGAATTGATGGCCGAATTGAAATCCCATGGATCTCATGACCGTTTCCCCCAATTACCCGACGCGCAATCGCCTGAGATCATCGGAATTCATGCATGGAAGGCTCGACATGAAATATGGAAACCCCTTTCCATGTTGTAGCCTGCCATCCTTACTGCCGGCACCCCTATAAGACCCCCTACCCTCTACCACGTTCGGTCCTCACGAAATACTACAACCACAACGCTTACCAATCGCTCCATCGTGCAAATTAGCACTGCCCCTCTACTCGGACTCCAGTCGCCGCTCGCCATCGCCAGACCCTCCTCCGCCCACGATGACCGCACCATTATGATCGCCAGCACGTCCCCAACCCTAGACACCCCTCCTCCGCTGATGAAACCCACCGGAGCGCCGTCCCCGCCGATGACCCAAACACCTTTGCCGCCCCCGCTCGACGCCGGCCATGCCCCGATGACCCCGAGCCTCATCTCTGGTACCCTCTTGACCGCCGCATTGTCTTGATTCCATTTTAGCTATTAGATCTGGCCGTCGGCCATCGCCATCGCCGCTAGCCCGTCGCCAACCCTCAGCCGTCGCCAGAGAAGACGACTGGCATGGGTAAAATACCCTTGCCGTGTCAGATTCGCCCTTGGTCACCCAATTCATGATGGACGGCCAAAATTAGATCGCTAGTCGATCTAATCTGGTTCGTCCAATTCGATCGAAGCAGTATGTTTTTATCACGACCATCCATCTCTTTTAAAAATCCACTTTTTAATCTGGGCCCTCCATAGCATACCGTTTTAGCGTTTTAATCTTAGCTGTCAATTTTCATTTAAAGTTCCTGCCTCACCCGTAGCCGCTCGATCTAGATCCGACAACTGATCTGGATTCGGCTCACATGCACAGTGCGCGGGATCACGGTGGACTCGGCTACTGTTTTAGGATTTAAATTAAATTCTAGAAATTGATTTAAACTTGAAAAATTCATAACTTCTTCAAATCAACTCCAAATTTTACCATTCAAATTTTAGAAAATTCACCATTTTATTCTCTACATTCTGGACCAATTTACTTGACATGTTTATACTGATTATTATCCAAAAAATAAAACCAATGGTAATGTTTTAACCTTTAAAAATTCATTTATACCCCCTTTAACTTAAAAAATTCTCATTTTATTTTTTGAAGGTTTCTCTTCTGTTTTCCACAACTTTAGCCGGTTTAAAATGAAATGATTGTATTGTTTATCTTTGTATGCTTAAATTGATTATTGTTCTTATTTTGTGTGCCGCAAAGACTACGACGCCATTGAAGAGCCGGAGTACTACCCGGAGGTCCCACCATCACCATTTGCCGAACAAGGCAAGTCACCAAACATAATTTTTGAGCATATTGAACCTAATTTTCTAAAATATGGCTAAAACCCATAGGTTATAAGTGCATTAGTCAAATTGAAAGCCTTACATTATATTTATGTAGATCCCTGACCTTGAAGTGCAAACCCAAGCCATGCTTTTGATCCTAAACTCCTTGTCACAATAATAATAATATTATTAGTTAGTGTCCAATGTATTGGCACAACCTCTATAGGATAAAAATGAGTCATAGAGATTTGGATTTTATTATATGATCCCCGTTATTCTCTCATCCCTGGAATTTGGTTGGTTATGGAGTTTTAGTTAAGTGTGTAAGCGTGGTGGGTTCCGGGTGCAAGCTAGGGCATTGGTCAGTAGCACCCTGGGCACTATAAGGACTGGTCCGTGGGATCCGTTGCAATACACTTCCGTACTAACCACAAGTCTAGTGGGTAAGTCCTAACTAAGGTATGGGGTGTTCCAACTCGAGGCACCACTTGGAGATGGATCAAGAAGCACCTGAAGGTGGCTTGTACCGACGTGGTGCAAAGGGGTGTGTGACGTTGTCCAGTGCGTTGGCGCGCCGGCGAAACCTAGAGCGGGTGTTATCGGATTGGAGCAACTCATGCTAAGGTTTTGGCATGAGTTCCTGTGGTATGGGTCATCTCGTTACACTTTGGTGTGGGGGATGAGTGCGTGCCTTGTGGGCACAGTAGTACACCTCTGATCAGATTTTAAATCTTTTCAAAAAGCCGAGCCCACGGTCAAGGGCGAGTTGCGTGACATCTCGCAGTTAGTTAAATTTTATGAGTGTTGCATGATGACTTGACATGTAAGGACTATTGAGCGAGGAGGGAAAACATACTCCTCGAGCTATATGATGTTGCACTGTTCATGTTTATTATTCCGTAAAATTAAATTTGACCACATTAAATACTGCAACATGAAAATGTACTTTTCCGCAATTTAACCCCTTATCATTCCCTTGTTATTACCCTGTATTATTATTGCATTCTCGGTGGCTTGTTGAGTACTCTTGTACTCATACCCATTGGAAAAACACTTTGGAGACTGCGTACTATGAAGAGGATGGTCTAGAGTAGCGACCCAGTCAAGGACGCGAGACTGGCGGAGATGTTCATCATGTAGTTTTATTTTCATAGTTTCTTTTAAACTTTATACTTATGCAATAATGTGGTCTGCGAACCACGGATGATTGACCATATGTACGTTGTCACATGATGGACATCTTGTTATTATTGTTTTTTTGAGGAAATTCAATAATGTCTGGATTTTAATAAATTCAGGCATTACAAGATGGTATCAGAGCCGACTTGACTGTAGGAAGCCAAACGGACCAGCCCAACACTTAGCTTTACAAAAATTTATTTCGTAAAAACCTACTTCATGATTTTTTTCCTCTCCCTTACTCTTTAAACTTGTTTTATTTGTAGATGCCTGTCCACCACGTCCATAGCTTCTATCAGAACCACGAGGGATTCATCTGGGAGCTCAAAATGATAGTGACCTTCCTCGGGTTTGCTTTTGAGTCGGAGTTCCATGGGGTATACATGGAGGAGTTCATGGGTCCTTGTGATGTTTCCGTCCTCGGAGGTCTGACCTTCGACGTCACGTGCCAGCGCATCGCCCTCCAGGCCCTCATGGAGCTGAGGATGATCTAGGATGATCGTCTTCGGGACTCGTCTTTCCATCTTGTGACGATGTGTACCTCCGGCGCCCACCGTAACATCTACATCGGCTTCCTCTCCGACCGTGATCCGGTCATGGCCAGGCACACCCATCTTCTCCAGGCCATGGATGACCTCCACACCGAGGTCGTGCTCGACGCCGAGGAGGACCATGAGGAGGTTGAGTTCCTTCGTCACGAGATGAAGAGCTTGATCTAGTAGAACAGCGAGCTGCAGTGCAAGATCATCCAGCTGCAGAAGGATATCACGTAGATGCTTCCCCTCATCCCGAAGAGGAAGAAGCCCATCCGGGAGCCAACCCTCGCCCCAAGAGGATCACTCCACCGCTAGCACCCACCAGACCATCTAGGTCTAGCGCCGCTGCTCCACGCCCCACCATCGTCTCCAACCCAATTATCGAGAACTTCACCGAGCCCAGCATCCCCCGGGATACCCGTGGTTCCAAGAGCACTAAGACTTCGTCGGGCAACGAGTAGTTTACATCAAGCGATAGTCCTCGATTGATTGTTTCATTTTGTTTGATGATTGTGGTACCATCTATGGGGATTTGTGTCATAGATGGGATAAAAATAAGAGCTCCAATGTAATGAACAATCTAGTACCACTTATAATAAACTATGAGTTAGTTCGAAAAAACCTCTAAGTTCTTTTCTTATACTTAGAAATGTTATCGTCTTCAGATATTGCTGACAACTAGAACACGGGTTCCAACAATGAGGAGGGAGCTGCCAATGGCCTGCCCGGGAGCATTGTGCCCAATTGGGGTGCAAGAGGCCAACGCCAATCAGGGCTGTCGTCTGCCAATCACCCCACATTGGCAGAGATGATGTTGAACCAGAACCAGCTGATTACCACCCTCCTGATGCAGATGCAGCATCAGCAAGCTCAGTTGGACCATCTGCAACAGCAGAACGTGGAGCCAGTCCCTCGTTAGCAAGTCCCTGCGCCCGCGCCTCAACTCTCTGAGTTCTTGCGCATGAGGCCCCTCATCTTTTCGAGCACAACAAATCCCATGGAGGCCGGCGATTGGCTTTGGACCATTGGGAAGAAGTTGGATCTCCTCCCTTGTTCGGACCGAGAACGAGTGGCATTCGTCGCTCACCAGCTTCAAGGACCCGCCGTAGAATGGTGGGACAACTATCGTGAATCCCAACCCGAGGATCATGAGGTATCGTGGGCAGAATTCATCATTGCCTTCTGGGCCACTCACGTCCCCGCTAGAGTCATCGGGGTAAAGCAACAAGAGTTCCGGGACCTACAACAAGGAAACTGGACCGTCAGGGAGTACCTTCATGAGTTTAACCGGCTGGCCCGATACACGCCAGAGGAAGTTCGGACAGATGCCACCCGTCAGGCCAAGTTCCTCAGGGGACTGAAGGATGAGCTCTCCATACAGCTCATTGCCACGGATTATGGTGACTTCCAACGGTTGGTAAACAAATCCATCCTTCAAGAGACCGAACAGAACAAGTTGGATCTCAAGAAGAGAAAGATGATCGCCTTCAAGCATCACCAAGGGAATATCCAGAGGCCCCGCTTTGTCCCTCCACCTCAAGCACCCACCTACCATCATCGACCCGTCTACCGACCATCACACACTGCCAGTGGCTCAAGTGTCGGGAACCTTCGCCCCGCTCCACCTGCTCCAACCGCCCCACCAGCACCTGTCGCAAAAGCCCCTATGCTGAGAGACCGAAATGGCAAGCCGGTTGTCTGCTTCAACTGTTAGAAGGAAGGACACTACTACCACCAGTGCCCTCACCCCAAGCAACCCCAAGGCACTACACCCAACTAGGCGGTTCGCACCCGAGTCAACCACATCAACGCTGAAGAAGCCTAGGAGGCCCCCGAAGTCGTGCTCGGTATGTTCATAGCAAATTTCATACCCGCAATAGTATTATTTGACTCTAGGGCAACCCATTCATTCATATCAGAAGATTTCATGAGAGTAAATAACCTAGAATCACTCCCTCTGTCCACACCCATGATGATTGCCCCTCCTGGCAAGAAAACCCTAGCTAATTGCAGGATCGAAAGTAGCGACCAGAGGGGGTTGAATGGGCGCCTAAAAATTCTTGTGAATTAATGGCCTTCTCCCAACACCCAACGCACCTCAAAAAATGTCAGCGGAAACAAGCAGAACTAGAACAGTGAAAATAATCTAGCCTAAAAATGACTATTGTCCTAAACGAAAAGACACTAACACAGTGCTTAAAGGAAGATTAAAATAACTCACAACATCAATGACATTCCCACAAAACTTTCATCAAATCATAGTAAAATATATGGCGCATAAACACTATCATGGCTCATTAACATTTCATCTCATACAAGACCAATAAGAATCTACTTAAACATAAACAGTAAAATTTAAAGCCTAATGAGTAGCACAACTTTTAATACATCTAATTCGGACAAGAAATAAATCACTAAACGAGCAGCGAATTTATCTCAGATTAAATGACTAACAATACTTAAATGGATGAACAAAGAAAAACTCTAATATTCTGGTGAAAATACTGCAGATGCTAGACAATAAAAACGTGAAGAAGAAACATGCTATAGTATTTCGTACCTCGATTTGCGTGCGCAATATTCACAAGAACCCACGCGCCGCCTGACGCCAGGTTGCAGTCCATGCCACTGCTTGATGGAGATCACGCCGCACGCATCGTCCGCAAGAAATCTGGTCGGCTCCTACGCGTCTGCTGCCGCTTCCCGCATGCAGCACTAGTTGGCGCTTGGTGCAGCTATCACGGGCCATAGGCGCAAGCTAGCTGAGCCTAGCAACTCTAGTTGCCGTGCACTTCACATGAAGGCAGCCTAGCGTAGGCACGCGCTGCGGCTACTACTGTGCTCACGTGCATAGGCCGCCGTGCTAATCGCGAAACAATCCGCCAACCGGAGAAGAATAAGCGAAAAATGGCAGCAACGATTTTTCAGGATAGAAGAAGAACACCAGTGGTGGAGAAGAGAAGGAATGCGGGAAAAAAGTGACCCACGATTTCAGAAATTGGGAAAGTGTATTTCAAAAATGGGTAACCCTAACCCTAGGGTATTGGGGCCCTTTTATAGGCAGCCCAATAAATGGGAAAATGCAAAAATACCACTAGGGTTTTACAGACGCTGAAATAAAAATGGAAAAGACCGAAATGCCCTTAGTGTTTTTTACAGACTCGACTGACAGACTGTGGGCCTAAAGGAAAAATAGTAAAAACCTAAATAAAGATAACTTGTCCTCATTGGGAGCTTTCGTAGTAGCTACGGCTTCGCCTCAAAACGGTCAGATCCGAGATCAGCGGTCATTTTTGCGTCGAAACTGACAAAGGCTCCACCGTCTTTGCACCGGATACCGAGATTGGGCCGGCCTGATTCCGCAGCTCCCTCAGCCCGGCAATCGCTCGCCGCCCGTGTACCTGAGTCAATCCTGGTCAACAGCCCAGTGGATCCTCTACTGCTCCTAGCCCATGTACCCGGATTGGGCCAGCCCGACTTTACGGCCCCTCTGCCCGACAGTCGCTCACTGCCCGTGTACCTGAGTCACATGCGGCCCAAACATAGCAGGTCTTCTCTTCTCTTCATGTCCTCTTTGACTTCCGTTGACAATCACTCATCACATCTGGAGCCATGAGGCCCATGCTCTTCAACATGACTCCTCAATCTCCCCCTTGATGAGTGCATTGTCAACACTTATCTTCATCACCTCTTTAGTACCTGCAATCACATGTGGAAACACAAAAACAAAGCACAAGAAGACAAAAATAGAAAATAAAATAAAAGTTTAACCCTAATGACCAAAAGCCGAACAAAGGCAAGAAAGCGGTCATTATGGTTAACCAAAAAATAGAGACTTAAAACGAGTGCAATCTCAGAATTATCAACAAGGATATCCAAAGAGTAAGGCAAAAGATACTAAAAAAACCCCCTGAAACAAATCCCAGAGAAAGACAAAACTCCCCCTAAACTCTTCTAAAAGATCAAGTAACCCAAAATTTCTCCCCCTTGTTGACAATTGGACTCATCAAGCGAGACTAAATGCACTCTAAAAAGACAGACTCGTACTCCCCCTGAAATGTAGCTCCCCACCAAAATATGCAATGAATGCAACTAGGGTGTAGGTGGAGTGAAGAAAGCATGCTTCTCAGATATGATTGACTGCAATTACAACATCTAGCAGGTATAGAAAAAGGCATACTGTCTAAGACGCATGGCATGATCAGTGCAGCAGATGATATCTAAAGAAAGTCATTGGCACACATTTTCAATTTTTGCAAACAAAAGCATCACCACATTTCCTTAGTCGACAAGCATGGTAAAGCATGAGATGGAAAGGCTAACTGATATCTACCAAGATAAGCATTGTCCAAAACAAAGTGTTTCAGCAAACTTGTTATCCTTTTAAATTTTAGGCTTTTTCTTTTCCTTTTTCATTTTTGCCAGGGGTTATTTGCATGTCAAACCTTATGCTAACCGACCAAGTCAAGCCTAGGCCAGAACTGGACCATCAAAAGCTTAAGACATTGGTCTTGGCATACATTACACTGTCCTTGTTCATACCAAAGTGATATGGTAAGCAGTCCAGAACAATGCAATGCGACAAAGCAAACCCACCTGGATCTTTTTCAAATTATGCACAAAAAAGGCATGGATTTTTCATTTTTCTGATTTTTATCATTTTTATAGCACATTTCCATGTTAAAGCATAAAGATGTCCAAGTTGCATATCTGCATCTAAGTGAGGAACTAGCTACCAGGCATGTAAAAGATAGCAAAAGCACTCAGCCTACACATGCTAGTTACCAGAAGCAATGGTGATCATTTTTCAATTTTAAAGCATAAAAGCCATGCATATGATAGATATCAGACATATCATGTGAACTGAAGCAAAGCATGATCATCGACAAGTAATCAAAAACATATACTAGCTAGAGTAAGTAAAGCAGATCAATCATATAACAGAAGCAAGCTCAAAGTGTGATATGTGAATATGCATGATATGAACACACACAAAAAGACTCAAGAAAAGAGTAAAGAAGAAAGAAAACCGACTCAAAATATCCTAAAAAGGATACACAACTCCCAAATCCCCTCGCAAATGCTCAAAAGAAGACTGATCTTGGGGTTTGGTGAAAATGTCAGCCAACTGATGATGGGTATCAACATGAACAAGGTCAATGACACCTTTCTCATATTGATCCCTCAGAAAGTGAAAGCGCACATCAATGTGTTTGGTTTTTGAATGGATACATGGGTTTTCCCCTGAACTAATCGCGCTAGTGCTATCACAAAACAAAGGAACTCCGGTAGGAAAGAAAAACCCAAAATCTCGCAAAGTGGAAATCATCCAAACCAACTATGAGCAGCAGCTAGCAGCAGCTACATACTCAGCCTCTACGGTAGAAAGTGCAACTCCAGACTTCTTTCGAGAAGACCAAGAGAGAAGAGAAGACCCAAGAAACTGGCAAGTACCGGAAGTCGACATGCGATCCAATCGGCACCCACCAAAGTCAGCGTCCGAAAAGCCAGATAAATCAAGAGACGATGATGCTGAATAATAAAGACCTAGATCGGGCGCATAGGTAAGGTACCTAAAAATGCGCTTGATAGCCTGCCGATGAGACGTGCATGGTGAATACTGGAAGCGTGCACATAGTCCCACGACAAACTGTATGTCCGGCCTCGTTGTCGTCAAGTACAGCAGCGAACCGATCATCCCTCGATACTCTCTCTCATTGACCTTGACGCCGCTCTCGTCCTTGTCCAGGCCCTCAGATGTACCCATTGGGGTCATCTGAGGCTTCAGCTCTCCACCAAAGTCAAATTTTTTCAGCATGTCCCACGTGTACTTACTCTGGTGGATGAAGATGTCGTCCTTGGTCTGCTTGATCTGGAGCCCTAGGAAATACTTGAGCTCACCCATGAGGCTCATCTCAAACTCACTGTGCATCTGCTCAGAAAACTTGGACACAAGCGCATCAGTAGAACCACCAAAAATAATATCGTCCACGTAAATCTGAGCAATCAAGAAGTCTGAGCCATCTCTAAGAAAGAAAAGAGTTTTGTCCACATAACCCATCAAAAAGCCATTCCCCAACAAAAACTACTTCAACTGGTCATACCAAGCCCTAGGGGCTTGCTTCAGACCATATAAAGCTTTCTATAGCTTAAAAACATGTCGACGAAACTTAGGTTTCTCAAAAACAGGGGGTTGCCTAACATAGACCTCCTCCTCTATGTACCCATTCAGGAAAGCACTCTTGACATCCATTTGAAAAAGCTTAAACCCCTTCGAAGTGGCAAAAGCTAAAAGAATACGAATGGACTCAAGGCGGGAAACAGGGGCAAAAGTCTCCTCAAAATCAATACCCTCTTTCTGGCAAAAACCCTGGGCAACTTGTCGAGCTTTGTTGCGTACCACAACCCCATCTTCACCTTGCTTGTTTTTGAACACCCACTTGGTGCCTATGGGGTTGCATCCGGGTGGCAGCTCAACCAGTGTCTGAACCCGATTGCGGACAAAATTCTCAAGCTCTTCTTGCATAGCGTTTATCCAATTCGAATCAGAAAGAGCATGAGAAACATCTCTGGGCTCAAAATACACAACAAATGCAGACTCAGCAAACACAGCAAGCGAGTCAATAAAAGAGCGCAAAGTTCTCTTAGTAAGATCACCAATGATGAGCTCTAAGGGGTGATCACGCTGAACTGCTTGGGATCCCAGGTGATCTGAAGTCACCTCACCGGAGTCAGCAGCTGGCACCTCTGGACTCAACTGAGGGGGCTCGATCAAAGTGGAAGAAGTGATCAGAGGTCCGCCCTCATCCTCAATCGAAGTCTCAGAAGGTGTGGGATCTGCCGGCTATGCAGAAGGCCCACCCTCATCGACAACAGGAGCGTCATCATCTTCCTCGAAGATGGACTCTCCAAGCTCATCATCTGCAGAAAGCTCAAAAGAAGGAGTCAATGAAGGCAAGGACTCATCAAAAGAAACCTCGCAAGTCTCGACAAGCTACTGGGAGTCGAGGTTCCAAACACGGAAGCCTCGAGAATACAAAGCATAACCAAGAAAAACTCCATCCCAGCAACGAGACTCAAACTTATCCAAATGCCCTCCCTTCTTGAGCACAAAGCACTTCCAGCCAAACACTCGCAAGTGGCTCACCTTGGGCTATCTGCCAAACCGCAACTCATATGAAGTCTTATCTAAGTAAGCTCTAAGAAAAATACGGTTGGCTAGATAGAAAGCCGTGTTCATGGCTTCAGCCCAAAAGCGCCTAGGAGTCCTATGCTCATCGAGCATCGTCCTGTCCATCTCGACTAGCGTGCGGTTCTTTCGTTCCACAACGCCATTCTTTGGGGGAGTGTAAGGAGCAGAAAACTGATGATCAAGACCCTGATCACTACAAAAGCCAACGAACTAAGAGTTCTTAAACTCAGAGTCGTTGTTAGAGCAAATTGCTCGCATCTGACCATTGTTCTCATTCTTCAGCTTCAAAATCAGGTCATGAACAAACTAAAAAGTCTCATCCTTAGACGCCAAGAAGAAAACCCACGAGAATCGAGAAAAATCATCAACTATCACAAGTACGTACCACTTCCCACCGACTGAGCATACCCGAGCTGGACCAATAGTGTCCATGTGTAACAACTCTCACGGGTACGAAGTCATCACTTGAGTCACAGGTGCGTGAGAAGCGGCAACCATTTTCCCATGATGACAGGGATGGCAAACTAGATCCTTCTCCATCTTAAGCTTGGGCAATCCTCGGATGAGGTCCATAGAGCTCAATATGACTAGCAGATCAAAGCTCAAATGGCCTAACCTCCTATGGCACTTCCAGAGCTCAGAGGAGGATCCAGCAATCAAACAGCGAGAAGGGCCAAAAGAACTAGAGAAATTAATCCGAAAACCCTACCGAAAGGTAAGATCTGACAAACCAAAGATCCTCTAGAATCAACCACATAAGACATGCCCTTCTTAAATCGAACCTCCAAACCATCCTCAAGAAGTTGCGAAACAGAAATCAAATTGAAATTCAAGTTTCCAACCAAAGCAACATTCTTCAAAGAGAAATGGTTAGAGATGCGAATTGAGCCAATGTCGTGTACCTTCACTTGACCACTGTTCTCGAAAGTGATATAATCTTTGGAGCTCGGGGGAGAAAGGCTGTAGAACCATCCGCAATATCCCATCATGTGGCGAGAGCATCCTGAATCCATGATCCATATGTCCTCCAGTCCTCGATCCTGCACAATTAGTGGTCGTAAGTGGGAGCAAATGGTCCGACACCAGGTTTAGCAAAAGAGCTAAACCAGTGTCGAGCCATCTGCTCAAACAAAGGAAAGCAGAAAGAATCATAAGAATCTAGACCAAAGCATGACTCAAAGCGTGGTCCTCGGTTCTGCCTAAAGTCTCGACCACGAGGTCCAATGCCATATCCAGAACGACCTAGAGCTTTACCAGAGCGAACACCACCCTCCGGAGCACATGCATGAAAGTCGTCTCCTCTACCACCACCTACACGATGCGGTCTGGCCTCTAGCCTCTCCCCATGTCGAGGGACTCTCAGTCTACCACCCTGCTGGTAGAACTGCTCCTGCCCACCACGAGCTCTCTCTTCTCTCTCAACCCACTTCCACCTGAAGCAAAACTCCTCAAGATGCCCGTCTCTCTGACAATACTCACAGTGGTAGGTGGGCTTCATGGGATGTGGTTGAGGCTTGGGGTTCTTGGGCTTGGTGGTGTTGGGTGTAGACTCTTTGGTGTGTGAGGGTCCAGGTAGAGAGTCTAGAGAAGTGTGGAGATGTTTAGGCTTTGGGACCTAGATGGGCTTCTTGGGTGGAGCTTTAGGCTGTTCTTGAAACACTCCATCCTTGGGCTGACTAGCCTGAAAAGTGTGGAGATGTTTAGGCTTTGGGACCTAGATGGGTTTCTTGGGTGGAGCTTTAGGCTGTTCTTGAAACACTCCATCCTTGGGCTGACTAGCCTAAAAAGACTCAGTGGAGTGAGTCTTGTGTTATCTCTGTTTAGGAGTCATCTTACTCCACTGCTCGGCTAATGACACTCTCAAAATCAGACTTGGTATAGGTGTAACCTACCCCAAACCCATCCTGCCTCTTGAACTGCTGGATCATCATGCCGAGTTGTGGCTCTCTAGCACTCACCCAACTTAGGATCTGATGGAGGTAAAAGTTCTCATTCTAAACATCAGCTAGCTCCACTCTCAAGGAAGCTAGTACCTCCACATGAGACAAGCAGGTCTCACACTCTCTATCGACTTGGATAGACTTCTCAGCTTTTAGCATGATCAACTCCAATCTAAGAGACAAGCAGTTCTCACAAACAGTGGGTGGAACTGACAGTGTCTCAAGCTCTAGCCTAGTCTACTCCAATTCAGCTCTAACTCTCTCCAACTCGCCCAACTTCTCATCACCCTTAGCTTTCAACTCAGCTAAACTAGCTAGATGGGATGGGCAGTCTACACAGGGCACGACGACAGTGACATGAGCATCTTTCAGCTCCAGTTGAGCGCTCTCAAGCTTAGTGGCCAAAGCATCCCTCTCATCTACCCTTTCTACATGCTCTGAACGAACAACATGTCGAGGTCTCCTACTCTGACGAGGTACAAATCTGCTAGCTCGAGGTCTACCACTATATGGAACATAGTGAAGACCTCGAGGAGCAAAACCTCTCCGAGAAGCACGAGGAGCCTCAAAAGCAGGACGATAGTACATCTCAGACTCATGCATACCTAAAGATGGGTAATGCATGTCCTGGTAACTCATCGCCTGTGCGCGTCGCTCATCCTTGATGCGACGAAAACAGAACCCAACCAAATGACCCGCCCGCTGACAATAGGAACAATGGAACACTCTCCTAGGGGCACTCTCATGGGTCACAGGAGCAACTCTCACAGGCTCCTTAGGTTTCTTCTGTGTGGTTTTCTTGGGAGGATTTTTCTTGGCATGAGGAGTGGTTTTCTTTGGTGGATGGGTAGGCTTTTTGGCTGGTGGGGTGTCTAACAGAGCTCTCTCTTTCTCTAGGGTAGTGGGAGAGGTGAAAACAGTTTTGGTCTTACTGTCTGAAGGTATCCTCTCAAAACCCAAACCTAGAGCTACCCCTGCTCTGTCAGCACACAACTTGGTCTTGGCCAAGAGCAAATCCATCCTACCCTTCCCCTCAGTGCATTTATTAACCACGGAAAGGAGGTATTCATTCTTAGACATGAGGTTCTCAGCTCGCTCTCTAACAGTGCCAAGCTGGTCCTTAAGGGTAATGCATGTGTCACACACAGGCTGCACATCCTTAGAACTACCGGCCCTCTCCAATCTAGCCTCCAAATCATGAACATGCTTATCACGTAAATTAATGCTTTCGCGTAATAAAGAGCAGTTCATGCAATCAATCACATCATGAGGTCTAGAATCCACCTCCAAAAGCTGCTTCTGTGCAGTCTCAAGCTCAGACAGAGTTTGAGCATGAACAGAACGCAACTGAGCAAGCTCACTCATGACGACAGAACAAGACTCACATTCAGCATCATCAAATTTAGACTTAAGCATGGCATATTCAGTAGAAACATTTTCTAGCCTAAGTCTAAGGTCTTTTCTTTCTCTAGCGGCTTGCACAAGTAATCTATCCTGACCAAGCACTACTTCATTCAGCTCATCTAGTTTAATCAAAAGCTAGTCAGGTGATAGAGTTACCTCTGATGAGTCAAGCTCATCGCCGCTGTGATCGCTGTCGGCCATGAAGCAAAGGCCGGTGAAGTCACGTCCCTTCTTGTCCTTCTTGTCCTCCTTCCTTGGGGACTCCTCCTCCTCAGAGCTCGACTCCTCAGTTGAGGATGTGTCGATGTCGCTGAGAGCAGCAACAAAGGCTCTGGAAGCGGCCTTGGCTACTTTCTTAGCCATCTTGCCGCGCTTGCCCTTCACAAAAGGCTTCCTCTCCTTTTTGTGGTATTTGGGGTGCTCACTCTCATCTCTCTTTTTGAGCTTAGGGCAATTAGCCTTGATGTGAGAAGTGTCACCACATTCAAAACAAACACCAAAACCACTTCTCCTCTGATCCCATCTCTCATGATGAAAACGGGTGAACCTCCGGGCTATGAGAGCAAGCTCATCATCAGCTAGAGTGTCCACCTGCTCCTTTGTGACAGAGACCAGGGAGGACAAAACAAAACCATCTGCAAAAACACAAGTACCAGATGTGCTTGGTTCTGCAGTGGTGCCACGGCTAGTGCTAGAAACCAATGCCAACAGCTGTGGCAAGGAGCTTCTGTGCACTGCAAGAGATGCCTTGGCAATCTCTGTGGACTTCAACTTGCTAAAGAGTTCATCACAGGTCAAGGTGTCATAGCCTGTGGACTCCTCAATGCTGGATATCTTTACTTCCCATATGCTACGGTCAAGAGCATAGAGAAGCTTGATAGCCCTATCATGATCGCTGTAAGCAAGCGTCCCATTGGACCGCAAGTTACTCACTATTGCATCAAAGCGAGAAAACATGGCATCTATAGATTCACCAGGTGCCTGCACAAACAGCTGATACTGTTGATTGTAGGTGCTTTGGCGCCTGGCCTTAATCTGAGTAGAGCCCTCATGAAAAACAGTGAGTGTTGTCCAAATCTCCCTAGCAGTCCTAAGGTGCTGCACCCTATCAAACTCACTTCTACTCAAACCGATGAATAGTATATTTCTTGCCTTGGAATTGGCATTATACTGATCCTTCTCTGTTTGAGAGGTGCGAGTCTCAGGGATGGAGTATTGTGAGTCAGCAATCTCCCAAATTGCATTTCCTTGGCTTAAGAAGTAAGCCTCCATGCGCACCTTCCAGTATGCAAAGTCTGTCCCATCGAACAGAGGAATTTTACTGCCTCTATCCATGTCGCCAACAGATCACAAAACCGGTTAAGGTCAACTGGTGATCTTAACCTGCTCTGATACCAATTGTTGGACCGGAAACGACGACCAGAGGGGGGGGGGGGTGAATGGGAGCTTTTAAAATTTCGGGCTAAAAACTTAGCCTTCGGTTTAGTTCTGTCTTCTACGGAACAGGCTTCGAACACTACCTTCGAAGGTCTGGTTCGGAGGTATTTCGACAGCTCCGAACACAGGCTTTGCAGGAGCAAAAGTTCGAAGCCAAGAAGACTTCGCTCCACTTACAACCCTCGGAAATCTACTCTGCTAAGTCAGTGCAGGCTCCGCACACGGGGTGCTTCGAGCAGGCTTCGCACTTCACCCTTCGCAAGAGTGGACACCCTACTGAGGACTTCGACCAAGTACTTGGCGGCAACAACTGGTGCTGGGCTTCGTACACGAAGGTCTAAACGCACACAAACAGACTACGCTAAGGGCTTCGACACAAGAAGCAAAAACGGGCCTCGATCAGGGCTTCGCTAGTAAGCTGTGAGGTCTGGCCTCAAGTTACACAGAGCGACAACACACTGAAAAACACACTTCGCACAAAACACCCTTCGCCTAGACAGGCTTCGGTGCACTAAACTAGCGAGGTATGTAACGCGAGCTCAAGCAAAAAGCACACAGAAGCAGGGCTTCGCCGCTTGAACAAGGAACACAAAATAGATTGAACTCTGGATGAATACATCGAGGTATGTGGTTACAGGAGCTCAACAGTAAATGCTCAAAGTGTTAAATGTTACCTACCGAGCCCCCATATTTATAGCCCACAGTTCACCCAAAGGAAGTGACTACTTTACCCCTAGGGTTTACAAAGGATTTGTCTCTACAGAACTAAGGGGTACAAAAGGTAGTCCACCTTTATTCTAGAGGCTTCTCTGTCAGCTTTGCAGAGGGGACAGTGTCAGCCTTTTACAGAACAGACAGTGTCAGCCTTTGCAGTCTTTGACCTTCTGGAATCCTCCCTTCGCACGCGAGGGTGCGGTAGCTTCAGCGAGAAGCCTTGAGCCTGGTGGCCTTCGCTTCGCCGAAGTCAGCCTCCGATACAGTGACGGTTTTGAGCCGAAGCCGTCAAAGCCCTTGGGCCTTCGCACCAACACCTCCGGAGTGGACCACCACGGCTTCGCAGCTTCACCCAGCTCGAACTCCGTCAGTCCGTGTACCGAAGCCATGCAGGCCGAAGCACCTCAAGTCAACCTTGCTCCGGAGCTAGCCTTGCTCCGAAGCCTTCCATCCTCCGAAGCCCCACCTTCGGAGTACCACCCTTCGAAGTCCCTCCTTCGTCCAAGGCCTCCGCATGAAGCATTCCATGAGCCCTTCGTCGCAGTGCCTCTCCCCGAGCACACTCCTCGACGAGCCTCACCCGGACCATGCCTTCGATGCGCCTCGACTTTTGAGACCTTCGTCGGGTACCTTCGAATGTCTCCCTCCGGAGCACACTTCGAATTCCTTGCCTCCGCAGAGGACTTGAACCACCAACTCCGAAGTCACTCTTTTCGGAGTACTTTCGAAGTGCCTCACCTCCGAGGACTTTGTCTTGGAGTACCTTCAGTTGGAGCCACACTCCGCACTCTCTGCCTTCACCTGGCACGCCTCGACCCGAGGACCGACCCGGACCACCTTCGTAGCCACCGTGACGGAGCTCCCCGCTCCCCTGGCATCAGGCCTCCCGCTTGACCCAGGTTCACCTGCTACGAACCTTGTCCGTCGCCTCCGAAGTCCCTGCGTACCACAGACAAACAGACAAGTGTATCCAGTACTCCGGAGACCTCTCCGGGTTAGCAACCTCCGGCACACACTCCAGTGTACCGCCCAAAGTACCAAAGCCTTCGGTACGAACCCAGTCATCGTGTACTGTCGGACCCCTCCGACAGGCACACTCCACTGCACAGCTGCAGCAAGCAAACACCGAACACCCTTCAGTAAAACCACCTCCGAACACCCTTCGGAGGTACCCTCCTCCGAACACCTTCGGAGGTACCCTTCGAACAGAGGGTAAAAATCCTGTCAATCACTCATCACAAAACACCGAAACCAACCCTTGGTTTCTCAGAATACCTTTCCACCAGCTTGAACCTCGAAGCGTTCCAATATGTGGGACATCACCCTTTTTGTAGTAAGTGTCCCAAACCAAATGTACCCAGGGAATGTTTAATCTGCCGTAGAATTTGTGCAGATGCTTGAAGAGCAGAGCATTGTTTTGTCCCTGTATGTTAATCACCCTTAGTCCACCTTTAAGTTTTGGTTTGCATACCTTATCCCATTTGATTAATGCACGGATTGTTTCTCTGGAGTCATTGCCATTCCATAAACACCGCCTCCGGCATTTGTCAATCTTCTGTATCACCTTTCTTGGTAGATTAAACATGGCCATTAAATAAGATGGTAGTGAGGATAATACCGAGTTTATGATTTGAAGTCTTCCCGCCATTGATAACCAGTAAGCTGTTGCCCCTAATCTCTTTTCAATTTTTGTAAGCAGTGGTCTGTAATCATTGTACTTTGCTATTGCAGTCCCTAAAGGTACACCAAGATAATTAATAGGAAATTGTCCTATTGGACATCCAAAAGTACCTGCAAATAGCTCGGCGCTTGTAGGATCAACATTCAGAGGAATCATGACTGACTTAGATAAGTTAATCCTTAGACCAGTAAAAATGGCATAAACATTTAGCAGCCCTTTTAGGCAAAAGATGTTTCGCTGTGTAGCTTCCACGTAGATCATTGTGTCATCTGCATACTGAACCACCGGAAAGTCATTTTGTTTGTGACATGCCGGAGCCTTGAGTAAACCCTTTGTATATGCACTGTTAATGATATATTGGAGAAGCTCAGCAATTATCACAAACAGAATAGGTGATAAAGGATCTCCTTGTCTAACCCCTCGCTTGCAAGCAAATTTCCTTCCTACGACTCCATTTATAATTACAGACGAAGACCCTGAGCTCAAAATCAACTGTATCCATTGTATCCACCTTTGAGGGAAGCCCAGTTTTGTTAACATCATGATAATGGCATAATGTTCTACAAGGTCGAAAGCTTTCTCAAAGTCCAGTTTGAATAATACCGTTGGAGCCCTTGACCTGCTTCATTGATGTACAAAATCAAAATTCCATGCCAGGCAATCCTAAATTGACCTTCCTTTGATAAAACCATATTGGTGTGCATGAATCCCTTTTTTCAAAAAAGGTTGTAGATGGTTCGCCAGGATCTTAGTAATGAGCTTAATGCCAAAATTTACCAACGAGATTGGCCTATAATCTGAAAAAGTCAGAGGGATCTCTTTCTTTGGAATAAGAATGATGTAAGAATCATTTATTGCCGTAAGGTCAATATTTCCATTGTAGAAAGCATTGAGAAGATTGTAAAAATTCAGCTTCAAAACCTCCCAAAAACTTCTGTAAAATAAACCATTGAAGTCATCAGGCCCTGGAGCTTTCTGAGCTGGAAATTTTGCAATTACTTCATATATTTCTTGTTGTTCAAAAGGAAGCGAGATGCTGTCAATTCCTTGGAAAGCAATAAAATTAATGGGGCAATCCAAAATTTCCTGCAAAGGACATGAGACCCCTAATCTAAGCGTGAAGACCTGAAAGGCTTCCGTTTCAATCTCTTTTTGGGTTATTAAAGCTCTGCCGTCTGAACTGATGATAGTGGTAATACTATTTCGCCGTTGCCTGTCAGTCACCGCTGCATGAAAGAACTTTGTATTTTCATCCCCTAGGCATGTTCATTGTTCCGTGTATCTCTGTTTCCAATAGGTGTTTTTAAGGTCCAGCAGAGATGCAATTCTATCTTTCAATAAACCCCTGAATAAACTTTCTAGGTTGGAGAGAACCCTAAATTCCTCAAAAGAGTACAGCGCTTCAAGAACTATGTGACAGGCTTTGAGAGATGCCTCTAAATTTCCACATTTTCTTTTCCAATTTAGCATAGCTAGTTTTAGTAGCCTTGTCTTTTTGACAATTAAATTTGGTTCTTGTTCCACTCTTATTGTATTTGACCAACAGTCTAAAACCAGCTTTCTAAAACCCGGCATGTCTAACCAATAGTTTTCAAATCTGAAAAGGGACGATCTGTCGAACTTAGTGCCTAATTGGATGAGACAAGGTGTGTGATCTGAAGTAAATTTGTCTAATGCCTTAAAAGAGGTTAACGGGAAATATGTCACCCAATTTGGGGAAGTTATGCACCAATCCAATTGCACCAGAAGAGGATCACTTTGCATATTACTCCAAGTAAATCTTCTGCCTGAAAGAGGGATCTCTAGTAATCCAAAATGAGAAATCCAACCATTGAACTTTTCTGAAAGGGAATTCTGCCCCCTGGCTTATTTCTGTTATGTTGGAATCTGTATAGATTGAAATCACCAACAAACATCCAGCAAATTCTGGAAGTAATGTCTAAAGATGACAACCAGTTTAGGAATAAAGATCTGAGCGGTTCCCTGCATGGTCCGTAGATGGTTGAAAGACGCCAAGGTTCATTGTCATGAACTGAGCAGAATTCTATAGTAATTTGAAATTCATTACTTGATAAAACCTTCCCATTCAAACGATTACTATTCCAACCAACCAAGATCCCTCGTGAAGCCCCTACTGAGGGCACAAAAGCAAATTTGTCAAATCTTTTTGGCGCAATTTTTCTAGCTATTGAATGATCAATATGCTCCAATTTTGTCTCCTAGAGATAATAAATGACGTAAGATTTGTCCGAAAGCATTGACCTAACTGCCATCTTTTTCGCCGGCGCATGTAAACCTCTAATGTTCCAATTGAACACCTTCCATTTTAATTTTGCAGACATGGCACGATGCTAGAATGAGCCACTTCCATAGCCAAGCTAGTGGAATAAAAGTACTAAATTTTACAATAAGGTAACATTGTGCAAGCAGTAATTAAACAAAGCATTGGATAAGATCCTACTGTTTTCTGGGCATTAAGCCCTCCCCTTGAACCAAAAGCCAACCGTACTGACAGCATCCTACTAAAACAACTAAACAGACAAGAACCGACCCCATGCACACCAATCCTTGACCCTTCACTCCGCTGCATGGGTACTTTCTTGCTCCCCCCTTGACGTGATACGCAGAACACTACCAAGTGTAGCTGCCTGATCATTTAATCCTGCCACTTGTTGTTCAAGGAACCCACATAAGTGTACTGCCATAAATTTAATTTGGTCAAAATTTAGTGTTGCATGCAACCTACCCGCTGAAGTTGCTTGGGCAAGGTCCTGCAATGAAGGCTGTCCTGGGAGACAAACAACTTTCCCTTTGTCTAACTTCCTTGAGCCTCCCTACACAGATGTATGATTTGTATGTTGATCTAGAGGGATTGTTCTGAAACCCATTTTTTTTGCTCTAATTCTTGCACTACGACGTAAACCAACATCAGAGATTGGGACATTAGCTCTTACCGGGATAGAGTTTGCTGGTGAAGAGTTATCTGAGGCAGCCGGGGGCCTCTGCCTGCGCTTGTACACCAGGGTGATTTCTGGACGGCGGAAGTTGACCTGAGGGGCCACCCTTGGCTGCTCCACTTGGCAGCCTCCGGACCCTGACCCAGCGTTCAGCCTGACAACGTTGTTGATACTGGAGCCCGACATCAAGCTTGAGCTGCTTGTTATAGCATTGGATAAGCCTGAGTTTTGTATACTGATCTCTTCTTGTTGTTGCTTAACGTGGGGTTGAATTGCTTGCTCTTCTGGCCAAGGCTCCCACCCCTGGTTCCCGCCAAAGGGCACTTCATTCAAATCTTGTTGTGGGACAACTAGGGCCGGCTGAGGAAATAGACCCATTCCCCCTTGCCACATCTGCTCATTCACCCATTGCTGGACCCAAGCTGGTTCACCTTGAAACACCTCCCCATTGAAAGGATGTGGGTTACCCCCATTTGGAGGTAAGTCATCCTCGTCCCCAGGGAAACCATCTGCTAACTCATTGTTCAGTATATAGCATGGGAACGTCCAGGATCTGCCCTCTCCATCCATAGAGTGACAAAGCTTAATTGTGATGCTTCTAGGGACATCGATAGTACTATCTACTAGCACCTTGAGCAGAACCCTAGACAAACTGGTATCCTTAGCATACCAGTAAAGCAGCTTTCCAAATGAAGACACTATTTGCTCCAAGAAGCTAAATTCTTTGAAGTCCAGGGGAAAAGCAAGAAACATGATCCAAGCAACTCTGGTTGCGAGTGAATTTCTATAGTTTAAGGCTTCATCATGCTTCACAAAAGACACAAGCCTGTCGCCAATCCAATACGGTCCTGCTGACACCAAACTATCCCTATAGAAAATGCCACCAAGCTTAAAAATCCCAACCCCAATGGGGTAAACACAGTACCTCTGGACTTGAAGATGCAAAATATTTGTGATATGGTGATTGATCATTTGAAGCAACTCTTGTCTTTCCTGAAGCCCTAAGTGGCCATCGCACATGGCAATGGCCAGATCCTCATTCCTCTTGATCTGCTGCCCCGTCAACGTGACCACCGACCGCCTTTTCCTCAGCTCCCCACCTCCATCCGAGAGGACGCCTCCTCTTGGGACGAAGAAGATGGGATCAACCGAAAAGTTGGTCATCTCAGGAACCAAAACAGCACCAAGAGAGCCTCTTAGGACTCGCGTTGAAGGCACAGCCGAGAAGGGAACAAGATCAAGAACTCGAGAGTTTGAGGAGGAGGGCTGGGAGTGCGAAAGTTTGGGCACCCAGCGACTGCACGGGAGCTTCCAGGAAATGCAACGAGAGCAAGCATGCCCTAGGAATGAGCAGCAAAATGGAGTAGCCGCTCTACTCTTAGATTGCTTCGGCCGAAAGCTTGCCCTGCCGGGAGGCTTAGTAGCTGAAACTCTACTGAACGTAGCTCCCTGCGGACGTGAAGTGAGGTGACCGGCAGTAATGCACGTTGCTTGTTGCATGGATTTGCAGGCCGGATTAAAAATTGCATTCTTTAGAGTGTTGAAAGCCCTTGCTACTGGAATTAAGGCACCAGCTGCAGCACCGCCTCTCAAAGGCCTACGGCTGGGACTTGACGCTCTAGAGCCAAAGTAGCTCAGTCCTGATTTGACAATGCAGTCCTCCCGATCGGAATTCAGACGCAGCGAAGATTTAGTCGGCGCACAGTCTGCAAACTGCATTGAAGAAAAATGTTCGTTCTGCCGAGCCAACGCGCTGAACGTTTGAGCCAAGGGAACCCTCATTTTACCAACCCAAAAGCCCATTGGAACAGACTGCCCCTTTCCCGCTAAAATTTGATCCATACCATTTGAACCTAGGCAAGCCGAGGAGACACTCGAGACCATGCAAGCAGGCTGAGACTGAAAGAAGCACCGTATTGAGTTTCTGGAGGCAAACGAAACAAGTTTCGTCTTTGGTCTCTCAGGCAGGCTAAACCGAGTTGTGGGCACATTGTATCTTCGCCTGCGAGCAAGACTACGAGAGTGTTGAACTGTCCAGGAGCTTTCCTCTTCCCTTAGCCAAGAACGAAACTCCGCTCTCCAGTTAGGGCCTCCATCCCTCCAAAGGTGAAAAGTGACGTTGAAATTGGAGGAGGAGAAGCTTTTACGATGGCAAACCAAAAGACCTACTGCCTTTGAAGCTACCGAAAACTTGAACACTCACCCATGCACATGCTTAACGTGAAAGCCCGCCGGAGTCCCCCCTAGACAAGCATGCAGGGCCAAGCTAACAGAACCTTCGGAAAGCCTAAAGGTGAACCGACGGAAGTCTACAAGCAACAGGAAAGAGCCCTCGTGGGAAGAAGAGGGATGGTGCACCGGTGATCCCAAAGAACAACGCACCCAGTATTGAAATCGCAGACCCAGCGAGAAATCCCATTGAGCAACCTACTGAGCCAGCTCCTCATTACCCTCAAGCTCCAGGAGAGGAAACAAGGGGCCGCCCATGCCAACGAAAGCAAAAGAGAACCAGCAGAAGGACGTACCAAGGACCTCTAGAGGTGGCTAAAGACGCCATGGCCTCCGACGCTCCAAGCTCCCCCTTACTTAGCCCCGGTCATGATTTCGCTCCCTGCATGCTGATTCAATCACTTGAGCAATTTTGTCTTGGACTTGAATCAGCATTTTGGTTGAGTATCTTACACACATTTTGTTTGGTGATTTGCATCTGGTCATCAGGTGTGTATTTGCTGTGCAAATTTCCACAAGAACAAGTGCACAGCAAATCAAGATCCTTTACACAAAACGTTGATGATTTCTTTGATCTGTCTTGACTGATTTTACTATTGATCTATTGATTAAATTTAGCACTTGAAGTTTTAATCTAGTTTATTCTGTTTTTAGTGTTTCGGCTCTATTTAATCAGTCATCATCTGGTATGCATAACGACTAAGATTTCTTGCTCTGATGTATCATTTGAACTAGTACTCAAAACCCATATCCAGCAACAATTGTTATTGTCATTCTGAAATTTTACATCATTGAACTAGGCTGAACATTCATGAAGGGATATTGCCATAGTATAAATTTCTACCTGGCAGTATTTTCAGTTTTCAGTTTAATCATGTCATGATTATTTATCTTGTTTTGGGATTCTGCAATGATTGTTTATTTGCTTTCACTTGTTTTTTTAGAGGTGCGTTGGGTGATTGAAAAGGACATCATATTCGCAAGAATTTGTTGAGTCGTCTATTCACCCCACCTCTAGTCGCCTATTCTGATCCTACACATCACATTCTTGAGTCACCGCCTATTGGATGCCGAGACGAGGTACATGTTTTTAGATCGTTTGTGTTTGTCACTTTACTATGCATGTACCAGACTCCGCCACTATATTTTATCTAGCACATGTATTGTTACTTGTCAAACTGATGTTATCAAGTACATGTTGCAAAAGCCAATTCTAAGTGGGAGAATCGGAAAGTGGGCTTATGCTTTGATTGAGTATGACTTGGCCTATGAACCTCTGAAAGCTATGAAAAGCCAAGTCGTCGCAAATTGTATAGTTGATCATCATGTAGATGTCAATTGGAGTAGTGATAATGCTTTGATTGAGGTAATACCATGGAAACTTTACTTTGATGGTTCGGATTGCAAGAATGGCCAAGGTGTTGGAGTTGTGCTCATATCACCCAGTGGTAGGAGTTTCGAAACCTCGGCTCGGTTAGAGGTTCCTTCTAATAATAATCAAGCTGAGTATGAAGCTTTTTTGCTATGACTTGAATTGCTAAGCTCCATTGGTATTAAATATGTTCATGTATATGGTGATTCACTATTAGTAGTTCAACAAGTAGCTAAAGACACTCAATGTTTCAATGGTTTGCTAAATAGCTACTTGGATAAATGTTTAGACATAATTGTTACTCTTGATGATTTTGAGATTTCACATGTGTCTCAACAAGCCAATTCAGTAGGAAATGACTTGGCTCAGCAAGCATCAAGTTACCAAATTAAAAGAGGTAAATTTTTCGCACAAGAAAAACAGATGCTTGACTTTATTTCAGTACCTAAGTCAGAACACATCGGTCTGACCAGCCTAACAGGGCCGGTCCGACTGCAGGTGTCTGGTCGGTCTGATCGGCCATGCTAGGCCGGTCTGATCGTCCCGTGCCAGCCGTCCGGCAACGTCCGGTCCGACCGGCTCTCCATGGCCGGTCTGACTGCCCCCTGTCAGGAGGTTTCGGAGCACGGGGAGCAGGTTAAACATTATGATTTCAACGCCAATTCAAACGAGGATTTGGTGAGTACTTCGGAAAATCATGAGGATGATTGGAAAACTCCAATTATTCAGTATTTGAGAGATCCTTGTAAGTGGGTTGATCAAAAAGTTCGGCGGCAAGCATTTAAATTTGTGTTGCTCGATGATGAGTTGTATCGCTGAACTGTTGATGGAGTACTTTTGAGGTGTTTTAATGTCGATCAATCTAGACTTGTTGTGGGTGAAGTACATGAAGGTATTTGTGGTACTCATCAGTCGGCCTAGAAAATAGGTTGGATGCTCAAAAGAGCGGGTTTTTATTGGCCGACTATGACTTAGGATTGTTTTAAGTATTATAGAGGATGTGAAGCCTGTCAAAAGTTTGGTAATATTTAGCTTGCTACCGCATCTTTACTTAACCCTATTATCAAACCATGGCCATTCCGAGGTTGGGCCTTTGACTTCATCAGCAAAATATATCCTTCCTCTTCAAAAGGGCATCGGTTCGTGTTGATGGACCGAGGCCATGCCTCTCAAGAATATGACGCAAAACGAGGTAATTTATTTCATCTTGAAGCACATTATACATAGATTTTCTATTCCGCAAACTCTTACTACAGATTAGGGTGCTTCATTTGTTTCTAAAGAAGTATGTGATTTTGCCAAATCTTATGGTATAAAGTTGATAAACTCTTCACCATACTATGCTTAGGACAATGGTCAGACTGAGTCTAGTAATAAAACTGTGATTAAGCTCATTAAGAAAAAGATTGAAGAGTTTCCTAAAAGGTGGCATGAAGTACTTTCTGAAGCATTATGGGCATGTAGAGTTGCAAAGCATGGTGCCACTAAGGTAAGTCCATATGAGTTGGTGTATGGACAAGAAGCCTTTTTACCCGTAGAGGTGAATCTTGAATCATTAAGGCTACTTAAGCAAGATGCCTTATCGGTCGATGAGTATGAAACTCTTTTGAAGAATAATTTGGAAGAGGTGACCGATAAGAGGTTAAGAGCTCTAGAGGCAATAGAAAGAGACAAAAGAAGAGTGGCTAGAGCTTATAACAAGAAGGTGAGAGCGAAATCATTTCAAGTTATTGACTTGGTTTGGAAGACGATTTTGCCTTTAGGCACTAAGAGCCCAAAATTTGGTAAATGGTAGCCTCGTTGGGAAGGTCCTTTTAGAGTGGTTGAAATCGCTCCAGGTAATGCATATGTTCTAGAGTCACTTCAAGAAGAGTGATTCCATAGGGCTTTGAACGGGAGGTATTTGAAAAAGTACTTTCCAAGTGTGTGGAAAAATGCTTGAAGTGTAGAAAGGTCGATATGGAGCATATCGCCCTTAGATCATTGTGCTTTTGGCTCACTAAAGTTTGCCAAAATGCAGGGGCGCATGTGTTGATAGCAAAAAATGGCATTAATGTTCAAAATTGTCAAAATATCACTTTTTGGTCATTTGGGCCGAAAATGTGCCAAGACCTAGCAAAGTCTAGTCCAACTGGCCATGTAGGCCCGGTCTGACTGGCCATATGGGTCTGGTCAGACCATCCCAACCCAAGTCTGAGTCCAATTAGACTATTTTGGGGTGTATTTTATCCCTATGTAATTTTAATGACTTGGATCCCGTTTCTAACTTAGATTAGACCCCGAGAACTCATGACCAACCTCTATAAATAGAGGCAAGGCAGATTCAAGGAAGCCCCCCAAACACTAATAAATCCAATCTATTATTTCCTTGAATCATATCTTTACTTTTCAATTTACTTTCTTGCCCTAGATTAAATTCAGCATGTCCATCTTCGTGTGTTTGCACTGTAAGCCCTCCATCCGCCGCATCGTAATCACGGTAAGTCCTTGTCGGTTCGCTCTTGAATCCTCTGTTTCATACACATAATGAATTTCTATCGTTTTATCGGGTTTTACCGGTAATTCAGTCTCTTGGCCGAATTACCTTGGTTTGCTAGTGTTTTTACAGTGTTCCATCTCTCTGATCTGCGCCAAGAAGTTTTGGGCAAAGACATCAACAGCAAGACGGTTGAGAAACCATGTTGAAGAACATGGGTTTGATACTCCAGATGTGATGAGTGATTGTCAACGGAAGTCAAAGAAGAAGAGAAATGAAGACCTGCCGAGTATGAGGCGCGTGTGACTCAGGTACACGGGCAGCGAGCGACAGCCGGGCAGAGGAGCCGCGGAGTTGGGCTGGCCCAATCCGGGTACATGGCTAGGAGCGGCAGAGGATCCACTGGTTTGTTGACTGGGTTTGACTCAGGTACAAGGGCGGCGAGAGATTGCCGGGCTGAGGAAGCTGCGGGGTCGGGTCGGCCCAATCCGGGTACCCGGTGCGAAGACGGTGGACGCTTTGTCAGTTTCGACGCAAAACTGACAACCTATGATTATTTTGTTTTTAAGTTTAGAATATTTTTATTTGAGTGAGGAGATTTTTTCTAAGAATATTTTAGTAATTTTTAGAATTTATTTTAGAGTCAGTGTTAATTTACCCTAGGGGTAAATTAGTCTTTAATGTATTAGGAGTCACCTATAAATAGGCCCCTATCCCTCGGGGATAGATGACTGTCATTTTCCTGAGATCAATCTACAGTCCGCGTTTTTTTACCGTCACATTCTTCTCAACCGGTTGTTTTTGCTCGGCCACAGCACACCTGTGTGGCGTGGTTTTCCACCGGGCATGAACCACGGCAGCACGATGACTCGGCAATAGATGTCTTCGATCAGGCGCTCGTGGAAGGCTTAAATTAATTTTCTCTTCCTGCACGTTTCCCGAGGCAAGTACATTGCTTTTGGCGGGGCTGCGTGACGTAGTTTTTTTAGAAGTGCTTGCTGCTGGCGCCTGTTCATGGAGAGTAGCCCACGGCGAGCCCCACGGCAGGGAAGCTTGCGCACCAGCCGGCACACTTTGCTTCCTTTCCATGGGCGGGCCCCACCGTGTGGTTTTTGCCACAGCTTTTCTCAGTCGAGCTGTCAAGTCGGCGTGCAGCAGCAGTTGATCACGGCGAAGATTTTTCTCCCAGCGGTGCTAGCACATGTTGCAGCGCCCGGTGCGTCTTTCGTGGTAGCGGCAGACGAGGCACGCGTGGCGGAGTCGTCAACGTGATGCAGGTTAGTTTTTATCTGTCAAAATATTGTTAGTGTTCGCATATTGTTATTAATCTGCTCATATAAAAATAAAAAATATTATTAGTCCCAGTAATATTTCTATTCTAGATTTATATGAAATATTTTAGATTTATTTCTGAATTAATTTCTGGATGATCCATGCTTTATTAATTTGATTGGTAGTTTACTTCTAGACTGCAATATAAATATTTCGTGATATATCTAGGTGTTTTTATTTACTGCAATATTTTTATTTAGTTTATCTTTAATATCAGTTAAATTAAGGTACCGATCATTTTTAGGCTAAACAACTTTAATTCTAGTAATTTGCTTTGCTAATATTATTTGTCTAGTTAAGTTTGTTTGGGTGTTGGGATTAGATCATAGTTTAGCAAGAAATTTTTAGGCGCCCAGTCACCCCCCTCTGGTCGCTACTCTCGGTCCTACAAGTGGTATCCGAGCAAGGTTATGGTTTTCTCATATCTTAACCGATTCTAAACCTAGGTAGTGACCATGACGTCTTCTCGTAAAATCCCGTCCCTAGAAGCTTTTGGCTACACTTATTGGAAGACTCGCTTGCGAGCATACCTTATGAGCCAGAGCTCGGACATATGGGAGATTTGTGTTCATCCTACTTTCACTATAGTGACTATTGTTGCAGATACTGCTGCAGATGTAGTTACCCAAAATCAAAATAATAGTAAAGCAGTGAATATTTAATTTTCTGGTCTAGGTCCTAGTGAGTTTGAGCGTGTTAGCCATCTCACCACTGCTCGAGAGATCTGTGCTACCCTTCAGGCACACCATGAGGGGACAACTCAGGTCAAGGCTAGGCTCTACCAGACCTACCGGTGTGAGTATGAAAATTTATCATAGAAGCGGGGTGAGACTGTTGAGGCCTTGTTTGGTCGTTTTCAATCGATCATTAACAAGCTTCGCGTCAACAAGGCCGAGCATGATCAGCTGGTCTCGGATCATGAACAGGCGCTTAAGGTTCTCCATACCTTGGACCCTAAGATCTAGGAGATCAAGGTCTCTTCTATTGTTGAGAGTGCGTCTTATGATACCTTGACCGTCGCAGAGCTTTTTAGTAAGCTCAAGGCCTCAGAGGTCGATATCCAGTTAAGATCAAATCTCACTGGTTCTGGTTCAAAGACTCTGGCTCTTGCGGCACCGTTTGCTGATCCTACTGCCATGAGCTGTACTGCTTTTTCCTTGATGTCTATCTCCGAGGAACAACTTGATTCGCTAGGAGATGATGATTTGTGTTTGTTTAACAACCGGGTGCGACGTGTCTATGATAAGTGAATGTTTAAAAGATATGGCACAAAATCCGGTTGCTTTGAGTGTGGTGACCCAGGTCATTTCATCGCCGACTGCCCCAAGCAGAAGAATTACAAGAAGGGAACCGACGGCAACTCCTATAACTCCGGCAAGTATGACAACTCCACTTCCACAAGGGCAAGCCCAAGACAAGATTCTTTCGAAAGGCTCTGAAGGATTACAGGCGTGAGAACAAGAAGTGATACAAGACCTTTTTCGCCGAGATGGAGAAAAGATACTCCAAGAGATCCTCGTCTTCATGTTCAAGTGATGAAGAGATTATGATCAGGAAGGGGAAGGACAGGGACAATCCGGCGGGCCTCTGTTTCATGACCTTTAGGGACAAGTCGAAGAGTCGTTCGCATCATAGCCGATGACCCCACAAGAGTTTCTGCTCAATGGCTCTTGGGGATAAGAAAGAAAAGGACTCCTCCGATGACTCCGACGACGATGACGATGAGAAGGCATCTTCTTATGAACAAGAAGTTGTTAATTTACTAGAACAGAACCGTCAGGAGTTGAAGTATCGGGAGAAACTGCTTAGAGGGGCTAAGAAGAGGATAGATGAGCTTGAGAGTGAGCTTGCCATGGCGAATGGAAAGATTGAGAGTATGTCTTCTTACCCTTGTTTGGGTGATAGTAATGAGTGCCCTAGCTGTGAGGTGTTGTTGTGTGATCTGACGACTCTTAAGTCCAGGTACACAGAGAGAGTAGATGAGAGAGACGCTATGGCCACTGAGCTTGAAAGCGCTCGGCTGGAGCTGAAAAATGCTCATGCCACTATTGTCGTACCATGTGTAGACTGCCCATCCCATTTGGCTAGTATAGCTGAGCTGTGAGCCAAGAGTGATGAGCAATTGAGTGAGTTAGCTGGAGTGAGAGCTGAGTTGGAGCAGACTAAGCTAGAGCTTGAGACCTTGTCAGTTCCACCCACTGTTTGTGAGAACTATTTGTCCATGAGAATGGAGATGATCAAGCTAAAAGCAGAGAATTATGTCGATGTTGATAGAGAGTGTGAGATCTGCTTGTCTTAGGTGGAGGTGTTAGCTTCTTTGAGAGAGGAGCTAGCTGATGTTCAGAACGAGAATTTTTACCTCCGTCAGATCCTGAGATCGATTAGTGCTAGAGAGCCACAGCTCGGCATGATGATCCAGCAGTTCAAGAGACAAGATGGGTTTGGGGTAGGCTACACCTATACCAAGGCTGATTTTGAGAGTGCCATTAACCGAGCAGTGGAGTGGAGTAAGATGACTCCCGAACAGAGATATCCCAAGACTCACTCCACTGAGTCCTTTAAGGATAGTCAGCCCAAGGATGGAATGTTCCAAGAACAACCTAAAGCTCTACCTAAGAAGCAAATCTAGGTCCCAAAGCCTAAAACTCTCCACACTTCTCTTAATTCTTTACCTAGACCCTCTCACACCAAATAGGCTACACCAAACACCACCAAGCCTAAGAATCTCAAGCCTCAACCACATACCAAGAAGCCTACCTATTACTGTGAGTTTTGTCAAGGAGACGAGCATCTTGAGGAGTTTTGCTTCAGGAGGAAGCGGGTTGAGCGAGCAGAGAGAGCTCGAGGTGGGCAGGAGCAGTTCTACCAGTAGGGTGGTAGACAGAGAGTTCCTCGATGTAGAGAGAGGCTAGAGGCCAGGCCACGTCATGTAGGTGGTGGTAGAGGAGACGTTTTTTATGATCGTGCTCCGGAGGGTGGTTTCCGTTCCGGCAGAGTTCCAGATCGTTATGCATACGGTTTTGGACCTCGTGACCATGATTTTAGGCAAAATAGAAGACCGCGTTTTGAGCCACGTTTTGGTCCAGACTCATATGATTCCTTCTGCTTTCCTACATACGAGCAGACGGCCCGACACTGGTTTAGCTCTTTTCCTAAACCTAGCATTAGACTGTTTGCTCCCACTCATGATTATGGATCTTGATTTGGGAGTTGTGTATCCTTTTTAGGATACTTTGAGTCAGTCTTTTTTCTTTCATCTTTATTTTTGTTGAGTCTTTTTGTGTGCGTTCATATCATGCATAATCATCAATCACATTTTGAGCTTGCTTCTGTTATATGATTAATCTGCTTTACTCTCTCTAGCTAGTATATGTTTTTGATTACTTGTCGATGATCATGTTCTGTTTCAATTCACATGATATATCTGATATCTGTCATATGCATGGCTTTTATGTTTTAAAATTGAAAAATGATCACCATTGCTTCTGGTAACTAGCATGTGTAGGATGAATGCGTTCACTATCTTTTACATGCCTTGTAGCTAGATCCTTACTTAGATGAAGATATGCAACTTGGACATCCTTATGCTTTAAATATAAAAAATGTGTTATAAAAATGATAAAAATTCAGAAAAAGGAAAAATTTACGCATTTTTATGATTATTAGAAAAGATCCAGGTGGGTTTGCTTTGTCGCATTGCATTGTTCTGGACTGCTTACCATAGCACTTTGGTATGAACTAGGATGGTGTAATGTATGCCAAGACCACTGTCTTAAGCTTCTGATGGTCCAGTTCTGGCCTAGGTTTGACTTGGTCGGTTAGAATAAGGTTTGAAATGCAAATAACCCCTGGAAAAATTGAAAAATAAAAAGAAAAAGAAAAAGTCTGAAAAATTTAAAAAGATGACAAGTTTGCTGAAGCACTTTGTTTTGGACAATGCTTATCTTGGTAGATATCAGTTAGCTTTTGCATCTCATGCTTTACTCTGCTTGTCAACTAGAAAATGTGGTGATGCTTTTGTTTGCAAAAATCAAAAAATGTGTGCTAATGACTCTATTTAGATATCATCTGTTGCACTGATTATGTCATGTATCTTAGACAGTATATCTTTTGCTATACCTGTTAGATGTTGTAATTGCAATTAATCATATCTAAGAAGCATGTTTTTTTACACTCCACCTGCACCCCATCTGCATTCATGACATATTTTGAGGGGGAGCTGCATTTCAGGGGGAGTTTGTGCCTACGTCTTTTTAGAGTGCATTTAGTCTAACTTGATGAGTCCAATTGTCAACAAGGGGGAGAAATTTTGGAGTACATTTTTTAGCTTTCTCTTGGATTTATTTCAGGGGGAGTTCCTTGTTGGTAATTCTGAGATTGCACTTGTTTTTGAGTCGTTATTTTTGGTTAACCATAATGATCATTTTCTTTCTTCTGTTTGGCTTTTGGTCATTAGGGTTACACTTTTATTTTCTTTCTTCTATTTTCTTTTGTCTTTGTTTTCCTGTTTCCACATGTTTTGCAGGTTCTGAAGATGAGCTGAAGAGGGTGTTGACAATGCACTCATCAAGGGGGAGATTGAGAAACCATGTTGAAGAACATGGGTTTGATACTCCAGATGTGATGAGTGATTGTCAATGGAAGTCAAAGAAGAAGAGAATGAAGACATGCCGAGTCTGAGGCGCGTGTGAGTCAGGTACATGGGCAGCGAGCGACAGCCGGGCAGAGAAGCCGCAGAGTCGGGCTGGCCCAATCTGGGTACATGGGTAGGAGCAGCAGAGGATCCACTGGTCTGTTGACTGGGTTTGACTCAGGTACACGGGCGGCGAGCGATTGCCGGGCTGAGGAAGCTGTGGGGTCGGATCGGGCCAATCCGGGTACCCGGTGCGAACACGGTGGATGCTTTTTCAGTTTCGGTGCAAAACTGACAACCTATGATTATTTTGTTTTTAGGATATTAATATTTAGTTTTTAAGTTTAGAATATTTTTATTTGAGTCAGTTCTAAGAATATTTTAGTAATTTTCGTAATTTATTTTAGAGTCAGTGTTAATTTACCCTAGGGATAAATTAGTCTTTTCATATATTAGGAGTCGCCTATAAATAGGCCCCTATCCCCCTAGGATAGATGACTGTCATTTTCTTGAGATCAATCTACAGTCCGCGTTTTTTTTACCGTCACATTCTTCTCGGCCGGTTGTTTTTGCTCGGCCACAGCACACCGGTGCGGCGTGGCTTTCCGCCGGGCGTGAACCAAGGCAGCAGCTCACGGTAGCACGATGACTCGGCAATAGATGTCTTCGGCCAGGCGCTCGTGGAAGGCTTAAATTAATTTTCTCTTCCTGCACATTTCCCGAGGCAAGTAGATTGCTTTTGGCAGGGCTGCGTGACGTAGTTTTTTCTGGAAGTGCTTGCTGCTGGCGCCTGTTCATGGAGAGTAGCCCACGGCGGGTCCCACTGCATGGTTTTTGCCACAACTTTTCTCAGCCGAGTTGTCAAGTCGGCATGCAGCAGCAGTTGATCACGGCGAAGATTTTTCTCCCAGTGGTGCTAGCACATGTTGCAGCGCACGACGCGTCTTTCGTGGTAGCGGCAGACGGCGCACGCGCGGCGGAGTCATCAACGTGATACAGGTTAGTTTTTTCCCGATCTACTATTTTCCAGCAGGCTTAATTAAACCAATCTTTATCTATTTTTAATTAGCTGCAGATCTGTTTAAAAATTTGGGGTTAATTTTTATCTGTCAAAATATTGTTAGTGTTCGCATATTTTTATTAATCTGCTCATATAAAAAGAAAAAATATTATTAGTCCCAGTAATATTTCTATTCTAGATTTACATGAAAATTTTAGATTTATTTCTGAATTAATTTGTGGATGATCCATGCTTTATTAATTTGATTGGTAGTTTACTTCTAGACTGCAATATAAATATTTCGTGATATATCTAGGTATTTTTATTTACTGCAGTATTTTTATTTAGTTTATCTTTAATATCAGCTAAACAACTTTAATTCCAGTAATTTGCTTTGCTAATATTATTTGTCTGGTTAAGTTTGTTTGGGTGTTGGGATTAGATCATAGTTTAGCAAGAAATTTTTCGGCGCCCATTCACCCCCCTATGGTCTCTACTCTCGGTCCTACAATGGTCGACGGAGTCCTAGAGTTCACCTTCCAGTAACTATCGGTCCGACCGGTGATGTTGTCCCGGTCCATCCGGCCCGTGCAGAGCCATCACTTGACATGCCGGTACGCTGCGGTCTGACTAGTAGCCTAAGGCCAGTCTGACCGGGCTTGCAGGAGGCCACGGGAGCACCATGCGCCGGTGCCGGAGTCCCCTTTGGGCTTATCACACTCACCCGGTCTGACCAGAGGCTTCCACTCGGTCTGACTGACCGAAGGCCGAGGGCCCAAGACTCCTTCGAAAAAACCCTTCGCATCAGAGGTAACTTTGCAACAGAGTACACCCTGACCCCTTCGTACATATACAGTCCGACCAGAGGTATAGCCTCAGTCCGACCGGCCAAAGGGTAGAAGTCACCCTTCACACCGCACGCCGAAGTCCTCTTCGACCGAACACTTCGTACTGCCGGTCCGACTAGCGGCATAGCGTCGGTCCGACTGACTTACCTTGGTCGGTCTCACCGTCAGGCCCTTCGGTTGAACTGGCCCTGTTCTGGCCGGTTTAATTATTTTTAGTTATTTTCTCACACATCGGTTAATTGAATAATTTTAGATTAATATTATTTGATTGAGTGGCGACTCCGTTATTTCTTTACCAATGTTTAAGGATCATCGGAAAGCGGCATCTACATTGTGTTACGCTTAGGGGTTTACTCCTAGGTATCCGCACGCATTTGGATCGTCGGATCAGCGTCGGTGTGTTTGGCGCATTTTTGTGTCAACAACTGCATCGTATCGATCTCTTGAGGTATCGGCCTGATTAGTGTGATCGTCGGGTTTATCTTGGTATATCTTGCTAGATCTAAGGCTGCGTCAGTTTTGATCTCTTACATTGATGTGAATTAGGCGTCATAGTTTAAGGCTTCATCGGTTAAGTCCGACATCTTGATCTATTGTATCCTATTCATGCTATGTACCATTCATCTAAATAAAGTATGCTTGATGCATTGAAGTGTTATTGATTTATCATGATTAGCGACTGTCTCGATTAGGTTCGATCTTGCAATTACCGTGGTTTAATGATAGGAATATACACTACAAGAAATTTGATCTTCTATGACGAATATTTGTGACAATAGAGCTATTCGTCATAAAATCACGATGTTTATGACGTTTTAAAACTACATGTTCAATTTTATGACGAAAATTTTTGTGCGTTAGTAAAGCTAAGAAAAAATCGTCATACCCAAATAAGACATGACTTTTGTGACGAAATTATATATACATGTGTATTCATCATAGCCAAGAATGCCATGTTGGCATGTATAAACTACATGTCATCCTACATAAAAATGTGGGACCCACTTGTTAGTTTTATTATCGTAAAAAATAGAAGATAATCCATGTGAGCAAGTTTTTCCACTTTGACACCTTAATCCACTTGTACGTGAATTAAACACTAGTGAGATTTATAAATTTAATTTAATAAAATATAATTATCATTTTTTATTTAAGAAATAACCTATCCTAAGTGAAAATATGGGTCCACTCATCAGATTTATAAATTTAATAGAATATAATTAGCAATATTTTTATTTCAAGAACTTGTCATATTTATAAATATAATAAAATATAATTATAAATATTTTTATTTTAGAAACACTCGTCAGATTTATAAATTAAATTTAATAAAGTATAAGTAGAATTTTTTGTTTGAGAAATAAATGTTCACGTGCAAAACTCTAAATGTAATAAAATATAATTAGCAATATTTTTTATTTTATAAACACTCATCATATTTGTAAATTTTATCTAATAAAATATAATTATAAATTTTTTATTTGAGAAATTAAAATTAATAAAGTATATGTAGAAATTTTTCATTTGAGAAATAAATGTCATGTGCAAAATAGAAAAATAGTGGCAGATCAAGGAATATAAAATATCTCTCGTTACCTATGTTGAGTGGTGTGGGGGTGAGAGGTCTGGTGTTCGACCATTGCTACCCCAAATTTTTCATTTTTTGTTATTTAATTTTTTAATTATTAAGCACTTTTTTATTGATGTATAAATCCTCGTTTGAACTTGAAATTTTTTAAAATCAAAATACAACATAACTTATCTAATTTAAAATTTTGGTATTTTTCTGGGTCATATTACTATTTTTTATTCATTAAGTGATTTTCTACGATTTAAATTGAAATAGGTCAAATCTGAACTTCAAGTGTCTGAAATAATGAACAAAAATTTATAGAAAAATCATATTCATGCTTTCAGTCTATTTTCAGTTAATATCCAATAGATTTGAATACATTATGAAAAATCTAGGCTGTGACACTCGATCGTCAACATGGATCTTTATAGTTTTTAATTCTAAAAAATTCTAATGAAGTATAAAAAGACAAGACTTATCACGGTGTTATACTATGACACGTAGATGCTGTGATAAAATATTAAAAATGTTTTGAGAAATTTTTCATGTAGGGTGTCAAGAAAGCGTTGATTCTCCTAGGACGACTTAGGATTTAAGAAGGAATGAGGAAGGTTTGAAAGCAAATCGATAGCTAAATTCTCGTTTGAACTTAAATTTGTTTTACAATCAAAATACAACATAACTTATCTAATTTAAAATATTGGTATTTTTTTGGATCATGTTACTATTTTTCATTCATTAAGTGTTTCTAGGATTTAAATTGAAATAGGTCAAATCTGAACTACAAGTGCTTGAAATAATTATCAAAAATTTATAGAAAAATCATATTCATGTTTTCAGTCTATTTTTAGTTAATATCAAATAAATTTGAAGACATTACTAAGATTCTAGGTTGTGACACTCGATCGTTAACATGGATCTTTATAGTTTTTTAGTTCTAAAAAAATCAAGTGAAGTCTAAAAAAGACGAGACTTGTCACGGTGTTATGTTATGACACATAGATGTTGTGATAAAAAATTAAAAATATTTCAAGAAATTATTTGGTATGCTTGTTTTAGTTTCTATCGGAGTACAAGCTGATAGGTTATCTTGGTTTCCACGCTATGTTTTATCTTCACTTGGGAAGCATTCATCGGCCCTATTGCGCAAAAACATTATCCTATTGGCTGATAGAGTGTTCAGCCCGATAGTGTGGGCATGGTCATCGTCCTCACGGCCGATAAGCGCATTCATTCCTACTCGCTTTATTCTCGCTCTAGTCATTAGCTTGATAGCCGATCGACATTGCTACTAATGTTTGTTTTTTATGATTCCTTATCAGTTGTAGGGTCAATATTATTGGCACACTTAGAACCTTTATTTTTTCTTCTAAGATTATAATACCCGCATTGGAGTTAAGCAGATCTCCTAGGCCACGCGTGTGCCCAAAAAAATACACCAACAAGTGGAGAACCCAGTTTCTCCAAGCTCTCAATGTAACCAACCATCTTGATCACATGAGAACTAACTGGATTTCCTTCTGCTAGCCTGCACAAAAATAAACACTTAGAGATTTGTATCTCTCAATCCGTGCTTGGTTCAGCTTTGAGTTCTAGGATCATATTGCAAGTATCTCTGTACTCATATTGCTTCTGGAGCTCAGGGGACATGTAGACAAGCATCAGACAACTAATATCAACTAAATCATTAGCATGCTTCTCATAAGCATTTCGTTCTATGGCTAGTGCATCATTCTTTGGTTCATCAGATGGGTTTCCTCTAGAATATATTCCTTCTTCTCTTGCTTGAGAACAATTCTTATGTTCATGTACCAGTCAATAAAGTTTGTTCTGGACAACTTTTCTTTTCCAAGTATAGATCACAGGTTAAAAACTAGATTGTTCTTTGCAGTAGGTGACATGATCTACAAAATAATGCAAGGTTCAACACTATGCTATGTTGATATTCTATCAAATAAAATATGTACCACAATATGAAAAATAATTGCATTCCCTCTAACGACACATTGTGGTCAATAATATTCATGATGTGCAGTATGTGTTAATTACATTCATGCATTTCATACATTTGAAAGGCCATACGAGGCACACCATTCTTTGCAAAAATGAGTTAAACGAAGAATCTAGGCATGATTAAAATCTAGACCTAGAACTTCTAGCAGAATGGAACATAACTTCCGGTTTAGGACCGAAACTTTTGAAAAAAACCTTCGTTTCTTAAAATTAATTCATCGGAACTTCTGGTTCCGAACCAGAACTTCCAAAATTAACTCTGTATCGAATTTTAATTAGGCTAGGAACTTCTGGTTCACAACCGTAACTTACAAAATAACCTTCTATTCCTTAAAATTAATTCATCGGAACATCCGGTTACAAACTGAAACTTCCAAAAACCTGACACTAAAAGAAATAGATCCAATCTATTCCTACCAAGCATCGTTATACGTGGTCGATCCAAATTAATCACTATGCACATAGCCTCTGATGCCACTATTGGGATATGGAGAGGCTATGCTAGCTAGAAATTTTAAATTGTTAACCCCTTTGCCCAAGAACCATTCGAACGAGGAATCATGGACACATGCTAGTTCAGCGAAAGAAGTTGTTGAGGCAACGCATCCTCGCTCAGCCTTGCATTGCTCCGCCCATTAACAGGTGATCAAGTCGATGAAGTACGACGATCTCCACATGAATAAGATGACGAGCACCACTATTTGAGTAGAGCCTCCATGGATTTCACATGTACAAGGATCAAGAACACACCGTGTCAGTGTGGTACCTCTGATCATGAGATTTGGGGAGAAATCGATGTCGAGTCCTGAGGCCAAAGGGAGAGGAGGAGCGTGGAGGCTAGGATTATAGTAATGGGAACAACAACCCCATGACCTCCCTCCTCCTCCCTATATACAATACTGGGACTGAAGGAGTTGTGCCAAAGAGAATTCTAAGTGAACCAGAAGTTCTTGATGCTAATAGGAAGTTATGGGATTATAGAGCTATTGAAAGTTCCGGTTAGACTGGAACTTCGGGATAGACCTAAGAATTTGTTTTATGGATGAACCATAAGTTCTGGTTGTGAACCGGAAGTTCCAGGTCGAATTAAATCAGGAACAGAACATCCAAATCGGAACTTCAGGTTGTGAAGTGGAAGTTCTCGATTGGATACAGAACATTCAAATTGGAAGTTCCAGTTGTGAACCAGAAGTTTCGGTCAGGAATTAATTTGATATAAAATGAAAAAACTGAAAGTTCCAGTTCTGAACTAGAAGTTCTAATCAAGGTGAAACGGATTAGATCTATTGGGCTTTAATAAGAATTAAGGCATATGGCTTGGGCACTATATAAAGGGAGGAGGAGGTATGTCGTGTTGTTGTTACACTTGCTAGAACCCTAGCCGCCACACCTCTCCTCTCCCTTCATTCTCAAGAGTTGAGATCGGTTTCTCCCTAGATCTTGTGATCGGTACTATCACGCCGGCATGAGACCATCTCATCCCTGTACGTGTAGACTCTATGGAGGCACTGCTCTAATAGCGGCACTCATTGTCTTCTTCATGTTGAGATCATCAGACTTCATCAACTTGATCGCCGGTGAATGGGTGGAGCAAGGCAAGGGTGAGTGAGGATATGCTTCTTCAACAACTTTTTTCACTTCACTAGCTAGTGAGCCTCGCGTTAGAAAGATGATGATCTATGATCCCTCACGTGCATGGTTCCTAGGCTAAGGGGTTAAAATTTAAAACCACTGGCTAGCGTAGACTCCCCATATCCCAACAAGGACTTAGACCCATAATCATAATTAAGGTCCAATAGATCTAATCCATTTTGCTTGGATCATAACTTCTGGCTCAAAACCGGAACTTCTAGTTTTTCCCTTCTGTATCGAGTTAATTCTTGACCTGAACTTCCTGTTCTCAACCGGAAATTTTGGTTCCTCCAGAAACTTAGAACTTCGGGTTCATAACTGGAATTTTCGGTTCCACTAGGGAACCGATTTTGGATTGCCCAACCAGAACTTCTAGTGGCTCCAGATCCAGAACATCTAGTTCCCAACCAGAACTTCTGGTTACCCTAGAATTTTCTTTAGCATAATTCCATCAATTCTCCCATCTAAAAAGGAGAAGAATGAGTCATATGTGAGGAAAGACATTGTCAAATTGAAAGGTGCTTCCATACATGCTACTAGATCTGAAATTTCTGAATTAATTAATCAAGAATCTCTTTGTTATGCTTCGATTTGCAAAGAGGTTTTCTTTACACTTGACGATTTGATGACCCCTTTACCGCCTGTTATTGCTGATGTGTTATATGATTTTGATGATGTGTTTCAAAACAAAATGCCCTGAGGACTGTCACCTATGAGAAGAATTGAGAATCAAATTGATTTGATTCCAGAAGCAACGTTACCAAACCGTACACCATACAGGACCAACCTTGAAGTGACTAAGGAGATTCAGCACCAAGTACTAGACCGTCTTGACAAATGGTACGTCCGTGAAAGTCTTAGTCTTTGTGTTTTTCTAGTTATTTTGGTTACTAAGAAAGATGAGACATGGTGCATGTGTGTGGACTATAATGCGATCAATAATATAATTATTCGATATCAGCATCCTATTCCTAGATTAGATGATATGCTGGATTAGTTAAGTGACTGTTGTGTTCTCTAAAGTGAACTTGAGTAGTGGCTACCACCAAACAAGAATGAAATTGGGTGATGAATGGAAGAATACCTTTAAAAATAAATTCAGATTGTATGAGTAGTTAGTGATGCCTTTTGGTTCAACTAATGCATTTAGTACATTTATGCGACTCATAAATGAACTTTTATGCAATTTTATTGGACGATTTGTGGTAGTATATGTTGGGGGAAATACTTCCTCTTCAGGACTTTAGAAGTCAATAGTTGGCGATAATTCACCATCATAGAAGTTCTTGTTCATCTCCGGAGATGATGAAGTTTCTAAGCCAAAGGATACTTGGCTTCATGATTCGAAGGCATCCTCTAAAGGCTCCGAAGCTACGGTGGAAAACAGCAAGACTGATAAGACGTCTACCTTATCTACCTTCTCCGGATAGATTTTACTATTTTAACCCTATTCGGGGTACCGACTAGTTTCCACTATGTCGGTTGTAATTGAGGGGTAAATAGGTCTTTTCCTTAGGATTTTTGCCTATAAATACCCCCTTCTTATCCTGTAATAGGCATCGAATACTTAGCCATTCAATACACAATTTCGGACTACTTTGAGCTATTATCTTATTCGGAGGCTCGAAATAGTTCTCAACATAAACTCTCTGTTTGTTAGTTCTTAATCTTTGAGAACTTGTTAGCGTAATCTTTTACGCCAACAGTTGGCGCCGTCCGTGGGGAACCTAGTTCTAAAAGCTAGTTCTCTGCCGCTGACTGCACTTCGAAGAGCACTTGCGGAGGGAGCTTTGGAGTCTCAGGATTTTCGTGCACCCTTCGGTAAGGGGCTTCCTAGTGTAGCTCGAAGACATTTCCTCGCCTTCCAAAACCAAGTCTTCGGTCTTCGGACCTCATCTTCATTAGCTATGCCTCCCAAGCGGAGCCTAGCCTCTGATCCTCCCCGAAGGTCCCCTCGGACCAACGGAGCAGGACCTTCAGTTATCTCGGTAACCCCCGAAGGGGTCGCCTGTGACGCCCCGATTTACCAAATCGGAACATTATTGAATTTCCAAAGAAAAAAATAATACAAGAGGTTCATCATGCGACAATCGTACATACGATAAGTATTCATGCGAAAAAGTACATTTTCAGTTATTGCGTTTAGTGTAGTCAAATTTTATCATGCGGAATAATAAACATGAACATCAATAATACCATCTAACTCGAGGAGTACGTTTTCCCTCCTCGCACAATGGTCCTTACATGTCAAACAATCATGCACATTCATTCTGAAAGTAAACTAACTGTGGGATGTCACGGAACCCGCCATTGACCGTGGGCTCGGCTTTTCGAAAAGATTTATGACTCTAATCAGAGGTGTACCACTGTACCCACAAGGCACACACTCATCCCAAACACCAAAGTGTAATGAGATGACCCATACCACGGGAACTCGTGCCAAAACCTCAGCATGAAATGCTCCAAGCTATAACCACCCGCTCTAGGTTTCGCCGGCGCGCCGGGCCGCATCCCGGCTAACGTCGCACCCCCTTTTGCGCCACGTCAGTAAAGCCACCCGCAGGTGTAGCTTGACCCATCTCCAAATAGTGGCCTCGGTTTGGAACACTCCATACCTTAGTTAGGACTTACCCATTAGACTTGTGGTTAGTACGGAAGTGTATTGCAATGGATCCCGCATACCGGTCCTTATAGTGCCCCAGGTGCTACCAACCAATGCCCTAGCTTGCACCCAGAACCCACCATGCATACACTCACAACCATAACTCTATCACCAACAGAATTCCAAAGATAAGGATAATGGGGATCATATAGTAGAACCAAGTTGCCACGACTCTTTCTTAACCCTATAGCAATCGTGTCGATACATTGGACACTAGCTAATAATACTCATCATGTGGTGACAAGGAGTTTAGGCTAGATAGCATGGCTTGGGTTGCACATCAAGATCGAGGGATCCTAATAAATATATGGTAAGGGTTTCATTTGACTAATGCATGTATAACCTATGTGTTTTAGCAATAGTTTAATAAAACATGGGATCAATATGCTCAAAAGATTGGTTTGGTGGCTTGCCTTGTTTAGCAAAAGGCGACGGGGGAACTTCTGGGAAGTATTCCGGCTCCTCGGCGGCATCGTAGTCTTCCCAATATAAATAAAATAAAATAAATACGACACTCAATTAAACAATCTAAAACCACACAGCAAGCATATAGGTTTTGATTGGGTTAACTTAAAGAAAACAAAATTGTTAAGTTTCTGAAAGTCATTTTATGAATAATTAAAATGAACTATAATGAAACATGGCCCTTTATAAAAGGGGTTTTAATTATGAATAAACTTATTTTAAGTTTTCTAATCCATTTAAAATAAGAGCTTTAGGGAAAACTTAGTGGTTTTATCATGCTAACAGGAAATGAACAAATATGAAGTTTTGCTAAAATTTAAATAATTAAATTTGTAATTTACCCTAAGGGCATTTGAATACCTTATTAAATAAGGATGAAATATTCAAAGTAAGTATACTGTTTTTATTGCATTAACATGTAGAGAATAAAATTACAAATTTTCTGGAATTGAAATGATAATTTTTGGAGTTCAAATGCGCCAGATATGAATTTTAGAAGTTTAAAATCATTTCTGGAATTTAAATTAAATCCTACACAACCTCGGGTCCACGGTGAGCCTGGCTTATGGTGAACTCGCGCACTGTGCGCGTGCGCCGATCGAGATCCACCGTTGGATCGCCATCGGGTGGCCACGGGCGAGGCGGGAGGTTTAAATGAAAATGGACGCGCGAGATTAAAAGGCTGAACCGGTATGCGATGGATGGCTCAGATTAAAAGTTGGTTTTAAATATTAACGAACGCACGAGATTAAAACGTACCCCTTAGCTCAGATCCGACGGCGTAGATTAAACTGCACAGGCGATTTAATCGCCACCGTTAGATCCAGATCGCACGGCCAGGATCGAATCCGACACGGCACGGGTACTCGACCCGTGTCGGTCGTCTTCTCCGGCGACGGCGAGCGGGCCAGAGGCCACGGCGAGCGACGGCGGCCCTAGCTAGACCTAGAAACGGAAAGAGGACGTCAAGGGGAACACGGGGATACCTTAGGCGAGGCGAGGGGTCGACGGAGCGTGGCCGGCGATGAGGGTAGACGGCGGAGCGGTTCGGGTTCCTCGTCGGCGATGGTGTTTCGGCGGGGTTCGTCGTCGACGGAGGGGTGGACGAGGTTGGCGATGTCCTTGCGGTCACAATGGTGCACTCGGCGAGGGCAGAGGAGGTCACCAGCGACGGCGGGTGGTGACCGGAGTGCGGGCGGCGGTGTGGTGCTAGAGTTCGGTTTCCGGGTGTTCTTCTCGGTCTGTACGCGAATTGACGTGGGGGTTTAGCACGGTGGTGGTCGGGGGTTTAAATAGGGGTATAGGCGGGGGCAGAGAGGGCACAATCGGGGGAGGGCCAAGAGTAACGCCGGTGAGCTCTTACCATGCATGCGAGCGACAGGCGATAGCGCGTGGGTTAATGAGGGGAAACGGTCGGCGCGTCGCGGGGGTGTTAATGGCATCGGCGAATTAATGCTAGGGGGGCTGGCGGGTTGGATCCGAGGTGGGATCGGGGGCCGGCGAGGTTAGGGGGGTTGGCGCGAGGTGGACGATGGGTCCGACAGGTGGGGTCCACCAGGCAGTGGGCGAACACGCGACAGAGGGCGAGGCTGATGGGTGGGGTCGGGCTCGGCCGAGAGAGGGGTGGAGCCGACAGGTGGGGCTGAGGCGTCGGGCTGTAGGACCGAAAGTAGCGACCAGAGGGGGGGGTGAATGGGCGCCTAAAAATTCTTTCGAATCAATGGCCTTCTCCCAACACCCAACGTACCTCAAGAGACTAAGCAGTAGAGTGTGAACAGAAAGCCTAAGTCTAAAAGTATCTAGCCTAGAAACAACAGGTGTCAAAATCAGAGAAACACCAATGCAGTGCTAATAGGCAAATAAATATATTCAAGACATGGCAAGTCAAAAACTTCTCAATGGATGATCTAAGTGAATATAAAGTGAGATGAGAAGTTATTGTTCAAATTTGTCTCCTGTTCGAAACTTGACGAAGCCTGCTTCGCTGTGTCGAAGCCTGCCTCGCAGTGTCGAAGTTTGACGAAGGCTGTTGTGAAAGTGCCAAAGGTTTGTTTGATCTAGCCTAGTTCGAGTGTGGCAGAGAGCGAAGTATGCTTCGAAGCGAAGTATGAGAGTATCGAAGCTTGCTTCGAACAGTGTACTTCGAAGCCTAGACTTCGAACAGAAAGATTCGAACAAGCTCACAGAAAAGCAACCTCCGAAAGATAGGCGAAGCCAAACACACGGCAGCAAGACGAAATAGAAGCCTACACTCAACCTTCGAGGCTAGGTTGGTCGAGGTATGACAACCGAAGTTGAGACCTTCGCTCTGAGGGTTAACTTCGAAAGACAAGCTCCGAACTTACACACTGTGACCTTCGAAAATGACAGTAAGAAGGAACTCACGTCGAGCGAAGTCTACCAGAGAGACAAGCTTCGAAGATAACTTTGAAGCCTGTCAAAGTATTGACTTTGAACAACTCGAGACAAAGAACACCTTCGCAAAGACCGTCGAAGTATGTCAAGCTGACAGACAGCACAAAATGTACTTCGAAGCTAGAAATAGTACACAAGGTGAAGTTGAAGTTCAAGCGAAGCCCTCAAGGATGTCGGATCGAAGCCTGCCTCACGGAGCTGAGGGACTTTGAACAGAGAGAAGGGGCTTCGCCAGAAACAACCAGAAAAGGGACTTTGGCCCTGTCAACTCGATCAAAAAGCTACGCAGGAAAAAGCAAGGCTAGAGTACTAGCACACTGTAGCTACAGAGAAGTAGTACTACTTCCAACCAACAAGAACTAGTACTCCTCACGTGAAGAACAGAAGCCACAGAGACACATCTTCTCAAGAAAAATTGCTGTGCACGTGAGACGAAGCCATAAAAATGCTACATATTTGCTGCATACGAACAGAGAATAGAAGCTTACTGCATCAAGAAGAACTGAAATAAATGCCAGACAAAATGCTAAGAGCAGAAGCCTGGCGGCGCACAAACAGGAGAGAGAAAAATGCAGGGAACAAAGAAGAATGACCCAAGGAATGGATTGAAAAGTGATTTCAGCAAAAGGGTGACCTAACCCTAGGGATTGGGGCCCTATTTATAGGCTGCCCAACACTAGGAATATTCCACCAGCCCCTTAGGGTTTTTTACAGACGCTGAAATAAAGGAAAAGACTCAACTGCCCTTAGGATTTTTTACAGACTCGACTGACTGACTGTGGGCCTAGAGATACAGATGACTTATCCGGAAGCTAAGCTTTCGTAGAGACTACAGCTTCTCTTCTGGACAGTCCGATATAAGATCGACGGTTGTCATTTTTGCGCTGAAACTGACAAAGCCTCCACCGACTTTGCACCAGGTACCCGGATTGGGCTGGCCTGATTCCGCAGCTCTCTCAGCCCGATAATCACTCACCGCCCGTGTACCTGAGTCAATCCTGGTCAACAGCCTAGTGGGTCTTCTGCTGCTCCTGGCCAATGTACCCGGATTGGGCCAGCCCGACTTCGCAGCCTCCTCTGCCCGACAGTCGCTTGCTGCCCATGTACCTGAGTCACACGCGGCCCATGAAACAGCAGATCTTCACTCTTCTCAGTCCTCTTTGACTATCGTTGACAATGACTCATCACATCTAGAGCCATGAGGCCCACGCTATTCAGCATGGCTCCTCACGGGCGCGCCCACGAAGAGAGAAGGGCTCGCTGACAAGCGGGGCCCGAGTGTCAGTCCGAGGCGCGCGGGGGTAACGGGCTGGGCCGGCCAGGGAGAGAGAAAGGGAGGGGGAGGGCCCGTTACTGTTCTAAATTCTTTTCTGAATAAAAATAATTACAGAAAATGGATTAAAATATTTGGGCTACTTCCAAGGTTGATAAAAATTTGTAAAAATTCTCAAAAATGTATTTTGGCCTTGGGATCATCTACAAAATTTTCTAGCCTCTAGTTTGGTCATTTCTTCTAGATTCTAGTTCAAAAAGATTAAGGAGGGCATTAAAGGTATTTCCAAAACAAATAATTCCAGGAAAATTGGTTAAATAATATTTTTATTTCATGGGAAATTTGGGGTGTTACAAACCTATCCCCCTTACAAAGAATCTCGTCCTCGAGATTGGAACGCTACTCGAATAGCTCAGGGTATTGGGCTTTCAACTCGTCTTCTTTTTCCCATGTGGCTTCTTCAACGGGGTGGTTGTCCCACTGAACCTTGCAGAAGCGAACCACACGGCTCCTTGATGAGGACATCACTTCACATGATACACACATGGAGCCTCCACCTACAATTCAGCTACAAGGACCAATTACACGCGCCCGTGCCCGTCGCTTGAACCATGAGGTTAATTCTTTCCTTAGCAACTTTGATTATATTTGTTTGGACGGGATGCTACTGAATTCTAGTGATATTTTGTTGCTTAGGAACATGGGAGATGGAATAGAAGAGTTGGAGTTGAAGACGGAGCCGCACGGATGATTTGAAGTCAAGAATTCGCTAGTTCGGACTACATCAACCACCATTCACCAAAATGGGCATAACTTCCTCATACGAAGTCCGATTGGCGCGTTCTTGGACTTTTTGGAAAGCTAAGGAGAAGACGGATCGTTTGCCGTTGGTCTCATCTCTTTTGGAGTCTCGAGTCGACCTGTGTGTTTAAAACAGTCCTGCGTGACAGAACTGGGCCGTGTTGGCCATAATTTGAGTCTGTACGTCTTCTAGCCCACAGCCCAAGTCTGTTCACTTTCCACAGACCGCCGCCCTATATATTCTCACGCCAGCCACCTTTAGGGTTAGGTTTTGCTTTGTTGCATCTACACTGTTGTGTTTAGATCCCGCCTCTTGCACCGGACCGATTGGCTGCTGCATTGGCGTTTGTGAAACCTCACCTTATCTTCGTTTGTCTGTGATTTGGCATTCGATTTGTATCCTTCCTGTTCTTGCTTGTGTTCTTGGGTTCGCTTGCAGGAATTAGCCTTCGTGGCGAGGTCAATCGCGTTCTGCGTGGTTGATAACCAACGGAGATAGTGGTGTAACGATTGCAAGGTTTTGATCCGCCGGACCGGAGCCTTGGATCGCCAACGTCGAGATTCTCCACCAACCCAAGTTTATCCTTTACCTAGCGGAAGATCGGGACCAATCCCCCATCAGTTGGTATCAGAGCTCAGATTTCCCGTTAGGTAATTTCGATCTGCTTTTGTTTTACCCAGAGTCCAGAAAACCGCACCAAAAAAATTCCCCACCGAGAACCCCTTTGTGCCTTGCGATTTTAATTCCAGTTTTAACTTTGTTGAGTTCATGTTCTTGGTCTAGTCTTGTTGCTGGTTTAGTAATCCCTTTGTGTCGTTTGAGTAGTAGTTGTTCTTGTGTCTCAACAAAATTTCCCCACCGAAACCCCCCCTCCAGAACCCTACTTTGTTTTCCACGTCGACTCTTTGTGACCCCCCTTCAGTAAAACAGGCATAATTTTTTGCTCGTTTGGCAGAAAAATCTGAAATTTTTTGAGCGTGTTCCTGACCCGATTTGGGTGGGTACCCTAACCGGGTACGCCGGTTAGCCCTCACCAAACTCGCCAAAAAAATCAGGAAGATAAAGAAAAAAATTGGACAAAGTTTTTGCTCGTCGGACAGCGAACTTGTTTGAATTTTTGTGAGCCACATCCCACCTTAGTTGCAGGTGCCAATTTTTGTGGTTGTATCTCTGGTCATCCTTGTTCAAAAAAAATAGAGTGAAAAAAAGGAGAAAAAAAATATATATAAAAAAAGAGAGAAGTGGTCCTGTTTTGTTGCTTGTCCGAACTCTTGTCCGAACTCCTGTCCGAACACTTGTCCGATCTGAGGCAGGCATTGGCTGTTTGTTGCTTGTCCGATCTCTTGTTCGAACTCCTGTCCAAACTCTTGTCCAATCTGAGGCAGTCTTTGGCTGTTTGTTGCTTGTCCGATCTCTTGTCTGAACCTTTGTCCGAACTCTTGTCCGATCCGAGCAGCAGCAGAAAAAAAAATTGCACATACCCTTGTCCGATCCCTTGTCCGATCTATAGAGAGCTGATTTTGACCTGTTTTTGCTTCCTTTTTGATTTTTGGGCACATAGTTTCCCTCTATTGCTTGAACTTTCACTTTGGGAGCACTACGGTCAGCAACTTTGACGAGTACTAGGGAATACTTATTGAACTTGGTTTAACTGTTATTATTATCGCTAATCCTTGCTACTCACTTTGCCTTCCAAGCTACACCTTTCTCTTGGTCAGGACAGGTTCATTTCTTGCAATTGTACACCACCCTCCACTTGGTTCATCACCTGTAGGCCGGTGACCTCACTGCGGCGTGGTAAGAACACTTGCAAGCACGGGTAAGGTGCTTGACGGATTGCTTCCACCCCACACCCACCACCCCACCTAGCTGTTTTACAAAGGATTATTCCTTGTTGTTTTATCTTTTCACTAACATGGCAGATAACAGCGGCACCCCTCCATCTGATTTTAATGACTGTGTCTCACGGCGTGCTCTACTAGAGTCTCAGCGGCAGACCCAACATTCCATCGAACGTCTCGCGCGTACTGTGGCTGACCTAGTGGACCGAATGACTGCCTTGGAAACACGATTGCCTGCTGCACGAGCCAACGATGAACATGTTGAAGAGGAAGACGATCATATTGAAGAGGAGGACGACCTATCCTATGCCGGACACAATGCCATTGACCCTGACGAGGCTGCACGTCATCGCTTTCAGTTCAACCGTCAAGGTATGGGCGGCCACCGCAACCGCCATCCACGAGGTAACAATGACAACCGCAGGAATGATGATCCTTACTCCAAGGTAAAATTTTCAGTACCTCCTTTTGCTGGCACCTATGATCCAGATGCATATTTAGATTGGGAGATGTCAGTCGAACAAAAATTTAATGCTCACATGGTTCCTACTATCCACCGCGTGCGCTTAGCTACTAGTGACTTCACTGGTTTTGCTCTTCTTTGGTGGACTGAAATAGTTCAGGTTGGAAATGAACCACAAAATTGGGATATGTTAAAACGGCAAATGCGTGGTAGATGGGTCCCTCCTTCATATAAACGTGATTTGAGAAAAAAATTGCAGCGCCTAAACCAAGGAAATAAATCGGTAGAGGAGTATTATCAGGAATTGCAAATAGGTTGCATGCGTGCTGAAATTGAGGAGGACAATGAGGATAAAATGGCCCGTTTTTATGGTGGTTTAAGACGTGAAATTCAGGATATCATTGATTATAAAGAATACAATACTATCACTCGTCTTTTCCACCTTGCTATGCTTGCAGAGAAAGAATTGCAGGGTCACCAACAACCACCACGCAGCACGAGGACCAACATTGGTGGTGCTACTTCACGCTCAAGTGGGCAGCAGCAACGACCACCACCACCACCTTCTCGACCGATGACTACATCAGCACCTTCTACATCTACAGCCCAGGTTGAGAGTTCCAAGACTGCAGCATCCAAGGCGCCAGCCAAGCCCACCTCCTCGGCGGCCTCTACTGCACGTTCTGCAGCGATCCAGTGTCACAGATGCAAAGGACTTGGCCACGTTATGAAGGACTGCCCTAGTCAGCGGGCTTATATTGCTACGGAAGACGGTGGCTACGTAAGTGCTAGTGATGTTGAAGATGAATATGCACTTGCTGCTAACATTGCAGGAGATGATGATACATTCGACGATGACGCTGTTTTTGCGCCGGATACCTATGCCGACCATGAAGCACTTATAGTACAACGTGTTTTAAGCACTCACATGGAGCAGGACGATCGGGCACAACGGAACAATCTGTTTCAGACCTTCTTCCTCGTCAATGACCGCCGTGTACGTGTCATCATCGACAGTGGTAGTTGCAACAATTTGGTGAGCCTCGACATGGTAACGAAGCTTCAACTTCCCACACGTGCGCATCCACGCCCTTACCATGTGCAGTGGTTCAACAATAGCGGTAAGGTCAAGGTAACACAAACTACTCACATCAAATTTGCCATTGGTACATACTTAGGAGTTGCTGATTTTGATGTAGTACCAATGCAAGCATGTTCTCTGTTACTCTGTAGACCTTGGGAGTATGATACTGATGCTACACACCATGGTAGGAGCAATAAGTATACGTTTATGAACAAAGGAAAGAAAGTTACATTGCTTCCTATGACTCCTGCTGAAATTGTAAAATTTGAACAAGAAAAACATGCTAGGGATGCACAAAAGGGCAAACAATCTTCTGAAAATCAGCAAGTAGCTAAGACGCTTTTGAGGCAACAGAAAGATAAAATTGCTTCTCCTTCTTCATCACAAGCTATTAATCTGAAAGGACATGTCATGCTTGCAACTAAAACTGACCTTGCTGAAATTTGTGATGATACTCCCTTGCCATACGGCTTGATTTGCACAAACGTGTTGTTTTCACTTGCGAACATTCCTAGCACTGTTCCTGTTGCAGTCACTGACCTTTTGCAGGAGTTTAATGATGTTTTTCCTGCTGAGATACCACCCGGGCTGCCACCGATACGCGGCATCGAGCACCAAATTGATTTGGTCCCGGGAGCGTCTTTTCCTAATCGTGCAGCGTACCATACCAATCCGGAGGAGACAAAAGAAATTGAGCGCCAAGTACAGGACCTTCTTGATCGTGGGTACGTCCGTGAAAACCTTAGTCCTTGTGCAGTACCCGTTCTTTTAGTACCTAAGAAAGATGGTAGTTGGCGCATGTGTGTTGATTGTCGTGCTATTAATAATATCACCATTCGATATCGACACCCTATTCCTAGATTGGATGACATGCTTGATGAGCTTAGTGGTGCCATTATCTTTTCTAAGATCGATCTCCGTAGTGGCTACCACCAAATTCGCATGAAACTAGGTGATGAATGGAAAACTGCTTTTAAAACAAAGTTTGGATTATATGAGTAGCTTGTCATGCCTTTTGGACTTACTAATGCACCTAGTACCTTAATGCGCTTGATGAATGAAGTCCTACGGCACTTTATAGGACGCTTTGTGGTTGTATACTTTGATGATATCTTGGTTTATAGCAAGTCTCTCACTGAACATGTTGAACACCTACGTGCTGTTTTTTTTGCCCTCCGTGAAGCTAGAATGTTTGGTAACCTTGAGAAGTGCACGTTTTGCACGGATCGAGTTGTGTTTCTTGGCTATGTTGTCACTTCACAGGGTATTGAGGTCGACGCGGCAAAGGTAGAAGCAATCAACAGCTGGCCGCAACCCCAAACTATCACACAGGTACGTAGTTTCCTTGGTCTTGCAGGTTTCTACCGGCGTTTTGTGAAAGATTTCAGCACCATAGCCGGTCCTTTACATGAGTTGACCAAGAAGGGAGTTACTTTTACTTGGGAACCAGCACAAGAACAAGCTTTTGCCACACTCAAGGATCGCCTTACACATGCACCTCTACTTCAGTTACCCGACTTCGGTAAGCCTTTTGAGTTAGAATGTGATGCTAGTGGTTTTGGATTAGGAGGTGTGCTGCTGCAAGGAGGTAAACCCGTGGCCTATTTTAGTGAGAAATTACATGGCCCACAGTTGAACTATTCTACCTATGATAAGGAATTATATGCCTTAGTGTGTGTGCTTGAAACTTGGCAACATTACCTTTTGCCTAAGGAGTTTATTATTCATTCGGATCATGAAGCATTGAAGCATATACGTAGTCAAGCAAATCTGAATAAACGACATGCTAAATGGGTAGAATTTATTGAGACTTTTCCATATATCATTAAGCATAAAAAAGGGAAAGATAATGTGATTGCCGATGCTTTATCTAGACGTTATACATTGCTTTCTCAACTTGATTATAAGATCTTTGGTTTAGAAACATTGAAGGACATGTATGCTACTGATTTGGACTTCAAAGATGCTTTTGCAAATTGTACAAATGATCGTGCTTGGAACAAATATGTGCTGAATAATGGATATCTTTTTCGTGCTAACAAGTTATGCGTGCCGGCTAGCTCTCTTCGCTTGTTGTTATTGTAGGAAGCACACGGTGGTGGTTTGATGGGTCATTTTGGATCAAAGAAAACCGAAGATGTGCTGTCCACACACTTCTATTGGCCTAGGATGAGACGAGATGTTGAGCGCTATGTGGCACGATGCACTACTTGCAATAAAGCTAAGTCCCGTCTAAACCCACATGGTCTTTATATGCCTCTGCCCGTTCCTAGTGTACCTTGGGAGGATATTTCTATGGATTTTGTGTTAGGATTACCTAGAACTAGGAGGGGGAGAGATAGTATTTTTGTGGTGGTAGATCGTTTCTCTAAAATGGCGCATTTTATACCTTGTCACAAGAGCGACGATGCTACAAATGTTGCTGATTTGTTTTTCAGAGAGGTCGTACGCTTGCATGGAGTTCCCAATACCATCGTTTCAGATCGTGATGCCAAATTCTTAAGTCATTTTTGGAGGACGTTGTGGCATAAGTTGGGGATGAAGCTGCTGTTTTCTACTACTTGTCACCCCCAAACGGATGGACAAACGGAGGTCGTCAACCGCACATTGTCCACCATGTTGAGGGCTGTTTTGAAGACCAACTTGAAGCTTTTGGAAGAGTGTCTACCTCATATTGAGTTTGCATATAATAGGTCAGTACACTCTACTACTAAGGTAAGTCTGTTTCAAGTGGTCTATGGCTTTAATCCGCGTGCTCCTATTGATTTGCTACCATTACCACCATCTGAAAACATGAATTTTGATGCTACTACACGTGCTGAATTATTGCTTAAGATGCATGAAACTACTAAAGCAAACATAGAGAAAATGAATGAGAAATATCGTGCTTATGGTAGTAAGGGTAGAAAAGAGATAACATTTGAACCGGGTGATCTTGTTTGGTTGCACTTGCGCAAGGATCGTTTTCCTGATTTAAGAAAATCTAAATTGATGCCACGTGCTGATGGTCCTTTCCGTGTGCTTGAGAAGATAAATGACAATGCATATAAGCTTGAGTTGCCTGCAGCTTTTGGGGTTAGTCCCACATTTAACATTTCAGATTTAAAGCCCTATTTGGGAGATGATGATGAGCTTGAGTCGAGGACGACTCCAATTCAAGAGGGGGAGGATGATGAGGACATCACTTCACATGATACACACATGGAGCCTCCACCTACAATTCAGCTACAAGGACCAATTACATGCGCCCGTGCCCGTCGCTTGAACCATGAGGTTAATTCTTTCCTTAGCAACTTTGATTATATTTGTTTGGACGGGATGCTACTGAATTCTAGTGATATTTTGTTGCTTAGGAACATGGGAGATGGAATAGAAGAGTTGGAGTTGAAGACGGAGCCGCACGGATGATTTGAAGTCAAGAATTCGCTGGTTCGGACTACATCGACCACCATTCACCAAAATGGGCATAACTTCCTCATACGAAGTCCGATTGGCGCGTTCTTGGACTTTTTGGAAAGCTAAGGAGAAGACGGATCGTTTGCCGTTGGTCTCGTCGCTTTTGGAGTCTCGAGTCGACCTGTGTTTAAAACAGTCCTGCGTGACAGAACTGGGCCGTGTTGGCCATAATTTGAGTCTGTACGTCTTCTAGCCCACAGCCCAAGTCTGTTCACTTTCCACAGACCGCCGCCCTATATATTCTAACGCCAGCCACCTTTAGGGTTAGGTTTTGCTTTGTTGCATCTACACTGTTGTGTTTAGATCCCGCCTCTTGCACCGGACCGATTGGCTGCTGCATTGGTGTTTGTGAAACCTCACCTTATCTTCGTTTGTCTGTGATTTGGCATTCGATTTGTATCCTTCCTGTTCTTGCTTGTGTTCTTGGGTTCGCTTGCAGGAATTAGCCTTCGTGGCGAGGTCAATCGCGTTCTGCGTGGTTGATAACCAACGGAGACAGTGGTGTAACGATTGCAAGGTTTTGATCCGCCGGACCGGAGCCTTGGATCGCCAACGTCGAGATTCTCCACCAACCCAAGTTTATCCTTTACCTAGCGGAAGATCGGGACCAATCCCCCATCACTCCTGGTTACTCTTTCCTTAGTCTCCAGGATTTTGACTGGTTTCTCGATGTAGGTCAAATCTTCTTGAACGTTGAGTTGTTGGAGATCGGCCTGTTCAGTGGGCACACGAAGACACTTCTTTAGCTGGGAGACGTGGAACACATCATGAACTCCTGCCAAGGATGGAGGCAGTTCTAGTTGATATGCCACCTCTCCTTGCCGTCGGAGGATTGGAAAAGGTCCGACGTAGCGGGGTGCTAGCTTGCCTTTCATGTTGAACCTCTGTGTGCCACGGAGGGGAGTGACTCGGAGATATACATAATCGCCCTCTTCAAAGGTTAGGTCTCTTCGACGGTTATCGGCGTAGCTCTTCTGTCGGGACTGAGCTATCTTTAATCTATCCCTTATGATCTTGACCTTCTCTTCGGCTTCTCTCAGGATATTTGTCCCAAATAGTTGCGACTCTCCGGTTTGATCCCAGAGCAACGACGTTCTGCACTAACGCCCGTAGAGTGCCTCGAACGGGGACATTTGCAGGCTGGCTTGATAGCTGTTGTTGTAGGAGAACTCCGCATAGGGCAAGTTCTTGTCCCACATTCCGCCAAAGTCTAGAGCGCAAGCTCTAAGCATATCCTCCAATATCTGGTTAACCCTTTCAGTTTGACCATCAGTCTGAGGATGATAGGCGGTGCTAAAGTTCAGTCGGGTGTCGAGTTCCTCATGAAGGTTCTTCCAAAACTTAGAGGTGAACTGACTCGGAGATAGACATAATCGCCCTCCTCAAAGGTTAGGTCTCTTCGACGGTTATCGGCGTAGCTCTTTTGTTGGGACTGTGCTATCTTTAATCGGTCCCTTATGATCTTGACCTTCTCTTCAGCTTCTCTCAATATGTCTGTCCCAAACAGTTGCGATTCTCCGATTTGATCCCAGAGCAACGGTGTTCTGCACTTGCGTCCGTAGAGTGCTTCGAACGGGGACATTTGCAGGCTGGCTTGATAGCTGTTGTTGTAGGAGAACTCCGCATACGGCAAGTTCTTGTCCCACATTCCACCAAAGTCTAGAGCACACGCTCTAAGCATATCTTCTAATATCTGGTTGACCCTTTCGGTTTGACCGTCAGTCTGTGGATGATAGGCCGTGCTAAAGTTCAGCCGGGTGCCAAGTTCCTCTTGAAGGTTCTTCCAAAACTTGGAGGTAAACTGACTCCCACGGTCAGATACAATCTTCTTAGGAACTCCGTGAAGGCACACGATCCGGGTCATATACAACTCAGCCAACTTGGTGACAGTGTAAGTCATCTTGACAAGGATGAAGTGAGCTACCTTGGTGAGTCGGTCGACGATCACACAGATAGAATCATGACCAGCTTGGGTCCTGGGCAGTCCCATGATGAAGTCCATTCCTATCTCTTCCCACTTCCATTCGGGGACCTTGAGGGGTTGCAACAGTCCAGCAGGTCGTTGGTGCTCTGCCTTGACTAGCCGGCATGTGTCGCACTTGGCCACATACTCAGCTATTTCCCTCTTCATGCTGACCCACCAATATTTTTCCTTCAGGTCTTGATACATCTTGGTACTCCTGGGATGTATGGAGTATAGAGTATCGTGGGCTTCTTTAAGGATGAGGGTCTTCAACTCGGGCTTGTCGGGTATGCATATCCGGTTTCTAAACCAGATGGTACCGTGCTCGTCCTCAGAGAATCCGGGGGCTTTACCCTTCCGCGTGTTCTGTTGGATTTCCAAGATGTTCGTGTCTTCCTTCTGCTTTTCTCGGATCTGGTCTATCAAGATAGGCCTAGACTCCAAAGCAGCGAGGTACGCTCGGGTGGTGATCCCTAAATTCAGCCTTTCCATCTCCTTGTATAGCAAAGGGGCTTAGTCCTGTATCATTATGGCATTACAGTACCCTTTTTGACTAAGGGTGTCTGCCACCACATTTGCCTTGCCTGGACGATAATGGATGCCCAAGTCGTAATCTTTGATCAGCTCCAACCATCTCCTTTGTCTGAGGTTCAGATCTGGTTGGGTGAATATGTACTTGAGGCTCTTGTGGTCGGTGAAGACCACACACCGATTTCCCACAAGGTAATGTCTCCATATCTTCAAGGCATGAACCACGGCTGCTAACTCTAGGTCGTGGGTCGGGTAGTTCAGCTCATGAGGTCTCAGCTGTCGGGAGGCGTAGGATATCACCTTCCCATCTTGCATTAAGACACATCCCAACCCTTAGCGGGAGGCATCACAATAGACATGGATGTCTTTCCGAATGTCCGGCAGGGTAAGTATTGGAGCTATCACAAGCCTCTTTTTGAGGGTTTGGAAGCTTTCTTCACAATCTGGGGTCCATTCAAATTTTACCTCCTTTTGTAGTAGTCTGGTCATGGGCTTGGCGATCTTCGAAAAATTCTCGATGAACCGGCGATAGTATCCGGCCAATCCGAGAAAACTCAGGATCTCGGTCATGCTCGTGGGCTGCAACCAGTTGGTTATGGATTCCACGGTGGTTGGGTCCACAGCTATTCCTCCGGCAGATATGACATGGCTGAGGAACTTCACCTCAGACAACCAAAACTCGCACTTGCTGTATTTGGCGTACAGTTGTTGTTCCCTTAGCTTTCCGAGGGTCAGACAGAGGTGGGTTTTGTGTTCTTCCTTGGTCTTGGAGTAGACGAGGATATCGTCGATGAATACCACGATGAACTTATCCAAGAACTCCATGAATACATTGTTCATCATGTTCATGAAAAAGGCTGGGGCATTCGTGAGTCCGAACGACATCACAGTATACTCGTAGAGTCCACAGCGAGAGGTGAAGGCCGTCTTGGGGATGTCCTCTTCTCTAATCCTCAATTGGTGATAACCTGACCTGAGGTCAATCTTAGAAAACACCGAGGATCCTTTCAGTTGATCGAACAAGTCATTGATCCACGACAATGGGTACTTGTTCTTGATGGTTACGTCGTTTAAGGCTCTATAGTCCACACACATCCTTTTTGTCTTGTCCTTCTTCATAGCGAAGATGACCGGTGCACCCCAGGGTGAGGTACTCGGTCGGATGTACCCTTTCTGCTCCAGGTCTTTGATATTGCTCTTGACTTCGGCTAGTTCATTGGCGGCCATCCGGTATGGGTGCTTGGAGATTGGAGTGGTCCCGGGGACAAGCTCGATTCTGAATTCGATGTCCCACTTGGGAGGCATTCCTGGTAGGTCCTCTGGGAAGACATCCATAAACTCCTTGACTATGGGCACTTCTTCAAGGGCTAGAGAGTGAAGAGATGTCCCCAGTGGTCATCCGAAAAGTGACGGCTTCGTCTTCGGGGTTGGTCACTGTTACGGACTTGCTGGCGCAATCGATCACTCCTTTGTGTTTCATTAGCCAATCCATTCCTAGGATGAGGTCGAGTCCGATACACTTAATGAGGACTGGCTCGGCCCGGAATAATACTCCTTGGATCTCTATCTTAACCTTAGGACTGTATAAGTGGGCTAAGGTTTTATTGCCTAGAGTGGCAATCATCATGGGGACTGGTAGAGGGAGCACTTCTAAGTCATTCGTTTTCACAAAATCTTCCGAGACGAAAGAGTGTGTTGCTCCAGAGTCAAATAGTATTGTAGCTGGTAGAGAATTTGCGGTAAACGTACCGAGCATGACTTCGGGAGCCTCCTGAGCTTCCTCCGCGCTAATGTGGTTGACGCGAGCATGAACCGCCTGGTTGGGTGCTGCGCCTTGGGGCTGCTTGGGGTGAGGACACTCGTGCGATTAGTGCCCTTCCTTCTGGCAGTTGAAGCAGACGACCGGCTTCCCTTGGCGATCCCTTAAGATCGGGGCCTTGGCGGCGGGCGTCGGTTGAGCGGTCGGGGCTGGTGGAGCGGGGCGGGGATGCCCGGCGTTGGATCCACCGGCGGCGTGAGGTGGCCTGTAGGCGGGCCGAGGATGGTAGGCGGGCGCTGGTGGTGGAGGGACGAAGCGGGGACTCTGGGAATTCACCTGCTGATGCTTGAAGGCAATCATCTTCCTCTTCTTGAGGTCCAGCTTGTTTTGCTCAGTCTCTTGGATGAGCGCTTTATTCACCAACCGTTGAAAGTCAGCGTAGTCGGTGGCGACGAGCTGGATGGACAACTCATCCTTAAGTCCCTGGAGGAACTTAGCCTGGCGGAGGGCGTCGGTCCGCACCTCTTCTGGCACGTAGCGTGCCAGACGGTTGAACTCATGGAGGTACTCCATGACAGTCCGGCTGCCCTGTTGTAGGTCATGGAACACCTGCTGTTTCACCGCGATAACTCTGGCAGGGACGTGGGCGGCACGAAAGGCGATGGAGAACTCCGCCCATGTCACCACGTGGTCCTCTGGCTGGGACTCACGGTAGTTTTCCCACCACTCTACGGCGGGACCTTGGAGCTGATGAGTGGCGAAGGCCACTCTCTCCCAGTCGGTGCAGGGGAGGAGGTCCAACTTCTTCCCTATGGTGCGGAGCCAATCTCCAGCCTCCATGGGGTTGGTGGTGCTGGAGAAGATCGGTGGGCGCACGCGCAGGAACTCTGAGAGTTGGGGAGCGGGCGCGAGTGCGGGCGCATGAGGGGCGGGCTCCACATTTTGCAGACGGTCCAACTGTGCTTGTTGGTGCTGCATTTCGGTGAGGAGGGCGGTGATCAACTGGTTTTGATTCGCCATCATTTCCGCCAAGGTAGGGTGGTTGGCGGATGGTGACCCAGTCTGTCGTGGGCCCGTTGCACCCCAGTTGGGCACAACACTTTTGGGCAAGCTGTGGCTTCCTCCTTCTCCATTGTTGGAGCCGGTGTTCTGGTTGTCGGCCATCTTCTGAAAATAAGATGTTAGCCATGAGATAAAAAGATGTTGATACAAACATTTTAATCAAAAGGGGCCGTTGAGGCTCATGTATATATCTCAAGTGGTATAAAAAATTTTGTTACAATCATTTTCTTATTTTATTCTACCCACAACACAAGTTGTTGTAGATAGCACCACATACATAAAATTATTAGTCAAGCAACAGTAACTAGCGCCTACTCGCCATCGGAGGCGGGCTCCGTGCTCTCGGAACCACGAGCACGTGGGTCCTGAGGGATGGTGGGCTCGAGAAAATTCTCGATGATTGGGTCGGAGACGAGGCTGGGGCGCAGTGCAGGGGCGCTGGTGGTGGACGGTCCGGTGGTCGGGGGTGTGGCGGGATCCTCTTGGGGCGAGGGGCAGGCTCGCGGATGGGCTTCCTCTTCCTCGGGAGGAGGGGAACCATCTCCGCAATGTCCTTCTGCAGCTGCATAATCTTGCACTACAGCTCACCATTCTGCTGGATCAAGTTCTTCGTATCCTCACGAAGGAACTCAACCGCCTCATGGTGCTCATCGGCGTCGAGCACGGCCTCGGTATGGAGGTCGTCCATGGCCTCAAGAAGATGCGACTACCGAGCCATGACCGGATCACAAACGGAGTGAACTCCGAGGTAGATACTACGGTAGGCGCCGGGAGTGCGCTTCGGCAAAAGCCGAAAAGACGAGTTCTGAAGACGATCATCATAGATCATCCTCAACTCCATAAGGGCTTGGAGGGCGATGCGTTGGAACGCGACGTCGAAAGTCGGGCCCCCAAGTGCTGTCGTGTAGGGTGGCAGGTGCTCTCCGGATCCGTGGACGGTGAGGGAGACATCGCAAGGTCCGGCGAATTCCTCCAGGTACACCCCCTGGAATTCAGGCTCGAAGAGGAACCCGAGGAAAGTGAGCATCATGCGGAGCTCCCTGACGAAGCCCTCATAGTGGTGGCAGTAGCTGTGTACTTGATAGACTGGCATCTACAAAAACAAGTTGAAGAAAGTGAGGGCAGGAACAAAGTTTATAAAGTAGGTTTTCGAGAAATAATTTTCTGCAGCTATTGGCTAGGCTGGTCCGTTTGGCTTCCTATAGTCAAGTCAGCTCTGATACCATCTTGTGACGCCCCGATTTACCAAATCGGAATATTATTGAATTTCCAAAGAAAAACAATAATACAAGAGGTTCATCATGCGACAATCGTACATACGGTAAGTATTCATGGTACGCAGACCATATTATTACATCAGAGTTAAATAAAAACAATAATAAAGGTAAACTGCATGATGAACGCCTTCTTCAAGATCTTTCCGCTTGACTGGGTCGCTACTCCAGACCATCCTCATAGTGGGCATCCTCTTAATGGTGTGTCCAACGGGTATGAGTACAAAGAGTACTCAATAAGCCACCGCGAATGCAAGTAATAATGCAGGATAATAACAAGGCAAGAGTAATGGCTAAAAGTGCGGAAAAGTACATTTTCAATTATTGCGTTTAGTGTAGTCAAATTTTATCATGCGGAATAATAAACATGAACATCAATAATACCATCTAACTCGAGGAGTACGTTTTCCCTCCTCGCACAATGGTCCTTACATGTCAAACCATCGTGCACATTCATTCCAAAAGTAAACTAACTGTGGGATGTCACGCAACCCGCCCTTGACCGTGGGCTCGTCTTTTCAAAAAGATTTATGACTCTGATCAGAGGTGTACCACTGTACCCACAAGGCACGCACTTATCCCAAACACCAAAGTGTAACGAGATGACAAATAGCATGGGAACTCATGCCAAAACCTCAGCTTGAAATGCTCCAAGCGATAACCACCCGCTCTAGGTTTCACCGGCGCGCCGGGCCGCATCCCGGCTAACGTCGCACCTCATTTTGTGCCATGTCGGTAAAGCCACCCATAGGTGCAGCTTGACCCATCTCCAAATGGTGGCCTCGGTTTGGAACACTTCATACCTTAGTTAGGACTTACCCATTAGACTTGTGCTTAGTACGGAAGTGTATTGCAACGGATCCCGTAGACCGGTCCTTATAGTGCCTCGGGTGCTACCGACCAATGCCCTAGCTTGCACCCAGAACCCACCATGCATACACTCACAACCATAACTCTATCACCAACAGAATTCCAAAGATAAGGATAACGGGGATCATATAGTAGAACCAAGTTGCTACGACTCATTCTTAACCCTATAGAAATCCTGTCGATACATTGGACACTAGCTAATAATACTCATCATGTGGTGACAAGGAGTTTAGGCTAGATAGCATGGCTTGGGTTGCACATCAAGGTCGGGGGATCCTAATAAATATATGGTAAGGGTTTCATTTGACTAATGCATGTATAAACTATGTGTTTTAGCAATAGTTTAATAAAACATGGGATTAATATGCTCAAAAGATTGGTTTGGTGGCTTGCCTTGTTAAGCAAAAGGCGACGGGAGAACTTCCGGGAAGTATTACGGCTCCTCGGCGGCGTCGTAGTCTTCCCAATATAAATAAAATAAAATAAATACGACACTCAATTAAACAATCTAAAACCACACAACAAGCATATAGGTTTTGATTGGGTTAACTTAAAGAAAACAAAATTGTTAAGTTTCTATAAGTCATTTTATGAATAATTAAAATGAACTATAATGAAACATGGCCCTTTATAAAAGGGGTTTTAATTGTGAATAAACTTATTTTAAGTTTTCTAATCCATTTAAAATAAGAGCTTTAGGGAAAACTTAGTGGTTTTATCATGTTAACAGGAAATGAACAAATATGAAGTTTTGCTGAAATTTAAATAATTAAATTTGTAATTTACCCTAAGGGCATTTGAATACCTTATTAAATAAGGATGAAATATTCAAAGTAAGTATACTGTTTTTATTGCATTAACATGTAGAGAATAAAATTACAAATTTTTTGGAATTGAAATGATAATTTTTGGAGTTCAAATGCGTCAGATATGAATTTTAGAAGTTTAAAATCATTTCTGGAATTTAAATTAAATCCTAAACAACCTCGGGTCCACGGTGAGCCAGGCTCACGGTGAACTCGCGCACTGTGCGCGTGTGCCGGATCGAGATCCACCATTGGATCGCGATTGGGCGGCCACGGGCGAGGCGGGAGGTTTAAATGAAAATGGACGCGCGAGATTAAAAGGCCGAACCGGTATGCGATGGACGACTCGGATTAAACGTGGGTTTTAAATATTAACGAACGCATGAGATTAAAACGTACCCCTTTGCTCAGATCCGACGGCGTAGATTAAACCGCACAGGGGATTTAATCGCCACCGTTAGATCCAGATCGCACGGCCAGGATAGAATCCGACACGACACAGGTACTCGACCCATGCCGGTCGTCTTCTCGGGCGACGGCGAGCGGGCCAGAGGCCACTGCGAGCGACGGCAGCCCTAGCTAGACCTAGAAACGGAAAGATGACGTCAAGGCGAACACGGGGATACCTTTGGCGAGGCGAGGGGTCGACGGAGCGTGGCCGGCGACGAGGGTAGACGACGGAGCGGTTTGGGTTCCTCGTCGGCGATGGTGTTCCGGCGGGGTTCGTCATCGATGGAGGGGTGGCCAAAGTTGGTGAGGTCCTTGCGGTCACAATGGTGTGCTCGGCGAGGGCGAAGGAGGTCACCGGCGATGGCGGGTGGTGACCGGAGTGCGGGCGGTGGTGTGGCGCTAGAGTTCATTTTTGGGTGTTCTTCTCGGTCTGTACGCGAATTGACGTGGGGGTTGAGAACGGCGGTGGTCGGGGGTTTAAATAGGGGTATAGGCAGGGACAGAGAGGGCGCAATCGGGGGAGGGCCGAGAGTAACGACGGCGAGCTCTTACCATGCATGCGAGCGACAGGCGATAATGCGTGGGTTAATGAGGGGAAACGGTCGGCGCATCGCGGGGGTGTTAATGGCGTCGGCGAATTAACGCTAGGGGGGCTGGTGGGGCGGATCCGAGGCGGGATTGGGGGCGGCGAGGTTAGGGGGGTTGGCGCGAGGTGGACGATGGGTCCGACAGGTGGGGTCCACCGGGCAGCAGGCGAACACGCGATAGAGGGCGAGGCTGACGGGTGGGGTTGGGCTCGGCCGAAAGAGGGGTGGCGCCGATAGGTGGGGCCGAGGCGTCGGGCGCGCGCGCGAAGAGAGAAGGGCTCGCTGACAAGCGAGGCCCGAGTGTCAGTCTGAGGCGCACGGGGGTAACGAGCTGGGCCGACCGGGGAGAGAGAAAGGGAGGGGGAGGGCCCGTTACTGTTCTAAATTCTTTTCTGAATAAAAATAATTACAGAAAATGGATTAAAATATTTGGGCTACTTCCAAGGTTGATAAAAATTTGTAAAAATTCTCAAAATGTATTTTGTCCTTGGGATCATATACAAAATTTTCTAGCCTCTGGTTTGGTCATTTCTTCTAGGTTCTAGTTCAAAAAGGTTAAGGAGGGCATTAAAGGTATTTCCAAAATAAATAATTCAAGAAAAATTGGTTAAATAATATTTTTATTTCTTGGAAATTTTGGGGTGTTACATCGCCGGACGTCGAGCACCCAGAGGCCCCCGAGCCGCTCCCACGGTGCTCCAAACCGACTACACAAGTTCCTGAGACCCGGAGCTCCCCTACGAAGGAGATGAAGACCTTCCTGAAGATGAGGCTACGCAAGTAGCGTGACTTCAGGAGGAAGTGGCAAGGTGGAGGCAAGAGGCTACCGATCGACTCCGCTCTCAAGCTTCTACTCATGCTCTAGAAGGGCCTCGAGATGGTGGTGTTGGTGATCTTCCCGAAGCTGTCCAAGTCTTGGAGGAAGCTGAGAATGCATCCTTCGACGATGAGTCTCCATTGCATCTAGACCTACAGAAGGTGCCCTTCGACCCCAGGTTTAAAGCCTCGAAGCTGCACAAATACTCTGGTGGGTCTGACCCCAGAGAATTCTCTCGTTCGTATGCTTTGGTGATAGAAGCCAGCGGAGGGGTGCGTAACACTATGGCGAAGTGCTTCCCCCTCGCTCTCGAAGGTGTAGCTCTCCGATGGTTCTGGTCTCTAAAGCCAGGATCGATCAAGTCCTGGGAGCAGCTAAAAAGGAAGTTTGTAAGCAACTTACAAGGTACATTTGTGGCCCCAATGTCGACTGGGAGTCTATTTCAGGTGAAGCAGCAAGCGAGGGAGATTCTTCGAGAGTATTTCACACGCTTCGCCCACACCAAGTCTCAGATTAAAGGCTTGTCTACCTCTTCGGTAGTCGATGCCGCACATGAAGGGGTGCTAAACCCAGATCTCCTCAGCAAGCTTACTCAAAAACCGGTGTCATCTGTGGCACAGCTAATGGCAAACTTCGAACAGTATGCCAAGGCAGAGGAAGGCTGCCTCCGAAGAACCGCAACACCTGCACCAGCCCTTCGAGAAGTGAAGATGGAGCCTCAAGTCCCAACCTCTCTGCAAGCCCCCTTGACAATCGATTCAATGATCATAGGCGGGGAAAGAAGCACTTCCACTCGGTGGTGTTGAACATTGCACCCTCTGCCCTAAAGGCACCTGTCAACTTTCAACAGGCGCAAGGCTTCAAGGTTGGTGCTTCGAAGCCCCATGAAAGAGTAGCTGGTAGGCGTCAGAGCTTCTTCTATTGTGTGCATGGCGAGAATAGAAGCCATGACATGAAGGATTGTAAGTCTGTATTACCCCTTCGGGGTGAATACCTTGGATGAAGTACAGTGCGAGGTACTTCGGATCGAGCCCCTCCAGCGGCTCGTTCGGAGCCCGTGGAAACCGTGGCCTGAGCCGGCATCCCCGAAGCACCAATGCAGCTCCTGGTGGCCAATATTATGCCACCACCGAAGCAGGAAGATCCCCAAGATCGCGGCAAGTGAGTGGTCCTACCCATCTCTAGAGGGGGGATCCTCGGTAACATTCCGAAAAGGCAGCGGCGAGAATATGTCCGCGAAGTAGGGCACATAGGGACCTTGAATTCTGCGGCAGGAATGCCCGAGTGGTCTCATGTACCTATTTCCTTTACTGCCAATGATGTTGTGGGGGTGAAATTCCCTCATGCTGACCCCCTAGTCATTTCGGCTGATATAGCGGGAGTCGAAGTTCGAAGGATCCTGGTAGACGGCGGGAGCTCCGTAGATATACTTTTTGTCCAGGCCTTCGACCAAATGTGCATTCCTCGGAGGCATTTACTTCCAGCGGCCCACCCACTCCAAGGCTTCGCAGGTCTGCCTCTCGATGCCCTCAGCCAGATAGGCCTCGAGGTTGCCTTCGGAGAGGGGCCCCTAGCCAGGGTGGAAGAAGTGATCTTCGACGTCGTCGATGCCCCATATGCCTATAATGTGATTTTTGGACGGGAGATGTTGAACAAGTTCGGGGCTATAGCACATCATAACTACTTATGTCTCACGATGCCCACGCAAGGTGGAGTTCTCACTATCTCAGGAGACCAAGATGTAGCTCGAAGAACGGAGTATGGCCATAGTTAGCCACTCGACCCTCGACAAGTGCACAGTGTGTCAGAGCACACAGAGGAGGCTTCAGAGTCTCCAAACTCCTCGAAGGGCCTTTCCCCAAAGCCAAGCCCGGAAGGTGATGTCGTCATGAAGATAATCCTGAAAGATGGCAAGGAGTACCCTATACAGTTCGACAAGGGGCTACCATCGGAGATAACTACTTCACTGGAGGAAGTAGTCAAACAAAATTTGGATATCTTTGCCTGGACCGACGAAGACATCACCAGGGTTGACTGGAGTATCATCGAGCATAGTTTGCTTGTCAACCCGAAGGCTAGGCCAGTGCACCAAGGGCTCCAAAAGTTATCAGCAGAGAGGGCAGACCTCACCAAGGTAGAATTGGAAAAATTGCTAAGGGCTGGCATCATTAGGGAAGTAGCCCACACGGAGTGGCTGGCTAACCCTGTTTTTGTCAGGAAGAAGGGCTTCGGCAAGTGGCGCATGTGCATTGATTTCACATCATTAAATAAAGCATTCCCAGGAGACCCCTACCCTATGCCCCGAATAGACCAGGTGGTGGACTCTACGGCTAGCTCCAAATTACTGAGCTTCCTGGATGCATACTCCGATTATCATCAAGTCTGGCTAAAGCGCGAAGACGAAGACAAGACGAGTTTTATAACCCCCTCTGGAGTATTTTGTTATGTAAGAATGCCTTTTGGCTTGCAGAATGCCAGAGCCACCTTCTCACGTTTGATAGATAAGGCTCTAGGTCATCAAATAGGCCGAAATGTCGAAGCCTATATGGATGATATTGTAATAAAGAGTGTTGTAAAGCACCATCATAGCCTAGACTTAGCTGAAACATTTGAGAGCCTCCGAGCATGTGGAGTTCGCCTCAACCCTAAAAAATGTATATTCGGGGCGCAAGCAGGAAAACTGCTAGGGTACTTAGTTTCGAGTAGGGGAATCGAAGCTAGCCCAACGTAGATAAGCGCATTTCAAAGAATGGCTCCACTAGAAAATTTGAAGAAGGTCCAGAAGCTAACAGGACGGCTCGCAGCTCTTAGCAGATTCCTGGCCAGATCAGCTGAGCGAAGCCTTCCAATTTTTAAAGCTCTAAAGGGGTCTGAAAGTTTCAAGTGGACGCCGAAGTGCCAGAAGAGCTTCGATGATATTAAAGAATACCTCGGAAGCCTGTCAACACTTACTATGCCCCTCCCGGAAGAAACTCTCCTTCTTTATCTTGCAGCAATGGGCTCCGCAGTAAGTGCAGTATTGGTCAGAGAAGTTGAGCTTAAAGGAAAACTGGTGCAAAACCCAGTTTATTTTGTCTCAGAAGCTTTGTCCGGAGCAAATACAAGATACTCCGAGCTCGAAAAATTTGCTTATGCTTTGGTAATGGCCTCGTGTAAGCTAAGGCATTATTTTATAGCACATAATCTTATCGTTCCTACCTCGTATCCCCTTGGCGATATGCTTCGGAGCAAAGATTCTACGGGAAGGATCAGAAAATGGGTTGTCGAGCTAGCCCCCTTTGGTATTTCCTTCATGGCGAGAACAACTATCAAATCTCAGATCATAGCTGACTTCGTGGCAGAGTGGACTCCATCTGCAGTCTGGGATCCAGAAGAAACCTCTGAAGGTTTGTGGACAATTTTTTCTGACGGAGCCTATCAGGCATCTAGTGCCGGAGTTGGAGCTGTGATAATATCACTGTTAGGGCAGAAGGCCATGTATTCTGCGAGGCTCAACTTTAAGACCACCAATAATATCATAGAGTATGAAGGAATCCTGTTAGGCCTCCGAAAGGCAAAGGCACTTGGAGCAGCAAGGATTTTAATTAAAACAGATTCCCAAGTCCTGGAGGAAGCCGAGAATGCATCCTTCGACGATGAGTCTCCATTGCATCTAGACCTGCAGAAGGTGCCCTTCGACCCAGGTTTAGAGCCTCGAAGCTGCACAAATACTCTGGTGGGTCTGACCCCAGAGAATTCTCTCGTTCGTGTGCTTTGGTGATAGAAGCCAGTGGAGGGGTGCGTAACACTATGGCGAAGTGCTTCCCCCTCGCTCTCGAAGGTGTAGCTCTCCGATGGTTCTGGTCTCTAAAGCCAGGATCGATCAAGTCCTGGGAGCAGCTAAAAAGGAAGTTTGTAAGCAACTTACAAGGTACATTTGTGGCCCCAATGTCGACTGGGAGTCTATTTCAGGTGAAGCAGCAAGCGAGGGTGATGCTTCGGGAGTATTTCACACGCTTCGCCCACACCAAGTCTCAGATTAAAGGCTTGTCTACTTCTTCGGTAGTCGATGCCGCACGCGAAGGGGTGCTAAACCTAGATCTCCTAAGCAAGCTTCATCAAAAACCGGTGTCATCTGTGGCACAGCTAATGGCATACTTCGAACAGTATGCCAAGGCAGAGGAAGGCTGCCTCTGAAGAACCGCAACACCTGCACCAGCCCTTTGAGAAGTGAAGACGGAGCCTGAAGTCCCAACCTCTCTGCAAGCCCCCTTGACAATCGTTTCAATGATCATAGGCGGGGAAAGAAGCACTTCCACTTGGAGGTGTTGAACATTGCACCCTCTGCCCTGAAGGCACCTGTCAACTTTCAACAGACGCAAGGCTTCAAGGTTGGTGCTTCGAAGCCCCATGAAAGAGTAGCTGGCAGGTGCCAGAGCTTCTTTTGTTGTGTGCATGGCGAGAATAGAATCCATGACATGAAGGATTGTAAGTTTGTATTAACCCTTCGGGGTGAATACCTTGGACGAAGTACAGCGCGAGGTACTTCGGATCGAGCCCCTCCAACGGCTCGTTCAGAGCCCATGCAAACCGTGCACTGAGCCGGCATCCCCGAAGCACCAATGCAGCTCCCGGTGGCCAATATTATGCCACCACCGAAGCAGGAAGATCCCCAAGATCGCGGCAAGCGAGTGGTCCTACCCATCTCTAGAGGGGGGACCCTCGGTAACATGTCGAAAAGGCAGCGGCGATAATATGTCCGCGAAGTAGGGCACATAGGGACCTTGAATTCTGCGGCAGGAATGCCCGAGTGGTCTCATGTACCTATTTCCTTTACTGCCAATGATGCTGTGGGGGTGAAATTCCCTCATGCTGACCCCCTAGTCATTTCAGCTGATATAGCGGGAGTCGAAGTTCAAAGGATCCTGGTAGACGGCGGGAACTCCGTAGATATACTTTTTGTCCAAGCATTCGACCAAATGTGCATTCCTCGGAGGCATTTACTTCCAGTGGCCCGCCCACTCCAAGGCTTCGTAGGTCTGCCTCTCGATGCCCTCAGCCAGATAGGCCTCGAGGTTGCCTTCGGAGAGGGGCCCCTAGCCAGGGTGGAAGAAGTGATCTTCGACATCGTCAATGCCCCATATGCCTATAATGCGATTTTTGGACGGGAGATGTTGAACCAGTTCGGGGCTATAGCACATCATAACTACTTATGTCTCACGATGCCCACGCAAGGTGGAGTTCTCACTATCTCAGGAGACCAAGATGTAGCTCGAAGAACGAAGTATGGCCATAGTTAGCCACTCGACCCTCGACAAGTGCATAGTGTGTCAGAGCACACAGAGGAGGCTTCAGAGTCTCCAAACTCCTCGAAGGGCCTTTCCCCAAAGACAAGCCCAGAAGGTGATGTCGTCACGAAGATAATCCTGAAATATGGCAAGGAGTACCCAATACAGTTTGACAAGGGGCTACCATCGGAGATAGCTACTTCACTGGAGGACGTAGTCAAACAAAATTTGGATATCTTTGCCTAGACCGATGAAGACATCACCAGGGTTGACTGGAGTATCATCGAGCATAGTTTGCTTGTCAACCCGAAGGCTAGGCCAGTGCACCAAGTGCTCCAAAAGTTATCAGCAGAGAGGGCAGACCTCGCCAAGGTAGAATTGGAAAAATTGCTAAGGGCTGGCATCATTAGGGAAGTAGCCCACACGGAGTGGCTGGCTAACCTTGTTTTTGTCAGGAAGAAGGGCTCCGGCAAGTGGCGCATGTGCATTGATTTCACATCATTAAATAAAGCATTCCCACGAGACCCCTACCCTATGCCCCGAATAGACAAGCTGGTGGACTCTACGGCTGGCTCCGAATTACTGAGCTTCCTGGACGCATACTCTGATTATCATCAAGTCTGGCTAAAGAGCGAAGACGAAGACAAGACGAGTTTTATAACCCCCTCTGGAGTATTTTGTTATGTAAGAATGCCTTTTGGCTTGCGGAATGCCAGAGCCACCTTCTCACGTTTGATAGATAAGGCTCTAGGTCATCAAATAGGCCAAAATGTCGAAGCCTATATTGATGATATTGTAATAAAGAGTGTTGTAAAGCACCATCATAGCCTAGACTTAGCTGAAACATTTGAGAGCCTCCGAGCATGTGGAGTTCGCCTCAACCCTGAAAAATGTATATTCGGGGCGCAAGCAGGAAAACTGCTAGGGTACTTAGTTTCGAGTAGGGGAATCGAAGCTAGCCCGACGCAGATAAGCGCATTGCAAAGAATGGCTCCACTAGAAAATTTGAAGCAGGTCCAAAAGCTAACATGATAGCTCGCAGCAATCAGCAGATTCCTGGCCAGATCAGCCGAGCGAAGCCTTCCAATTTTTAAAGCTCTAAAGGGGTTTGAAAGTTTCAAGTGGACGCCGAAGTGCCAGAAGAGCTTCGATGATATTAAAGAATACCTCGGAAGCCTGTCAACACTTACTATGCCCCTCCCGGAAGAAACTCTCCTTCTTTATCTTGCAGCAACGGGCTCCGCAGTAAGTGCAGTATTGGTCAGAGCAGTTGAGCTTAAAGGAAAACTGGTGCAAAACCTAGTTTATTTTGTCTCAGAAGCTTTGTCCGGAGCAAATACAAGATACTCCGAGCTCGAAAAATTTGCTTATGCTTTGGTAATGGCCTCGTGTAAGCTAAGGCATTACTTTCTAGCACATAATCTTATCGTTCCTACCTCGTATCCCCTTGGTGATATGCTTCGGAGCAAAGATTCTAAGGGATGGATCGGAAAATGGGCTATCGAGCTAGCCCCCTTTGGTATTTCCTTCACGGCGAGAACAACTATCAAATCTCAGATCATAGCTGACTTCGTGGCAGAGTGGACTCCATCTGCAGTCTGGGCTCCAGAAGAAACCTCTGAAGGTTTGTGGACAATTTTTTCTGACGGAGCCTATCAGGCATCTAGTGCCGGAGTTGGAGCTGTGATAATATCGCTGTCAGGGCAGAAGGCCATGTATTCTACGAGGCTCAACTTTAAAACCACCAATAATATCATAGAGTATGAAGGAATCCTGTTAGGCCTCCGAAAGGCAAAGGCACTTGGAGCAGCAAGGATTTTAATTAAAACAGATTCCCAAGTCATCGCAGGGCATGTTGACAAAAGCTTTCAAGCCAGGAACCCGCATCTTGCAAAATATTTAGAAGAAATCCATAAGACAGAAGCAATTTTTAAAGGATTTTCTCTTCGGAGTATCCCTCGAGCAGATAATCAACTCGCAGACATTCTAGCGAAGGCTGCAGCTGGAGGGTGCTTTCTATGAAGAACTTATCAATCCTACGGTAAATCAATTACCTTCCGTAGAAGTCCTTTGCATCCTAGCTGCAGATTGGCGGACTCTGATAATGGATGTCTTGCAAAACAGCGCAGTTCTGTCAGAAGGTCCGGATTTCTGAAGGTTGCAAGCAAGGGCTCGAAATTATGAGCTTGTCAATGGGATATTATACAAAGCCAGAGTGTGTTCTCCCTTACTCCGGTGCATCTCACAACCCAAAAGCCAAGATATACTTCGGTACATTCACGAAAGTTTATGTGGAAGCCACCTGGCCCCCCATGCTCTAGCAGGAAAGACACTTCGGCAGGGGCTCTATTGGCCAACAATTGTGAGAGATGCGGAAGACCTAGTTCGAACCTATCAAGGATGCTAGTGGATGGGAAGACGGAGCCACCGTCCACCAACACCACTTCAAGTTATTGCCCCGGTATGGCCAATGGCACGATGGGGAATAGATCTCATCGGCCCTTTTCCAATGGCAAAAGGTAGCTTGAAGTTTGCAGTGGTAGCAATTGAGTATTTTTCTAAATGGGTCGAAGCTGAACCCCTAACTGCTATCACTTCAAAAAATGTGCAAAAAATCTTCTAGCAAAATATCATATGCAGGTTCAGAGTGCTAAGGGAGTTAACTGTGGATAATGGCACCCAGTTCGAAGCAGAGCCCTTTAAAGAATTTTGTGAAGAACTGGGCATCAAGTTATGCTTCGCAGCAGTTCACCATCCACAATCCAACGGAGCCGTCGAGCGAGCCAATGGAAATATTCTCTCCAGTTTAAATCGAAGGATTGTCGGGCTGGCCAAAGGACTGTGGACCGAAGAACTTCCTAAGATTTTATGGTCCATTCAGACCACTCAAGCCAGGTCCACAGGCTTCACACCATTCAGGATGCTATTCGGAGATGAGTCCATGACTCCTACGAAGCTCAAAGGTGGATCCCTTCGCGTAGTAGAACCTGGAAATGAAGACGAGAGAAGCACTTCGCAGGACTTGTCAGAAGAAACAAGGCTTCGAGCTGTCGCCAATCTGACAAAGTACCAAGACCAAACAAAGACATGGTATGACCCAAAGATAAAAGTGAACGAGCTTAAACCAGGTCATTTGGTATTGCAAAGTGTAATAGCTCCAGTGAAGCTAGGAAATAAATGGGAAGGACCATATATTATCCTACGCTCAGTGCGCCCTGGCTCGTTTAAATTAGCTAATTTAGAAGGGGAAGAGTTGAAGCATGCATGGCATGTGGTGCACCTTAAACGTTATTATGCTTAGGGGCTCCTTGTAATCAATTGTAAAAGTATCTTTCTAAATAAAGATGGAGGTTTGAATTATGTTTACTCTTCAAATATCCCTTACTCCTTGTGGACGCATCAGGAGAACGAAGATGCTTGCGGAGTCAAGAATTTTTCAAGGAACCCAAATAACAGCCTTCGAACCAATGGTTCAAGGATTCTGTAAAAGAGCCGTAGGTGGCCAGCCTACGGATTCCAGGCTCCGGCTTGTTAGGATCCGTAGAAGAGTCTAAGGACTTTAAAAGAACAGATTTCTGGCCTCCAAGTTTAAAGCATCTGTAAAGAGCCGTAGGTGGCCAACCTACGTATTCCAGGCTCCGGCTTGTTAGGATCCATAGAAGAGTCTAAGGACTTTAAAAGAACAGATTTCTGGCCTCTGGGTTCGAAGCATCTGTAAAAGAGCCGTAGGTGGCCAACCTACAGATTCCAGGCTCTGGCTTGTTAGGATCCGTAGAAGAGTCTAAGGACTTTAAAAGAACAGATTTCCGGCCTCCGGGTTCGAAGCACCTGTAAAAGAGTCGAAGGTGACCAAGCAATAAGGTTTCAAGGCTCCGGCCCAATGAAACACTTTTAAAGTCCTAAGCGACTACTATGGGAGCTTACAAGTATAAATTTAGCTCTGAATCTTATAAACATCATAATACGAACGTACAGTTCGAAGAACTCTATGAAAGATTAAAGTATGATTACCAAGTGTTGTGCGAAGCATCAGATTGTTATATCAATCATTGTGTCCGATGGACCCTATCACATCGCGTACGGTCCCCCACCCACAAGGAGGGGCAGGAGAGTAAGGAACAACAAAAAGATGTTTCCAAAGCAATTCATATTAATTGGATAATCATATTATTACATCAAGAGAAGTTTTGGTCTAAGCCTAGATAGAAATGGAGACCCCTCCGACCTCTAGAGCTACTTCTAAGACCACTTCAACCTTCAGAGCCCGAAGCCTTCGAGACTTTCTTCTTAGTCTGAGTGCTTTTCTTCTTCGAAGCTCGCAGTTTTTTCTGCTCCTCTTGAAGTTCAGCCCAAGACAAAAGTCTTTCGGAGCTAGCCTCTGCTGGATCTTTGGCCTGGTACTCCAAGTCAGATCAATCTACGTATTCGGAGGATGAAGACGCTTCTTCCTTATCCTCTTCCTTAATATAAGCTAAGACCTCGCGATGAACTTCAGGTGCTATCTCCCCTTGATCCCCTCGAGGAACAGAGAAGCGCAAGTGTCGATAAGGCCTTAAGCTTTCAAGGACAGACCACTGCCGATGGAGCCCTTTGCTAAGTTCCAATACTTTGAAGTCGAGCTCCAAAGTGCATGGCAAAACCTAAAAGAATAAACATCCAAACAAAGTTTCCTCGTTTATAAACTTTTCATTCATTAATATAAGGGGCTTTATAAGATTTCTTGCACATGCTTAAGCGGCCTATAAAGCTAAACCTGTGGGTTAGTTGGCGGAGCAGGTGGGTTCGGAGCCGGCGAAGTCGGAAGCGAAGGCTTCGTTTGAGCTTGCTTCTGCCGGTGAGCATCATCAATGCAAGCTTTGGTTGCAGCTTTGTGGTCCGTTTTCCAGATTGCCCGGAAAGCTTCCCAAGCAGAAGCAACATCCTGCGAAGGATGCAACAGGTCCTTGTCGGCGAAGCCAGCAGGCATTGAACTGCCAACCGGAGCAACAGAAATCCCAAGAGCTTCGATGTGACGAAGAACTCCCATCTCGGCAACTTGTCCAGAGATCTCTCCGTGCTGAATGCTAGATCCCATCATCAACTTTGTCACCACTTGAATCATCTTCAGCTTCCAGTCAAGGGGCTCGCTCGTTATAGCTGAAGATGAAGGGCACATAGTGCCGAAGTATTCCAAGGTACCCCGAAGGGCATCCATGGTTTGCTCCGCTATGGCAATGTTCTTCACTTCCGCCGCTTCTAGCACAGCAGCAACAGCAGACACTTCAGCCATCTTGGACAGCAAAGTACTTTTTTGAGCCAGCGCTTGTTGAATCGAGTCTTGAAGTTCCATGAGTTGTGCGCTTGAAGTGGTTGTTGCTTGCCGAAGCTTCTCGGCCTCTGCTCGGAGCACCACACATTTGGCCTCGGCCTCTTGGACCAAAGTTTTGAGTGCAATGTTGCTCTGCTGCTCGACTCGAAGTGCTTCGTCGGTGGCAGCTTTGGCCCTCCATTCCTCGAGGATCTCCTCCTCCAGTCGAAGCTTTTTTTCTTCGGAGCTTTGAAGGGTAGACTGGAGGGTAGTAACCTTCTTCTTGAGCCGATTAGTTTCGAGCTCATTGGAAGTCGTTGCCGCTCTAGCAAGGACAAATTGCTGCAAAAAAGCAAGTAAGTACCAAGTAATTCCATTCATTAATTAAATACACTTGCGGTGTGTTGCATACCTGAAGGGCAGCCCTTTCGATGGCCAAATTGAGCTCTAGGGATCTATCTTCGCTCAAGACGGAGACCAATTCGGAGTTCACGACTTCTTAACCTTTGTACGCCAAGGGCTCCAGAAGCGCCCGGAGGCCTGTTTGTTGCTCCAAGAATGGAGCCAACAGAGGGAGCCAGGATAGGACCTGGCGATCGTCTACCGCGGCCTCCTGATGAGGACATCACTTCACATGATACACACATGGAGCCTCCACCTACAATTCAATTACAAGGACCAATTACACGCGCCCGTGCCTGTCGCTTGAACCATGAGGTTAATTATTTCCTTAGCAACTATGTTAATATTTGTTTGGATGGGATGCTACTGAATACTAGTGATATTTTGTTGCTTAGGAACATGGGAGATGGAATAGGAGAGTTGGAGTTGAAGACGGAGTCGCACGGATGATTTGAAGTTAAGAATTCGCTGGTTCGGACTACATCAACCACCATGCACCAAAATGGGCGTAACTTCCTCATACGAAGTCCGATTGGCGCGTTCTTGGACTTTTTGGAAAGCTAAGGAGAAGACGGATCTTTTGGCATAATGAGTCATCCTGTGTGACTGAAACAGTCCTGCGTGACAGAATTGGGCCGAGTTGGACCTTGTACTGAGTTGGAGGCCGTGTTGGCCCATAGTCCGAGTCGTGTGCGCCTCCTACGGGCTGCCCACGCCCTATATACTCACGACAGCCGTTATTATGGTTAGGTTTTGCTTTGTTTGCATCTACACTCGTGTGTTTAGATCCCGCTCTTGCACCGGACCGATTGGCTGCTGCAACGGCGTTTGTGAAACCTCACCTCGTCATAGTTCATCTGTGATTTGGCATTCGACTCGTGTTCTTCCTGTTCTTGCTTGTGTTCTTGGATTCGCTTGCAGGAACTAGCCTTCGTGGCGAGGTCAATCGTGCCCTGCGTGGTTGATAACCGACGGAGACGGTGGTGTAGCGATTGTAAGGTTTTGATCCGCTGGACCGGAGCCTTGGATCGTCAACGTCGAGATTCTCCACCAATCCAAGTTATCCTTACCTAGCGGAAGATCGGGACCAATCCCCTTATTACCTCCTCCTATGAATTGCTCACCGAAGGGTCATTGGAGGAGGGCGTCACCGTCAAGGCAGGGAGGGGACCGAAGCTCGTCATGCTCTTACCCCTCCCCAGCATAAAAATCAGAGTAGCAACTCCGGCGGAGGTAGATCCTCCTTCGACCGATGCCCCCTCAGCCGGAACTGCTTCGACCGAGACAACTCCAGTCGTTAGAGCTGCTATGTCTGCTGGAGCCTCAACTCCAAGAGAAGTTGAAACTCTATCGGTGGTTGGAGCTATTCTACTCCTTGACGCACCTACAAAAATTAAGGTATTTAGTGAATATTTGTGGGTAATAGTTATTGCAGGAATTGTGAAGGCAAAAACTTCGAAGTATACCTTCGTCTGTGCCTTGAGGGAGAATTGTGGGGTCCTCCAGAACTTCGTACATCTAGAGGTACTCTTCGAGGTCATCCCCCGAAGTCTGCTCTGGTGTAGTCCCTGTAGGAACCCCGATCTCCGGTATTATCACCCAGGCCACGAGTGAGTTGGGAATAATTGCCTCAAGCTCTAAGCTCGGGGCGATGGGCTCGAAGGAGCGTGTTGTATCTGCTATAGTAGCTACTTGAGAAGAAGCTCTGGCCGCGTCTTGGGACTCGTCCTCACCATCTTCGGCAAGATAATCTTCAAGGGCCTTCCCCATTTGGACCTCGGAGTCTTTATTTCTTGAGTCTTCCAAAGACGAGCTCCGAATGCCCAGGGAGGAAGATGAAGACACCGGAGTCGGTTGAGGAGGAGGCTTTGACGTTTTCTTCCCCTTCTTGACGGGGGTCTTGATGGCCTTCTTGGAATGCTCGGCAGTGGCTTTCCTCTTCCGAGGGGCCACTCCAGTTGAATCGAAGTCTGGCAGAGGTGGAGGCTCCATTCCGAGAGACCTCCACACTTTGTTGAAGCACTCCCAGCTTCCCACCAGCTCTATCCTTCGCTGTCTCTCCGCCACCGTAGGGACTCCGAGCACCCGTTTGGTGGCCTTCACAATTTCTCCGGAGCTAGCGCCAAAGGAGCCGCTGAAAAGAGGTAGCATTTTATAAGTATGTTATCTCTTTCCTAATATATTATTGCAGGAAGATCAAAGATTTACCTAGGCTTCGAAGCTCTCCCTCCGAAGAATTTTGAAACGCTATCAGCCAGTCGGCTCCGAGAGGCGGGATTCGGAGGGCGATGAATTCCTCCGCCAGATCCCGCATGCTCATGCGGCTGGCTATCGAAGAAAGCAACCCAAGCCGCATTGAGAGCAGGCTTGGGTTCGGAGTGACTTTGGCCTTCTTCCGGAACCAAATTTCTTGAAGGGGCCCTACGAAGCTGGAGTCTTCTCTGACCTCGGCATAAATCCACCGGAGGATCCAGTTGTTATACCACCGGTCGTTGATGGCCTTGGCTGGAAAATGTTGTGCATGCTCCTTTCGAAGTTGGAAGTTGACACTTCCGAATGCTGTCAATACTTTGGTATCTCCGGGTCCGTCTGGTGGCTTTGGTTGGCAGGTGGCTTCATGGGTGGCGGCGAAGATCTCTGGTCTTCCTTCGCATCCTTTGGCCCGAAGGGCCCATTCAAAGATCGCTAGTCTTGCAATGGCATTGGGGGACAACTGTGGCAAGGTAATGTGGAACATTTTCAGTACCTCTAACAAAAAATTGATGGCAGGGAGTCCCAGTCCAGCTTCGAAGAATGCTTCGAAGACTACTACTTCTCCACTCCACGGCTTCGGGGTCCACTCCGTTCCTAGGACCTGAGTCCTCATTCCGGGCCCCAACTTCCCAGCCACTGCTTCTTCAATGGATTCCGTGGTACTTGTGGACTGGCCGATGAGGAAGCTTTGCGGGATCTGCTTCTTGGATGGAGGGTGGAGCTCTCGAGGATTTTTGGGCCAAGAACCTCCTGGAGCCCCCACCATGGCTACTGCTGCTGAAGCCGCCCAAGCCTGCCTTTGTGCCAAGGTGCTCGCTGCCGCTGGCACGGTCATGCTGGTCCTCGCCATGAGTTAATCGCTCAAAAGGTTGAAGGGAGATTTGAAGGTTGAAGAAGGAGAGCTTCGGAAGTCGGGCTCTGTAAAAATTTTCGGTGGGCTTCGACCCCCCCCCCCCACCCTTTTATAGCCTTTTCGCTAGCTACTGCGCCTCGGTCGCATTCGCATTGCAGGTTTGACTTCTGTCGCTGACAAGTGGGACCAAGAAGTGAAAAGGTGTGAACCCACGGTAAAATTTTGACCGTTGCCTTTTCTGGGAGCATAACGGCTACTTGAAGGGTAACGACTCAAAATTAATGGCTCTTCATGACATTCCGCCTCCGTAACGGTTCATTTCCCTGTGAAGCGTTCACACAGTAGTCCCAATTCGAAGTTTTCATCGGAGATACTTTGATGTCAAATACCCTTCGAATAACTATAACACCGTCAAATTTCTCTAAGTCCCTGAATATGAAAATATTCCTTGTGTATACTGCTTTCCTGCCATACAAGTTAAATCGGAGAAGCGTATTCGAGGGGCTACTGTTGGGGGAAAATACTTCCTCTTCAGGACTTTAGAAGTCAACAGTTGGCGATAATTCACCATCATCGAAGTTCTTGTTCATCTCTGGAGATGATGAAGTTTCTAATCCGAAGGATACTTCGGCTTCATGATTTGAAGGCATCCTCCGAAGGCTCCGAAGCTACGGTGGAAAATAGCAAGACTGATAAGACGTATGCCTTATCTACCTTCTCTGAATAGATTTTACTATTTTAACCCTATTCGGGGTACCGAATAGTTTCCACTATGTCGGTTGTAATTGAGGGGAAATAGGTCTTTTCCTTAGACTTTTTGCCTATAAATACCCCCCTTCTTACCCTGTAATAGGCATCGAATACTCAGCTATTCAATACACAATTTCGGACTACTTTGAGCTATTATCCTATTCGGAGGCTCGAAATAGTTCTCAACAAAAACTCTCTGTTTGTTAGTTCTTAATCTTCGAGAACCTATTAGTGTAATCTTTTACGCCAACAGTATACTTTGATGATACCTAATTTATAGTAAGTCTTTAGATGAACATAAGGAATATTTACGTGTTTTTTATTGTGTTAAGAGATGCATGTTTGTTTAGTGACCTTGAGAAGTGCACATTTTGCATCGATTGAGTTTCTTTCCTTTATTATGTTGTGACTCCACGAGGCATTGAAGTTGATGAGACAAAGATGGAAGCAATCAAGAGTTGGCCGACTGTAGGACTGAGAGTAGCGACTAGAGATGGGTGAATGGGCGCAAATTAAAATCACAAAACACAATGCTATCACTCTCCTATCAGTTGAGATGTATAGCGACAATATGAGAGATCATTCAAATGACATCAAACAAATTTTCCCTAAAATAAATGCCACAAGCAGCCTATTGAAAAAGACATGCACTGACACTCAAAGGCATTGCATCGAATACTTGATGTGTAGTTCAGAACTCACAAGCAGTTCATCAAAATACTCAACATACTATTGGGGAATAGGGGAGCTACGCTAACCGACAAATTCAAAATTTACACCCTAAGCCCAAGACTCATGCACGTGTGAGTTCATGGATCGGTATTGTTGGCATAAAAGATTACGCTAACAGGTTTAAAGAACTAGAAAGATTAACAAACGGAGTGTCTATTTATGAAGACTATTCCAAGCCTCCAAATAGGATAATAGCTTGAGATAGTTCGAAGTGTGTATTGAATATCTGAGTATTTGATACCCTTTATAGAGTGAAGAGGGATATTTATAGACAGAATACATTGGGAAAAGACTCCTTTACCCTCTAATTACAACTGACTTAGAAGATATTGTTTAATATTCTTTGTAGGGTTAAAAGAGTAAAAGACTGGTCTAATCAGTGAGAAGATAGTCCTTTTGTCCTTCCTGGCAGTACCCCTTCGGGTAAAGAGGCTCCGGAAGTCTTCATCACGCCAGGGCCTTGATGGAGGCCTTCGCTATGAAGAGCTCCGAATACAGCGAAGCCTTGATGCTTTTAGGATCTACGAAGACCAACACGTTAGACTCCATTTCATCTGCATGTATTGATGTTGAAGCTTCCTTGACCTCTAGAGGATGAAATATTTTCCCCCAACAGATACCTTCTACCACAAGACGCGCTAGGTATAGTGGAAGAACATGTCGGAGTAGCGCGTCAAGTCTATCCTCACTTCGTCCTTGCCGTCCTTCGCCGATCCGATCGATGAAGATGACGTAGTTGTTCGTATGTAGATGTCCACGAGTGTCGCTATTGGAGCAACGCCTCCACGGAGTCCACACGTATAGGGATGGAGAACCTCCCACGGTAGCGTGCTAGCACCGCACATGAGAGACGGGGATCCTTGGCCTCAATGATTGAGAACAAGAAAGGGAGGAGAGAACTCTTTGGTGGCTAGGTCTAATCTAGGCTTATTCCTTGGTTCCAAGATATCCTCCTCTCCTTTTATAGGGTTGATAGCCCCCTGGTCGTGTCTATCTCGAAGTCCTCAAAACCGTAATAGATACAATCTATTTGTCCACGTCAGAACTTCTGATCCTGGATCGGAACTTCCGACAAGATATTTTAGGTCTCTCGATATAGTACGACACGCAACATATCCAATATGTTATTGCCCACCTCGGAACTTCCGATACCATATCATAACTTCCGATCAGTACAAAATTCCCCAATTCCAAATCGAAACTTCTGGCTCGTCGGAACTTCCAAAGCAACATTTGCTCTCTGTATCGAGACCAAATAATAATTAGAACTTCTGATACTACCTATCGGAACTTCCAATCCACAAAATTTTCTTGGGCATATCCTTCACATACAACCTCATTGGCATTTCACCAAACATTAAGCAAGCATCTTATAAAGCACTAGTCATGCACAAATAGATCACACATAAGTCATCGAAAAATCAAGTGCTAGTTAGAAACATACTTAACGTTCGAAGAAGATGGTGATGCGGACGATGCGAACGACGAAGTCGACGAAGCGCACGGTCGGCCGAGGATGCGAATTAGTGGATGGTGATGTGTAGGCATGCACGGGAGGAGGAAATACGCACATCAGTGCTTGTTGGGCGCTGGATTAACGTGCACCCCCTAAGACGTTAAAAGAATAGGGTGCAGGAGCTCGAAACAGCCTTGGGCTTGAGCAGGCAACGATGTGATCTTGCCCCTAGCGGTGCCGGCTGCAGTCCGTGTGAGGTGTGCATAGGCAGAGGTCTCATGCGTTGTGTGGTTGGATGAGAGAAACCAAAAGTGTGACGTTGGTTCTCGTGCGCCCACAGTCCGGTCAGTGGGAAACCACAGGCAGCGGTGGCCCGCCTTGATCTAGGTGCCAACACGAGCAAGGGTTAGAGACGCAAGGAATGGGGGACAAAGACCGGCGGCCATCGGGATAAACTCACATGCTGGCGACGAGGAAAATCACCGGCGGCGGCTAGGGTAGAAGAGGGTTGAACCCAAAATTTTTGGATTAACATATGACTAGTTGGATTGGCTCAAACCCTAGAGAGTTGTTGTCCATGAATTTTATAGCCTACACAAAAAATAGGAAAATACAAAACTGCCCCTAGGGTATTTTTACAGACATAGTTCCTAAAGTTAATAATGTAAAAAACATATTCTAGATGTTTTATCTGATGCTCTGCTTTCATGACTTTCACGGCCTCACATCAGACCTGTTGATCTTCAAGTATATGGTTGATATAGTAGACTGTTTTGAGCCCAAACCACCAAAGAACTTGTTTCCCTTGCATCGTGTATCCAGATTAGACCATCATGACCCCACAGCTCCTTCAGCATGGCAATCGTTCATCCGTCTACCAGACTCACACTAGGCAATGCCACGGCAAGTTGCTTACCTACCTTGCACCATGTACCCAGATTGGACCACCATGACCTCGTGGCTCCCTCAACCCGGTGATCACCTGCCCATGTACATGAGTAACATGACTAGCTATGGCAAGTCCTCTCGTACTTCGAAGTGACTCCCTTAGGAGTGACCCTTCGAAGTGCCTCCCCTTAGAGGGCTTCCTCGTCTTCTCTGTTACGTTGATAATCACTCATCAACTGGGAGCCATGAGACCGACAGTCTTAACCATGGCTCCTCGATCTCCCCCTTGATGAGTGCATTGTCAACACTCCTGACTCCATCTCTTCAACCTGAAAATGGTTACAACACGAGCTGAATTTGTACTTAAATTACATCAAACAACTAAAGAACATATAGAATGTATGAACGCAAATTATTGAATTACTGATAGTCATGGTAAGAAAGAAGATATTTTTGAACCAGGTGATTTGGCATGGTTACATTTATGTAAGGATAGGTTTCATGATTTGTGCAAGTAAAAATTGATGTCTTGAGTTGCTGGTCCTTTTAAAGTGCTTGTAAAGATAAATGATAATGCATATAAAATTAAATTGCCTGCAGATTATGGTGTGAGCAATATTTTTAATGTCGCTGACTTAAAACTCTACCTAAGTGAAGAGAATGATGTTTAGTCGAGTATGGATCTAAATCAAGAAGGGGAGGATGATGTGGACATCACTACTAAGGATACAACATACTTGATTGCTAAGGATATGACCATACTTCATTAAATCGGAAAAGTGAGGTTGGATCAGACAAGGGAAGATCAGGACTACCAACTAGTGCGCTTAGGTAGGTGGACCACTAGTCCGACTACCGACAACCATTCGATTGACCATTGACACCACTCGATCGACCACTAAGACCACCATTCATCCAACCACCGACACCACTCAACCAACAACCAACCATGAAGCCTCCGATCAGGAAGTCACCTAGTCTAAAACCAGTCAGGAGTTGATCTCTAGATCAATTTGAGTTAGGTTCCTAATAGCTTTTCAATTTAGCTTAAGGTTTAGGGTTTCTAATAGTCCTACTAGGATATGACTCATGTTATAGATGGCATCTCACGTCTTGTAAACCCTATAAATAATTAGTCGTTGTCATTGTTAGGACTTGAGTTTTGCTTACATTATTCTGTAATCATAGTTTCAATGTAGATCAGTTTGTAGAACCCTAAACTTTGAGTTCTTTAGATGAATATCAGCAATCCAGATTGTGTTTACCTTATTCTTGCAAAAATCTTCGATTGTTTATAGGATCAAAACCTAAGTGGTAAGGTCGAGTACATGAGAGCATGGTTAATAATGACTAGACATGCGGGTGTAGTGATTGCAAGGTTGCGATCGCTGAGCGGAAGCCTTAAAGCATGAACGTCCACTCGTCGCCTCAAATGAACCTATCGGAAGATTGGGTGAGAAACCAAGTGAGGATTTCACTGTGGTTCTAGTTTTATGATGAGTGATTGACAAGATTGTCTAGATAATTTTGTTGTCTGTGTGAGTCATGGTATGGGTTGCATGGAGTTGTGTGTTTTGCTTATCTCGTGTGTACAGGGTTGAGATGCTTGTCAATTGTCGATGGCGAGTGATCAGGTTTATACAGGGAGTTTAATGCTAGATGGTCGAGGATGCCATTTGAAGTTGAAAGTGATCTCAAGCGTACGCATGGAGACAAGGAAAGACATGGGAGAACTGATGATCGAGACGAAGTGTCGATCAAGTCCGTGAAAGAGAAGCAAGTGCAAGTGACAAGGCGGGTCGAGGAATCGAGAGCGGGAGAGATTTGCTGGCAGTCAAATTCGCGGACTGACGACACATGTCGAAGATCTGGGAGGCTTTGTTGGTTTTTGCTGAATACTGTTACATCTCAAAATGTTTTTAATTCCAATAAATAGGAGTTAATTTTTCTATTTAGTAGTCTAGACTAAGTGTAATCTTTTAGTATTTTTTGGAATTTTCAAATTCTGAAAGAATATTAAAAGAATAGGGTCAATGATGTAATAAATTAGGAGTATACATTAATGTATTTTTCAAAATTGATAATTCTGAAAATACATTAGGTCATTTAGGTAAATACCTACAACTTTAACCCTAATGGCATTTTGGGGAATACTTTAATGGGCTAGTGTTGACACGAAAACATGCCCCAGCACTTGGGTCAATTCGACAATCCAAAAGCGTGTGGATACTTAGGGATGGGCCTAAGCGTAACACAACACTGACGTCGCGTTCTGACTACCCTTAACAGTGGCAAGGGGGTGGAGTCGCCAGGTAATCAGATCACATAGAAATAATCTAATTAGCCAAAATATATAAATAAAAATAATCCAATCGGCCGAACAAAGCTAGCTTGGTTCGGAGTATACCGTGCGAAGGGTCAATGAAGAGGTCCTTCGACGTCTAGTGCGAAAGGTGCATCGAAGGTAGCCTTTGGCATTCGGACTGATCTGGCAGAAGACAGGCTTTGAACAGATCGTGATGAGAAATGGCCTCCAAACAACAGGGTTTGGTGTGAAGCCTCTAACACAACAAAATAGCACGCAGTGCACTGGCACGATGAAATCCGATGCGGAGCGCTGGGGCGATGAAGTTTGATGTAGAGTACTAGAGCGACGAAGTCTGGTGTGAGGCATTCTGGCATGACTCCGGCACAAAGCAACTCCGATGCGAAGTAGCTCCGGTGCACGGGACTTGACCAGGCTGACAACAGCGTGACGAATCTGGCATGGATGGACGAAGCAGGGACTCGCCGAAGGGTGCTCCGGCAGACTCCAAAACTAGCTTCCTAGCTCCAAAAACCTTTGGCGAAGTGGGCTCCGAACATGAAACCTACAGCAAAGTGAAGATCAAGTGCCAATTCAGCCTAGAGACTGAATTACCAAGTGTTGCAGTATACAAATGAAGGTAGCAATCTGTTACATAGATTAATGGATGGTTCACAAGCAAGCCAACAAGGTGATTACAATCTGTTGCGTAGAATAATGGATGATTCACAGGCGAACCAACAAGGCTTACCATTGTTATGGCGTGGCCGATGGAGGGCTTCCGGCGCAAACCCATGAAGTTGTACTAATCTAACACGGAAAGGTAAAGAAAATAAAGGTGTGATTCAAACTAGGGTTTGAAAAGTTAATCTGTGTTGGGGGGGTCCTATGAACCGGCCTCACCCCTGTATTTATAGGGGCTAGTATCCTTATCTCTAACTCTAATCTCATAAGATTCTGCCTAATCAAGATTAGAGATAAAAACAACCAGAATTTGTATCAGACTCCTTATCCGAAGCCTGCCCGAAGTGGGCCTTTGGCAGGCCCACCGAAGGGTGTTCCTCGAGCCGAAGCTTCGGTGAAGCAGGCCATCGAAGGGCCTTTGGGCCGAAGCTAGGCCTACAAAGTAGGCCGCTAAAAAGCCCCTGAGGCCTCATGCAGGTGGGCCCCCGGCACTTCAGGGCATCGGTATGTACCAGGACTTGTATATTTTCAGCCCAAATTACAAAATTTGATATTTTGACAATTTTGGCTATTAATGTCATTTTTTGCTATCAACACATGCCTCCCTGCCTTTTAGCAAACTAAGTGAACTAAAAGCACAATGGTCTAAGGATGATACCTTCCATATCGGCCTTTCAACACTTTAAGCGCTTTGCCACACACTTGGGAAGTATTTTTTCAAATACATGCCATTTAAAGCTCTTGAAAATCGCTCTCCTTGTAGAGACTCTAACAAGTATGCATTACCTAGAGAGATTTCAGCCACCTTAAAAGGACCCTCCTAACTAGGCGACCATTTACCAAATTTGGTGCTCTTAGTGCCTAAGGGCAAAATCGTCTTCCAAACTGTTGGGGGAAAATATCTCATCTTCGGGGTTATTGCCAAAACAACATAAAGGCAGACAGCGGATTAGAAGGTTCCCAGACGTTCATCTTCGAAGATACCCGGAGTCAAGTTCGAAGTACGAAGATAGGCATTGGTTCGGAGTACATCTTCGAACTAAGGCTTTTCAAGATCTTTTTCGCCAGCTAAGATGGAAGACTTATCTTCTATCTCATTAGATTAGTCTTTTACCATTTTAGCCCTATTAAGGGAGCCGAATAGTTTCCACTATGTCGGTTGTAATAGAGGGGTAAATAGGTCTTTTCCTTAATATTTGGGCCTATAAATACCCCCCATTTCATCCTGTAATAAGGACCGAATACAAGTTATTCAATACACACTTTCAAACCATTCTAAGTTATTATCCTTTCGGAGGCTTAGAACAGTTTGCTTCGCAAACACTTCGTTTGTTAGTTTCTCTTCTACAGAAACCTGTTAGCGTAATCTTTTACGCCAACAGTTGGCGCCGTCCGTGGGGAACCTAGTTCGAAAACTTCGTTCTCTACCAACTCTTGCATCATGCCTCCTAAGCGGAGCGCACCTCGCAATCCCACTCGGAGGTCTTCTCGGATCTCCGAAGAGATACCCTTCGACACGGTTGAAGTCGGAGGGTCTTCGGCATTCCCTCCGCAAACTCCAGAAGGGGCTTCTATCCCTCGAACATACGAAGCTTCTCCGCCAACCCCTTCCATACTTCTACCACCCGGAGTGCCTCCTCCACCTTCCATCCCAATTCGAACTGATCCTACTAGTTCTCAAGACCCGGAAGATCCTTCCGGAGGAAATGAAGATAATCTTGGAGATATGGCCACTCAAATGGCCAACCTTCAAGCTAAAGTGGCAAGGTGGCGACAGGAAGCTGCGAACAGGCTTCGCTCTCAAGCCACCCCAACCATCCCAGAAGTGCCCGAAGACGATGATCTCGATTATCCCGAAGCCCCGGAGAACGCCTCCTTCGATAATGAATCTTCGCTGCATCCTGAGCTGCAGAAGGTTCGCTTCGATCCAAAGTTCAAAACTTTGAAGCTCTGTAAGTATGCCGGAGATGAAGATCCCGGAGAGTTCGTTCGTTCTTATGCCCTAGCAATTGAAGCTAGCGGAGGAGTTCGAGACACCATGGCGAAGTGCTTTCCTTTAGCTCTTCAAGGAGTGGCATTAAGGTGGTTCTGGTCCTTGAAGCCAGGATCAATTAATTCATGGTCGCAGCTGAAGAAGAAGTTTATAAGCAACTTTCAAGGCACCTTCATGCCTCCCATGTCAACAGGAAGCCTTTTCCAGGTGAAACAGCTCCCCGGAGAAACATTGAGGCAATATTTTAAGCGCTTCGCTCATACGAAGTCGCAAATCCGGGGGTTGTCTGCATCTTCGGTAGTTGATGCTGCTCGGGAAGGTGTCACTAATCAAGGCCTTCTGGATAAACTTCATCGAAAAAGCATCTCCTCGGTCTCTCAGTTGATGGCATACTTCGAGGAGTATGCGAGGTCAGAAGAGGGTTGGCTTCGAAGGACTGCCGCTACTTCGTCCATATCGCAAGAAGTCAAAGTAGAAGTGAAAACTTCGGCACAGCCGCAAGAACCAGTCTTCGAAGTGCAACATGATCGGAGAAGAGGGCAAAAGCACCCTCGTTCTGAAGTCATGAATATTGCACCCCCACAGAAGTTTACACAGAGAGCTCCACAGTCTACGGGGAACAAGGCCAGCGGCTGGAGGCCGCCAGGGAAAACGGCTGGCAAGGGCCAGACCCTTTTCTGCTGCATCCATGGAGAAAATCGAAGCCATGCAACTGATACTTGCAAGGCTATACTTACCCTGAGGGGAGAGTACCTAGAGAGAACTTCGGGTCGAGGTACTACCGACCGAGTTCCAGCTGCAACGCGCCCCGAGCCGGTCCAGGCTGTGGCGCGGATAGAAAACTTTGATGCTGCAAGACACCCTCCGGTGGCCAATGTTATGCCACCTCCGAAGCAAGAGGAAGGGCAAGATAGAGGAAAAAGAGTAGTTCTCCCTATCTCCGGAGGAGGTACCCTCGGAAGCATGTCCAAGAGACAGCGAAGGGACTACGTCAGAGAAGTAGGCCATATTGGAACTTCGTCATCTGCAGCTGCAATGCCGGAGTGGTCTCATGTGCCGATATCTTTTTCTGCAGAGGATGCAGCTGGTATTAAGTTCCCGCATGCAGACCCATTGGTTATCACTGCCGATATTGCGGGCACTGAAGTTCGAAGGGTATTGATTGACGGAGGTAGTTCGGCAGATATCATTTTTGTTCAAGCCTTCGATCAATTGTGCATCTCCAGGAAGCATCTCCTTCTAGCAGCTCGTCCTTTGCAAGGCTTCGCAGGACCTCCGCTTGATGCACTTGGCCAGATAGGCCTGGAAGTCACCTTCGGAGAAGGTTTGTTGGCTCGAACTGAAGAAGTAATCTTCGATGTTGTAGATGCCCCGTATGCCTATAATGTCATCTTCGGAAGAGGCATGCTAAACCAGTTCGGAGCTGTGGCGCATCACAATTATTTGTGCATGAAGATGCCCACACAAGCAGGAGTCCTTACAGTCTTCGGAGATCAAGCCATTGCTCGGAGGGCGGAATATGGTCATGGTCCCCCTCTTGATCCAAGACAAGTAAACACTGTACAAGATAATGAAGAAATTTTTTCAACCTCCTCCGAAGCTTCGAAGAAGTCCTTTCCGAGACCAAGTCCTGAAGGAGAGATTGCAACGAAGGTCATTGTTAAAGATGGTAAAGAGTATACATTTCAATTTGGTAAAGATTTACCTCCTGAAGTTGCAACCTCATTGGAAAAGGTGGTGGAAGAAAATTTGGATGTCTTCGCTTGGTCTGATGAAGATATCACCGGAGTCGATCGGGATATCATTGAACATAGTTTACTTGTAAACCCGAAGGCCCGGCCTATTCGGCAAGGACTCCGAAAAATGTCTGCAGAAAGACCTGCTCTAGCAAAGGACGAAGTTGAGAAATTGTTGAAAGCTGGGATTATCAGAGAAGTGGCCCACACAGAATGGTTAGCCAACCCAGTCTTCGTCAGAAAGAAGTCTTCCGGGAAGTGGCGCATGTGCATTGATTTCACATCCTTGAATAAAGCATGCCCACGTGACCCCTACCCCATGCCCCGAATTGATCAATTGGTTGACTACACCGCAGGTTCGGAGCAACTAAGCTTCCTCGACGCGTATTCTGGTTATCATCAAATATGGTTGAAGCGCGAAGATGAGATCAAGACAAGCTTTGTAACTCCTTCGGGAGTCTTCTGTTATGTAAGAATGCCCTTCGGCTTAAGAAATGTCGGGGCTACTTTTTCGAGGCTAGTTGCTAAGGCTCTAGGTCATCAACTAGGTCGCAATGTGGAGGCCTATATGGATGATATTGTAATAAAGAGTGCTTTAAAGCACCAACATAGCCTAGACTTAGCAGAAACATTCAATAGCCTTCGGGCATGTGGGATCCGTCTTAACCCCAAAAAATGTATATTCGGAGCTAAGGCTGGAAAGTTGTTAGGGTATTTAGTTTCAAGCAGGGGAATTGAAGCTAGCCCTACTCAAATAACTGCGCTGCAGAAGATGGCTCCTCCAGAAAATTTAAAGCAAGTGCAAAAGCTGACTGGGCGTCTGGCAGCACTTAGCAGGTTTTTATCAAGGTCTGCGGAGAGAAGCTTGCCTATATTTAAAGCATTGAAAGGGTCCGAAGATTTTGCATGGACACCGGAGTGTCAGAAAAGCTTCGAAGGTATTAAAGAGTATCTCAGTAATCTTGCTACACTCACGGTGCCTACTGTGGACGAAACCCTACTCCTTTACCTTGCAGCTACAGGTTCTGCTGTCAGCGCAGTCCTTGTCAGAGAAGTGGATTTCAATGGGAAGTTGGTCCAAAATCCTGTTTATTTTGTATCCGAAGCATTATCAGGAGCGAAGACAAGATACTCTGAACTTGAGAAGTTCGTTTATGCTCTGATAATGGCTTCGAGGAAGCTAAGACATTATTTTTTGGCACATAATGTAATTGTACCAACTTCGTATCCTTTAGGAGATATGCTCCGAAGTAAAGATTCCACTGGAAGGATTGGGAAGTGGGCAGTTGAGCTAGCACCCTTTGGCATATCTTTCTTGGCAAGGACAGCAATCAAATCACAAGTCCTAGCAGACTTTGTAGCAGAATGGACTCCACCTGCGAATTTGGTTTCAGAGAAGTCAAGTGACGGAGTTTGGATTGTTTACTCCGATGGGGCTTTCCAAGCATCCGGAGCAGGCATGGGAGCAGTGTTGATTTCACCTTCAGGGAAAAGAGCAATGTACTCCGCAAGACTCAACTTTAAGTCTACCAATAATATAGCGGAGTATGAAGGGATTTTATTGGGACTCCGAAAAGCACGTGCTCTAGGGGCTACAAGAATTATTATAAAGACAGATTCTCAGATAGTAGCAGGGCACGTAGATAAAAGTTTCCAAGTTCGGCATCCACAGCTTGCAAAGTACTTAGAAGAAATCCGTAAAATCGAAGCACACTTCAAGGGTATTTCTATTCGGAGTATACCAAGAGCAGAAAATATGCAAGCGGACATCTTAGCAAAAGCTGTAGCCGGAGCTGTGGATGTGCCCGAAGAAGCTTTCTATGAGGAGCTCAATATACCTTCGGTGCCACAAATTCCCTCGGCAGAGATTTTTTGCATTCCTAGTGCAGATTGGAAAAATTCAATCATGGAACTTTTACAGGGAGGAACAAATTTGCCCGAAGAGCCACAGCTGTCAAGATTAAAGCTTAGAGCCAGAAATTATCAAATAATCAACGGTATTTTATACAAGGCCAGAGTATGTTCCCCTCTACTCCGATGCATATCTCAAGCCGAAGGCCAAGAAATTCTTCGAGAAATTCATGAAGGCCTTTGTGGTAGCCATTTAGCCCCCAGAGCTTTGGCAGGAAAAACACTTCGCCAGGGGCTTTATTGGCCTACGATAACAGCTGATGCGGAGAGCTTAGTCCACACTTGTCAAGGATGCCAGTGGATGGGTCGACGGAGTCATCGCCCACCGACAGCTCTTCAAGTCATTGCTCCGGTATGGCCTATGGCCAGATGGGGTATGGATTTAATTGGCCCCTTTCCAGTAGCCAAGGGAAATCTGAAGTTCGCAGTGGTAGCTATTGAATATTTTTCTAAGTGGGTGGAAGCAGAACCCTTAACAGCTATCACTTCGAACAATGTACAGAAATTCTTCTGGAAGAACATCATTTGCCGGTTTGGAGTGCCTAGATACCTCACAGTTGATAATGGAACACAGTTCGACGCAGAACCCTTCAGGAAGTTTTGCGAAGATCTAGGCATTCAGCTATGTTTTGCTGCAGTGAGGCATCCTCAGTCTAATGGAGCCGTAGAGCGAGCCAATGGAAATATTTTATCAGGGCTAAATCGAAGAATAGTAGGATTAGCAAAGGGACTGTGGACCAAAGAGCTTCCGAAGATTTTGTGGTCCATTCGGACTACGCAAACAAGGTCCACAGGTTTTACTCCATTCAGACTACTATTCGGAGATGAAGCTATGACTCCAATGGAGCTCAAAGGAGGATCATTTCGCAGCACCGAACCGGACATTGAAGAAGAACGACAAGCTTCGCTAGATTTATCAAAAGAAACAAGACTTCGAGCTGTAGCAAATTTATCAAAGTATCATCAGCAAACGAAGGCTTGGTTTGACCCGAAGATTAAGCTCAATGAACTAAGACCGGGTCATCTTGTTCTACGAAGCATTGTAGCACCAGGGAAGTTAGGGAATAAATGGGAAGGTCCATACCTAATTGTCCGTTCAGGGCGCCCTGGCTCCTTTAAGTTAGCTAATTTAGAAGGTGAAGAGTTAGCACATACTTGGCATGCGGAGCACCTAAAGCGATACTTCGCATAAGGGCTCCTTGTAATTCGCTTGTAATCATCTTCTAAATTAATAAAGCATATGATCCTGATAGTGCCTTCCCCTCATAGACTTCCAGCTTCCGAGTGGACGCACTGGAACCGCGGGGTCGACCGAGAGGGAAGTGTCATGATGCTGGGTTGTATTTTCGGACTTCGAACCTGCAAGTTCGAAGCTTCCGACGTGGGGGCTGACATAATCCGGAGTCCAAGCCACCGGCTTGTAGGCATCCGTAAAAGAGCCCAAAACCACATCCTACGGAGTCCAAGCCATTGGCTGGTAGACTTCCGTAAAAAGAGCTGAAGGTGGCCAAAATCTGCGGAGTCCAAGCCATTGGCTGGTAGACTTCCGTAAAAAGAGCCGAAGGTGGCCAAAACCTGCGAAGTCCAAGCCATTGGTTGGTAGACTTCCGCAAAAAGAGCCGAAGGTGGCCAAAATATACGGAGTCCAAGCCACTGGCTGGTAGACATCCGTAAAAAGAGTCCAAAGAGACCATTGCAAACTCCGAACCATTGGTTCGACAGAGATCGCAAAAATAAGCCGAAGGTGGCTAAAGCAAAACAGAATTTGAGCCATAAGCTTTGAATGTTTGTTAATACAGTCCAAAGTGACAAATTATCTAAGATACTAAAGTATCTTGAAAGTTATCTCAAGTGATTTCTTTCATAAAACAAAGGTACTAAATTGCCATTCTTCCGACTACAAATAGTCGGAGATATTTTATAAGATTTAAAAAAAAAGATCTTTAAATTGCAGAGGGGCTTCGAACCCCCAAAAAATTGTACTCCGAAGTTTTTCTTTGCGCATAACCATCTTTGAATACATTTCGAAGTTGCTTATACCCAAAGAGGGGCTAGTAAATATGGAGACAATTTTAAATCGGTATTCATTATTCAAACGAATGTGTTTACAGATTACATTATGAAAAATTGGTATCTATACCAAGAAGGAATCGAAGACCTCTTCGGTCCCTAGAGCTAGGGGTGGAACGACTAGTTCCAGCACTGGGAGTTCTAACAACTTTGCGTTTAACTCTCTTGCCCTCCTTCGAAGCTCTAAAATCTTTTTGTTCTTGCTGAAGCTTGGCCCAAGTTCGAAGCCGTTCGGGGCTTCTTTCCCAGCTTCTAAGATCTTCAGATCTTTTATTTTGAACTTCATCTTCGTCTTCGGACCAATTAGTGTCTTCAGAAGACGAAGTGTTTACGTTAACCTCTTTTTCTTCCTCTTTAATATAAGACAATACATCTTTGATTACTTCGGGCGCAATTACGCCGGAGTCATCTCGAGGAATTAGAAATCGAGGACGCTTGTAAGTCTTTAGAAGTTCGAAGGTGTTCCATAATGAGCGAAGTTCGTCGTTAATTTCTAACACTTCGACATCTTCCGTATGAGACAAAGCCTAAAAATATGATAAATAAATTTTCATTGATAAAGGTTCATAAACACGAAGCTTTACATAGTCAAAAATCCTAAATTATTCCTAAACCTGCGGGTTCGGAGGAGGCTGACTGCTCGAAGCTTGGTTCCAAACTTGCTTCTGGCGTTGGCCTTCGTCGATCCAAGCCTTGATTTCGGAACGACCTTCGGCTCTCCATGAGGTTTGAAAGGCTCGCCAGGCAACAGTCACGCCTTCGGAAGGATTTAAAAGCCGCTCGTCGTCGAAGGTAATAGAGCCCTCTGCGCTCGGAGTGATTGTTCGGCCCAAGTCCTCGTAGTAACAAAGTAATCCGATGGCAGACACTTGTCCGGAGAGTTCTCCGTAACGAATACCCGCCGTCTTCATTTGCTTCGCTGCTCCTTGGATCCTTTTTAACCGGCGCAAGAGAGTAATGTTGTCATCTGAAGGAAGTGATCCAGTAGTACCGAAGTACTCCAGAACACCTAACATCTATTCTATGACCTCCGTAGCTACCTTCTCGGACTTAAGCTTTTCTTCAATTAATGCATCCTTGCTCGAAGTCGTTTCTTCTAGAACTCCGGAAAGCCTAGCATTCTCCGTAGTTAAAGTATTCTTCTGATTTAGGAGTTGGCTAGCTTCCTCTTGAAGCCTAACAAGCTCGGAACCCGCATTAGCATGCTCCAACCGCACCCTTTCTATTTCCGCTCGAAGCACGATCCTTTCTGCTTCGAGCTCCTTATTTGTAGCCTCCAAGCCCTGTCTGGCCCTGCATTCTGTTGAAATCATATTATCCATTTGAGCTACTCTAGCTTCGGAGAATGATAAGTTGCGCTGAAGAGCTTCGTTTTCTTCCTGAAGCTGAGCAATTTCACGTTCGCCCGATAAAGTTGCAGCACGGGCCAAGACCGCTTGCTAAGAAAAGAAAAAACCAAAGTAAGATATTATCCATGTATAATTCGCTATTGTTTCGAAGGTGTTCCGTACCTGGTAGGCTGCTCGTTCCATGGCAACGTTTAGCTCCGAACTCTTCGCCTCGCTTAAAATAGCTACCAGCTCTGTCTCCCCGACTTCGCGACTGGCTCGACCCAAAGGTTTGAGCAGATTCCGAAGCCCAGTTCTTTGCTCCAAAAAAGGAGTTAAAAGAGGGAGCATTGCCGAAGCTTCCTGGTCATTCCTGCTCGGCGAAGCTCCGGAGGGTTCTCCTGAGGTCCTCGAAGCTTCAATAGATGGCCCCCCTCAGTAGATCGACTTTCATCTGTTGATTTAGATGAAGTTGATCCTTGAGCAGGGAGAGGTTCTATATGTCTTTTACCCCTTCCAGGCCCCTGTTGAGCGACTTCCGGGTGCGGCTCCGAAGTTGTCAAAGGCCCTTGAATTGGATCTTTGCGATGTACTTCTACAGAAGAGGGCTCTGCAAAAGCAAAAGTATTATACATTGCATAATTTTGCAGAAAAGAATAAGAGAATTATGCGAAGTTTACCTTCGACATTTTGGGGGCGATCGAGCATCGGACTGCTCGGAGGATCGAAGGTGAGGTCTTCGTCTGAATCCACAGTTAAAACTTCGACTGCCAGAGTATCTTTTTGAGCAGTCCTCCCTTCGTCCAAAACTGAAGTTGTAGCAATTTCAACTTCACCCTCACCCACAGGGGCTTCAATTTGCTCTTCCTCTTGAGCATCCGGAGTTCTCACTTCTTCAATATTAGCCTGAGACTCCGTCATACCTGCAGTATCTTCAATGTGAATAGCTGCTTGAGCTGCATCTTCATCAATCAACCTCACTAATAGTTTACCTTCATCCTCCTTAGAACCGGAGGTTGAGGATCTTGGGCTCGGAGGTGCAGGCTTTCTATGCTTTTTAGCCACCTTCTTCACCGGAGTCTTTGCGGAACTCGAAGCTCCAGCTTCGGCTTTTCTCTTTTTGGGCCCTTTCTCCGAAGGCACCCAATCCATCAGAGGGGGCGGAGTGAGTCCCAGCATCCCCCACACTCTGTTAAACCTTTCCCAACTTCCGACTAACTTGACTCTCCATTCTTTTTCGGTCGGAGTTGGAGCGCCCAAAATCTTCTCCGAAGCCCTTATGATTTGTTCCGAAGTAACAGGGGCTGAAGAAGCTAAAAAAGAAAAATAAATCAAGTTAATTTTTCTTCGAATGAATATGAATAAAACATATTGTCTTCGAAGTTACCTGCAGGGCTCGAAGTTGAAGCAATTTTTCGAAGACCGCCTTCCGAATCCTCTTCGAAGATGATAGGCCAGTTGGCCATCAGCGGAGAAATTTGCGGACCGAGGAATTCTTTGGCTAAGTCTCGCATGCTTAACCTTCGGCTAATCTTCTGAAGCAGGTTGACGCGGGCTTCGAGCTGACCTTCATTGGGCTGCACTAAGGCTTCCTTCCGTAATTGGATTTCTTTAAGGGGTCCGGCCAAAGGACTGCTTGCCCCAACTTCGGCATAAAACCATCTCAGAACCCAATCAGTATACCATCTGGCATTGATGGCCTTGGCAGGAAACTGAAGGGCATACTCATCTCGAAGCCTAAAGTTGATACTACCGAAGGCTACTACTACTTTTTCACCTCCGGGGCCTACGAAGGTCTTTGGTTGGCATGTTGCTCTATGAAGTGCCGCGAAGATCTCTGCCCTCCCCTCACAACCTTCGGCTCTCAATGCCCATTCGAAGATAGCCAGTCTAGCTACTGCATTCGGAGATAATTGAGGGAGGGTGACATGGAATAGATCGAGTACCTCCGCTAGGAAATCTACTGCAGGAAGGCCCAAGTCGGCTTCGAAGAAGACTTCGAAAACAACTACTTCTCCGGGCCTTGGTGACGGAATAAGCTCTTTACCGGGCTTGCGGATCATCACTCCAGTACTAATTTTCCCTTATACTGCGATTGCCAATGATTCTCTCTTGCAGGTAGAAGGCCCCAATTGGAAAGATTGATCCAAATATTTTGTTGATGGCGGGCACAGACCTTGATCATCGACATTTTGGGGATTTCTCCCTCCTGCCGCCACGGATGTCGCTGCAGATGCCGGAGGTGCCGTCGCCATTGCTGCCGCCGCTGCTGCAGCTGCGGCCTGCTGCCTAGCCAAAGCTGAAGGCCCCGCGCCTTTGGTCTTCGCCATTGCAGTCACTGGGTTGCTTTGGAGAAACTGGAGGCTAGGGCTCAAGAACTCAAAGGGCTCAAAAGGTTTTTGATTGCGAGAAAGCGGTGAAAAGGTAACCGGGTAAGTTCTAGACCTTCCATTTATAGCCTAGATTTTACTTTTTTACCGTTAGTCCATGCCGTTTCGCATTCTTGTCGTTACTTTTCTCCGAAATTAACGCATTCTATAGTTTCCGTTAGAAACAGAAAGCTAACGGCTATTTTCTCTAAGTCTAAAAGACTTTCGAACTTCCTGAGTCGGTTCTAAGATAGTTCGAAAAGCAATTATCCTAAGACTGATTCGGAGTTTATATCTTCATGCATTTCGGAGATGAACTAAAAACCAATAACCCCTATGTTTGGTTATCTTTTCCTTCCGTATACTGCTCTCCTAACGTTACAGGTTAAACGGAGAAGCATATTCGAGGGGCTACTGTTGGGGGAAAATATCTCATCTTCGGGGTTATTGCCGAAACAACATAAAGGCAGACAGCGGATTCGAAGGTTCCCAGACGTTCATCTTCGAAGATACCCGGAGTCAAGTTCGAAGTACGAAGATAGGCATTGGTTCGGAGTACATCTTCGAACTAAGGATTTTCAAGATCTTTTCCGCCAGCTAAGATGGAAGACTTATCTTCTATCTCATTAGATTAGTCTTTTACCATTTTAGCCCTATTAAGGGAGCCGAATAGTTTCCACTATGTCGGTTGTAATAGAGGGGTAAATAGGTCTTTTCCTTAATATTTGGGCCTATAAATACCCCCCATTTCATCCTGTAATAAGGACCGAATACAAGTTATTCAATACACACTTTCGAACTATTCTAAGTTATTATCCTTTCGGAGGCTTAGAACAGTTTGCTTCGCAAACACTTTGTTTGTTAGTTTCTCTTCTACAGAAACCTGTTAGCGTAATCTTTTACGCCAACACAAACCAAGTCACCAACTTGAAACGATTTTGGTTTGACTCTTTTGTTGTAGGTTCTAGCTACTCTCCTTTTATCTTTCTCTATAGCTTCTAGAGCCCTCAACCTTTTATCGGTTACTTCTTCCAAATTATCCTTCAAAAGAGTTTCATATTCATTGACCGATAAGCCATCTTGCTTAAGAAATCTTAAAGAGCCAAGATCTACCTCTACTGGTAAAACAGCTTCTTGTCCATACACTAATTCATATGGACTAACTTTGGTAGCACCGTGCTTTGCAACTCTACAAGCCCATAATGCCTCAGAAAGCACTTCATGCCACTTTTTAGGGAACTCTTCAATTTTCTTCTTAATGAGCTTAATCACAGTTTTATTACTAGACTCGGCATGTCCATTGGCTTGAGCATAGTATGGGGAAGAGTTTATCAACTTAATACCATAAAATTTGGCAAAGTCTCTCACTTCTTTAGCAATAAATGAAGTACCTTGATCTGTAGTGAGAGTTTGGGGAATACCGAATCTATGTATAATGTGCTTCAAGATGAAATCAGTTATCTCATTGTGAGTCATGTTCTTGAGAGGCACGGCCTCGGTCCATTTTGTGAAGTAATATGTTGCCATCAACACAAACTGATGCCCTTTTGAAGAGGGAGGATTAATTTGACCGATGAAGTCTAAACCCCAACCTCGGAATGGCCATGGTTTGATAATAGGGTTAAGTAGCGATGCAGGAGCCAACTGAATATTACCAAACTTTTGACATGCTTCACACCCTCTATAATACTTAAAACAATCCTCAGTCATAGTCGGCCAATAAAAACCTGCTCTTTTGAGCACCCAACTCATTTTCTAGGCCGACTGATGAGTGCCACAAAACCCCTCATGAAATTCTCCCGTAGCCACACTAGACTGATCAGCATCTAAGCACTTTAGAAGTACTCCGTCAATAGTTCGGCGATACGACACATCATCAAGCAATACAAATTTAAATGCTTTTTGCCGAACTTTCCGATCAACCCTTTGACTGGGATCCTTTAAATATTGGACAATCGGAGTTCTCCAATCATCCTTCTAGATCTTTGGAGGGTTCACCAATTCTTTCTCCGAAGTTGCATCTAAATTTGTAATTTCAAATTGCCTCCCGAGCCACTCTTGTTCCTGCCAAGGGCCAGTCGAATCGGTTGTGCAGAGCCGATCGGACCGAAGCCCTTCGACGAAGGGGTCCAGCACGCGAAGGCCTCCGATGCTCGGAAGGCTTCGGCGTGAGGGGCCCGGCGTGCAGAGTCCTTTGGCAGATGAAGGGCTCTGGCACGAGGGCTCCGGTGCGCAACACCCTTCGATGGGAGAAGGGGTCCGGTTCAGAGGGTCCGATGGGCAGCGCATCAATCCGAAGCCTCTGACTTCAGCAGACACAGAGAGCTCAAGCATCGTCTTTCTTTGTACAAAAAATCTACCTTTCTTGACTTGATAGCCAGATGCTTGCTGAGCCAAATCATTTGCAATTGAATTGGCTTCTCTGGACACGTGAGAGATTTTGAAGTCATCAAATGTAGAAATAATGTCCAAACATTTATCCAAGTATCTATTTAGCAAACCATTAAAACATTTGCAATTTTAGCTACTTGTTGTACCACTAACAGAGAATTACCATATGCATGAACATGTTTGACACCCATGGAATCTATCAATTCAAGTCCTAGTAATAAAGCTTCATATTCGGCTTGATTATTAGTAGAAGGAAATTCTAAACGGGCCGAAGTCTCAAAGTGCATGCTATTAGGTGATATGAGAACCACTCCAATACCTTGGCCATTTCCTTCTACTAATTGACATCTACGTGGTGATCAACTATAAAATTAGCGACGATTTGGCCTTTCATAGCTCTTAGGGGTTCATAAACCAAATCGTACTCAATCAAAGCATAAGCCCACTTCCCGATTCTACCACTTAGAATCAGCTTTTGCAATATTATTCTACGACATTGGTTTGACAAGCAACAATACATGTGCTAGGGAAAAGATAGTGACGTAATTTGGTACATGCGTAAGAAAGTGATAAACATAAATGCTCCACAAACACGTATCTTGTCTCGGCGTCTAGCAAGCGGCGGCTTACGAATGTGATGATGTATTCTTTTCCCTCCACCTCCTGAGTTAACACGGCTCCTATCACGCTATCTTCGGCAGCAATGTATAGCCGAAACGGAATACTGACTTTTGGTGCTCTTACCACAGGCGGTGATGACAAGCACTCTTTGATCTTTTCAAAGGCGCTTTGCTGACTTGCCCCCAAGTGAACTCAGCCTCGTTCTTCAGCCAGAGTATGGGGACAAAAGCATCGATTTTGCTAGACAAGTTAGATATAAAGCGACACAGATAGTTCATTTTGCCTAGCAACTTTTGCACATCTCTCTTGCATGTTGGTGCTTCAAAGTTCTTAATCTTCTCAAGCCTCTTAGGATTGATCTCAATACCTATTTCATGAATCATGAATCCTAAGAACTGTCCCACCGACATGCCGAACACACACTTGAGTGGGTTCATTTTTAGACTGTATTGACGCATCCTATCAAAAGAAACTCTCAAATCGGCTAAATGGTTTCCCAGAGCATCCGATTTGATTACAACATCATCTATGTAGACCTCTAGCATAACTCCTAGCAAGTCATGAAAGATTAAATTCATAGCACGTTGATATGTGGCACCAGCATTCTTTAAACCAAAAGTCATAACGACCCACTCAAACAAGCCGACAAAACTAGGGCAACGAAAGGCTATCTTGTAGATGTCCTCTTCGGCCATAAAAATTTGATTATAACCAGTGTTGCCATCAAGAAAACTTAGTACCTTATGTCCTGAAGCATCGTTGATCAACATGTCGGCTATTGGCATGGGATATTCATCTTTCGAAGTGGCCTTATTCATATCCCTGAAATCAATGCAAACCCGTATTTTGTCGCTCCCCTTCTTCTCTATAGGCACGATGTTAACAACCCATTCAGCATACATGGCCTAATAAATTCAGCCTTGAGCAGTCGTTATATTTCTTATTTAACTCGGTCATACACGACCGAATTAAAGCGACGAGGGGGATGTTTATAAGGCCTAAACCTAGGCTTGATAGGCAGATGATGCTCTACGATCTTGCGGCTTAGTCCGGGCATCTGATTGTACTCCCATGCGAAACAATCAACATATGACCGAAGCAACTTTATTACTTCGGCCTTTTTCGCTAGCCTGCAATTTTTCGTTTACAAAAGTCGGCCTTGGAACGCTACCATTTCCTATATCGACCTCTTCTAAAGGATTGACCGACGAAAAATCCTGACCTTATTTTTCTACTTCGCTAAAATCTTCGATGGCTTCGGCGATACTGTCTTTAGAAGACCGATATTGCTCCACGCGAGACTTTAGCCAATCTAAATTATTCTTACTAGACATGACTACTAGTTTAGAAATAGTCATGCTACACCAGTCGGCTTTATAGACACTGGTACAACACGTCCCCCGGACACGCTAACGAAGTCGTAATCCGAGAGGTCTCTACCTAATAGACACTTTACTTTATCATGGACGGTGTCGATAGATACATCGGTCAATGCTACTTGGGCCAAAGTATCCGCTGGTACAACCTCCACATCATCGTCGTCCCACTACATTAGGCATTGGTGCAAAGTAGAAGGAATACAGCAATTTGCGTGAATCCAATCACGCCCAAGTAGCACACTGTATTTACCTTGCACATCAACGACGGGGAATGTTGTTGGCTGTAGGACCGAAAGTAGCGACCAGAGGGGGGTGAATGGGAGCCTAAAAAATTCTTTCAAATCAATGGCCTTCTCCCAACACACAACACACCTCGACAAACAATCAACAGAAGCAAAACTGATCACAAGTACTAAAAATAATCTATCCTAAAAAACGACCGATGTCCTAGTCGAAAAGACACCAACTCAGTGCTAAAAGGCAGATCAAGTGAACTCATAGGACAAATGACAGTTCTACAAATGATTCATCAGAGATACTAATAATCCATCAAGCATGTCAAAACATTCACAGTACACCGGCCGTCCATAAGTAAGAAACACCACAGTTTTTAGTGCATTTAATCTTGACAAAATAAATGCAGGAAATAAACGGGCTATGGATTTAATTCATCTATTGCAGAATATTCAGATCATCAAACAGTGCACGAGAAAAACTGAGACTAAAATATTTGCATCCTATTGAAACAAGCGTGGTTTAATCATCAGAAGTAATCAACAGAGAAAATAGGGAGTAATGTTTTTTGTTGTCTCCTGTTCACAAGACTTCCATTGAGCACCTGGCCTGCATGTGCCATGCACGTCACAGCAACTCACACGCCACAGCACCGTGTAAACTCACGCAATCCACCGACCAAAACACTGTCGTGTGCGCCTGCTGCTTGCTTCGATACTTGTAGCCTGCTGCTTCGGTTGTCGTGCTGCAGAACTGCTGCCCCATGCGCCTCATGCTTCTCACCCTGGTAGTAGAGCTATGCCGCTTCAAGACGCTGCTCCCTCCACCTACCGTGCTACAGCCACGCCGCCTGACGCAGAGTGCTTCCTCGCAGGCAGCCATACGCCACGCCTTGTCACGCGTCACCGCACCGCCCAAGGCTGCAGGGCTGCCACTGGCTTCCTGTTGTGATCGTGCCGCCTATGCGCCTATGTGCCTAGGCCTAGGACCTACGCTGCTATGTGGAACCGTGCCGCCTGGGATGCTGCATGCTGCGCTTCTGATGCGTTTATTCCTAAGCCACCGAAAGCCACACTGGGCTGCAGAATTAAACCAGGGGCGCCTCGATTTCTTCGCCGGTGAAGCCACGCACCGAATCTTGTGCGCCTGCATTAGAGAGATGGAAGTCGTTGTGTGCTGCGCCCAACGCCGCTGGCTACGCGTGCTGCGTCACGGTGCCTTGCCATGCACGAAATCAGACACACAGCTATAGGAAAATGACGATGGCGAGATGGCGATTTTTACCTGGAGAGAAAAAATTGTGCCGACGGAAAACAAATGAACTCTGATGTTTAATTTCTGGTGAGTTAACCCTAACCCTAGAGGGTTGGGGCCTATTTATAGGCATCCTAACAAAAGGGAAAAAGAAAAATGTACCCCTAGGGTAAATTACACAGACGTTGAAATAAAAATGGAAGATTACTGAATTACCCTTTAGGGTTTTTTACAGATTCGACTAACACAGACTGTGGGCCTAAAGGCAAAATAGTAAAATCCTAAATAAAGATAACTTGTTCTGTTGCGAAGCTTTCATAACAGCTACGGCTTCGCTTCAGAACGGTCGGATCTAAGATCGGTGGTCATCAGTTTTGCGCCGAAACTGACAAAGCATCCTCGTCTTCGCACCGGGTACCCGGATTGGGCCGGCCCGATTCCGCGGCTCCCTCAGCCTGGCAATCGCTCGCAGCCCGTGTACCTGAGTCAATCCTGGTCAACAGACCAGTGGATCCTCTGCCGCTCCTAGCCCATGTAGTCGGATTGGCCCGGCCCGACTCCGTGGCCCCTCTACCCGACAATGGCTCGCCGCCCGTGTACATGAGTCACACGTGGCCTAGACATGCCAGGTCTCGTCTTCTCTTCATCTTCTCTTTGACTTCCGTTGACAATCACTAATCACATTTGGAGCCATGAGGCCCATGCTCTTCAACATGGCTCCTCAATCTCCCCCTTGATGAGTGCATTGTCAACACCCTCTTCAGCAACTCTTTGGAACCTGCAAAACACGTGGAAACACGAAAACAAAACACAAGAAGACATAAAGAAGAAAATAAAATAAAAGGTTTAACCCTAATGACCAAAAGCCGAACAAAAGCCAGAAAACGGTCATTATGGTTAAACAAAAATAAAACTCAAACGAGTGCAATCTCAGAACTATCAACAAGGATATCCAAAGAGTAAGGACAAAAGAGACTAAACCTCCCCCTGAAACAAATCCCAGAGAAAGCCAAAACTCCCCCTAAACTCTTCTAAAAGATCAAGTAACCCAAAATTTCTCCCCTTGTTGACAATTGGACTCATCAAGTGAGACTAATGCACTCAAAAGAGACAAAGAGTCAAACTCCCCCTGAAATGTAGCTACCCCTCAAAATATGCAATGAATGCAACTGGAGTGCAGGTGGAGTGTAAAAAGCATGCTTCTCAGATATGATTGACTGCAATTACAACATCTAGCAGGTATAGCAAAATACATATTGTCTACGACACATGGCATGATCAGTGCAATAGATGATATCCAAAGAAAGTCATTGGAACACATTTTTAATTTTTTGCGAATAAAAGCATCACCACCTTTTCTAGTTGACAAGCAAGGTAAAAAATGAGATGCAAAGGCTACCTGATATCTACCAAGATAAGCATTGTCCAGAACAAAGAGCTTCAGCAAACTTGTTATATTTTTAATGTTCGGGCTTTTATTTTCCTTTTTCAATTTTTGCCAGGGGTTATTTGCATGTTAGCCTTATTCTAACCGACCAAGTCAAGCCTAGGCCAGAACTGGACCATCAGAAGCTTAAGACATTGGTCTTGGCATACATTACATTGTCCTAGTTCATACCAAAGTGCTATGGTAAGAAGTCCAGAACAATGCAATGCGATAAAGCAAACTCACCTGGATCTTTTCAATTTAGCATAAAAGGCTTGGATTTTCATTTTTCTGATTTTTATCATTTTTATAGCATATTTTCCATGTTAAAACATATAGATGTCCGAGTTGCATATCTGCATCTAAGTAAGGAGCTAGCTACCAGGCATGTAAAAGATAGCAAAAGCATTGAGCCTACACATGCTCGTTACTAGAAGCAATGGTGATCATTTTTCAATTTTAAAGCATAAAAGCCATGCATATGACAGATATCAGCCATATCATGTAAACTGAAGCAAAGCATGATCATCGACAGGTATTCAAAAGCATATACTAGCTAGAGCAAGTAAAGTAGATCAATCATATAATAGAAGCAAGCTCAAAGTGTGATATGTGAAGTAGAGAAGTACTCCAAGAGCGGCTACTTGGCCGGAGATCTCTCCGTACCGAGTACCCAAAATCTTAATTGTCTTCGTTGCCGCTTGGATCATCTTCATCTTCCACAGTAGAGAATCGTTAGCCGACGACGAAGAAGCGCACGAAGTTCTGAAATATTCCAGAACACCCCGGAGGACGTCCATAGTTTCGGAGGTCGCGCTCTCACACTTTATTTTCTCCACGACCAATGTCTTGCTTGAGGCATCCATTTCGTAGATTAAAGAGGAGAGCTTAGCTGTTTTCATCATAAGGACAGTTTTTTGTCCAGGCAACTTCTTCACATCTTCAACCAAGATTTGCTGCTCTTCTCAGAGCTTGACAAGCTCAGCCCCCGAAGTTGCCTGCTCCTCTCAAAGATTTTCAACTTCGGCCCGAAGCACCAATCGTTCAACTTCAAGCTCCTCCTTTGCAGTTTCCAACATGGCTTTAGCACTCCGCTGGGCCAGGGCTATCTCTTCCAAGCTCGAAGCTCGGTTCTCAGAGTCGGTAAGACTCCCTTGAAGAGTCATCACCTTCTCCTTGAGCCGGTTGCATTCTCGCTCGTTCGACATAGCAGCTTCTCGAGCTAGAACGATGTGCTGCAAAGGAAAAGAAGAGAAATGTAAGTAAATTATATACATGTTCAGATTAAACTAATTTTTGTAGGTCTCTCATACCTAGTAAGCCGCCCGTTTGAGAGTAACATCGAGCTCCGACCCTTCGGCCTCGCCAAGGATGGAGACCAGTTCAGTCTCCCCAACCTTGCGACTAGCTCGAGCCAGAGGCTCAAGCAAAGTCTGAAACCATGTCCTCCTTTCAAGAAAGGGGGCCAGGAGAGGGAGCCTTGACAAGGCACTCCAATCGTCATCACTAGGAGAAGGACCGGAGCGCAATGAAGCATCCTCGGAGGCCTCTGTTGATTGGCCTCCGTCTATAGACTCAGATGGAGTCCACTCTAGAGCGAGAGAGGCATGGGCCAACCTTTGCCTTTACCTTTTCTAGGGCATGTCGCCTCCTTCGAAGCTACCTCCGATCCTAGAGCCACCTCCTGCGCTGCAGCCACTGATGGCACCGAAGCTGCCTCAGGCTCTAGGACCATCTCCGCAGCAGGAGTCACCTCCGTCAGAGCTGATTCTATGAAACCAAAGGTATATGATATTGTTTAAATGGTGCGGGTAAAGAAAAAAGGATGTGTTCAGCTAAGGCTTACCTCTGGCATCTTGTTGCCGGGTGAGCACCCGACTGCTCAAAGGTTCAAACATCTGACAAAAGTCCTCTTCAGACTCCGGAGTTCGAACCGAAGGAACGACTGCAGAGATTTCTTCGACCACAACAGCTATCACTTCGTCTGGAGCCAAGACTTAGGCTTCTTCAATCTTGACTCTGCCTTCTCCCATAATAGGGGTGACGACCTAGTCATACGGAACATTTTCAATCTTCGCCTGCCCAGGATTGTATTCAACCATCGGCGCCACCTCCGCACCGTCTTGGGCGGAGGCCTCGGTTCCCATCCGAGACCCCTCGTCCCCCGCAAGAAAAGCCTCAAACTCCTCCGCCATCTGCATGTCCATGTCTTCTTCTTCGGATTGCTCCGGCGATGAGACAGTAGACTTTGAAGGAGTAAGAGCCTTCGGTTTGTAGGCTACCTTTTTCGCAGGTGTCTTCACTAGTCCCGAAGACCTTGCCTCAGCTTTCCTTTTCTTCGGAGCCTGGTCCAAGGCCGACCAGTCTGGAAGGGTTGGGGGCTCAACTCTGAGCATGCTCCATACTCTATTGAATCTATTCCAAGTCCCAACCAGTTTTACCCTTCGCTCCTTTTCTACGGGCGTAGGGACTCCGAGGACCTTCTCCGCAGCCCGGACAATTTGTTCTGGAGTCAAAGTCACACGTGGAGCTGAAAGATAAGATATCATTTGATTAATTCATTTCAATAAAATCGATATTGTGTGCAAAACACCTTGATGCAGGATATGTGAAGAGCTTACCTGTGGAGCTTGAAGGAATCTCCCGAAGTCCCCCCTCCGGGTTTTCTTCGAAGTTGATTGGCCAAGCGGCCATCAAAGGAGGGATCTGAAGCCCAATGAACTCCTCCGCCAAGTCACGCATGCTCATGTGGTGGCTCACGAAGTGTAACAGTCCAAGGCAGACCTAGAGTTGACTCGGATCCGGACGGACCTCCGCCTCCCTCCGGTAAAAAATATCTTCCAAAGGCCCCGCCAAGGCACAGTTTGTCCCTACCTCAGCATAGAACCAATGAAGAATCCAGTTGAAGTACCATCTGTCGTTGATGGCCTCCGCTGGGAACCGATCCAGGAACTCATCACGAAGTTGGAAGTTGATGCTCTCGAAGGCAACCACCATCTTCTCCCCTCCGAGTCAGGTAAAGGTCTTCGGCTGGCACGAAGCGTTGTGGAGAGCTGTGAAGATCTCCGCCCTCTCGGTACATCCTTCAGCCCGCATAGCCCATTCGAAGATAGCTAGGCAAGCAATTGCATTGGGGGAAAGCTGAGGCTGAGTGACGTGAAACAATCGCAATACCTCTGCCAAGAAATAAATTGATGGGAGCCCCAATCCAGCCTCCAAGAAAGCTTCGAATACTATGGTGACGGGATCACCTCCTTCCTAGCCTGGCGAACCTTTACTATGGGCCCCATCTTTCCCGTGATTGCCGCAGAAATCGACTTCTTCGAGGATAACGATGCTCCCAAGCTATACGATTGATCCGTATACTTGGCAGATGTCGGACGGAGGTCGTGAGCACCGATTGGACGAGGGTTATCTGAAGGCCCCGCCGTCGTAGCCGCCGCCATCGCCTGCTGTCGATCCAAGGTCAGAGCAAGAATGGGAACTTTGTGGCTAGTCTTCACCATCGGAGAAAAAGAATGCTTGAGAATGTGCAAGAAAGGTGATGTGTGAAAACAATCGGTAAAGTATCTAAACTTCACTTTTACTTTCCTATTTATAGCGCTAGAATTTTTGTACTGCCCGTTATAGTACGACGTTTGGTTGCCCTATTACGGTTTCGATGCCATCATAACTTGCAGGAACGTTTCACGAAAAGTTACAACCGACGGAGACAGAGTGATCGATAGCCTTCTCAGAGAGTAACGGCTCTATTCCTGAGTCTAACGACTATGGAGTCTAACGGCTCTAAAGATTAATGGCTATATTGGCTCTGCAAGGGATCCATCTCCGAAGCCATCTTCGTGAATGTCTCCGCACATAATTTGGTCCGAATACTTTCTACTTCCGAATGTTTCTAAGGATGGTAAAGTTTTTCAAGCTCCTTTCTAAATTCTAAGCATGAAATTATTTCTTGCGTATACTGCCCTCTTCACTGCATAGGCCGTTCGGAGAGAAGTATTCGAGGGGCTACTGTCGGGGGGAAATATTTTATCCTCCAGAAGTCAAAGAAACTTACATATTAGTACAAGCAGAAGAGACAAAGTCTAAAGCTTTATCTCCGAAAATGCATACAGTGTCAAGACTTCACAGTATTCGGAGCCCTCTACAGCGGAGGCCTCCATTGAGACTTTGGCGTCATGGAGCCTCTTGAAGCCTCTTCACCAGAAGGAGTACTGCCAGCAAGGATGGAAGATCTATATTCTCACTGATTAGACTAGCCTTTTACTCTTTTAACCCTAGGAAGAATATTAAATAGTTTATTCTTAGTCAGTTGTAATTAGAGGGTAAAGAAGTCTTTTCCCTATGTATTTTGTCTATAAATACCCCTCTTCACTCTGTAAAGGGTATCAAATACGGAGATATTCAATACACACTTCGAACTATTTCAAGCTATTATCCATCTCGAGGGCTTGGAATAGTTTTCTTAAACAGACACTTCATTTGTTAACACACTTTAGTTCTTTAAACCTGTTAGCGTAATCTTTTACGCCAACAGTGTTCTTAACAGTTGGTGCCATGATCTACAAAAGATTAAATGCAAGGCTCAACACTATGCAATGTTTATCTTCAATCCAAGAAAAGATGTTCCACTATTTTAAAATAGTCACTTTCCATGTAATGACTAATAGTGGCGCAAGATCCATATTTATTTTAACTCCTAGTGAGCTTTGGCATCACTGCTATAAGCTAGGTGACATAGGTAAGCAACACTTTGCTAATCACATCGTATGTGACTCTTGTCGTTGGAGAAGCATACAATGCTCTATGCCAACTCTATGCTCCAAGGCCCAAAATCGTTTTGATAGCCCCGTTAAGCAAACCAATACTATGTGTGCAGAAGTCTGACTTCCGCCCCAACCGGTCAAGATAAAAGATAGAACCCTGCTTTGGCAGACCCACTATCGATTATCAAGATCCTTGGTGGGTGCAGCTATTGGAAAGAGAATCAATACTTATTTTTTGTGGGAAAACTATTCTAGCACAGTAACATCCCTAGCGCACACGAAACATGAAAAAATAGTATAACAGTAACATAAGAAAGCATCACAGGAAATCATATTAACTATGACATGGCATGGCCCTCTTCACATGGCATGGCCCTCTTGATTCAATCCATCGGTCGTAATTCGATTGATGGATGTCTGATGTTAATCCATGGTCATTTTTTGATCATTGATTCTCTCTCATTGTATGTTATCGCTCATCGTTGGATCGTGTTTATTTAATCTAAACCCTTCGACATGGTCATGAAGGCTCGATCGATTAAGCCTTTACGCATACCTTTAGTCGATTATCTCTTTATCCTTAGTCAGATGGACTAGGTTGTTCAATGGTCATAACCTATTCTAGTTGTTCGACAAAATCCATTTATACCCCTTCGTTTTTGTCCATTCCTTGTACTCAATTTGACTCATCCTTTGTTTCTAGTTGAATCAATGTACTTTGTTGATCGTGACATGAGTTGATCTACCCTTGTCTCAACTCAAGTTCAATCATTCTATTTCATTCTATCTAAGTGAGTGTGTTGATCACATGTCGACCGTCTCATTTAATCCAAAGGAATAATCTCGTGGTTATTTCTTTATTTAGAGTTCTCTCATTTTATGTGAATGAATCAGAACTTCTAAAATTCATATCTTTTCCATTTGGACTCCAAATAAATTAATTCAACTTCCTAAATTCATCTAGATTCATGCTCTACTTCAATGTGTACTTGACCATATCGCTCGTACACCCTTGAAGGTTATCTCATCCAATTTCGAAGGAATTTCACAAGAAGTGTCTCATCATTTCATGTGATCTTCTAAATTCAATATTTTTTTCATCCTATCTCTGATCCACTCCATTCAAGTTTCATTATCCTCCCTCAGAAACCAAGGGTTGGTTTCGGAGTCTGTGATGAGTGATTGACAGAGTTTAACCTCTGATTCGAAGGGGTACCTTCGAAGGGGTTCGGAGGTTGGTTCTCCGAAGGGGACTTCGGAGGCTGTCTCACCGAAGGGTTCGGTGGGCTTTGGTTGCTGCAGCTGTTGCAGCGGAGTGTGCCTGTTGGAGGGGTCCGACAGTACACGATGATGGGCTGTATCGAAGGTCTCGGTACTTTGGGCGGTACACCGGAGTGTGTACCGAAGGTTGCTAACCCGGAGAGGTCTCTGGGGTACTGGATACACTTGTCTGTTTGTCTGTGTTGCGCAGGGGACTTCGGAGGTGACAGACGGGTCGTAGCAAGTGAACCTGGGTCAAGCGGGAGGCTTGATGCAAGGGGAGCGGGGAGCTCTGTCACGAAGGCTGCGAAGGGGTCAAGGTCGGACCTCGGGTCGTGGTGCACCAGGAGAAGGCAGTAAGTGCGGAGTGTGACTCCGGGTGAAGGTACTCCGAGACAAAGTCCTCGGAGGCGAGGCACTTCGAAGGGTACTCCGAAAGGAGTGACTTCGAAGTATGGTGGATCAAGTCCTCAGCAGAGGCAAGGTGTTCGAGGTGTGCTCCGCAGGGAGACACTCGAAGGTTACCCGACGAAGGTCTCAGAAGTCGAGGTGCATCGAAGGCATGGTCCGGGTGAGGCTCGTTGAGGAGTGTGCTCGGGGAGAGACACTGCGACGAAGTGCTCATGGAATGCTTCATGCGGAGGCCTTGGACGAAGGAGGGACTTCGAAGGGTGGTACTCCGAAGGTGGGGCTTCGGAGTGACGCAGGCTTCGGAGCAAGGCTAGCTCCGGAGTGAGGTTGACTTGAGGTACTTCGGCCTACATGGCTTCGGTACATGGACTGACGGAGTTCGAGCTGGGAGAAGCTGTGAAGACGTGGTGGTCCACTCCGAAGGTGTTGGTGCGAAGGGCCCAAGGGCTTTGACGGCTTCGGCTCAAAACCGTCACTGTATCGAAGGCTGACTTCGGTGAAGCAAAGGCCATCAGGCTCAAGGCTTCTCACCGAAGCTACCGCACCCCTCGCGTGCGAAGGGGGGCTTCAGAAGGGTCCAAGACTGTAAAGGCTGACAGTGTCTGCTCTGCAAAAAGCTGACACTGTCCGCTCTGCAAAGCTGACAGAGAAGCCTCCAAATAAAGTTGACTACCTTTTGTACCCCTCAGTTCTGATGAGACAAAACCATTGTAAACCCTAGGGGTAAAGTAGTCAATTCACATGGGTGAATAGTGTCTATAAATAGTGGGGGCTGGGTAGGTCACATTTAACACTTTGAGCATTCATTGTTGAGCTCCTGTACTAGCCACCACATACTTTGTATTCATCCAGTGAGTTCATTTTTAGTGTTCCCTGTTCAAGCAGTGAAACCTGTTTCTGTGTTCTTTTTCTGCTTGAGCTTGTGTGCACACCTCGTTGCATGCTTCGATCTTTTATGTCCCTTGGGCGAAGTGTGTTTGTGCGAAGTGTGCTTTTCAGTGTGTTCGCTCTGTGTAACTAGAGGCTAGACCTCGCTGTTTACTAGCGAAGCACTGATCGAAGCCCGTTTTTCTTCTCGTGTTGAAGCCCTTAGCGAAGTCCATAAAGTGTGCGTTTAGACCTTCGTAGTACGAAGCCCAGCACCAGTTGCTGTCGCTAAGTATTTGGTCGAAGTCCTCAGAGGGTAGTCCACTCTTGCGAAGGGTGAAGTGCTAAGCCTACTCGAAGCACCCTGTGTGCGGAGCCTGAACTGACTTAGCAGAGTTGATTTTTCGGGGTTGAGGGTGGAGCGAAGTCTTCTTGGCCTCGAACCTTTGCTCCTTGCGAAGCCTGTTTTCGGAGTTGTAAAATACCTCCGAACCAGAACTTCGAAGGTAGTGTTCGAAGCCTATTCCGTAGTAGACTGAATTAAAACAGAAGGCTATTTTTAGCCCGAGTTTTTAAAAGCTCCCATTCACCCCCCTCTGGTCGCCATTTCTGGTACAACAATTGGTATCAGAGCGGGTTAAGATCACCAGTTGACCTTAACCGGTTTTGTGATCTGTTTGCGACATGGACAGAGTTAGTAAAATTCCTCTATTCGATGGGACTGATTTCGCATACTGGAAGGTGCGCATCGAGGCTTACTTGCTAAGCCAAGGAAATACAATTTGGAAGATTGTGGATTCACAATACTCCATCCCTGATACTCGCACCTCTCAAATAGAGAAGGATCAGTATAATGCCAACTCCAAGGCAAGAAATATACTGTTCATTGGTTTGAGTAGAAGTGAGTTTGATAGGGTACAGCACCTTAGGACTGCTAGGGAAATTTGGATCACTCTCACTATTTTTCATGAGGGCTCTTCACAGATCAAGGCCAGGCGCCAAAGCACATACAATCAACAGTATCAGCTGTTTGTGCAGGCACCTGGTGAATCTATAGATGCCATGTTTTCTCACTTTGATGCGATAGTGAGTAACCTGTGGTCCAACGGGACGCTTGCTTACAATGATCATGATAGGGCTATCAAGCTTCTCTATGCTCTTGACCGTAGCATATGGGAAGTAAAGATATCTAGCATTGAGGAGTCCGTAGGTTATGACACATTGACCTGTGATGAGCTCTTCAGCAAGCTGAAGTCCACAGAGATTGCCAAGGAATCTCTTGCAGTGCACAGAAACTCCTTGCCACAGCCATTGGCACCGGTTTCTAGCACTAGCCGTGGCACCACTGCAGAATCAAGCACATCAGGCACTTGTGTTTTTGCAGATGGTTTTGCTTTATCCTCCCTGGTCTCCGTCACTAAGGAGCAGGTGGATACTCTGGATGATGATGAGCTTGCTCTCATTGCTAGAAGGTTCACCCGTTTTCATCATGAGAGACGGGATCAGAGGAGAAGTGGTTTTAGTGGTTGTTTTGAGTGTGGCGACACTTCTCACATCAAGGCTAATTACCCTAAGCTCAAGAAGAGAGATGAGAGCGAGCGCCCTAAATACCACAAAAAGGAGAGGAAGCCTTTTGTGAAGGGCAAGCACGGCAAGGTGGCTAAGAGAGTAGCCAAAGCCGCTTCCAGAGCATTTGTTGCTGCTCTCAGCGACATCGACAATTCCTCAACTGAGGAGTCGAGCTCTGAGGAGGAGGAGTCCCCAAGGAAGGAGGACAAGAAGGACAAGAAGGGACAAGACTTCATCGGCCTTTGCTTCATGGCCGACAGCGATCACAGCGGCGATGAGCTTGACTCATCTGAGGTACCACTATCCTATGACCAACTTTCAATTAAACTAGATGAGTTGAATGAAGTAGTTCTTCGTCAGGATAGATTACTTGTGCAAGCCGCTAGAGAAAGAAAAAGACCTTAGACTTAGGCTAGAATTAGACTTAGGCTAGAATCTGTTTCTACTGATTATGCCATGCTTAAGTCTAAAGTAGATGATGCTGAATGTGAATCTTGTACTATTGTCATGGGTGAGCTTGCTCAGTTGCGCTCTGTACATGCTCAAACTCTATCTGAGCTTGAGACTGCATAGAAGCAGCTTTTGGTGGTTGATTCTAGACCTCTTGATATAATTGAATGCATGAATTGTTCTTTATTACGCGAGAGCATTAATTTACGTGATAAGCATGTTCATGATTTAGAGGCTAGATTGGAGAGGGCCGGTAGTTCTAAGGATGTGCAGCTTGTTTGTGACACTTGCATAACCCTTAAGGACCAGCTAGGCACTGTTAGAGAGCAAGCTGAGAACCTTATGACTGAAAATGAATACCTTCTTTCTGTGGTTAACAAATGCACTGAGGGAAAGGGTAGGATGGACTTGCTCTTGGCCAAAACCAAGATGTGCGCTGACAGGGCAGGGTTAGCTCTAGGATTGGGTTTTGAGAGGATTCCCTTAGATAGTGAGAACAAAACTATTTTTACCTCACCCACTACCTTAGAGAAAGAGAGAGCCCTGTTAGACACTCCATCAACCAAGAAGCCTACCCGAACTCTAAAGAAAACCACTCCTCCTGCCAAGAAAATCCCTCCCAAGAAAACCACTCATCAGAAGCCCAAGGAGCCTGTGAGGATTGCTCCTATGACCCATGAGAGTGCCCCTAGGAGAGTTGTTCATTGTTCCTACTATCAGAGGGCGGGTCATCTAGTTGGGTTCTGTTTTCGTCGCATTAAGGATGAGCGACGCTCTCAGGCGATGAGTTTCCAGGACATGCATTACCCATCTTTAGGTATGCATGAGTCTGGGTTTTACTCTCGTCCTGTTTTCGAGGCTCCTCGTACTTCTCGGAGAGGTTTTGCTCCTCGAGGTGTTCACCATGTTCCATATGGTGATAGACCCCGGACGAGTAGCTTTGTACCTCATCAGAGTAGGAGACCTCGTCATGCTTTTAGATCACAGCATGTAGGTAGACCTTGCACTTTGCATCATTCTGATTATCCTGTGCGTAGAAAGTCTACTTTTACTGTGCCTACTACTCGTATCACTCAGTGCTGGATGCCTCGTCATATATTCACTCACCCCAGCACTGAGCGATCGAGATTTTCTTATCATGTGTAGGCGCCGGACCGAGGCTTGGAGGGCACGTGGATCATGGACTCCAGTTGTTCGCGCCATATGACCGGAGATGCAACATGGTTCTCCAGCCTCACCACAACCAAGCAAAGGGAACATATCACCTTCGGGAACAATCGAAGGAGTAGAGTGAAAGGTAAAGGTGTGGTAAGAATAAACTCGAATTTCACTCTCAAAGATGTTGCTTTGGTTGAAAACCTGGGATACAATTTGCTTTCTGTATCTCAGTTGCTTGATGAGGGCTTCGAAGTGTGATTCCATCGCGATACTTCGCAAGTACTCAATTCTGATGGCGTTGTTGTCTGCAAGATCTTTAGAGTTGGGAGAGTTTTTGGAGCTGATTTTTCTGAGTCATCTGGTTCTTCTCATTGTCTTGTTGCACATTCTACTTCTGAGCTTTGGAAGTGGCATAGGAGACTAGGGCATATGAGCTTTGAGTTGCTCGCTCGTCTGAGTGCCCTAGGTCTGATCCGAGGATTGCCCAAGCTCAAGTTTGAGAAGAATTTAGTTTGCGCTCCTTGTCGACATGGAAAGATGATTGCCGCTTCGCATTCGCCAGTCACCACAGTTATTGTCGACATGGACACTATAGGTCCTTCTCGGGTTAGTTCTTTAGGCGGCAAGTGGTATGTGTTAGTTATTGTCGACGATTTCTCTCGCTACTCTTGGGTCTTCTTTCTTGCCAGCAAGGATGAAGTGTTTTCACACTTTCGGAGCTTGGCTTTGAGACTTTTCACTGAACTCCCTGGTGCATTGAAATTCATTCGAAGTGATAATGGCACTGAGTTCAAGAACAGTCTCTTTGTTGACTTTTGCATGGAGCATGTCATAGAACATCAATTCTCTGCTCCGCGGGTTCCTCAACAGAACGGTGTCGTTGAGAGGAAGAACCGCACTTTGGTTGAGATGGCTAGGACGATGCTCGATGAGCATAGGACTCCTAGAAAATTCTGGGCTGAGGCCATGAATACTGCATGTTACATCTCAAACCGAATCTTCTTGCGCTCAATTTTGAATTTGACATCTTATGAACTACGTTTTGGGAGACAGCCCAAGGTTACTCATCTTCGAGTTTTTGGCTGTCGGTGCTTTATCCTAAAACGTGGTAACTTGGATAAATTTGAGTCGCGTTCTTCTGACGGGATCTTTTTGGGTTATACTACACATGGTCATTCTTATCGTGTTTATAATTTGGAGACTAACACTGTCATCGAGTCATGTGATGTGACTTTTGATGAATCAACCCCCTCTGTTAGTTCTGCTCTTGAACAGGCAAATGAACACGATATGGAACAGACTATATTCGAAGAAGAAGATCCCGGAGAATTCGAGGATGAACCCCTACTACCCTCGACATCGACCCCCAAAGCCGACCCCGCTTCGACCACTTCGGCACAAGGTCCCGAAGCAACTACCTCGACATCGGTCATCTTGTACCACTCCAACGCACAAGTTGAGGGGAAGACTGCATCTCGCCATGAGGCTCCACACCATGTTCAAAGGATGCATCCTCCCGAGCAGATCATTGGTGAGCTTGATCAAAGGGTAACATGTTCTCATGCTCATTTCATTGATTCCGCTTTTGTTGCTTCTTTCGAGCCCTTAGATGTTAGTCATGCACTTTCTGATTCTAGTTGGATCAATGCCATGCATGAAGAACTTGAAAATTTTGAGAGAAACCAAGTCTGGTCATTAGTTGATCCTCCACCAAATGTTCATTTCATTGGAACAAAATGGATTTTCAAAAATAAACAAGGGGAGGATGGGACTATAGTTAGAAACAAGGCTAGACTTGTAGCTCAGGGTTATTCTCAATTAGAAGGGATTGATTTTACTGAAACTTTTGCACCTGTTGCTCGTGTTGAGGCCATTAGGATTTTGCTAGCCTTTGCGACATCCCGGGGATTCAAACTCTATCAAATGGATGTCAAAAGTGCTTTTCTTAATGGTTTCATAGGCGAAGATGTTTATGTAAAACAACCCCTATTTTTGAAAACCCTAAGTACCCACATAAAGTCCTTAAACTTCATAAGGCTCTTTATGGACTCAAGCAGGCCCCTCGGGCATGGTATGACAGTCTTAAGTCTTTTTTACTTGAGCGGGGGTATTTGATGGGCTCTGTTGATAAAACCATGTTCACTCTCAAGCATGGCAAAGATTTCCTCCTAGTTCAGATTTATGTGGATGATATCATCTTTAATGGCTCTTCTCATGCTTTGGTTGCCGAGTTTGCAGATTCCATGAGCAGGGAGTTCGAGATGTCCATGATGGGCGAACTCACATTTTTCCTTGGTTTGCAAATCAAGCAAAGCAAACAAGGTACCTTAGTCCACCAGACGAAGTACACCAAGGACCTGCTCAAGAAATTCGACATGGCTGATGCGAAGCCCCTCGCCACTCCAATGGCTACATCTGTAGCATTGGATCCTGACAAAGATGGAGAAGCCGTAGATCAGAAGGAGTTCCGAAGCATGATCGGCTCCCTCCTCTACTTGACTGCTACGAGGCCGGACATACACTTCGCAGTGTGTCTGTGCGCTCGTTTTCAGGCTTCACCACGAGCTTCGCACCGCCAAGCGGTAAAGCGCATTCTCAGGTATCTCAAACATACCCTTGAATTCGGCATTTGGTATTCAGCATCTTCATCTTTATGTCTTCGAGGTTATTCCGATGCGGATTTTGCTGGGTGTAGGATTGATAGGAAGAGTACCTCTGGTACTTGTCATTTTCTGGGTACATCACTGGTTTGCTGGTCTTCCCGCAAACAGTCTAGTGTTGCACAATCGACGGCCAAGACCGAATATGTTGCTGCAGCTAGCTGTTGCTCTCAGATTTTGTGGATGGCTTCCACTTTGCGGGATTTCGGGTTAGATTATAAGAGTGTTCCACTTTTCTGTGATAACACTAGTACTATTTGTATTGCAAACAACCCGGTTCAGCACTCTAGAACCAAACACATTGATGTGCGCTATCATTTTCTCAGAGATCATAATGAGAAGGGTGATATTGAACTTCAATATGTTGATACCCAACACCAGCTAGCCGATATTTTCACAAAACCCCTCGATGCTTCTCGTTTTGCCTACTTGCGTGGAGAACTTGGTATTTGTCATCCTTACAGCATTTTGTGCGGGGGAGCTATTTTTAATTGTCGTGCATATGCTCATCATGTGTGAAATTGCATTTACATCTTTTGCACTTATATGCCTGAATGTAATTCATGAAATCATGTCAGCTCAGCTTAATTGAATATATCTGAAACATTATGTGCATGATTTTTCTTTCCAAAATCAAATCATGCTCACTACTTAGTCTTGAATCTAGCATGTTTAGGCAGGGCTGCTTTAGCTATCTTTTATCTGCTTGATAGCAAGACACCTTTTCTTTGGATGCTAAACAATGCAACTTGAAAAATTGTATTCATGGATATTCATCAAGTGTTAACCAATTTGTTCACTTAATCAAATATTCAAAAATCCATGATTTGCATGATACAAGCGAAAAAGATCCAGGTGGGTTTGTTTGTCGCACTACTCTATTCTAGACTGCTTACCATTGCACATTGGTCTGAACTGGGATAGTGTAGTGTATGCCAAAATCATTGCTTTAAGTTTCTGATGACTTTCATGCCTAGGCTTGGCCTGATTGGAAAGCATAAGGTGGATAAACAAATAAAACCTAGCATTATGAAAAAGAACAACAAAATTCATTGATTATCAAGTTTGCTTTTAATGCTCCACTTAAACTGGACTTGTCTGTCTAGAGTAGAAATTGACTAGCTTTGCGTAGTCCCTGCTTTTACTTGTCTAGTTACCTTGATTGAGTGGTGATGCTTTTATTTCCAAATGATAAAATCAATGCTGTCATCATGTTTTTAGAGAATGTTAAATTGAGCTGAGCACATGATAATTGGTATTAATATTGGCATATTTTTGCTTTATATGTCTTTACAATTCTGCCCATTTCGAAGCTATGCATCTTGTGCGTGCTCCTTGATGCTTGCATTGCCAAAGGGGGAGAAACTCTTGGGTTCTCTGCAGCAAGGGGATAAATTAACTCAGGGGGAGTTTTTATTGAGCTTTTATCTTGCAAGGGGAGATTTGCCGAAGGGGCTTTTACTCTTTTGAAAAGGGGGAGGAAAATTCTTTTGTTAAGTGACATGATTTGGCTCGGTTCTGAGTTTTTATGGTCACTTGTGTGCTAAAATTTTTCAAATTTTATTGAACTTGAATTTGTTGTCAATGCACTCATCAAGGGGGAGATTGAGAAACCAAGGGTTGGTTTCAGAGTCTGTGATGAGTGATTGACAGAGTTTAACCTCTGATTCGAAGGGGTACCTCCGAAGGGGTTCGGAGGTTGGTTCTCCGAAGGGGACTTCGGAGGCTGTCTCACCGAAGGGTTCGGTGGGCTTTGGTTGCTGCAGCTGTTGCAGCGGAGTGTGCCTGTCAGAGGGGTCCGACAGTACACGATGATGGGCTGTATCGAAGGTCTCGGTACTTTGGGCGGTACACCGGAGTGTGTACCAAAGGTTGCTAACCCGGAGAGGTCTCCGGGGTACTGGACACACTTGTCTGTTTGTCTGTGGTCCGCAGGGGACTTCGGAGGCGATAGACGGGTCGTAGCAAGTGAACCTGGGTCAAGCGGGAGGCTTGATGCAAGGGGAGCGGGGAGCTCCGTCACGAAGGCTGCGAAGGGGTCAAGGTCGGACCTCGGGTCGTGGTGCACCAGGAGAAGGCAGTAAGTGTGGAGTGTGACTCCGGGTGAAGGTACTCCGAGACAAAGTCCTCGGAGGCGAGGCACTTCGAAGGGTACTCCGAAAGAAGTGACTTCGAAGTATGGTGGATCAAGTCCTCAGCAGAGGCAAGGTGTTCGAGGTGTGCTCCGCAGGGAGACACTCGAAGGTTACCCGACGAAGGTCTCAGAAGTCGAGGTGCATCGAAGGCATGGTCCGGGTGAGGCTCGTCGAGGAGTGTGCTCGGGGAGAGACACTGCGACGAAGTGCTCATGGAATGCTTCATGCGGAGGCCTTGGATGAAGGAGGGACTTCGAAGGGTGGTACTCCGAAGGTGGGGCTTCGGAGTGACGCTAGCTTCGGAGCAAGGCTAGCTCCGGAGTGAGGTTGACTTGAGGTACTTCGGCCTGCATGGCTTCGGTACACGGACTGACGGAGTTCGAGCTGGGAGAAGCTGTGAAGACGTGGTGGTCCACTCCGAAGGTGTTGGCGCGAAGGGCCAAGGGCTTTGACGGCTTCGGCTCAAAACCGTCACTGTATCGAAGGCTGACTTCGGTGAAGCGAAGGCCATCAGGCTCAAGGCTTCTCACCGAAGCTACCGCACCCCTCGCGTGCGAAGGGGGGCTTCAGAAGGGTCCAAGACTGTAAAGGCTGACAGTATCTGCTCTGCAAAAAGCTGACACTGTCCCCTCTGCAAAGCTGACAGAGAAGCCTCCAAATAAAGTTGACTACCTTTTGTACCCCTCAGTTCTGATGAGACAAAACCATTATAAACCCTAGGGGTAAAGTAGTCAATTCACATGGGTGAATAGTGGCTATAAATAGTGGGGGCTGGGTAGGTCACATTTAACACTTTGAGCATTCATTGTTGAGCTCCTGTACTAGCCACCACATACTTTGTATTCATCCAGTGAGTTCATTTTTAGTGTTCCCTGTTCAAACAGTGAAACCTATTTCTGTGTTTATTTTCTGCTTGAGCTTGCGTGCACACCTCGCTGCATGCTTCGATCTTTTGTGTCCCTTGGGCGAAGTGTGTTTGTGTGAAGTATGCTTTTTAGTGTGTTCGCTCTGTGTAACTGGAGGCTAGACCTCGCTGTTTACTAGCGAAGCACTGATCGAAGCCCGTTTTTCTTCTCGTATCGAAGCCCTTAGCGAAGTCCGTAAAGTGTGCGTTTAGACCTTCATAGTACGAAGCCCAGCACCAGTTGCTGTCGCTAAGTATTTGGTCGAAGTCCTCAGAGGGTAGTCCACTCTTGCGAAGGGTGAAGTGCTAAGCCTGCTCGAAGCACCCTGTGTGCGGAACCTGAACTGACTTAGCAGAGTTGATTTTTTGGGGTTGAGGGTGGAGCGAAGTCTTCTTGGCCTCGAACCTTTGCTCTTTGCGAAGCCTGTTTTCGGAGCTGTAAAATACCTTCGAACCAGAACTTTGAAGGTAGTGTTCGAAGCCTGTTCCGCAGTAGACTGAATTAAAACAGAAGGCTATTTTTAGCCCGAGTTTTTAAAAGCTCCCATTCACCCCCCCCCCTCCGGTCGCCGTTTCCGGTCCAACACTCACTAACCAATACTTTAACTAATAATAAAATTTCATTGCCTTGCTTATTTGTTTTTCTTAGAGTTTTTTCTTGTTTTGCGTGTCGTGTAGTTCCTCGTGTTCCTAAAGATTTGAAGATCTCGAGCAAGTCCCGGAAGTCTTTGTTCAAGAGTTAAAAGGTTCCAAGCGCAAGAGGCAAGTCACTCCCCTTCCTTGAACATGTTTAACCCATGTTTTTAAATTAATTATTGCTATAACTCATAGGATTTAATTGCATTAGTCCAATTAAAACCTATAGTTATATTTATTTAGATCCCTTGACCTTGTTGTGCAAACTCAAGCCATGCTTTTGTTCCATTTTCCCTTGTCGCCCTGATACACTACAATATTAGTTAGTGCCTAAGTATTGGCACACTTGCTTATGCTAAAGATGAGTCATAGATTAGATTGGATTATTTATTATCTTTTATATTCCTCATATATGTCTCATCTCATGGTTCTAAAATGATGGAAGCAATGTTTGGAAAATGGTTAAGTTAATGACAATGGTGGGTTTCGAGTGCAAGCGAATGCATTGGTTGGTAGCACCCGGGGCACTATAAAGACCGGTCTATGGGATTTGTTGCAAAGCATTTCCGTACAAGTCACAAGTCTAGTGGATAAGGCCTAACCTAACATATAGGTCAGTTCAGTAGGATGCATCGAGCAGAGAGTCGTAAGAGTTAAGAAGAAAGGACGCCTTGTTTCCTTTTTTATTGACTAGACACTCTGGCACAAAAGGGGCTTACATTTCTATTGCTATGAACGTCGACGAAACCTAATGTGGTTGTCCTCTTGCTGAAACGGTTTATATCAAGGGCTTTGGAAAGAACTTGATAAATACATATTATGTTCTTGCCTTGTGGGTAAATTTGTACACCTCTGATCAAAGTATAATCTTTTTGAAAAGTCGTGCCCCTAGTCATGGGCAAACCAAGTGATATTCTCCGTAGTTAGTCTAAATAATCTGAGTGTGAATGATTACTGGTTTTTTAAGGACTGTTGTGTGAGTGAGCACATATATGCTACTCGAGGTAGTCGATGGTATTTATATCATTTACTTTCTGTTAATGAAACTTGATCACCATAATCACTTAATTACAAAACATGCTTTTATGCAAAACAAGCAATACACTTATCATTTGACATTACTCTTGCATTATGTTGCATTTGGTAGCTTGTTGAGTACATTTTATACTCATCCTTGATGATTAAACTTTTTAGAAGTTAATTTCGTTGAAGACAAAGACCTAAAGTAATTGTCCCAGTCAAAGAACGATTCTTGTAGCAAGATGTTCGTTAGTCTTTTTATTATTTTATCTTCAGTGTAATAATGTGGCCTCTGAGCTATATTTTATTTTATCGTAAAACGTTGTCGCTTGATGAAAATTTTGTAAGTTGATTTTCTTAAGGAAATTCAATAAACTCAAAATAGTGATATTTCAAGGTGTTACACCTGTTGACACTTAATCCACCGATCTAGGTCGACTGACCTTAGATCACCAGACTATATGTCGATCTAAGTCAACCATCCTAGATCAACATATGGTCTACCGATCTAGGACCAACTAACCTAGATTGATGGATCAAGTGTCAACAGAGGGTGACCGCTACCCGATCTAAATTGATCGGGCTAGATTGGTACACTAAGTACCGGTAAGAAACATTTTTGTAAATTTTGGAATACGTAAAAAATTTGAAATTTTGAATACAAATATATTATTTAAAAAAATCTGCCCCGACGTAACACACATCCACCAGCCAGTCCACATCCTGATCATAGTCAATTCTCAGCCTCCTCCATGGTTCTGCCTAAAAATCTCACAAATTTTAGACAAAGGATTGAAGGATCAACAAAAGCAACCAATTTCATCGAACAAAACATTGCAACATATTATTGCATACTGTTCATGGTAAACTAATTAGCTTCAAATAATCAAGACAGCAGGTCGGTATGAATTCTAAAAGGGAAGCTAACATAATCTAGTTTGTCAGACTAAATTTTTTATAGTGAAAGGTGACAAAACTAGTCTTCTGGATGGAAAACACATTGCAACTTAATGATACAGTATCAAAAGAAATTTCACCATTTCCCTAGCAAGCAACAATTAAAGCGGGACAGATTACACTATCAATAATCAATAACTAAGAGAGAGAATAATGCACTCCATCAAAGAAAAATCAGACAACCCCCAAATCATCCTAGTCGGCTAAATTACAGAATTCACACGTATAATACCCACAAATTTCCACCAATTATATCAGTTTCCACAAGCGTACAATCCAAACCGAATAACCGATCCAATTGAGCCACTAGGTCGATTGCACTAGATTTGCGTCCTGAAACTGTTCAAGCTTCTACATGGTAGCTGGCTAGCTGCGATTAGGTTTATGGGTATCTGTAATTCATCTTACCATGTGGACACTTCTGAAGCACATCCATTTATTAACAAATATGGGGGTTGAATAATATGGGTATCTGTAATTCACCTTGCCATGATTTTGATATGTGAAACGTTGTTATGGTTTGTAACTCATCCCTCTTGCTTAAGATGAATCTAGCAAACAATCTTGCCAAAGCATACCTTGAACGTATGAGAGCACAACATTCATCAAAACCATTTGATTATTTCCCTGTCCACCCAAATTATCATCCTCAATTTATCATTGTCATGATCCAAATACATTGCTAAGTTTTGTTCTTGTGTCAGCATCAGTTCCATTGCTATTCTGCTGTGTGCTTTAAATGCAACGTATGAGTATCATCAACCCTTTGGCAATCCTCAGCTGCCAACTGTCCAAATTGTGCCATTTGTGCAGTTAACCTGGTGATAGATTCTTCGTGCTTAGCAAGCTGCATAAGTATCTTTATCCTTCTAAATGCAACATTGCTCGGCTTCTGCCCTAACTCAATCATTTTATGGAAGCACCTCTCAGCCTCCTCCAGCTTTCCTTCATCACATAACAAGTCAAACAGCACATCAGACACCAATGTGAATGACCCAAAACAATTGTTAACCATATCACTCCACAGCTCGAGGGCTTGTGCAACCCTACCATGCCTATGACATAACCTGACAATAAACATGCAAGATTGGGTATTCGGGAAGCATCCTTCATAACGCATTCGCTCATATAACTGCCAGGAACTGCCAATGTCATATGCCCAGTAATAGCAACGGAAGAAAATGTTATAAGTTGTGGCGTTTGGCATCAGTCCCTTTGAGGCCATTTCTTCCATCAATGTGAATGCATCACCAAGCCTCTTTGCTATGACGAAGTTCCGTATTGCTGCATTGTATGCAGCTACATCTACATAGCATCCGAGCTCATGCATCTCCTTCAGCAAATCCTTTGCCTTGTCTGGTTGGCCAATCAAGCCCAGCCCGCCGATTAAGCTCGTGTAAGTGATCACATCGGGAGAAATGTCCTTCTCCCGCATTTCATCGAGCAGCTTGTAGGCTTTCTCCACACCCCGGTTCTTGCAGTGGCAATCAATCAAACTGTTGTAGGTCACCAGGTCTGGCTCCACCCCAAGCTCCCGCATCTCGGCAAGAAACGCCTCGGCGTCCTCGGCAGACTTCCACCCAGAGAGCAGGATGTTGAACGTCTGACGGTTTACCTTGAACTCGTACTTGAGCGCGTGGTAGACGTTGCGCGCGTCCGACATGCTCTTCTCCTGGCACAGTGTGCGGAGCAGCGCATTGAAGAGCCGGGCAGCGTCGACGCCCTCGCGGCCGCCGAGCATACGCGAGAGGCGGCGGAAGGAGGCGACGGTCTCGCGGACGGAGCAGACCTTGGCGACGCGGCCGAGGACGACCATGGCGGTGCGCGGGGTCATGGCATCCGGGTTGATGCGGCGGGAGGATCGGAGCAGATCCCACATGTGGGCGAACCGGCGTGCTCGGCCGAGCACGTAGAGCGCGGTGTCGAGCGCGAAGGGGGATGGCACGACGCCGTAGCGGTCGGTGGCGAGGGAGAGCAGCGAGAGCGCGCGGAGCGGGTCCCCGTGCGCGAAGCGGAACCTTCGGAGGACAAGGTCGAGCAGCGGCACCGATATCGTCACGGCGGACGCGGAGAGCGCGGACTCAACCGCCGACGGCGTGGGTGCCGCTGACACTATGCGGTACACGGCGTCGGCATCGGCGTCGGACGCGCGTAGCTCGCCACCACCACCGCTGGCCTCGGGCTCCGGCGACGGCCTGCGCGACTTAGGCACGTACTGGAACAGCCGTCGCGCTGGTTTGGTCGCCATTTTCTCCGTGGCGGCCAGCGGGCGGCGCTTCTCGGCAAGGGTTTTTGGCGTCGTCGGCGCCGCGGACCGAGCCGCGCCCCGAGCGGCATGATGGAAGTGTTTGGCGCTGCGGCCGGAGCAGGCCGTCTCGTCCTGCGCTGGCCCAGACAGGAGAATTTCACATCGTCACCAGTTGCAGGCCCGTAGCCGTACCAGACTTAGGCCTCATCTGCGGCATATCTAGTCCATATTTTGCACCGACTGTTTGCATCTCGCTGCTGCTCGTGCCGCGCCGTGGTATTAGAGTGAAAATAAATTCTATTGATTCATTGTTTAGTACAGATCACAAGAGTATTTATAGTAAAGGTAGAAACGCGTCTTTTTCAGGCCGTCGCGTCGCTTGCTTCGCGCTGAGTCGTCTGCAGTTGCTGCCGCCTGCATGTGCGCGAAAAGACGCGCCGTCTGCTGCATGCAAACTGCTGCCGCCGCTTGCATGCGTTGCTTCTGCTATTCCTTGAAAAAAGCTGCGCACGTCTTTTGATGAGAAGATTACTACCGCAACACTCCCCCTTAATCGAACTTTGAAATTATATGATTGATATCATATGATTTGATTACTTCAAGATTCTTTATTAGGAATTTTGAGAGTAATTATATAAAGATAATAGTATAACTTAATATGATCTGATGATCATAAATGGAGCATATTTCATAAAGTGACCCCCCCTAAATTTTGCAAATCACGTAGTCTTTGCATACCTATTCCTTTAACATATTTTGGAATGTCGAGGTTGGTAGTGATTTTGTGAATAAATCTGCTAGATTTTCACATGATTTTGTTTGTAAAACTGTTATTTCCCCATTCTTTTGTAATTCATGTGGGAAAAACAGTTTAGGGGCAATATGCTTAGTTATATTACTTTTAATGTAACCAGTTTGCATCTGGACGATACTTGCAGCATTATCTTCATAGATAATTGTGGGTGACTCTGATGAACCAACATTGCATGTTTGTTGTATATGATTAATCATTCTTCGAAGCCATACACATTCTCGTGAAGCTTCATATAAAGCTATAATTTCAGAATGATTAGTTGATGTAGCAACAAGAGTTTGCTTCGAGGATTTCCATGAAATGGCAGTATCTCCATATAGAAAAACAAATCCTGTTTGTGATCTGGCATTATGTGGATCAGACATATATCCAGCATCAGTATATCCTATCATGGATAAGTCTTGATTTTTTTGATAGAATAAACCAAGATCTCTTGTACCATTTAGATATCTTAAGATTTGTTTTGCTCCAACAAAATATCTTTTAGTTGGTGCCGCACTATGTCTAGCTAGAAAATTTTACCGCAAATGCAATGTCCGGTCTTGTACAATTTGCTAGATACATAAGTGCTCCTATTATACTTAAATATGGAACATCAGGTCTCAATAGTTCTTCACTTTCTTCCCTAGGTCGGAATGGATCTTTATCCATTTCTAGAGATCGAACGACCATAGGAGTCTTTGATGGATATGATTTATCCATATTGAATTTTTGCAATATTTTTTCAATATATGCAGATTGGTGAATTAATATTCCTGATGGAAGATGTTCAAGTTGTAAACCCAAACAAAATTTAGTTTTACCTAAATCCTTCATTTCAAATTCCGTCTTAAGATGATTGCTAGCTTCTATTATATCTTGTGTAGTTCCAATGATGTTGAGATCATCAACATACACTGAAATAATACAAAATCCATTGATGGACTTTTTAATAAATACACAAGGACAATCATCATTGTTAGAATAACCTTTCTTGAGTAAGAATTCACTTAGTCGGTTGTACCACATTCTACCCGACTGTTTTAAGCCATAAAGTGACTTTTGTAGTTTTACACAAAATTTGTTACGATTTATATTTGGATTCGGAGTATCAAGTCCTTCAGGGACTTTCATGTAAATGTCTGAATCCAATGACCCATATAAGTATGCGGTCACAACATCCATTAACTGCATAGATAAATTCATTTGTACTACCAATGATATTAAGTATCGGAAAGTTATTCCACTCATAACTGGAGAATATGTTTCATCATAATCGATGTCGGGTCTCTGCGTGAACCCTTGTGCTACAAGTCTCGCTTTGTATCTCACCACCTCATTGTTTTCATTTCGTTTGCGAACAAAAACCCATTTCGATCCAACGGGGAAAACATTTTGAGGAGTAGGTATTACTGATGTAAATACCTCTCTTTTCCTTAGCGAGCTTAATTCTGCCTCAATAGCTTCTTTCCATTTGATCCAGTCTGAGCGCTTAAGGCACTCTGCCATGGTCTTAGGTTCTGGATCTTCCTCGAGGTCTTTAGCTATACTTGAGGAGAAATATATGTCGACAATTGTAGTCTTTCTATTATAAGATTCTCCTGAATTAATGTAATTTGTGGATATTTCTTCTAACTCTTGAGTATTTCCCATATTAATAGAGTTAGTCATTTCCGATGGTCTAGCATTTGTGTTGGTGCACCCATCTATGCTAGATTTAGGATGAGAATCATCCTCCTGGTGTCTTTCAACATGAGGTTGAATTGCATTTACTGTTTTAGAAGATATCTTCCTTTGTTTTTTAGATTGCTTTTGAGAAGCCTCAGTTGCAACCAGATCTCTCCCCCTGATCTTAGGATTTGGGAGTTGAGTTGTTTGATGAGGTATTTCAACTCTTTCTGGTGCATTAACTGCAGGAATATGAGATTTTGTGACACCCTTATAATCAGTAAATGCGTCTGGCAGGTTATTTGCAAGATGTTGCAAATTTATTATTCTCCGAACTTCTTGCTCGGATTCTATAGTACGTGGGTCTAATGATTGAAAACCAGTGGCGTTCCAATCAATTTCCTGGCATTTATTATGGTACAAATCTTCCCCTAATGCCGGGAAATTATCTTCATCGAAGATGCAATCAGCATACCGGGCAGTAAATAAATCCCCTGTTAGGGGTTCGAGGTATTTAATGATTGACGGTGAATGATACCCGATATATACGCCTAATTTTCTATGGGGACCCATAGAGGTACGCTGTGGTGGTGATATCGGTACGTATACAGCGCAACCGAATATTCGCAGATGGGAAATACTAGGTTGATTTCCACGTACTAATTGTAACGGGGAAGTTACATGATATGCAGTTGGTCTAATTTGTATTAAATCTGCGGCGTGTAAGACCGCATGACCCCAACAAGAGGTTGGTAATTTGCAATTATGTAAAAGTGGTCTTGCAATTAATTTTATTCTCTTGATTAGAGATTCAGCAAGCCCATTTTGGGTATGAACATAAGGTACCGAGTGTTCTAGATTGATACCTAGAGCCATACAATAATCATTAAATGCTCGTGAACTAAATTCAGCGGCATTGTCCATCCTAATAGTTTTTATCCTATGTTCAGGATGACTAGCTCTTAATTTGATAATTTGAGCCATTAATTTTGCAAATGCATGGTTCCTTGTAGATAAGAGATATACATGGGACCATCGTGTGGATGCATCTATAAGCACCATAAAGTACCTAAATGGTCCAGATAATGGTTGTATAGGACCACAAATGTCTCCTTGAATGCGTTCAAGGAAACTTATTTGTTCATTTTTAATCTTAAGATATGATGGTCTTAAAATTAATTTTCCTGTGGCACATGCAGTGCATGTAAAATCTGATGATCCAGAAAATCTTGCAAGATTAATATTGTGACCTATGGAGTTGCTAATAATTTTTCTCATCATCCCTATTACAGGGTGACCAAGGCGATTGTGCCAAGTCTTGAATTTATCAAGATTTTGAAAAATTATTTTAAACGCAACATGTGAAACGGGTTTTATGTATGTGTAGTATAAACCAGATGAAAATGAAGGAAATTTATCAAGTATCTCTTTGTTTAATCCGTTGGATTTGGTGAGAAATAAGTATTCTACATTATTTTCAGTTTGGGTTTCAATATGGTAGCCATTTAGACGGATGTCTTTATAGCTAAGCAATGTACGAGTTGAATCGGGATACAGGAGTGCATCCTCAATTATTAACTTTGTACCCATTGGGAGCGTAATCGTGGCTCGGCCTGAGCCTACAATTAATGCATCGCGTCCAGCGATAGTCATGATATTTCCATGTTTCTTATGAAGATTTTGGAAATATTTAAGCTCACGTAGAATTGTGTTAGTAGAGCCACTATCTACTAAACAGATTTCCTCATCTTCCATCTATTGTAAAATCCCGTAAATAATTATAATAAATAAAAAAAATGAGATAAAGAGATATGATATATATATATGATGTTCATAATAACATGTCAAATACATATTACAATATATGTTTTTATATTTATACAACATTTATAGTTCTTAATTGGCTATTACATATGAAATATGTATAATTTATTTGAGATCCCCATATATATCTTCGGTGTGATATTCGACTATCATATTGTCGATATTGGCTGGGTCTTGCTCCTTCTTTTGAACTTCATTTTGATGGACGCTTTGAGAAGGTCCCGCAGGTAAGTCGTTGACTTGTTGTTCATTGAAGTGCGTCTCAAACTTATTCCGACAAACTTGCTTATCCTTACCAAACTTTAGATAAAGTTCAGCCAAATGCTTTGGGATCCTACATTTGTTAGTACGATGATTCGTACATCCACACCTTTGACAAATTTCAGATTTGTCTTTAGGATTGTCCTTAAATGGACTTTTTCCTTTATTTGTCTTATACCCATGCCTGTTATTTTGAAACTTTGACTTTCCCTTAAAGTTTTTATTCCATTTGTTGCCATGAAATTTAGTACGCTGAGAGTTAAAATGTACTTCAGGAAGAGGAGCTGCGCCTGTTGGGCGATTTTGATGATTTTTCATCAAAAGTTCATCATGCTTCTCCGCCTGAAGTAGTGTGCATATTAACTCAGAATACTTTGTATATTTCTGTTGGCGATATTGCTGTTGCAATACCCGGAATGTTGGATGGAAAGTACATAAAGTTTTTTCGATCATTGCTTCTTCTGAAACAGGTTGATCACAAAATTTCAACTTAGAGCAGATTTTATGTACAGCGGAATTATAATCTGCTACTGATTTGAAATCTTGAAAGCGAATTAATGACCATTCGCGTTGGGCTTCGGGTAATATGACATTTTTCTGCTGCTCATATCGATCTTTAAGAGATTTCCATAGAGCAAGGGGGTCTTCTTCCATCACATATTCAGATTTTAAATCTGAGTGTAGATGATGGCACAGAAATGGAGTGTGGCGTATTTATTGTAGTCTGGGATCTCAGGTGCATTTGGTATTGGATCCATAATGGTATTAATACATCGACGGGCTGTTAAATTTATTTTAACATCTTGTGCCCATGTCAAATAATTACTACCATCTAAAGCAAGTTCAGGGAATTCTTTCTTTGAAATATCAGCCATGTCCTACATATATGGACATATTTTAATTTACTAAGATAGTAAATGAATATAAATGTTGTAAAAAAATGCTAATTATGCATAACACATAGTGTAGATGACTTTTGAATGTATAGGTAATGATTTACCATTAATATGTTGTGTAATATTCCTGATGGATTAAATAACATATATAGTTTATTTTTATAGAAACAAGTTGGTATTTTAATATTGAAGGTAATCACCAAGTGGTGTAAACCTATCAATATTTAGGTAAATGATTTTGCTGTTTGTGATACGAATAACATCTAATCTAGGTAAATGATTTAGTCGTTCTTGTCGTATTTAAATCAACAGTTGTTTAAGTGATAGTCATCAAATTTTATGTAGCATTTTTTTGAAGCTGATGCTTAAAAAGATATGTATATAAAGACAACATGCATATATATATATAATGATGATATCGTATTTCTGCCTTATTACAAAAGAGGTTACAAACATATGTAATAACACAAACAATGGCAGAAAATATAAACAACATTTAAAGTCTATTCATGGATAGGCGATCCTGATGGACCACTTGTGAGGAACGCCATGTAGTCCTCCATAGGAGCGTAGTTGAACACTCCATCTTCCTCTGTCTTTGTAGTAGGTGAAAGTCCTGGAATTGGTATATAAGACAGCGGAATAGGTTGTGGGGACTCCGTTGGAGTTGGGAGTAACATGGTGTTCCAATCGTGTGCAATGCAACCGCGTCTGGCAGCCATGGTAGATGGCGTTCCCTGGAGTTGTACGGCCGGCATCGCAGCGTGGGGTGCATGCGGCGTGCTAAGTCTACATGGCGGCGCAATACAGCTCCTGCGCGGCTGCTCTAGGGCATGGTGCTGTGGGGTGCCGGTGCTGTGCGTTGGCGCCGGAGCGACGAGGCGCGGCGGCGGGGCGCGGCGGCGGGGCGCGGCGGCGGGGCGCCGAGGCCCGGCGGCGGAGCGCCGAGGCCGCGCGGCGGCAGTGCGGCGCGGTGGCCGCGGAAAGGAGGTGGGCCAGCACAGGGGCCGCGCAGAGGCGGCTGCGCGGCGACGCGGCGAGGCGGCGGCGCGGCGCGGAGGCGGCTGCGCGGCGACGCGGCGACGCGGCGAGGCGGCGGCGCGGTGCGGTGGCCGCGCGGAAGCGGCTGCGCGGCGAAGCGGCGAGGCGGTTGCACGGCGCGGGCACGCCTAGCCGCGGCGGCGCGGCATGGCCATGCCGGTGCGAAGGCGCGGCAGGGTCCGGCCGGCGCAGCGGCACGCGCACGCCAGGTTGGTGCGGCCGCGCGGGGCGGCCAGTGGCCTCTCGTCGGCGGCGGCGGACCGTCGGGGGGGCAGAGCGGCGTGGCGTGGAGGCCGCGTGGCGGGACGGCGGTCCGGGCGCGCCAGGCCGGTGCGGCCGCGCGGCGCGGCCAGGCTGGTGCGACGCGGTGGCCACGCGGCGGCGCGTGGCGGAGGCCGCGCGGCGGGGCGGCGCGAAAGGTGCGCGGCGGTGCGGCGCGGGTGCCCTGCGGCGGCTCGGAGGCGCGGGGGCCGGTGTTCCTGCTCCATGAGGCCATCTGCAAGAAGAAGCAAGGAAAAAAATGCAGTTCGAGTACCTTGGCCTAACGCAACTCTCGGTTAGTACTCATGCTAATAACGTATTAGAGTGAAAATAAATTCTATTTATTCATTGTTTAGTACAGATTACAAGAGTATTTATAGTAAATGTAGAAATGCGTCTTTTCCAGGCCGTCGCGTCGCTTGCTTCGCGCTGAGTCATCTGCAGTTGCTGCCGCCTGCATGTGCGCGAAAAGACGCGCCGTCTGCTGCATGCAAACTGCTGCCGCCGCTTGCATGCGTTGCTTCTGCTATTCCTTAGAAAAAGTTGCGCACGTCTTTTGATGAGAAGATTACTACCGCAACAGTGGGGACTGGGGACACTTGTTGCTGGTCACTGTTTTATCTATAAAAGTTTTTATATTTGTGAGACGTTACGTAAGGTTATTGAATTTTTTAGCATCTCTTTTAGGATGCGTTTGGTTCACTGGATATCTCTGGTGGGATAGGATCATTTCATCCAGTCAATTATTTGGTTGGAGGGTAAAAGTGGATAGAATGGCCAACAAGTGGAATTTTCCTTTAATATATTAGATGGAGAGATTCAGGAAATTTTTCTGGATGTGCTCATTCAATATTGGACGAGATGATGTGTCGTCTCTTGATTGATTATTACACATTTAATTTTTTGTTTATAAATATTCAAATGATTTTTACTCCAAAATTATTTATCCAATTTATGATCTAATTACATCATTAATTTAATCTATAAAATATGATCTCATATGATTATATTTTTGTTAAAAAAAATATTTAACAAGTGGGTTCCACTAAATTTAACTTTATTTCATCCAAGTTGTATACATCTAACCAAACAAAAAATTGTTTCATCTCATCCATCCAACCAAACACCTCGAATGTATTATCTCATCCCTAAATTTATGGATGGGATCATCCTATCCACCCTCGCCCCCAAACCAAACGGACCTTTAGTAAGTATAATGTAAATATATGAGAACAAATAAAAAAATCTTATCACAACTACGACAACTAAATATATATTAAATTAGTCAAACTTACTCACGGACAAGCAATTAGCCAGTTTCGGTGAGTTGGCCACCAGTGCATGCAAAATTACACAGCTCATGCCGTTGGATCCTTCTTTTTATAGGTTAAATTAGATTGGATTTAGATATATACCATTCCTTGATTATATGAGACCAAAAAGAAGAAATGACAAGAGGATTCTCTATATAGATAGAAAAAGAGAAGAAAATTAAGATGTGGAAAACAAGATAGGAATTGTGTACAATGACATTGTATAACAATTTGGAAAAGGGATGTAGCACAACTTGGTAGCGTGTTTGTTTTGGGTACAAAATATCATAGGTTCAAATCATGTCATCCCTACCTACCTATTACTTCTTTCTCCTTTATAGTCAGTACTGAGGAGATCGGTTAAAGTGGGTATAACTTTAATTTGTGGATATTATACATACGTGAGACACATTAGGAGTAGAAAAGGATTTTTTTGAAAGCGCTCTTAGTTCAGTTTGGTAAAACGCGGGTCTCCAAAACCCGATGTGGTAGGTTCAAATCCTACGGAGCGTGATTCCATCTATATTATGTCGAAGCAGGGTAAAAAAACTTAAAGAAAACAAATTGCAATTCCAATTTGACCTCCTCTCTGGTCTAGAGGAGGTCAATCAAAAAATAAATATTACTCAATGAAAGAACCAATTGGTCCCCACGCCTGTATTGCAAATACGCTTGCAAATACGCGGTCATGAATAATCCCGCTAAAGTAATAGGAATTAGTAGCTCATGCTATTGGTCAGATCGACGTGGCCTCGTCGCCTAGAAATTAGAGCATAAACAATATAAATTGACTATATGGTATATAGATGTGATTCTACTGCAGATGAAGGACAACAATTATGCTAAAAATACAATAATGGCGTGCTACGTGAAAATAAACCATAGGACCTATTAAACATGTCTAATTATAAATAGTAACAACAAATAATATATTTTATTGTCTTGTATATAATCTATAGCTATATTGTCTACTTTTATTTTATATTAAACGTCATATAGATTACTTTTATCATGTATATGAATATATTATATGTTTTATTTTATATGTTATATAGATTACTTTTTTCAATAAGAGCGAAGTGTTTTGTGTAGGTTTGGATGAAAAAAAAAGAAGAAGAATTTCTGTCAAATTCTTACCTGTAAAATGGGCACTCTGCCCATTAAATATTTGGGATTGCCAATTAACAAAAACATAATCTTAATAAGTGATTGGCAAGAGTGTAAGGATAAAATTGAAGGAAAATTCGGTTGTTGGAAGGGTAAATTATTGGATATGGGTGAAAGACTTATTCTACTTAATTCATGCGTAAGTAGTGTGCCTTTATATATGTTATCCTTTTATCAACTGCCAAAAACTGTGAGCAAGAAGATAGATTTTTAGAAACAGGTTACTCTAGCAGGAAGACCAGGGTATGAAAAAAAATATTATTTAGTGAAATGTCTTGTGATTTGCATGCCTAAAGAATGTGGTGGTTTGGGTGTTTTGGATTTGCAAGTTATGAATGTGGCATTATTGGACAAATGGCTTTGGAGATTGGAAAATGACGAAGGAAATTGACAGGATTTTTTTAGGAATAAATACCTGCATCATAAGATTCTAGCTCAAAGAAATCAAAGGATTGGTGATTCCCACTTTTGGAGTACCTTGACAAAATTATACCAGTCAACATATAGTTTTGTGTGAAAAAAGTTGGCAATGGGAGATATACTTTGTTCTCGGAGGAGAAGTGGATAGGAAAGACAACTTTATCTGAACAATTCCCTAGGTTATACAACATTACTTTCTCCAAAAGAATAATTGTTGCCAAAGTTCTTGAAAACAATCTGTCAAATATAAAATTTCATAGGGATTTAGTTGGAGAAAATTTTCATGATTGGAGCAGGATTGAAACAATTGTGCCAGGATGTCATTTTGTCTGAAGAAAAAGACACTACTTTCTGGTCTTTGTCCAAAAAAATGTTTTTTTGTATCAAATCCTTTTATACTGTGTTGAAATTTCAACCGAACCATAAGCCTTTTGGGGTTATTTGGGATTTGAAGGTGCCTTTGAAAGTTAAAATCTTCCTTTGGCTTTCCATGAAAGACAAAATTTTAACTCGTTGTAACTTATTGAAACAAGGGTGGAAAGGGGTGTTGTTGGATGTCTTTTTTGTGGAGCTCCTGAAACAGTTCAACATCTATTTTTTGAGTGTAACATTGCCAAATTTGTGTGGACAATTGTGCGGATCTATTTTGGTCTAGGCCCCATCACATGTATGAATCAACTATGGTGTATTTGGTTTAAAAAATTGAGTGAGACCTGATGACAAGAAAACTACGGGTGTGGGTTTTGCTACAATTCTTTGGAGTATCTGGAAGATATGAAATAATGTTTGTTTTAGAAATAATATGATTGCTGATCTGGTTGAATTGATTAGCTTAATATGTTTTTGGATTTCTTCATGGTCTATTCTCTAGAAGTCGTTGGAAAGAACAAGAAAACTAGAGCAGGGAATCCGCTTGCTAGAGCGGGTAGTAAGTGAAATTTTTATGGGGAGGCATGGTTGGGCTTTTTGCGAAGAAGTGCTTGGACGGATGAAAAATGAAGACTGGAAGAGATCTTGGACTCTAGGACTCTTTTGGTGCTCACACTATGGATGATACTTGCAATGAAACAGGAATTTTAGCTCTAGACATTGTAGGGTTGGGTCTGTAATAACTGACAACTCTCTTGTTCCATGCGATGCGGCGCGCCTGTTTTGTTAATAGTCTGTTTCTTGTTTTTTTTCTGAACTCTTAGATCATTTTTTAATGGAAATGGGAGAAGGTTTCCCCTTCTCCATCTCAAAAAACTATATGTTATTTTTATTATATAAAGACTGGTTTTACAGAAACATTGTGATATTTTATGAATACTTATTAGCGCTAACTTTTGATTCATATTATAAGTACTTAACTTTTTATAATTCAAAATTCATAACTTTAGCTAATTTTATAAATAATATATCAATAATTATATTATTAAATTTATTATAAATTATGTCATAATATTGTATTCAGTAGATATGATGGTGCTAATATATTTTTCATACTATGTTAAAGTTAGAGAAATTCGACTAAAACCAATCTAGTTTATGAAAGTGCTACGATTAGTATTTTTATAATTAACATAAGTAGATAATAGATTCTAACTTGTAAAAATCTAAATAAGCTAGTGTTTTCAACTTCAAAATTATTTAGAGCATGTTTGTTTCAACTTCAGATTATAGTAATTCAACTTATTTTTATAGATTGAAACAAACATGTTAATTTATTATAAGAACTGTTGGCATAAAAGATTACGCTAACAGGTTTCTGAAAGTTAGAAACTGACAAACGAAGTATTTGCGAAATAAACTATTTCGAGCCTCCGAGTGGATAATAACTCAAAACAGTTCGAAAATGTGTATTGAATAACTTGTATTCGGTCCTCATTCCAGGGTAAAACGGAGGGTATTTATAGGCCCAAACATTAAGGAAAAGACCCTTTTATCCCTCTGTTACAACCGACATAGTGGAAACTATTCGGTACCCTTAATAGGGCTAAAATGGTAAAAGACTAATCTAATGAGAAAAAAGATAAGTCTTCCATCCTAGCTGGCAAGGAAGCTCTCGGAAGAGTCCAAGTTCGAAGATATACTCCGAACTAGAGTTCGCCTCCATACTTCGAACTTGATCCAATGCATTACCGGAGTTAGACACTGGAAACCTTTGATTCAATCATCTGTCTTTGTCCTGTTATAGCAATAACCCCGAAGATGAAGTATTTTCCCCCAACAGTAGCCCCTCGAATACGCTTCTCCGCTAGATCTGTAATGTTAGGAGAGCAGTATACGCAAGAAAAATAATCATGCACAGGGGTTAACAGATTTAATCAACCTCCGTAATACATGGAGATGCAAAACTTCGAATCAACTTCTAAGAAAGTTACGTTCGAACTATCTTAGAATTAACTTGCGGAGCCCGAAAGCTTTTTAGACTTAGAAGAAATAGCCATTGGCTTTTTCTTCTAACAGAAGTTACGCGATGCATCAACTCCGCAAAAAGATAACGGTTAAGAATGCAAAACGGCAGATACAAACGGTAAAAAATCGTGGCCTGGGCTATAAATAGAGGGCCTAGCCCCTTCTAGAGTACTCTTCTCACCGCTTTAGTGCAAACAAACCCTAATCCCCATCTTCTTCATTGAGCAACCAGAGCAAGTCCATGGCAAAAACCAGTTTCAAGGTCCCTAGGGCGGCTTCAGCCCTTGCTCGGCAGCAGGCTGCGGCTGCATCGGCGGTAGCGGCTTCAACGATGACAACCCCGGTAGCAGCAGTAGCAGCTCCAGTGGCGGCGCTAGGAAGAAATCTTCAAGATGTTGGTCCTCACGATCTCCTTCCAGCGTCGACGAAGTATGCAGACCAATCCAATCAGTTGGGACCTTCAACCTGCAAGAGGGAGTCGCTCGCAGCAGTGATAGAAAGAAAGATTAGTTCAGAGATTGTGATTCGCAAACCTAGAAAAGAAACTATTCCTTCGCCAAGGCCCGGAGAAGTGGTTGTCTTTGAAGCCTTTTCGAAGCTGGATTAGGGCTTCCGGCTGTCGACTTCCTAGATGAGGTACTAGAATTATTCCATGTCACTCTACCCCAACTTTCTCCGAACGCGATAGCACGCCTTGCCATCTTCGAATGGGCGTTGCGGGCTGAAGGCTGCGAAGGAAGAGCCGAGATCTTCGCAGCACTGCACAGAGCCTCTTGTCAACCGAAGACCTTCGTGGGCCCCGGAGGCGAAAAGGCGGTGGTGGCCTTCGGGAGTATTAACTTTCGGCTCCGGGATGAGTACGCTCTTCGATTTCCAGCCAAGGCCATCAATGCCAGATGGTATACGGATTGGATTCTCCGGTGGTTTTATGCCGAAGTTGGGGCAGGGAGTCGCCTAGCTGGACCTCTTCAGGACATAAACTTTCGAAGGGAAGCCCTTGTCTACCCAGATCCAGGCCAGCTCGAAGCTCGCCTTAGCCTTCTTCAATGCAATAGCCATCGCCTGAGCTTGCGGGATCTGGCAGAAGAGTTCATCGGACTTCAGATTCCCCCTCTGATGGCCAACTGGCCTATCACCTTCGAGGAAGATCCGGAGGGCGGCCTCCAAAAGATTTCTTCGAGCTCGAGCCCTGCAGGTAACTTCGAAAACAACATGTTTCATATACACTTATTTGAAGAAATAACTAATGCCAACTTATCTTCTAGCCTCTCTAGCTCCTATTACTTCAGAGCAAATTGTGCGAGCTTCGGAGAAAATTCTGGGCATTCCGACTCCGGCCGAGAAAGAATGGAGGAAGAAGTTAGTGGGTACCTGGGAACGGAACAACCGAGTATGGGGGTTACTCGAAGTTGTTCCCCCTCCTCTTTTGGATTGGGTGCCTTTGGAGCAAGGGCCTAAGAAAAGGAAGGCCGAAGTTGGAGCCTCGACCTCTGCCAAGACTCCATCAAAGAAGGTAGCTCGAAAGCCAAGAACTGCGGTGCCTTCAAGTCCAATAGCTTCGGTCTCCGATTCCTCGGAGGATGAAGGTAGAATGTTCGTCGACCTAATTGACAAAGATGGAGTCCAAGCAGATGCAAGCACCGACAACATTGCAAGCGTGCCGGAGTTTCCAAGCAACCTCGGGCAAGTTGGGACTTCGGCTGCTCAAGAAGACTTACCGCATGATGAAGCCCCTATGAATGAAGGTGGAACCGAAGTTGCTGCAGAATCAACTTCGATTCCAGACGAAGCAACGACTGTAGCTCTCGAAAGGGCTCCAACAGTCGAAGTTTTAGCCGTGAATTCTGACTCCAACGACGACTTTGGGGTAGCTTTTGACCCCCCAAGCAGCCCAATGCTCACCCGTCGACAAGACTTCGGAGGTAAACTTTGCATAATCCATTTGTTTTTTTTCCTGCAAAATTATACAATGTATAATACCTTTGCCTCAACAGGGCCCGTTCATATGGAGGAGGTTTGTCCCGAAGATGCAACTCTTGGGACTTCAGCAACTTCGGAGCCAATTCCAGAAATTGCCCAAATGGGACCTGGAAAGGGTAAAGGCAAAATGGACCCCCTCCCTGCTCCGAGTTCAGGATTAACTCCGTCTGAATCAACAGATGAAGGTCAATCTACAGAGGGGGGACAGTCTGCCGAAGTTCATGAGGATGCAGCCCAGCGCTCCGGCCCCTCGCCGAATGAAGACGACCGGAGGGTCTTGTCTATGCTCCCTTGTAACACCCCAGAAATAAAAAGGAATTAAAATAAAAGGAAAATAATATTAAAAGACATTTCTGAATTTTTATTATTAAAGAAAATCCTAAAAGAGCCCTAATAAAGCAAAACAGGGAGAAATATTCAAAATATGGACTTGAAAATTTTATGGGATAAACTAGAGGCCAAAATATAATTTTAGGAATTTTTACAAATTTTTATCAACAGTGATTCAACCCTTAATCAAATATATGAATTACTGGAATTATTTTTAATCAGAAAACCTTTATAAATCTAATTGGGCCTCAACCCCCGAATTCACCTTCAGCCCAGCCCAGCCCATCGATGAGCCACTGACAAGCGGGGCCCGCATGTCGGCGCACCTCCCCTCTCTCCTCCCTGCGCTCGCGCTCCACTTGGCCCACCTGTCAGCCTCTCGCATCCACCCCCATCCCTCTGACCGATGGGACTCGCCTGTCGGCCTTTCCTTTCCTGTTTCGACCGCCGACAGGTGGGGGCCACCTGTTGGGATCATCTTCCCCGATGGAAAGGGATCCCCTTTCCATCATCGGCGACCCCCACCTTCTAAATCCGCCGCCCCGTGCCCAATTTCGCCAAATTGACCGCTGGATCGCCTTCTCCGACCGCCAGGGATCTCATTCCACCGATAGCCACGCATTTTCACCATACATAGAAAGGACCCGAGCTTTAGGAAAGTTCACCGGCGAGGAAAAAAGGGAAACCCCCGGTTCCCTTCCGTCTGGACGCCGGCGACCCTCCTATAAGAACCCCTCGCCCTCACCGCGCTCAGCCCACACCACCGTAGCCTTGCTAGAGCGTAAACAAAGCGCCGTCACCCTCATTTAGGCCTTCGGCTTTGTTTCGACTCCGGCGACCTCTCACCACCGTCGCAAGTCACCACCGTCCACGTCATCTCCACCATCGTGACCGTCGGAAGCCGCCCGTCCCCGGCATCCACTCCGTTGGCCGTGGGCGCCATCGGATCACCATTGCCATCAAGAACCCGAAGAGCTTCGCCGTCTACCCTCGTCGCCGACCGTCGCCACTGCCCCGTCGTCGCCATCTCCGGTACCTTTGTGTTCCCCACACTCCCCTGGTTCCATTTCAGCCAGTAGCCAAGTCGTTAGGCCCTCGCCATCGACGGAATAGCTCGCCGTAGTATCGCCGGAGTTGGGGAAGAAGGGTAAAGTACCCTCGGCGCCACGTGCTGTGCCGGATTGGTTTCTGGCCGTTCGATCGAGATCGGGCGATAGAAATTAAAACCCCCGTGAGATTTAATCTCGGCCGTTGATCCAAGCCGAAAGGGTATCGAGCTCTCTGGGCCGTTGGATCTCACTTACTCCCCGCCGGCCCACACGCACAGTCACGGGTTCACGGTGAACCTGGTTCACCGTGGACCAGAGACTGTTTTTCAGTTTAAATAAAATTCCAGAAATTGATTTAAACTTTGAAAATTCATAACTTGCTCATTTTAAGTCCAAATTTCACCATTCAAATTTTGTTAAATTCAGTATATTATTCTCTACACATTAATGCCATAAAAACAGTATGTTACTGTTACCCAAATATTCTTAATAAATAAATGAATAAAAACCCCTTAGGGTTAAAACTATTAAATCAGAAAATAAATTAGGAAAACCTTAAAATATAGGTTTACTGCTTTTCACCAAAAACTTCAGAATATTAAAACCTTATTACACATAATAAAACCCACAAATATGTATGTTTATTATTTGATGGATTTTTATCTGTTTATTGAATGTATTGTTTATTTTTTTGTATCGAGAAGACTACGAGTTCGTCGAGGAGCCGGAGTTCTACCCCGAGGTTCCTCCATCCCCATTTGCTGATCAAGGCAAGTCGTCGACCACCCCTGTGGAAACAGTTGATCATTATTGAGCCCATGTTTTAATAAACTATTGCTATAACTCATAGGTTAATATTGCATTAGTCAAATATCAAGCCTTACACTTATACTTATTAGATCCCCGTCCTTGTGTGCAAACCCAATCCATGCTTATTGAGCCTTAACTCCTTGTCACTCTACTATAAAATTATTAGCTAGTGCCCAATGTACCGACACAACTGCTATAGGATAAAAAGAATGAGTCGTAGATAACTGGATTCTGAATTATAATTTTTTCCCATTATTCTCGTCCCTAGACTCTGTTGGAGTTGGCTAAGTTATAAGTATGGTGGGTTCCGGGTGCAAGCTCGGACATTGGTTTGTCGCACCCGGGGCACTATAAGGACCGGTCTGCGGGATCTATTGCAAAGCACTTCTGTACCAACCACAAGTCTAATGGGTAAGTCTTAACTGGAAGTATGGAATACTCCGACTCGATGCACCATAGTGGAGGGGGCAAGGGGCAAGCCTGCGGGCGACTTGTACCGACGAGGCTCAAGGGGGGGTATGGTGGGGTTCCGACGCGTCGGGACACCATATGAAACCTATAAGAGGGTGCTGTTGAGTCGGGGAGGACTATATGGAAGGTTTTGGCACGAGTTCCCGTGAAATGGGTCATCTCGTTACACTTTGGTGTAGGTGATGAGTGCGTGCCTTGTGGGTACAGTGGTACATCTCTGATTAGAGTATTTAATCTTTTTGAAAAGCCGAGCCCACGGTCAAGGGCGGGTTGTGTGACTACTCGCAGTTAGTTTACAATTGTTTGAATGATTGAGTTATTCATGGCATGTAAGGACTGTTGAGCGAGGTGGGGCTGACTATACCCCTCGAGTTAGAAGATGATGATGCATACACATGTTTACGTTTCAGTACTAATGAATTGTTCACATTTAATTGCTTTACAAATTAAGCGCTTCCGCAAAACTAGCCACTATCTCCTTTGTTATTATCTTGCATTATATTTGCATTCAGTGGCTTGCTGTAGGACCGAAAGTAGCGACCAGAGGGGGGGTGAATGGGCGCCTTATAAATTCTTTCGAATATATGGCCTGTTCCCAACACCCAACGCACCTCAAACGACTAAGCAACAGAAAATGAACAGATAGCCTAAGTCTAAAGGTATCTAGCCTAGAAACAATTGATGTCAAACAGAGAACTATCAAAGAAGTGCAACTAGGTAGATAAACAGAGTATGTCAGGCCTAAACTTCTCAATGAAATGATCTAAGTATATGTAAGGTGAAATGAGAAGTTACTGTTAAAATTTGTCTCCTGTTCGGAACTCGGCGAAGCCCGCTTCGCTTGTCGGGATCTGCTTCGGAGATGGTTGACGAAGCCTGCTTCGGAGGTCGATTGTGAGGCCTGCTGAAGGCAGTTGTAAATACCGAAGGTGTTTTGATCTAGCCTAGTTCGAAGTGGTAGATGACGAAGTATGCTTCGAAGCGAAATGGACGAAGTCGGAGCCTGCTTCGAAGTATGTACTTCGAAGACAAGGCTTCGAACACAGCTTTGAACCAAGTGTTTCCAAGTTAGACCTTCGAACAGAAAACTACGAACGCAACACAGACGGACAACCTTCGAACAAAGAAACGAAGCCTTTCACACAACGGAGAGACCAAACCGAAGGCTATACTCTACCTTCGAACAGAGTAAGCTTCGAAAAGAGAAATGAAGACTGACACGCAACAAAGAAACCAAAGCGAAGCCTATCAGAATGACAAGCTTCGAAGCCAACTTCGAAACCTATCGAAGTGTGGACTTTGAACAGCTAGAGGCGGAGTACCTTCGCACTGTCGTTCGAAGTAAGCGATGTTGTCCGTTCAAAAAGTACTTCGAAGCTAGCAACACAGAACACAAAACGAAGTTCGAAGTTCGAACGAAGCCTTCGAGTATATCCGATCGAAGCCTGCCTCACGGAGCTGAGGGGCTTCGAACAGAGAAGGTGGCTTCGCCAGAAAACAGTCAGAAAAGTTACTCGGGACTGTTAACTTCGATCTAAAAGTTGTGCAGTAGAAGGCAAAAAGCTGGCGCAGTGTACTGTTGCGACAGTGTAGTAGTACTACTTGCAACAGCAAGAACTAGTACTACTTGCGTGAAGAACACACGCAACAGATGCTTCCGAAGCCTCAAAATCAATGGAAAAACTTGCTGTGCGAGTGAAATGAAGCCATTAAAACTCTGCAGTTGCTGCACACGATTTGGGAATAGAACCTTCACAGTAACAATAAATGCAAGGCAACAAAACAGAGGCAAAAACTCCCTGGCGGCGCAAGCAAGAACAGGAGAGGAGAGAGGCAAAGCAAGAGACAAAAAGTGACCCAAAGGAATAGAATTGATTTCAGCCAAAAGGGTAGTCCAAACCCTAGGGATTGGGGTCCTATTTATAGGCTCCCAACACTAGGAATATTCTACCAGCCCCTTAGGGTTTTTACAGACTCAAGAATAAAGGAAAAGACTCTACTGCCCTTAGGTATTTTTACAGACACGACTGACTGACTGTGGGCCTAGAGATACAGATGACTTATCCGGAAGCTAAGTTTTCGTAGCGACTACGGCTTCTCTTCTGGACAGTCGGATACAAGATCAACGGTTGTCAGTTTTGCGCCGAAACTGACAAAGCCTCCACCGGCTTTGCACCAGGTACCCGGATTGGGCCGGCCTGATTCCACAGCTCTCTCAGCCCGGCAATCACTCACCGCCCGTGTACCTGAGTCAACCCTGGTCAACAGCCCAGTGGGTCTTCTACTGCTTCTGGCCCATGTACCCGGATTGGGCCAGCCCGACTTCGCAGCCTTCTCTGCCCGACAGTCGCTCGCTGCCCGTGTACCTGAGTCACACGCGGCCCATGAAACAGCAGATCACTTCTTCTTCTGTCCTTTTTGACTATCGTTGACAATGACTCATCACTTCTAGAGCCATGAGGCCCACGCTATTCAGCATGGCTCCTCAATCTCCCCCTTGATGAGTGCATTGTCAACACTCCTCTTCTTCAGCTCTTCAGCACCTACGAACAACTGTGGAAACCTGAAAACAAAGCACAAGAAAACAAAGAAGAAGAAAAATAAGGTAAAAGTTTAACCCTAATGACCAAAAGCCGAACAAAAGCAAGAAGTGGTCATTATGGTTAACCAAAACGTAAAAGCTCAAAATGAGTGTGATTTTAGAACAACAAGGATATCAACAGAGTAAGAACTCCCCCTTAAACTCTGATCCCAAATGTTCTCCCCCTTGTTGACAAGTGAACTCATCAAGCACTCAATAGAGACACATACTCCCCCTGAAATGCAACTCCTCCTCAAAATATGCAGTGAATTCAACTGGAGTGCATAAGGAGTGTAGAAAGCATGCTTCTCAAATATGATTGACTGCAATTACAGCATCTAACCAGTATAGCAAAAGAGATATTGTCTAAGACACATGGCATGATCAGTGCAACAGATGATATCTAAAGAAAGTCATTAGCACGCATTTTTCAGTTTTTGCAAACAAAAAGCATCACCACATTTTCCAGTAAAACAAGTAAGGTAAAACATGAGATGCAAAAGCTAACTGATATCTACCAAGATAAGCTTTGTTCAGAAACAAAGTGCTTCAGCAAACTTGTTATCATTTCAATTTTCAAGCTTTTTCTTTTTCCTTCTTCATTTTTGCCAGGGGTTATTTGCATGTCAAACCTTATGCTGACCGACCAAGTCAAGCCTAGGCCAGATCTGGACCATCAGAAGCTTAAGACATTGGTCTTGGCATACACTACACTGTCCTAGTTCATACCAAAGTGCTATGGTATGCAGTCCAGAACAAATGTAATGCGACAAAGCAAACTCACCTTGATCTTTTCAAGTTATGCACAAAAAGACATGGAATTTTTATTGTTCTCGAATTTTCATCATTTTTATAGCACATTTCCATGTTTAAAGCATACAGATGTCCAAGTTGCATATTTGCATCTAAGTCAGAAACTAGCTACAAGGCATGTAACAGATAGCAAGAACATTCAGCCTACGCATGCTAGTTACCAGAAGCAATGGTGATCATTTTTCAATTTTAAAGCATAAAAGCCATGCATATGACAGATATCAGACATATCATTTGAACTGAAGCAAAGCATGATCATCGACAAGTAATCAAAAGCATGTACCGGCTAGAATAAGTAAAGCAGTTCAATCATATAACAGAAGCAAGCTCAAAAGTGTGATATGTGAATATGCAAGATATGAACACACACAGAAAGACTCAAGAAAAGAGTAAAGAAGAAAGAAAACTGACGCAAAATATCCTAGAAAGGATACACAACACCCAAATCCCCTCGTAAACGCTCAAATGTAGACTGATCTAGGGGTTTGGTGAAAATATCAGCCAACTGATGATGGGTATCAACATGAACAAGGTCAATGACACCTTTCTCATATTGATCCCGCAGAAAGTGAAAGTGCACATCAATGTGTTTGGTTTTTGAATGGAGACATGGGTTTTTCCCTACACTAATTGCACTGGTGCTGTCACAAAACAAAGGAACTCTGGTAGGAAAGAACAACCCAAAATCTCGTAGAGTGGAAATCATCCAAACCAACTGTGAGCAGCAGCTACGTACTCAGCCTCTGTGGTCGAAAGAGCAACTCCAGATTCCTTTCGAGAAGACCAAGAGACAAGAGAAGAACCAAGAAACTGGCAAGTACCGGAAGTCGACTTGCGATCCAACCGGCACCCACCAAAGTCGGCATCCGAAAAGCCAGATAAATTGAGAGAAGATGATGCTGAATAGAAAAGACCAAGATCGGGCGCATAAGTGAGATACCTGAAGATGCGCTTGATAGCCTGCCGGTGAGACGCGCGTGGTGAAGACTGGAAGCGCGCGCACAGTCCCACGGCGAACTGAATGTCTGGTCTGGTCGCCGTCAAGTACAGTAGCGAACCGATCATCCCTCGAAACTCCCTTTCATTGACCTTGACACCGCTCTCATCCTTGTCCAGACCCCCAGAAGTGCCCATCGAGGTCATCTGCGGCTTCAATTCACCACCAAAGTCAAATTTCTTTAACATATCACGAGTGTACTTACCTTGGTGGATGAAGGTGCCGTCCTTGGTCTGCTTGATCTGGAGCCCTAAGAAGTACTTGAGCTCACCCATGAGGCTCATCTCAAACTCACTATGCATCTGCTCAGAAAACTTGGACACAAGATCATTAGTAGTACCGCCAAAAATAATATCGTCCACGTAAATCTGAGCAACTAAAAAATCTGAAGCATCTCTGAGCAAGAAAAGAGTTTTGTCCACAGAACCCATCACAAAGCCCTTCCCCAACAAAAATTGTTTCAACCGGTCATACCAAGCCCTGGGGGCTTGCTTCAACCCGTATAAAGCTTTGTGCAACTTAAAAACATGTCGAGGAAACTTAGGGTTCTCAAAACCGGGGGGTTGCCTAACATAAACCTCCTCTTCTATGTACCCGTTCAAAAAAGCACTCTTAACATCCATTTGAAAAAGCTTAAAACCCTTTGAAACGGCAAAAGCTAGAAGAATACGAATGGACTCAAGACGGGCAACAGGAGCGAAGGTTTCTTCAAAGTCAATACCTTCCTTCTGGCAATAACCCTGGGCAACTAGTCAAGCCTTGTTGCGCACCACAACCCCATCTTCACCTTGTTTGTTCTTGAATACCCACTTGGTGCCTATGGGGTTGCATCCTGGTGGCGGCTCAACTAATGTCCAAACCCGATTGCGGACAAAGTTCTCTAGCTCTTCTTGCATAGCATTAATCCAGTTAGAATCAGAAAGAGCATGAGAAATGTCTCTGGGCTCAAAAGATGCAACAAATGCAGATTCAGCAAACACAGCAAGAGAGGTAGATGAACGCAAAGTTCTCTCAGTCAAATCACCGATGATGAGCTCTAAGGGGTGATCACGCTGAACTGCTCGGGTTCCCTGGTGATCTGAAGTCACCTCACCGGAGTCAGCAGCTGGCACCTCTGGACTCGACTGAGGGGGCTCGATCGAAGTGGAAGAAGTGATCAGAGGTCTGCCCTCGTCCTCAGTCGAAGTCTCAGAAGGTGTGGGCTCTGCTGGGGGTGCAGAAGGCCCACCCTCATTAGCGGCTGGAGTGTCATCATCTTCCTCGAAGATGGACTCTCCGAGCTCACCATCAGAAGGCTCAAAAGAAGGAGTCAAAGAAGGCAAGGACTCATCAAATGAAACTTCACAAGTCTTGACAAGCAGCTGGGATTCAAGGTTCCAAACACGGAAGCCTCGAGAATGCAAAGCGTATCCAAGAAAAACACCGTCCCAGCAACGAGACTCAAACTTGTCCAAATGCCCTCCCTTCTTGAGCACAAAGCACTTGCAGCCAAACGCTCGCAAGTGGCTCACTTTGGGCTGTCTACCAAACCGCAATTCATATGAAGTCTTACCAAGGTAAGCTCTAAGAAAGATGCGGTTGGCCAGATAGCAAGCCGTATTCATGGCTTCAGCCCAAAAATGCCTAGGAGTCCTGTGCTCATCGAGCATCGTCCTGGCCATCTCGACTAGCGTGCGGTTCTTTCGTTCCACAACGCCGTTCTGTGGGGGAGTGTAAGGAGAAGAATACTGATGGTCCAGACCCTGATCACTACAGAAGCTGACGAACTGAGAGTTCTTGAACTCAGAGCCGTTGTTGGAGCGAATTGCTCGCATCCGACCAGTGTTCTCATTCTTCAGCTTCAAAATCAGGTCATGAACAAACTGAAACGTTTCATCCTTAGACTCCAAAAAGAAAACCCACGAGAATCGAGAAAAGTCGTCAACAATCACAAGTGCGTACCACTTCCCACCGACTGAACGTACCCGAGCTGGACCAACAGTGTCCAAGTGTAAAAGCTCGCCCGGATACGAAGTCATCACCTGAGTCACAGGTGAGTGAGAAGCGGCAACCATTTTCCCATGACGACAAGGATGACAAACTAGATCCTTCTCCATCTTAAGCTTGGGCAATCCTCGGATGAGGTCCATAGAGCTTAACCTGACCAGCAGATCAAAACTCAAATGACCTAACCTCCTATGCCACTTCCAGAGCTCAGAAGAAGATCCAGCAATCAAACAGCGAGAAGGGCCAAAAGAACTAGAGAAGTCAATTCGAAAAACTTTACCGAATGGTAAAATCTGGCAAATCAAAGACCCTCTAGAATCAACCACAGAAGAATTGCCCTTCTTAAAACGCACTTCCAAACCATCCTCAAGAAGTTGCGAAACAGAAATCAAGTTGAAGTTCAAATTCTTAACCAAAGCAACATTCTTCAAAGAGAAATGATCTGAAATGCGAATAGAGCCTATGCCACTTACCTTCCCTTGACCACTGTTCCCGAATGTGATGTACTCTTTGGAGCTCGGGGGAGTGAGACTGGAGAACCATCTGCGATGTCCCGTCATGTGGCGAGAACATCCTGAGTCCATGATCCAAACGTCCTCCAGTCCTCGATCCTGCACAATCAGTGGCTGTAAGTGGGAGCAAATGGTCCGGCACCAGGTTTAGCAAAAGAGCTAAACCAGTGTCGAGCCATCTGCTCAAAAGATGGAAAGCGAAAACCATCAAAAGAGTTTGGACCAAAGCGCGGCTCAAAGCGCGGTCCCTGGTTTTGCCTAACCCTGCGACCACGAGGTCCAGGACCATAGCCAACACGGCCTGGAATTCTGCCGGAACGGACACCACCAACTGGAGCACGGGCAAGAAAGCCTTCTCCTCTACCACCACCTACACGACGCGGCCTGGCCTCCAGCCTCTCCCCGCGCCGAGGAACACGCAGTCTACCACCCTGCTGGTAGAACTGCTCCTGATCACCACGAGCTCTTTCTGCTCTCTCAACCAGCTTCCTCCTGAAGCAAAATTCCGCAAGATGCCCGTCTCTCTGACAGTACTCACAATGATAGGTGGGCTTCTTGGGGTGTGGTTGAGGCTTGGGATGTTTGGGCTTGGTGGTGTTAGGTGTAGTCTTCTTGGGTTGAGAAGGTCCAGGAAGAGAGTCTAGAGAAGAGTGGAGGTGTTTGGGCTTAGGGACCCAGATAGGCTTCTTGGGTGGAGCTTTGGATGGTTCATGAATCACTCCATCCTTTGGCTGACAAGCCTGGGAGGACTCAGTGGAGTGAGTCTTGGGATACCTCTGCTCTGGAGTCATTTTACTCCACTCCACTGCCCGGCTAATGGCACTCTCAAAGTCAGCCTTGGTGTAGGTGTAACCCACCCCAAACCCATCCTGCCTCTTGAACTGCTGGATCATCATGCCAAGCTGTGGCTCTCTTGCACTGATCCAACTCAGGATAGAACGGAGGTAAAAGTTCTCATTCTGAGAATCTGCTAGCTCCTCTCTCAAGGAAGCTAGAACCTCCACCTGAGACAAGCAGGTCTCACACTCACTCTCCACTTGGATAGACTTTTCGGCTTTCAGCTTGATCAACTCCATTCTAAGAGACAGGCAGTTCTCGCAGACAGTGGGTGGAACTGACAATGTCTCAAGCTCTAGCCTAGTCTGCGCAAGCTCAGCTCTCAACCTCTCCAAATCACCCAACTGTTCATCGCCCTTGGATTTCAGCTCAGCTAAGACAGCTAGATGAGATGGGCAATCAACACAGGGTGCGACGACAGTGGCTTGAGCATCTTTCAGCTCCAGCTGAGCGCTTTCAAGCTCAGTGGCCAAAGCGTCCCTCTCATCAACCCTTTCTGTGTACCTGGACTTCAGAGTCGACAGGTCACACAGAAGCACCTCACACTTCGGGCACTCACTGCTATCACCCAAGCAAGGGGAAGAAGATAGACTCTCAATTCTGCCGTTGGCCATGGCAAGCTCACTCTCTAACTCATCTATCCTCTTCTTAGCCCCCCTAAGCAGTTTTTCCCGATATTTCAACTCCTGACGATTGCTCTCAAGTAAATCAACGATTTCGCGCTCGTAGGAGGATACCTTGTTGTCATCGTCGGAGTCGTCGGAGGAGCTCTTTTCTTCCTTATCCCCAAGAGCCATTGAACAGAAGCTCTTGCGGGATCTTCGGCGCTGGTGTGAGCGGCTCTTCGGCTTGTCTCCGAAGGCCATGAAGCAGAGGCCTGCCGGATCGTCCTTGTCCTTCCCCTTCCTGATGGCGATCTCCTCATCGCTTGAGCTCGATGAAGAGGAAGAAAACGTGGACCGCTTGGAGTAGCTCTTCTCCATCTCGGCGAAGAAGGCCTTGTCGCGCTTCTTGTTCTCTCGCCGGTAGTCCTTCAGGGCCTTCTTGAAGAATCGAGTCTTCGGCTTGCCCTTGTTGAAGGATGAGCTCTCATGCTTGCTGGAGTTGTGGAAGCTGCCACCGGTACCCTTCTTGTGTCCATTGCGCTTGGGGCAGTCAGCGATGAAGTGTCCTGGATCACCACACTCAAAGCATCCGGATTTTGTGCCGTGTCTTTTGAACATTCTCTTGTCATAGACACGACGCACCCGGTTGTTAAAAAGACAAAAATCATCATCACCCAACAACTCTAGCTGGTCCTCAGTGATAGACATCAAGGAGAACCCAACACAACTCACAGAAGAGGGATCAACAGAAGGTGTAGCAAGGGCCAGAGATTTTGATCCAGAACCAGTGAGATTTGATCTCAGCTGGAGATCAACCTCAGTAGCCTTCAGCTTGCTAAACAACTCAGAAATGGTCAAGGTATCGTAAGAAGTGCTCTCAACGATAGAGGATACCTTGATCTCCCAGATCTTTGGGTCCAAGGTATGGAGAACCTTGAGCTCCTGCTCATGATCTGAGACTAACTGAGCACCCTCAGCCTTGTTGTCCTGAAGCTTGTTTATGATCGACTAAAAACGACCAAACAAAGCCTCAACAGATTCACCCGGCTTCTGTGTGAAATTCTCATATTCACGCCGGTAGGTCTGATAGAGCCGAGCCTTGACCTGTGCTGTTCCCTCATGGTGTGCCTTGAGGGTAGCCCAGATCTCTCTCGTAGTGGAGAGATGACTCACACGCTCAAACTCAGTGGGACCTAAACCAGAAAACAGAATGTTCACAGCCTTACTGTTGCTCAGATGCTGAGCAATGATACCAGCAGTACCCTGCTCAGTAACTGGCAATATGACAAACGTGGTGTGAACGCAAATATCCCAAATGTCCGAACCCTGGCTCATAAGATAGGCTCGCATGCGAGTCTTCCAATAATTATAGCCATAAGCTTCCAAGGACGGGACCTTGCCAGGAGACGTCATGGTCACTACTGGGGTTTAGAACCGGTTAAGGTATGGAAAAACTCTAACCTTGCTCTGATACCACTTGTAGGACCGAAAGTAGCGACCAGAGGGGGGTGAATGGGCGCCTTATAAATTCTTTCGAATATATGGCCTGTTCCCAACACCCAACGCACCTCAAACGACTAAGCAACAGAAAATGAACAGATAGCCTAAGTCTAAAGGTATCTAGCCTAGAAACAATTGATGTCAAACAGAGAACTATCAAAGAAGTGCAACTAGGTAGATAAACAGAGTATGTCAGGCCTAAACTTCTCAATGAAATGATCTAAGTATATGTAAGGTGAAATGAGAAGTTACTGTTCAGATTTGTCTCCTGTTCGGAACTCGGCGAAGCCCGCTTCGCTTGTCGGGATCTACTTCGGAGATGGTTGACGAAGCCTGCTTCGGAGGTCGATTGTGAGGCCTGCCGAAGGCAGTTGTAAATGCCGAAGGTGTTTTGATCTAGCCTTGTTCGAAGTGGTAGATGACGAAGTATGCTTCGAAGCGAAATGGACGAAGTCGGAGCCTGCTTCGAAGTATGTACTTCGAAGACAAGGCTTCGAACACAGCTTCGAACCAAGTGTTTCCAAGTTAGACCTTCGAACAGAAAACTACGAACGCAACACAGACGGACAACCTTCGAACAAAGAAGCGAAGCCTTTCACACAACGGAGAGACCAAACCGAAGGCTATACTCTACCTTCGAACAGAGTAAGCTTCGAAAAGAGAAATGAAGACTGACACACAACAAAGAAACCAAAGCGAAGCCTATCAGAACGACAAGCTTCGAAGCCAACTTCGAAACCTATCGAAGTGTGGACTTCGAACAGCTAGAGGCGGAGTACCTTCGCACTGTCGTTCGAAGTAAGCGATGTTGTCCGTTCAAAAAGTACTTCGAAGCTAGCAACATAGAACACAAAACGAAGTTCGAAGTTCGAACGAAGCCTTCGAGTATATCCGATCGAAGCCTGCCTCACGGAGCTGAGGGGCTTCGAACAGAGAAGGTGGCTTCGCCAGAAAACAGTCAGAAAAGTTACTCGGGACTGTTAACTTCGATCTAAAAGCTGTGCAGTAGAAGGCAAAAAGCTGGCGCAGTGTACTGTTGCGACAGTGTAGTAGTACTACTTGCAACAGCAAGAACTAGTACTACTTGCGTGAAGAACACACGCAACAGATGCTTCCGAAGCCTCAAAATCAATGGAAAAACTTGCTGTGCGAGTGAAATGAAGCCATTAAAACTCTGCAGTTGCTGCACACGATTTGGGAATAGAACCTTCACAGTAACAATAAATGCAAGGCAACAAAACAGGGGCAAAAACTCCCTGGCGGCGCAAGCAAGAACAGGAGAGGAGAGAGGCAAAGCAAGAGACAAAAAGTGACCCAAAGGAATAGAATTGATTTCAGCCAAAAGGGTAGTCCAAACCCTAGGGATTGGGGTCCTATTTATAGGCCCCCAACACTAGGAATATTCTACCAGCCCCTTAGGGTTTTTACAGACTCAAGAATAAAGGAAAAGACTCTACTGCCCTTAGGTATTTTTACAGACACGACTGACTGACTGTGGGCCTAGAGATACAGATGACTTATCCGGAAGCTAAGTTTTCGTAGCGACTACGGCTTCTCTTCTGGACAGTCGGATACAAGATCAACGGTTGTCAGTTTTGCGCCGAAACTGACAAAGCCTCCACCGGCTTTGCACCAGGTACCCGGATTGGGCCGGCCTGATTCCGCAGCTCTCTCAGCCCGGCAATCACTCACCGCCCGTGTACCTGAGTCAACCCTGGTCAACAGCCCAGTGGGTCTTCTACTGCTTCTGGCCCATGTACCCGGATTGGGCCAGCCTGACTTCGCAGCCTTCTCTGCCCGACAGTCGCTCGTTGCCCGTGTACCTGAGTCACATGCGGCCCATGAAACAGCAGATCACTTCTTCTTCTGTCCTTTTTGACTATCGTTGACAATGACTCATCACTTCTAGAGCCATGAGGCCCACGCTATTCAGCATGGCTCCTCACTTGCTGAGTACATCTGTACTCACCCCGTTGACTTACACCATCAGAGCCCGTCTACTACGAGGAGGATGAAGGTCTGGAGTATCGACCCAGTCAAGGCGAGACTGGAAGGAGACATTCATCTAGGACCCTTGATTTTATTAGTTTCTCTTCACTTTCATTCACTTTTGTATTAATGCGGTCTACGAACCGAGAATGATTGCCCGTATTGTACGTGGTCGCATGATGAACGTCTTGTTTTATTGATTTTCTATGGAATTTCAATAAAGTCCTGATTTATTAAATCGGGGCGCGACAAGATGGTATCAGAGCCGACTTGACTGTAGGAAGCCAAACAGACCTGACCCTAGGACTTATATATTTACCATATTTTCTTACAAAATTACTTATCCTCTCATCTTCCGAGATTTTCACAAAAGCTCTCTCTCTTTTGTAGATGCCGGTCCATACCATGAGCGGGACTCTTCGTGACGAGGCCGGATTCATCCGAGAGCTTCGCATGCTCATCGACTTCTTGGGATTTCCCCAGGAGCCCGCGTTCCACGGGATCTTTCCCGATGCGAGCGAGAGCTACTACGAGGTCACGGTTGTTATCCGCCCCTCCTCCACGTAGCCACCCTTCTACACCCATGGAGTCGGAGGACCTTCCTTCGTGGTGGCCAGCCAGCGCGCCGCTCTTCAGGCCCTCGCCGAGCTTCGACTGGTCTACGACTGCCACCTCCGTGACACCATCTACCGCTTCATGCCCATGCGCACACCCGGGATTCACCGCAGAATCTACATCAGCTCCCTTACGCAGAGCAACTCCGCCATCACCCACACCATGAGACTTCTGGAGGCCATGGACAACCTCCACACCGAGGCCGTTCTTGACGCAGACAGCCAGCATGACACCATCGACTTCTACCGCCATACCTCGGAGAACCTGAACCGTGAGAATGCTGATCTCCGTCGACAGATTCAGCAGAACCCCCAGTTGACCCTCGAGGTGGAGGAATTGAGGCATCAGAACGAGCTCCAATGCCAAGGCGCCATGGTCAACACCTAGCTCCGCCAGCAGCTCAAATAACTGAAGAAGGATCTTGAGGAGATCGCACCTCTTCCGCCTCGCAAGCGGAAATCGCTTCGGATCCCCATCGTGAGACCCAAGAGGATTTCACGCAGCGCTCCACCCACCGGACCTTCCAGCTCCACGACCCCGACCGTCTCCCACGAGCCCGTGATCGAGCTGTCCCCAGAGCTACCATAGACGTAGTGTTTACGATTGTTTGTTTCCTTTATTTTGTTTTGGATTGCATTATCACCCATGTCTAATATAAGGCATGAGTGAAGAACTAAATAAAAGACAATAAATGTAATCGCAAGAACGACCCTTTTTGAAATAAAGTTTAGCAGTGTTCCCCCTTTAAAGATATTGTTATTTTGGAAACCTCAGGATGTCGAACAACCAAGGCTCCGACGCTCCTTAGAATGGAGGAGATAACGGGAACTTGCCTCAGTGGGGAGCAACTGGGCAAAGGCAAGCCCCGGTTGCCAATCACCCCACTCTGGCCGAGATGATGGCCACACAAAACCAACTGGTATCTGCCCTTCTGAACCAGATGCAACAACAGCAGCAGCAGATGCAAGAGCAGCAGGCTCGCTTCTTCCGTCTCCACCAACAGCCCGAGCTGCCACGCCCCGCCACTCCAGCTCCCGCTCCCGCCTCCCAACTCTCGGAATTCCTCCGGGTCCACCCACCGATTTTCTCAAGCACCATCAACCCCATGGAGGCTGGGGATTGGTTAAGGATGATCAAGAAGAAGCTCGACCTACTGACCTGCACCAAGCAGGAGAGGGTGGCCTTCGCCACCCACCAGCTCCAGGGTCCCGCCGCAGAATGGTGGGACAATCTGCACGAGACCTTGCCCGAGGGACACGTCCATACTTGGGTGGAGTTCTCGGCTGCTTTCCGTGCCGCTCACATCCCCGATGGCATCATAGCTCAGAAGCAGCAAGAGTTTAGGGACCTGCAGCAGGGGAGCAGGTCCGTAACAGAATATTTACATGAGTTCAACAGGCTGGCCAGGTACGCACCTGAGGAGGTCCGTACAGATGCGGCCAGACAAGCCAAGTTACTCCGGGGACTGAAGGATGAGCTGTCCCTTCAACTCATCTCCGGAGATTTCGCCAACTTCCAAAAGTTGGTGAATAAAGCTATCATTCAGGAGACCCAGCAGAATAAGGTCGACCTGAAGAAGAAGAGGATGATTGCCTTCAAGCAAAATCAGGGCATGGCCTAGAGACCCCGCTTCACCCCTCCTCCACCAGCGCCACAGTACCACCCCCGCCCGGTATATCATCCGGCACCACCTACTGCCAACACCGGAGCCGGACAGTCTCGCCCTGCTCCCGCCGCACCAGCCGCCCCAGCCGCCCCAGCCAAGAAGGCAGAGATTCTATGTGACAGGCATGGCAAGCCCGTGGTATGCTTCAACTGCCGCCAGGAGGGGCATTACTCTCACCAGTGCCCTCATCCTAAGCGTACACAAGGCATCGCATCGAACCCCGCCGTCCGCACCCGAGTCAACCACGTCATGGCCGAAGAAGCCCAGGCTGCCCCAGAAATTGTCATGGGTAAGTTTATGGTACATTCAGCACTTGCAGTGGTTTTATTTGACACTGGAGCTACACACTCCTTCATATCGACTGCTTTTGTGGAAAGAAATACCCTGGACATAAGTGAACTGCCCAGACCCGTATTAATAGCCACCCGAGCAAACAAACTCTCGCCTATTCCTATAGCCCAAGGGTATGGGTAGATATCCAAGGCACAATATTTTGGGCCGACCCCATCCTAATAGAATGCTAAGGTTTGGATCTCATTCTAGGGATGGATTGGTTAAATAAACACCAAGGAGTAATAGAATGTGCCCAGAGAAAAGTAACGGTGACCAGTGAAGAAGGGACTGCCGTCACATTCCAGATGCCAAGACTGAAGTCCGAAAGGACAAGACTGCACCAGATTACCTTGGAGGAAATACCAGTAGTCAGTGAGTACTCGGACATATTTCCAGAGGATTTACTAGGGATGCCTCCTAAGAGGGACATCGAGTTCAGGATTGACTTTGTACCCGGGACCACCCCTATTTACAAGCGACCATACCGGATGGCCGCTAATGAGTTAGCCGAGATGAAGCAGCAATTAGAGGATCTAGAGAGGAAAGGCTACATCAGACCAAGTACATCGCCATGGGGTGTCCCCGTCATCTTTGTCGAGAAGAAAGAAGACAAGGCTAAGCGTATGTGTGTGGATTATCGCGCTTTGAATGAAGTGACCATCAAGAACAAGTACCCGTTGCCTCGGATCGATGATCTCTTTGACCAGCTGAAGGGTGCTACGGTATTCTCGAAGATCAACCTGCGGTCTGGTTATCATCAGTTAAGGATTCGAGAAGAGGATATACCCAAGACGGCTTTTACCACCCGTTATGGATTATATGAGTGTACTGTTATGTCCTTCGGATTGACCAACACCCCTGCTTTCTTCATGAATATGATGAACAAGGTATTTATGGAGTATTTGGACAAATTCATCGTTGTCTTTATAGACGACATGCTCATTTATTCCAAGGACCCGAAAGAGCACGAGACTCACCTTCAATTAACCCTAGGGAAGCTAAGGGAACAACAATTATACGCCAAGTACAGCAAGTGCAAGTTTTGGACGGCGGAAGTGAAGTTCCTTGGACACATTATCTCCGCACAAGGCATTGCAGTAGATCCTGCCACCGTAGAAGCAGTTACAGATTGGTTGCCTCCCACAAATGTATCGGAGATACGAAGTTTTCTGGGTTTGGCCGGATATTCTCGGAGATTCATTGAAAATTTTTCTAAGATAGCCAAGCCAATGACCAAGTTGTTGCAGAAGGGAGAGAAGTTTGAATGGACTCCCGAATGCGAGGAAAGCTTTCGCACCCTCAAGACCCGGCTGGTGTCAGCACCCATACTGACCCTACCAGATATCCGGAAGGACTTCCATGTCTATTGCGACGCATCTCGCCAAGGATTGGGATGTGTTCCTATGCAAGATGGAAAGGTTATCTCTTATGCCTCTCGTCAGTTGAGACCCCATGAGTTGAACTACCCGACCCACGATTTGGAATTGGCCACTGTAGTGCACGCCCTTAAGATATGGAGGCATTATTTGGTCGGAAATCGCTGCTAAATCTTTACGGATCACAAGAGTCTGAAGTACATCTTCACACAGCCAGACCTCAACCGAAGGCAAAGACGATGGTTGGAATTAATAAAGGGCTATGACTTAGGTATCCACTACCACCCCGGAAAAGCAAATGTGGTAGCTGATGCATTAAGCCGCAAGGGTTATTGCACAGCCATCATGATTCAGGATCACGCACCCTCGCTATGCAAAGAGATGGAAAAGTTGAATCTCGGGTTGACCACCGGAGCATACCTAGCCACCTTGGAGACTCAACCCGTCTTGTTCGAACAAATCCGAGAAGCTCAGTCAGAAGACCCGGATATAGCTTCCATTAGGAAGAACATGAGGCAAGGAAAAGCCCCAGGATTTTCAGAGGACGAGAAGGGCACCGTATGGTTTGGAACCCGGATATGTGTGCCGGATTAGCCGGAGATAAAGACCCTTATCCTGAGAGAAGCCCATGAAACTTTATACTCCATTCATCCTGGAAGTACCAAGATGTACCAGGACCTGAAGGAATGTTATTGGTGGGTTAGCATGAAGAGGGAGATTGCCCAGTTCGTCGCAGAATGTGACACCTGTAGAAGAGTAAAAGCTGAACATCAGAGACCTGCAGGACTGTTACAGCCACTTAAAGTGCCTAAATGGAAGTGGGAAGAGATCGGTATGGATTTCATCACCGGACTCCCAAAAACCCAACTTGGATATGATTCTATTTGGGTGATTATTGACCGACTCACGAAAGTAGCACATTTCATAGCCGTCAAGACGACCTTTAGTGGCCCTAAGCTTGCAGAATTATACATGGCCCGCATCGTGTGTCTTCATGGAGTGCCCAAGAAGATAGTGTCTGATAGAGGGAGTCAATTCACGTCTCGTTTTTGGAAGAACCTTCAAGAAGATATGGGAACGAGACTGAACTTTAGCACTGCCTACCACCCTCAGACAGATGGACAAACAGAAAGGGTAAATCAGATATTGGAGGATATGCTTCGGGCATGCGTCTTGGATTTTGGAGCAACTTGGGACAAGAGCTTACTGTACGCTGAGTTTTCGTACAACAACAGCTATCAAGCCAGTCTTCAGATGTCCCCGTTTGAAGCCCTATATGGACATAAGTGCAGAACGCCTCTACTTTGGGATCAAACCGGTGAGTCTCGAGTATTCGGAACAGACATCCTTCGAGAAGCTGAAGAGAAGGTACGGATCATCAGAGACCGACTCAAGACAGCCCAATCACGACAGAAGAGCTACGCGGACAATAGACGCCGAGACCTAACCTTTGAAGAGGGAGATCATGTCTACCTTCGAGTTATGCCTCTCCGTGGTACTCAACGGTTTAACATGAGAGGAAAGTTGGCCCCTTGATATGTTGGACCATTTCCCATTGTTCGACGCCAAGGCAAAGTTGCTTATCAGTTGGAACTACCGCCCTCATTGGCTGGAATACATGATGTGTTTCACGTGTCCCAACTCAAGAAATGTCTCCGAGTCCCAACAGAGCAAGTGGACCTACAGCAGTTGGAGGTTCAAGAGGATCTGACCTATGTGGAGAAGCCCGTCAAAATCTTGGAAGTCAAAGAAAGGATCACCAGGAGTCGGGTCATCCACTTCTACAAAGTGCAGTGGAGCAATCATCCTGTAGAGGAAGCTACATGGGAAAAAGAAGATGAACTCAAGGCACAACATCCTGAGCTTTTCGAGGAGTGAATCTGAATCTCAAGGACGAGATTCTCTGTAAGGGGATAGGATTGTAACACCCCAGAAATAAAAAGGAATTAAAATAAAAGGAAAATAATATTAAAAGACATTTCTGAATTTTTATTATTAAAGAAAATCCTAAAAGAGCCCTAATAAAGCCAAACAGGGAGAAATATTCAAAATCTGGACTTGAAAATTTTATGAGATAAACTAGAGGCCAAAATATAATTTTAGGAATTTTTACAAATTTTTATCAACAGTGATTCAACCCTTAATCAAATATATGAATTACTGGAATTATTTTTAATCAGAAAACCTTTATAAATCTAATTGGGCCTCAACCCCCGAATTCACCTTCAGCCCAGCCCAGCCCATCGATGAGCCACTTTCAAGCGGGGCCCGCATGTCGGCGCACCTCCCCTCTCTCCTCCCCGCGCTCGCGCTCCACTTGGCCCACCTGTCAGCCTCTCGCATCCACCCCCATCCCTCTGACCGACGGGACCCGCCTGTCGGCCTTTCCTTTCCTGTTTTGACCACCGACAGGTGGGGGCCACCTGTCGGGATCATCTTTCCCAATGGAAAGGGATCCCCTTTCCATCGCCGGTGACCCCCACCTTCTAAATCCGCCGCCCCGTGCCCAATTTCACCAAATTGACCGTTGGATCGCCTTCTCCGACCGCCAGGGATCTCATTCCACCGATAGCCACGCGTTTTCACCATACATAGAAAGGACCCGAGCTTTAGGAAAGTTCACCGGCGAGGAAAAAAGGGAAACCCCCAGTTTCCTTCCGTCTGGACGCCGGCGACCCTCCTATAAGAACCCCTCGCCCTCACCGCGCTCAGCCCACACCACCGTAGCCTTGCTAGAGCGTAAACAAAGCGCCGCCGCCCTCATTTAGGCCTTCGGCTCTGTTTCGACTCCGGCGACCTCTCACCGCCGTCGCAAGTCACCACCGTCCATGTCGTCTCCACCATCGTGACCATCGGAAGCCGCCCATCCCTGGCATCCACTCCGTTGGCCGTGGGCACCATCGGATCACCGTCGCCATCAAGAACCTGAAGAGCTCCACCATCTACCCTCGTCGCCGACCGTCGCCACTGCCCCGTCGTCGCCATCTCCGGTACCTTTGTGTTCCCCACACTCCCCTGGTTCCATTTCAGCCAGTAGCCAAGTCGTTAGGCCCTCGCCATCGACGGAATAGCTCGCCGTAGTATCGCCGGAGTTGGGGAAGAAGGGTAAAGTATCCTCGGCGCCACGTGCCGTGCCGGATTGGTTTTTGGCCGTTCGATCGAGATCGGGCGATAGAAATTAAAACCCCCGTGAGATTTAATCCCGGCCGTTGATCCAAGCCGAAAGGGTATCGAGCTCTCTGGGCCGTTGGATCTCACTTACTCCCCGCCGGCCCACACGCACAGTCACGGGTTCACGGTGAACCTGGTTCACCGTGGACCAGAGATTGTTTTTCAGTTTAAATAAAATTCCAGAAATTGATTTAAACTTTGAAAATTCATAACTTGCTCATTTTAAGTCCAAATTTCACCATTCAAATTTTGTTAAATTCAGTATATTATTCTCTACACATTAATGCCATAAAAACAGTATGTTACTGTTACCCAAAATATTCTTAATAAATAAATGAATAAAAACCCCTTAGGGTTAAAACTATTAAATCAGAAAATAAATTAGGAAAACCTTAAAATATAGGTTTACTGCTTTTCACCAAAAACTTCAGAATATTAAAACCTTATTACACATAATAAAACCCACAAATATGTATGTTTATTATTTGATGGATTTTTATCTGTTTATTGAATGTATTGTTTATTTTTCTGTATCGAGAAGACTACGAGTTCGTCGAGGAGCCGGAGTTCTACCCCGAGGTTCCTCCATCCCCATTTGCTGATCAAGGCAAGTCGTCGACCACCCCTGTGGAAACAGTTGATCATTATTGAGCCCATGTTTTAATAAACTATCGCTATAACTCATAGGTTAATATAGCATTAGTCAAATATCAAGCCTTACACTTATACTTATTAGATCCCCGTCCTTGTGTGCAAACCCAATCCATGCTTATTGAGCCTTAACTCCTTGTCACTCTACTATAAAATTATTAGCTAGTGCCCAATGTACCGGCACAACTGCTATAGGATAAAAAGAATGAGTCGTAGATAGCTGGATTCTGAATTATAATTTATCCCCGTTATTCTCGTCCCTGGACTCTGTTGGAGTTGGCTAAGTTATAAATATGGTGGGTTCCGGGTGCAAGCTCGGGCATTGGTTTGTCGCACCCGGGGCACTATAAGGACCGGTCTGCGGGATCTGTTGCAAAGCACTTCCGTACCAACCACAAGTCTAATGGGTAAGTCTTAACTGGAAGTATGGAATACTCCGACTCGATGCACCATAGTGGAGGGGGCAAGAGGCAAGCCTGCGGGCGACTTGTACCGACGAGGCTCAAGGGGGGTATGGTGGGGCTCCGACGCATCGGGACACCATATGAAACCTATAAGAGGGTGCTGTTGAGTCGGGGAGGACTATATGGAAGGTTTTGGCACGAGTTCCCGTGAAATGGGTCATCTCGTTACAATTTGGTGTAGGTTATGAGTGCGTGCCTTGTGGGTACAGTGGTACATCTCTGATTAGAGTATTTAATCTTTTCGAAAAGCCGAGCCCACGGTCAAGAGCGGGTTGTGTGACTACTCGCAGTTAGTTTACAATTGTTTGAATGGTTGAGTTATTCATGGCATGTAAGGACTGTTGACTGAGGTGGGGCTGACTGTACCCCTCGAGTTAGAAGATGATGATGCATACACATGTTTACGTTTCAGTACTAATGAATTGTTCACATTTAATTGCTTTACAAATTAAGCACTTCCGCAAAACTAGCCACTATCTCCCTTGTTATTATCTTGCATTATATTTGCATTCGGTGGCTTGCTGAGTACATCTGTACTCACCCTGTTGACTTACACCATCAAAGCCCGTCTACTACGAGGAGGATGAAGGTCTGGAGTAGCGACCCAGTCAAGGCGAGACTGGAAGGAGGCGTTCATCTAGGACCCTTGATTTTATTAGTTTCTCTTCACTTTCATTCACTTTTGTATTAATGCGGTCTACGAACCGAGAATGATTGCCCGTATTGTACGTGGTCGCATGATGAACGTCTTGTTTTATTGATTTTCTATGGAATTTCAATAAAGTCCTGATTTATTAAATCGGGGCGCGACATCCCTCTTCTAGCTCCTTTCTTGGAGCGAAGAACCGGACTTCGGACGTTGCTCGAGCCTTTGGATCGAGCTAGCCGCGAAGTCGGGGAGATGGACTTGGTAGCCATCCTGAGCGAAGCAGAGGGTTCAGAGCTCAATGCCGCCATGGAGTGTGCAGCGTATCAGGTACGAAGTATCTGCAAAACAAAATTAATCTTACCTACAAATAATTTCTCACCTTGATTTTTCCTCATTGCAGCAAATAGTCTTGGACCGAGCTGCGAATGTCTCAAACGAACGTGGAAGCCTTCGCCTTCGAGAGGAAATTACTACTCTTCAGCGAAATCTTAACATTTCCGAGGGTCGAGTTTCCCATTTAGACAGCATGGTCTCAGAGGAGCGGAGGGCCAGACAAAGCTTGGAAACTGCGAATAAGAAGCTTGAAGCAGAACAAATTGTGCTTCGGGCGGAAATAGAAAAAATGCGGGCGGAGCATGCTACGGTGGGGGCTGAACTTGTCAAACTCCGGGAGGAAAAGTGTAACACCCCAAATTTTCAAAGTAATAAAAATATTATTTAATTCAATTTCTTGAATTTATTAATTTGGGAAATACCTTAAATACCCTCCTCTGCCATTTTGAACTACAACACAGAGTTAATGACCAAACCAGGAGCTGAAAATTTTTGTATAAACTCCCAAGGCCAAGATATATTTTTGAGAATTTTTACAAATTTTTATCCACCCTGGAAATGCCCCAAAGGATTTAATCTATTTTCTGCAAATATTTTAAATCAAAAAATCTTTAAAATAGTAATGGGCCACGCCCCTCCCTTTTTCTCTCTCCCGGCCGGCCCAGCCCGTTACTCTCGCCCGTCTCGGACTGACAGCCCGACCCCACCCGTCAGTGAGCCCCTCCTGTCGGCGCCGACCGCCCCCTCTCGCGCTCGCTGGTAAGTGGCCCCCGCTTGTCAGGTCCTTCATCCCCATGAGATCCGCCCACAAATCGCCCCCCCCTCGCCGGCCGACGCCATTACTCGCCTTGGATCCCCTACCCCCGACCCCCTCCCCTCGAATTAAGCCTGGCAATCAAACTCCCGCGCTCCGGTGACCGTTTCCCCCATTAAATCCAATCGGATCGCGTCCCGATTCAACGAATCCGCCTGCAACCCGAGCTCGCCGGTGATTAAAACCGTGTTTACTCCGGCCTCCCCCAATTGCGCCCCCTCTGCACCCGCTGGTGACCTTATTTAAACCCCCTGGTGCCCTGCATTCGACCCCCACGCTCACACGCTGCAAGGACGCACAGAACGCCCTCACTTCGAGTTTTAGCGCACCACCACCGCCCGTCCTCCAGCCGCCGCTCGCCATCACCGGAGTCCCCCTCCGTCCTCGCAGACTGCACCGCTGCAACCGCAAGGACCTCACCGACCCCAGCCACCACTCCGTCGTCGACGAACCCCGCCGGATCGCCGTCGCCGCCAAGGACCCGAACGCCTCCATCGCCTCTGCTCGTCGCCGGCCTTGCTCCGTCGACCATTCGTCACCGCAAGGGTACCCTCATGACCCCCTAGTCGCCCTCTTTCCGTTTTAGGCCTTAGACACGACCGCCATCGCTCGCCGTGGCCTCTGGCCCGCTCGCCATCGCCGGAGAAGACGACCGGCACGGGTCGAGTACCCGTGCCGTGTCAGATTTGATCCTGGCCATGCGATCTGGATCTAACGGCACCGGTTAAATCCCATGTGCGGTTTAATCTGCGCCGTCAGATCTAGGCGAAGGGTACGTTTTAATCTCGCGCGTTGTTTAATATTTAAAACCCGCATTTAATCTCAGTCGTCCATCGCATACCGGTTCGGCCTTTTAATCTCGCGCGTCCATTTTCACTTAACGCCCCCGCCTCGCCCTCGCGCGTTGGATCTGGATCCAACGGTCCAGATTGGGCCGGACCACACGCACAGTGCGCTGGTTCACCGTAGGCCTGGCTCACCGTGGACCCGAGGGGAATTAAATTTAAAAATAAATTCCAGAAAGTGTTTAAAACTTGTAAAATTCAAATCTGGCACATTTGAACTCTAAAAATTGCCATTTCAATTCCAGAAATTTTATAATTTTATTCTCTACACTTTAGTTCACTAAAAACAGTATGTTACTTTAGACTTTTTCATGATTATTTAAATAGGTATTCAAATGCCCTTAGGGTAAAATGTAATTTCAATTATTTGAATTTCATTAAAATTCCTAGTTATTTTCTTTTTGTTCATATACTGGAAACCTCTACATTGCCCATGAACCTTTTATCTTAAATTGATTAGGATGTTTAAAATGAGGTTACTCACATTTTAAAACTTTTTTTCAAAGAACAACACTTCATTTTAATTCCTTTTAAAAATTAATTATAAAATGAATTTCAGAACCTTAACAACTTGATTTTTCCAACTTAAACCTATGTGCTTGTTGTGTGATTTTATATTGTTTAGATTGGATGTTGTATTTATTTTATTTTCCTTTATTTATATTGGAAAGACTACGACGCCGTCGAGGAGCCGGAATATTTCCCGAAAGTTCCTCCCTCACCCTTCGCTGAACAAGGCAAGTCACCAAACCAATCTTTTGAGCATATTGAATCCATGCTTTATTAAACTATCGCTAAAACACATAGGCTATACATGCATTAGTCCAATGAAAACCCTTACAATATATTTATTTAGGATCCCCCGACCTTGATGTGCAACCCAAGCCATGCTATCTCGCCTAACCTCCTTGTCACCATATGATTAACGATATTAGCTAGTGTCCAATGTATTGACACGATCGCTAAGGGATAAAAATGAATCGTAGCAAAATGGTTCTACTATATGATCTCCGTTACTTCTTATCCTTGGAATTCTGTCGGTGATGAGTTATGGTTGTGAGCGTATGCATGGTGGGTTCCGGGTGCAAGCTAGGGCATTGGTCGGTAGCACCCGAGGCACTATAAGGACCGGTCTGAGGGATCCGTTGCAATACACTTCCGTACTAACCACAAGTCTAATGGGTAAGTCCTAACTAAGGTATGGAGTGTTCCAAACCGAGGCAACCATTTGGAGATGGGTCAAGCAGCACCTGCGGGTGGCTTGTACCAATGTGGCGCAAAAGGGGGTGCGACGTTAGCCGGGATGCAGCCCGGCGCGCCGGCGAAACCTAGAGCAGGTGGTTATCGCTTGGAGCATTTCATGCTGAGGTTTTGGCACGAGTTCCCGTGGTATGGGTCATCTCGTTTGGGATGAGTGTGTGCCTTGTGGGTATAGTAGTACATCTCTGATCAGAGTCATAAATCTTTTCGAAAAGCCGAGCCCACGGTCAAGGGCGGGTTGCGTGACATCCCACAGTTAGATTACTTTGAATATGTATGTGCATGATGGTTTGACATATAAGGACTGTTGTGCGAGGAGGTAAAACGTACTCCTCGAGTTAGATGATGTTATTATTGTTCATATTTACTTTCCGCATGATAAAACTTGACTACATTAACTGCAATAACTGAAAACGTACTTTTCCGCACTTTTAGCCAATTATCCTTCCGTTGTTATTACCTTGCATTATTACCTGCATTTGCGGTGGCTTGTTGAGTACTTTTTGTACTCATACCCGTTGAACACCTCAGAGGATGCCTACTATGAAGACGGTCTGGAGTAGCGACCCAGTCAAGCAGAAAGATCTTGAAGAAGACGTTCATCATGCAATTTACTTTATTATTGTTTTTATTTAACTATGATGTAATAAATATGGTCTGTGTACCATGAATATTGTCGTATGTACGATTGTCGCATGATGAACCTCTTGTATTATTGTTTTTCTTATGAAATTCAATAATGTTCCGATTTCGGTAAATCGGGGCGCCACAAAAAGGCCAAAGCTGCAGAGAAGGCTAGTCATCTGCTTAACCAGAAAAATTCTTTAGCTACGGAGGCAGCTAGGCTCTCCGCTGTGGCAGAAGAGTTGACTTCGGCGAAGGACGCTTTACTTGAAGATAAGCTGAAATCGCAGAAGGTAGCTATGGAGGTCATGAACCAACTCCTAGGTGTTCTAGAGTACTTCGGTACTACTGGGACACTTCCTTCAAATGACAACGTCTCCTTGCTTCGGTGGCTAAAAATTATCCAAGGAGCTGCGAAGACGATGAAGATGGCAGGCATTCGGTACGGAGAAATCTTCGGACAAGTGGCTGCTATCGGCATACTTCGTTACTACGAAGATCTGGGAATATCGATAACTCCGAACGCAGAGGCGGCTCCCATTACCTTCGACGAAAGCCGGCTTCTTAATCCTTCCGAAGACGTGGCCGCTGCTTGGCAAGCCTTCCAGGCTTCATGGAGAGCCGAAGGTCGTACTGCGATCAAGGCTTGGATTGATGAAGGGCAACGCCAGAAGCAAGCTCGGTCGCAAGCTTCGAGCAACCAGCCTCTGCCAAACCCGCAGGTCTAGATTTACCTTAGGATCCTCACTATGTAAAGAATCATGTTTTTCATATATTATGAATGAGAATTTGCTTGTCGTGTTTTTAGGCTTCACCTCATATGGATGATGTCGAAGTGTTAAACATTAACGAAGAGCTCCGCCTGCTATGGGCTACCTTCGATATTTTAAAACTTCACAAGCGACCCCGATTTTTAGTTCCTTGAGATAGCTCCGGTGCAATTGTGCCCAAAGTAAGCAAAGATATACTATCTTATATTAAAGAGGAAGAAAAAGAAGTTAACTTGGAAGCTTCATCTTCCGAAGACATTGCATGGTCCAAAGATGAAGGTGAAGCTCAGGGGAAAAAACCTGAAGAGCTTGGAAGCTGGGAAAGGAGCCCCGAACGACTCCAAACTTGGGCCAAGCTTCAACAAGAACAGAAAGACTTTAGAGCTTCGAAGGGAGGTAGAAGAGTTAAACGTAAAGTTGTTAGAACTCCCGGCTCTAGAACTAGTCATTCCAACCTTAACAATAGCTCTAGGGATCGAAGGGGTCTTCGATTCCTTCTTGTCATAGATACCAATTTTTCATGATGTAATTGTAATTTGTTCGAATAATAAATATTGATTTTTAAAATTGTCTCCCTACTTCCCAGCCCCTCTTTGGGCGTAAGCAACTTCGAACTATACTCAAAGATGGTTAGACGCAAAGAAAAACTTAGGAGTACAATTTTGGGGGCTCGGAGCCCCTCAGCAATTTGAAGATTGATTAATATCTTATAAAGTGTCTTCGACTACTTGGAGTCTGAAAATTGGTAACTTAGTACCTTTTGCTTTGAAAGAAATCACTTTGGACAACTTTCCGGACACTTGTGTCCCAAATGATTGGTCACTTTGGACTTTTTCACAGATATTCGAAGCTCATTAGCTCAAACTCTGTTTTGTTTTGGCCTCCTTCGGCTCTTTTTGCGAATGCTATCAAACATGTGGTTTGGAATTCGTAGTGGTCTCCTTGGACTCTTTTTACGGATGCTTTCAAGCCTAAGCTTGGAATCCACATTATTTGGTCTCCTTCGACTCTTTTTACGGATGCTTTCAAGCCGATGGCTTGGAATCCGTTTTCTCAGTGACTTTCCCACCTCGTCGAAAGCTTCGGACCAGTGGTCCGAAGTCCGAAAAAGATGATTCAAATTAATGACACTTCCCTCTCAGTCAACTTCACTATTCCAGTGCATCCACTAGAAGTGGGAAGTATTTGGGGGGTAGGCATTATCTGAACCATAAGCTTTATTGATTCGGAAGGCGTTTACAAATGATTACAAGGAGCCCCTATGTGAAATATCGTTTTAGGTGCTCCGCATGCCATGTATGTGCTAACTCTTCGCCTTCCAAATTAGCTAACTTAAAAGAACCAGGGCGCCCTGAGCGGACAATTATGTATGGACCTTCCCACTTATTTCCTAATTTCCCTAGCGCTACAATACTTCGCAAAACGAGATGACCCGGCCTAAGTTCATTAATCTTGACCTTCGGGTCGAACCAAGTCTTCGTCTGCTGCTGATACTTTGACAAATTGGTGACAGCTCGAAGTCTTGTCTCTTCTGTTAAATCAAGCGAAGTTTGCCTTTCTGCTTCTATTTCCGGTTCGGTGCTGCGAAGGGATCCTCCTTTAAGCTCCGTTGGCGTCATAGCTTCGTCTCCGAATAATAGCCTGAAAGGAGTGAAACCCGTAGACCTTGTCTGAGTTGTCCAAATGGACCATAGAATTTTCGGGAGCTCTTCGGTCCACAGTCCTTTTGCCAATCCCACTATTCTTCGATTCAGCCCTGACAAGATATTACCATTGGCTCTTTCAACAGCTCTGTTAGACTGAGGATGTCTTACTGCAGCAAAACATAATTGGATGCCTAGGTCTTCATAGAATTTCTTGAAGGGTTCTGCATCGAATTGTGTTCCATTGTCAACTGTCAGCTGCCGAGGCACTCCGAACCGGCATGTGATATTCTTCCAAAAAAAATTTTGTACATTATTCAAAGTGATAGCTGTTAGGGGCTCTGCTTCGACCCACTTTGAAAAGTACTCGATTGCTACCACTGCGAACTTCAAATTTCCTTTTGCTGCTGGGAAGGGGCCAATAAGATCCATGCTCCAGCTGGCCATGGGCCATACTGGAGCAATGACTTGAAGAGTTGTTGGTGGGCGATGACTTTTTCGTCTCATCCACTGACATCCTTGGCAAGTGCGGACTAAGCTCTCCGCATCGGTTACTATTGTAGGCCAATAAAGCCCCTGGCGAAGTGTCTTTCCTGCCAAAGCTCGAGGGGCCAAATGGCTACCGCAGAGTCCTTCATGAATTTCTCGAAGAATTTCTTGACCTTTGGCTTGAGATATACATCGGAGCAAAGGGGGACATACTCCGGCCTTGTACAAAATACCATTGATTATATGATAATTCCGAATTCTGAGTTTCAACCTTGAAAGTTGTGGCCCTTCGGACATATGTGCTTCTCCTTGCAACAATTCCATAATTGAACTTCGCCAATCTGTACTTGGAATGTAAAGGACTTCCGCAGAAGGGATCTGTGGCACCGAAGGTGTACTGAGTTCTTCATAAAAGTCCTCTTCTGGTATGTCCATAGCTCTGGCTTCAGCTTTTGCTAAGATATCATCTTGCACATTTTCTGCTCTGGGTATACTCCGAATGGAAATCCCTTTAAATGCTGCTTCAATCTTACGGATTTCTTCCAAGTATTTTGCAAGCTGTGGATGCCGAACTTGAAAGCTCTTGTCTACGTGCCCTGCTACAATTTGAGAATCTGTTTTAATAACAACCCTTGTAGCTCCTAAAGCACGTGCCTTCCGAAGTTCTAGCAAAATTCCTTCATACTCCGCCGTATTATTAGTAGACTTAAAGTTGAATCTTATGAAGTACATTGCCCTTTGCCCTGAAGGTGAAATTATCACTGCTCCGACACCTGCGCCAGATGCTTGGAAAGCTCCATCGGAGTAAATAGTCCAAATCCCTTCACTTGGCTTCTCTAGAGCCCATGCTACAGGGGGAGTCCATTCTACCACGAAGTCCGCCAACACTTGTGACTTAATTGTTGTTCTTGCCACAAAGGATATGCCGAAGGGTGCCAACTCAACAGCCCACTTCCTAATTCTTCCTGTAGAATCCTTACTTCAGAGCATATCTCCCAAAGGATATGAAGTTGGTACAATTATATTATGTGCCAAGAAATAATGCCTTAACTTCCTCGAAGCCATTATCAGAGCATAAGTGAATTTCTCAAGCTCGGGATATCTTGTTTTTGCTCCAGACAATGCTTCAGACACAAAATAAACTAGATTCTGAACCAACTTCCCGTTGAAATCAACCTCTCTGACAAGGACTGCACTGACAGTAGAGCCAGTAGCTGCAAGGTAAAGGAGTAGGGTTTCGTCCGCAACAGGCACCGTGAGTGTAGCGAGGTTACTGAGATAATTCTTAATATCTTCGAAGCTCTTTTGACACTCCGGTGTCCATGCAAAATCTTCAGACCCCTTCAATGCTTTGAAAATGGGAAAACTTCTCTCCGCAGACCTTGCCAAAAACCTGCTAAGTGCTGAAAGGCGACCAGTCAGCTTTTGCACTTGCTTTAAATTCTCCGGGGGAGCCATCCTTTGCAACGCAGTTATCTGAGTGGGGCTAGCTTCGATCCCTCTGCTTGAAACTAGATACCCTAACAATTTTCTAGCCTGCGCCCCGAAGATACATTTTTCGGGGTTAAGACGGATCCCACATGCCCGAAGGCTACTGAATGTTTCTGCTAAGTCTAGGCTATGTTGGTGCTTTAAAGCACTCTTTATTACAATATCATCCGTATAGGCCTCTACATTGCGACCTAATTGATGACCTAGGGCCTTAGCAATTAACCTCGAAAAAGTAGCCCCGGCATTTTTTAAGCCAAAGGACATTCTTACATAACAGAAGACTCCTGAAGGAGTTACAAAGCTTGTCTTGATTTCATCTTCGCGCTTTAGCCAGATTTGATGATAGCCGGAGTACGCGTCGAGGAAGCTTAATAACTCCGAACCGGCAGTAGAGTCAACCAATTGATCAATTCGGGGCATGGGGTAGGGGTCGCGGGGGCATGCTTTATTCAGAGATGTAAAATCAATACACATGCGCCACTTCTCGGAAGATTTCTTCCTAACGAAGACTGGGTTGGCCAACTGTAGCGCCCCGATTTACCAAAATCGAGACATTATTGAATTTCAGAAGAAAAACAATAATACAAGAGGTTCATCATGCGACAACGTACATACGACAACATCCTTGGTACGCAGACCATATTTATTACATCAAAGTTTTAGTAAAATAGTAATAAAAATAATTAGAAAGCGGCATGACGAACATCTCCTTTAGGATCTTTCTTCTCGACTGGGTCGCTACTCCAGACCGTCTTCATAGTAAGCATCCTCTGTGGGGTCCAACGGGTATGAGTACAAAAAGTACTCAACAAGCCACCGCAAATGCAAGTAGTAATGCAGGATAATAAACAAGGAAAGGGTAATGGCTAACATTGCAGAAAAGTGCAGTTTCAGTTATTGCATTTAGTGTAATCACATTTTAATCATGCGGAAAAGTAAACATGAATATCAACAACATCAACTAACTCGAGGAGTATGTTTACCTCCTCGCACAACAGTCCTTACATGTCAATCCATCATGCACATACATATCCAAAGTAATCTAACTAGGGGATGTCACGCAACCCGCCCTTGACCGTGGGCTCGGCTTTTCGAAAAGATTTAAGACTCTGATCAGAGATGCACTACTGTACCCACAAGGCACGCACTCATCCCAAACGAGATGACCCATACCACGGGAACTCGTGCCAAAACCTCAGCATGAAATGTTCCAAGCGATAACCACCCGCTCTAGGTTTCGCCGGCGCGCCGGGCCGCATCCCGGCTAACGTCGCATCCCCTTTTGCGCCACATTGGTACAAGTCACCCGCAGGTGCAACTTCACCCATCTCCAAATGGTGGCCTTGGTTTGGAACAACCCATACCTTAGTTAGGACTTACCCACTAGACTTGTGGTTAGTACGTAAGTGTATTGCAACGGATCCCTCAGACCGGTCCTTATAGTGCCCCGGGTGCTACCGACCAATGCCCTAGCTTGCACCCGGAACCCACCATGCATTCACTCACAACCACAACTCCAACAACGACAGAATTCCATAGATAAGAAACAATGGGGATCATATAGTAGAACCATGTACTACGACTCATTTTTATCCTATAGCGATCGTGTCGATACATTGGACACTAGCTAATAACATTTATCATATGGTGACAAGGAGTTTAGGCTAGAGAGCATGGCTTGGGTTGCACATCAAGGTCGGGGGATCCTAAATAAATATATTCTAAGGGTTCATTTGACTAATGCATATATAACCTATGTGTTTTAGCGATAGTTTAATCAAACGTGGGTTCAATATGCTCAAAAGATTGTGTTGGTGACTTGCCTTGTTCAGCAAAGGGAGAGGGAGGGACTTCGGGGAAGTACTCCGGCTCCTCGGCGACGTCGTAGTCTTTTGATATAGTAAAGTAAAATAAAAAGAACACAACATTCAATCAAACAATATAACATTACATTATAAGCACATAAGTTAAAGTTGGTTTGATTAAAATAAAATAATTCAT